>JAVXUO010002486.1:0-600000 GCA_033065855.1 Escallonia rubra
GCCCCGACTGTGTGGTTATGGCGGCCGCAATAAGCGATGACGGAATTAGGTGCAGCATGTGGTAAATGAGAATAGTCGATTGCGGTGGTCGCAGTAGCCCATCAGAGGAACTGCGACAGGACCCTAATCTCCGACCTGAATGCCTCGAGTCCCCGGCCGGACACGGAGTTCCACCGCTTTACGGCGACGGTTGTCTCGTCTCTGAGGGTTCCTCTGTACACCGTGGCGGATGCGCCTCGACCTACGAGCAGCGCGTCGTTGAAGTTTTTGGTGGCTGATTTGATCTCGGAGAGCGAGAATCGACGACAGATTTGGTCCGGCGACCATTCGAACGGCGGTCTGTTCTTCCGACATGGGTGCTGGGGATGGATGCGGTCGGATCGGTGAGTGCGACGACTAGGGTTTGGCTTGGTTGGATTGGGAAAGAAATTTGGGAGAGAGAAAGAAACTTAGGGCATTTTAGTCATTTCTTACATTGGTTTTTTGTGAAACGCACTTATTTTTTTGGTACAATTTTTTGTAATTTTTTTTTAGTACAAAAAAGGGTGATAAGGTTTGTCACACCTTTCAAGCCGGATAGGACCGACATGGGCGGCAAAGCTACTACAAGTTTTAACGCAGCTGCATTCCCAGGCTCGACCAGAGACCTCTGGTTAAGCTAGGACAGCCCCGTGCTAGCTGACCTACGCGCTTGGTGGTTGAAACGCACTTATGAGGAGCGTGAGCATCACATGCCACTAATGTGGACGGTTTTTATAACGGTTACAACATAATTAGCACTTTGGGTGTTCTTTTGCAACTTTTGTAACAGCAGAGATCTTTTTGCAACTGACCCAAACCACGAGATTATTTTTTGCAATTTTCCCGAAATTTAACTACACGACATGACTATCGAAACACAATTATCCGTAAAACTTCATTACAACATAGTAATCTGGAAACTCGTTGACCATCAGGACCCGAAAACTTAAGCTGTTTATTCTTATTAGAAAGTATTCCATTGTAGCGTGTTACAAAAGTGTATCAGCCAAGATGCAAAGACCAAAGGATGCCACAATGTCTTGACCGCGTGTGCCCTATTCCGATATATGCAACTGTACTCTATAGCCGCTTCATGCTCCCAAATCCAGTATAAAAAGACATTACACATACTGCGGTTGAGGTAAATGGGAGACAAAAGGTCATGAGTAGCTGGTAGGGTATTTCAAAACAAATCTCAATTGTACAGATATATCACAGTTACGTCCTTGGACATGCTCTCCTCCCTAAGTTTGCAAACCTTCTGGCAACGCCGAAGATAACCGCTTTAGTCAAGAGCCCGCGGTCAAGACTACAAGCAAGGCCAACAGCCGCACCAATAAGTACAAGCTTCGGTACGTTCATGCGCGTTGGCTTCTCAAGCGGACCAACCACTTCCGTCTCTGTTGAATCTTCATCACTTTCCAAGGATTTCAGGTAGTCCGGATCAATCTTCGTGTTTATCTGAGCCATAAATGCTGTCCGGGAGAGTGGTGCTCCGGATGCTCTTACCTTCTGGTAGGCACGCAAACCACGCTCAATCTTCTTGACAGCTGCCCACATTCCTTGCCTTATTCCAAACTTCGCAATTTCCCCGGGGATGCCCATATCTTCATGATGGAAGAGCATCACCTCACAGGCTGTCAGATGGCCATTTCCTTTCCTTGATCCAACTGTTTCATTTGCACCAAATAGGTAGCTCAGCTATAGAAAATTCGATGTAAAGTCTGGTAACAGATTTTACAAGTTCCACAAAACAACACGAAAAATAATTTATCCAAAAAATATTAACAGACTTTACAGGATCACTAGCGTTCCACAAATTGAACCCAAAGAGTGGTTCTCTTGGCGTTTCCACACACCAACCCAACAGTTACGTAAAAGGTAAAGATAATCAAAGCCTTGACTTACCTGCTTGAATGGACCAACTTGAATAGTAAAGGTCCACTCGTCTAGGTTTCTGCCGCCTTGGGACAGAAGGACAGTGGACTCCCTGGTACAGGACAATAAAAGGACATTCAGAACTTAAACTTCAACAGACATCAATGACAGAGGAAATTTCAATAGCAGCGAAGTTTAACTTTAACTGGAAAAAAAATCCTCCTCTCAACCATTAAAAGTTGTAAGTTATGCTTTTTCTGTTTACTAAGTTGTCCTCTTCAGTTATTTCTCCTTTCAGGTGCCTTCAGCTGATTACTTGCCTCTTATGTCCAAGTCAAAATTTAACCTTCTTTCAATACCACTCACTAAGAACTACCACTTGACATTTATCACCTTTCCATACAAAAATTCAACACCCACTGGGATCTCATTAGAATTTTCACAGTTGTGCAACATTCTCCACTGAATTTGTTGAACAAAACTTACAATTTTCCCTTTTCTAATTTGGACAAACGAGACCCCAATACAATTTACCCTAAACTCAGCTATATTGCTTGCCTTCACTTTCACTTATTGCAACAAGAAACACCAAATGACATGTGTGTATACTCAAACTTAACCAAGTATTTATTAACCATCTAACTTTTGTTCTAACGACATCTCCATTACCATACCTTCGTCACACAGTAATATGTTCTTCCTGATTCCCATATTCGACGGCCAATTGTGTATTCTCTATCACTACAGAAAAAGGGAAACTGCGACAGAGAAGATTTAATAGATTAGAATCTGCAAGAAAAATTAAAAAGCATATAAGTGGATAAGTGCAACTTGCCTCACCTTCCGTATCCAATGCAGTACCATAGTTCCCGTGGTGGGGCATTCTTCTATTGTCACTGCATGTAGAAGCATGTCATCCCACTCCAGTCGGAACTCATCGTCCCAGAAGAAGTCCCTTAACAATTCAGGTGTAGCGTCCTCGTAGACAGTTCTGCTGCAATATTGAGGAGGACCGATCTAACAAATCATAAGAGCAACCAATTAAAACACAGGATACAAATCAAATCATGCTATAACGTACAAAGCACGTCTTTGATTAAGGGACCCTTGTTGATCAAGGGACCCTCAACCAAAACAACAAAAGGTGGACTCTACCTCGGGATCTCTCTGCCATGCTTGGTAGCTCATCCTGGGGCTCGAACGATCCATAATGTGTTTCCATGGCGGGCCTCCATCTTTCCTCTCAACAAGATGGCATAAGTGTTCAAAATCTTCCTCCTTCACAACACGGCACTCGTCTTTTTGAAGATGTGAAGAACTAGACAAAAGGAAAAATGATAAAAGAACCCAGTGAGAATTCTAAGCTTTAATGCGTGTTAACAAAGTTTGATGTCAAGCACAACCTCCACTAGAAGCTAGTGTTGCCAGGACTCGCTGGTCCATACACTTGCCCCTCATGTGGAACTGAACCCGCTACCAAGAGTGGGAGATAACATGTTTAGGGACGAAATTTCTCCAAGTGGAGGTAAAATTTGGTTTATGCAGTTGGGGAGGACGTAATTCAAAATGCAAAACCCCTGAAGTTTGTGCTAAGTTGCAGATACTACCTGAATGTTCAACAATCACCGCCAAGATCTCAAACTTTCATTTTGTAAGCACTAGTTCCATAAAACCAAGTTCCGTCTATAAGCTCTATCTAAGGCACTGATGTAGCACCCGGAACAAAGCGACACGCTTACATATTCAACAATCATATTCATCAGTTTCTTAATAGCAATCAGATGCATTGTCTTAATGAATAGTGCACGAACTGAACTACGAGCTTCTCACATACTATGTTCAGGGATAAAACCACATTCAGCCTATGTCATTAGTCAATATATAGAGTGCGCAACTAGAAATTATGCATTCTTCTATGAAAATTCTAGCTTAGTTTCACAATTACTCAACAATTACCTGCAATTTGGGTTCTCATTCAATTGCAATGCTAATTGGGCCGTGTCATCCACACCAGTGTCAACAATAGAGGAGGCAAAACTTGGGTTTGGGGTCCGGACCTTGATAGAATCGAAGTTCTGGGTCGAACCAAAACCCATCTTCACAGGCGAAGGAATTAAAGCAGGTGGTGACGAAGGCGCCGAACCATCAAATTTACAAATATCAAAGCTAGCCCACCTGGGTTTCCAAGCCCATCCAACCATAATCCCAAGGAAAAACGCAATCCAAACAGGACCCAGAAAAATCATCATCTCTAAAACAATTGCCCCCACCGTGGGCCTTCCAAATATCTCCAAAAAAGCTTCAACGAAAGCCATGGCAAATTAATCTATAGTGGCAGTGATCAAGAACGTTTAAAGAGTGGGAAAGACAAACCCATATGAAAAAACCTCCGCTAAATTAGCGGAGAGTTAGAGAGAGGGAAAGAAAATGGGAAACAAAGTGAAATAAAGGTCGGTTTCTTCGGGATAACTACGAAAGGAACATGAAGGGCAGAAGTGGATCCGTGTTTGGCAGAGCAAAATGTGGCCTATTAGATTAGATGGAAGGGGGAGTTTAAGAAAGTACGATGAGTGGCCGCCAATACCGCAGCTGTAGCTGTGGGCAAAGGGTATCTGTTAACTTGTAGCCCTGACCATTCAACCTTATCTAGGGGGGAGGAGAGGACAAAGGACGAGTATTTCAAGGTCGGTGGTTGTAATTCCATTTCAAGTAGCGGCGGTGTCTCGGTTTCCACGTAAGCCGATTTGGACCTCGAGGGCCTATGCATTTACAGTTTTGCTACTAGTCAGGGGCCAAGGAGCGGACAGCGGTCCTGGTTTTAATCTTAGCTTTTCGTTCTCGGATTTGCTATCGCTTCATTAAATAATTATGACTCTTAATAATATCTTGTCGTCGATTAACGTTAATAAGATATTCTACTCTCATGCTTGGTTGAGTTGGGTGAATTCTTAGTGAATTAGTTAAAAGGTGGTATGGCTGTTACTTTTCGAGTCAATGAAAGTTATCGTAATTTAACAATACTTAGTTGTCAATTTTAAGCTTTTGCGAGACGTGACTCTGTATCTTGCGCTTAATTCTTACTCATGTCCTAAGCTTTTGATTGTTTGTGAGTAGACTAATTAGTAAGGACCAATCTAGAGGTGTACAAATCAACAACAGAAAAGTCGAGTCCTCAGACGGCAAGACACAAGTACAATGGGCTACAATGAAATCAAGTTGTAAAGAAAAAGATTTGAACCAAGACCTTGCAAAAACATCGATCTCGTTAAATCATGATATATTGTTTTGGGCTTCTTTATGTAAGCTCAACTTCTCACACTAGATGGTAATCTGCATATGTGTCTAAACGCCGTTTTGACCCTGTAAGCATACAAAAATGTTAATTCATAGACTGAAGAATTACAAGGTACAAGTTAACGATTTCTCAATAGGGAGCCAAAAAGAAATTATGAACACACCAACTCAAGGAAATAAAATTAGGATAATTTTCACGCAACCCCTTGTAGTTTGGACGAGTTACAAAAACATATTTTTGCTTCTATTTTCTGTGAATGAGCCCCCTGTGATGCTAATTGTGTTGCATCAGTCATAAATCATGACAATTTTCAAGAAATGTTTATTTTATCCTTACAAGTTTGTGTTCCATGATCATCCATCGTACCAAAACCTTAAAGATTTTCGACCCCGTAGCATCAGATCTGGTAATGGCAATAAGCAATCACATATGTGCAACAATTGAGCTTGCCACTACAAAAATTGCACTAGATTTGGCCGTGGTTTCATACGAGTGATGGTGGTTTACACGGCTGAATTGGTGGTGGTTGGACGGGGCTTAGTTTTTGGGCGTATGAGTGGTGTTGTTGGACAAGACTGGGATGGTGGTAGGGTGGGACTGGTAGGGAGAAGTGGTGAAGATGAACGGGGATATGGGTTGGTGGTGTACGCAGATGGCGACAGACGACGAGTCTGGGTTGATAAACATGAGCGGTAATAAATGACGGATGTGGGGTGGCAAATAATAGTTGTGGCTGTTGATGGGGCTGGGCTGCTGAGGGTGGTTACTAGCGCTAGGTTTTGTTGGAGGGAAGAAGATATGGGGCATGAGTGAGAGAGAAAAGAGACGTAGGCTATTATAGGGTATGTTTGAAATCTCTTACAATTTTGTTTTCAGTTTCCAAAAAAACAAAAACCAAAAGTAGTTTAGTTTTTTTTTTTACAAAAATAAATAGGTGTTTGATTACCCAGTTTTTATTTTGAATTTTTTTATTTTGGGTGCGGCGGCGATGATCTCATAACAAAAACCAAAACTGAAAATTCAAAACTCCAAAATTGGAGTTTTCAAATACTGCAATGTTTTAAAAACTGAAGAGAAAAAGAAAAAAAAACTGCATGTCAAATTTTTGTTCTCCAATTTACAAAACTGAAAAAAAAACCTTGTCAAACACTACCATAGTCATCTTCACGTATTAGTTTGTCCAAAGCATACTTTTTAAGAGCGTGCATATCACATCTAGTTAATTTGAACAATCTTTTTTCATGGTCGCAACAAATCAGAATCGCACAGGGCATTTGCAAAAAATAGAAACAACTTTGCAACTCACCCACCCAAACCAGGAGGGTTTGTATGCAAAATTTCCAAAGAACTACTATGATATGATTGGCAGCATCAAAGTTGAAGGCACAGCCAAACAGATCAGAGACGGAGCAACAATCTCAGTGCCACTACCGACCTCTTTAAGCCCACGTGTTAGCAATGCCCCTATCAGCTCTTTTCCAAGTGCTCTCCTCTGCTCGTTTCCGGTAGGGAGGATCCCGATGGATTATCAAACCCTAGCCAACGTTCCGACTCGAATTCATTAGCCAATTCTTACATCTGCGATACATCCTCACCGGTCCTCAATCCCTCCCTCTCGAAGCAATGCTCTGTTCGATCTCCAGTGGCAAATCCGGTTCGAAATGGCTCGACCGGCTCCGATCCTCCAAAGGCTTCCCATCAGCCAGCGACGCCGATCTCGAACAGTTCATAAGCAATTCTTTAGATACCGAATCCACTGGCCCGAAACCAAGCACCAACTCGGTTCAGCCCGGCACAAAGCAGGAGGCTTGCCCCGAAAATGTCGGAGAGAAAGATTGTTTCATTATAATGACAAATGTGCTCTCGGAACTCTTTCACATGGGGAATTCCGACAATCTGCCCAGAATTAACGGCAAGAAGAGCCACCGCAAGCAACCGAACCCCAGGATTTGTGTTTGTAAGCACGACGACGGAGTTTCGGCAGCGCTGCCGTCGAGCGACGGCGATACCAGCCGTGTGGAGATTAAGGAAGCGGATATTCAGGAGAATTTGACGGAGGGGGAGGATGCTGGATTGATGGACGGTGAGGATCAGGACAGGTGTCATGGAGATCTTTCGGCCTTTTCACGGACGGAAGTTATGGTGATTGACACAAGCTGTCCGTCGTGGAAATTCGAGAAGTTGCTGTTCAGGAGGAAGAATGTGTGGAAGGTTCGTGACAAGAAATGTAAGGCGGCCAGTGCTGGGAGGAAGAAGCGGAAGGAGGGTCTGTTGGGTGAGAATGCTGGTGGAGGGAAGAAGCCAAAGGTGTTTATCGGGCAATGCGGGTCGTCCAAAGATGCAAGTGAAGGAGAGGGTATTGGACAATCAAGTGAGGTGATGAGTTATTAACTTTTGTTACATATGATACCAGTGAATTGCGTTATATGCTAAATGATACGAAAGCTTAGCTGAATGGTCTGTTCTATGTAGAATAAGATAGTTGAATGTCAGTGCTTATCTTTTGCATTAGCTATGTTAGCTCCATTGTGTTTCACTGTAGTTTCATGATTTGACGACTCTTAAACTCGCTTTCTTTTGCTGTTTTATTATTGCATGTGAGCTCATAGATCAGCAACTGTTGGAACATAATGCGTGAGAGATAGATGACTTACAATGGGAAACGTTTTAGCAGATGTAACTACACATGTATGTTTGATGGACTGAAGTTGGTGCTTAGATTTGATATATCCCCATCACGGACCTGATTGTTATGCTTATTGCTGATACATTGATTCCAGCTCCTTTTGATTTTATCCACTGTGTTTGCATATGAACCTTACTGGCTGAATGCATGCTAAATTAAATGGTTTAGGGTGTCTGAGACATGAGTCATCTATCTTGAGCCTATTTGCTTATAAGTTCATGCTTGCCAAACTTGATGTCACTTGTAAAGTATCTTATTTGATCAGCAACTTTGGAGTAATTCCACTTGATGGAATTTCAGCCATGCATTCGTAGTTTCATAACTTAGTGGCTTAAACACCTGGTCTCCCTTAGTTCATTTTGGAGATAGTTGTTACTAATCTGTTTTATGATACTGGGTGTTTTGTCTGTTTTTATTACATCGTTGGGATGTTGCAATTTCATCTTTGGGCACTCACATTTCTGTCTTCAACCACTTCCTATGACTTGACTGCCACACACTTTTCGGCTATTTCCTCACCCTTGGAAAATTCATTCATCTTTATTTTCTCCTCCCCCTCCTGCAAATCACTGCGATACCCACCAGTAGATGTTTCCATCAACAGTAACAACATTCCTCAATTCCTTTCCAATTGCAAGAACTACCCCATGCATGATGCACACACACATATAGAAATATGGATTCTCTTCTTTTTACAAGAAACCCCAACCCGCTACATTATGGGATATAGAAGTTGAAAGAGAGGCAAGGATGCTGGTGGTGGTGTCCAGCAGTGGGTGGCCATGATTTGCAGGAAAGATGAGAAATGAAAAGGAGATGAGAGAACGAATAAAGGGGCAGATTTTCCTTTCAGTGGAACCATGCTGTGGATTTTAGTTTGTAGCAGATATTTCTAGCTATGTACTGGATATAACTGTGCGCTTCAAGTGTCAATGGAGACAATCAAAGTTGATTTTTGTTTCAAGTTTTTCTTGACTAGCCATTTTATGTGCACATTGTTTACCTCGCTTTTCTAAATCCTTCTGAAATTGTGATTATCTTGTTCTCTTATGTGAACCCATTAATTGTAGCAGAAGTTAAGGATAGTTTGGAATACTGATAAGTATTAATCAGATTACTTTGCCATTAATAAATGTCAAGAAGCTAGTTCTTTTTTTTTTCCTTTCTCAAAATCATTTATCTTTTCCATTTTGGATGTAATCATTAGTAAGTTTACACAATCTATCTGCTTACGGAAAAAGAGGTGTCTACGTTCTTGATCTTTTTGTCTGTGTTTAGATCATATTACGTCAACTCACAAGTAAACCTGTACTATATTCTGTTTGATATACCATTTCATAGATATGTGATCACCTATGAGTAGTGCAAAAGTCACAGCATGCCCCATTATCTAACAGAATTAGGGAAGTGGACTTCTCAAATATCCTGTTTGAGTATAGGTAGCACCCAATTTAACGTGGATGTATCATGCTTACAAGCTGTAAAAAGTTGCTGCTGCAGATTAGCTGAACATTTTTTTACTTCATTATGCTCAGTGTTCTATATGGCTTGTTCGCACCTGCAGGGATATGATCAGAATGATAAAATGGAGGGAACGTGTAGAGAGACGGCTGATATTCTTGGCCAAGTTCCTAAAAAGCGGCAAGGGGACTTGTAAGCAATTTGCAGTTTTTCAATTGTCTCTGTTTTAAGCATTTACCAACTCGTTACGTACCTAAAAATCCCACACCACCCTGCCTCCCTAATATTTGTCTTGCAGGTTTCCTAGGAAATCAAATACGGGAGGCTCATCCATTGTTCTTATTAAAAACATCCCAACTACTAAGAAAGGTGGGGTAAGCATTCCTAAAAGCTGTCTAAAGGCAACACAGAGACAAAACAAGGGCCGATAAATATGGTAGTCAGATATTCTGGAACAGAGGCAGCGAGCAAAGCAGCGATAAAACTGATATTCTGTCAGCGGCACAGCAGTAGTAGAGTCCGCCATCGGCGTTTCTTCCAATTTCCCAATCTATTTGACTTCACAGGGGATTACTTTTTGAGGTTATGACATTCGACCATCCTGACCAACCCAAGTAGTTATTCTTTTGTCCTATCTTTGCATTTGCAGCAAACTAGCAATGTGCTACATTCAATTCTTCAAACGATTCGCGGTCAAATTTTGATTTCTACACTTGCCACGGAATATGTCCTGTAATGCTTGTCTTGCAAGAGATGATCTCGCATATTGATCCAGGGTGATATAAAACGATCCGCTCCAATTAACTTACTGCGTGACTCGGTGATAATTAATTAAATAGAAGTCTCATATGGTATGTCTCCCTCTCTCCATTTTCCCTGTATATAAACAAAACCACCCATCAATCGCATTGCTGAGATTTCTAAACAGGTGACATGAAGAGATAAATTCTGTGTGTAGGCCTGCAAAGCGTAGTCCATCACACATTCCCTGATTACAAGTGAAAGAAAATTTCCTTCGGGTTGCTGTTACTCGGCGTTTTGCGTTAAAACCTGGTTGCAAGAACTTCGTTGCAGGAATACCAAATGGAAGTTTAGGCTTCTAAATTCTGGGGGCTCAAGGAAAACATTTGGGGTGAGTTCGTTATTAGGTGAAAAATATGGGGTAAAAGAGGAAAAATGCTCATCAAAGCCTCAAACTTTTCTTACTTGTAAAGATCGAAAGCCTATCTATCCAAAGGGACGAGACGACCCCCACCATCATCTTGAAATGGTTGCTGTTCTAGTTATGTCCCGAAACCCCTTCTCTCCGACCATAGTTCAGTCTACGTTTTCGGCCTTGGCTCTCCATAGATGGCTCTCCATCATAAAGTTCACCAGCGCTAGACCCATCGAGCAAAAATCAATACTTGCCCTAGTGGGTCCGAAACCCTCCAAGCTTGTACTCATTCAGTGCCACAGCACTGTCACCGCCAGCAATAATCTTTTCACGGACATGGGTAAGTCTCCAAGTTCCAATTTCAAGCTCTCTGTACATAATGTGCTTGCTAAGTACTTATGTTGTAGCTATATAAATTATGCTGCTTTCTTTTTTTCACAGGTGTAATGCTAATCTCAGTCTTCCAAGAAATTGGAATTGATGAGAAAGGAGCTGAGACACTGTTAGATAACCACCCGGGTTTGAGGTTTATCCCTGTAGAATCCATACGTACCCGAATTCGAGCTTTTCAATTACTTGGGATCAATTCCCTTGTGCTTCCTAGGTTAATTGCAAAGCGACCGGATATATTGAACTCTGTTGAAATCGACTCTTTTATATGTTTTATACGAGACAATTTGGAAGGGAATATTGAACCTGCTCAGCTTGAACGCCTTTTGAGCACCACGGAGCCCAGATTACTTTTGGGTTTTGAGGGAAAGGTTAGATTGCTGCTTCATCATGGAATTCCGCGGGATATGCTTGCACATGTGCTCAACAAAGTTAATATTTCCAAAGCTTTGTGTCTCAAGTCGTCCGAGGAAATAGAAAGGACAATCACTTTCTTGAGCCGGTTTGGTGGGGTTGATTTAATCCTTAGGCGGCCCGCGATTCTCAACTATGATTTGGACAATCAGCTGATTCCAAGAATTGGGTTGTTCCTAGAGCTGAGTGGCGGTGATGAAAATGCCACGGCAATTGTGCTGCGCAAACTACCATTTATACTTGCCTACACTAGAGAGCACGTGAAAGACCATATCGAGTTCTTGGGATCATTTGCTGGGTTAAGTGATGAAGAAATATTCAGGATTGTCCTCGTGTATCCAAATTTGTTTAGTGCTAGCAAGATAAGGAAGTTGCATCCTAGAATCGATTTTCTTAAGCAATGCGGGTTGAGTTCTAATGATATATTCAGATTCTTGATCAAAGCGCCACTGTTTCTAAGCTTGTCATTTGAAGGAAACCTCGCGTACAAACTGGTTTTCTTGATGAAGATCGGCTATCAAAATAGGACAAAGGAGTTGGCAATGGCGATGGGAGCTGTCACCAGAACCAGCTGCAAGAATATGCAAGAAGTGATTAGCCTATTCTTGAACTACGGTTTAACTTGCGAGGACATTCTTGCCATGAGCAAGAAGCATCCGCAAGTACTGCAATACAATCACGAGTCTTTGGAGGAGAAGATGGATTACTTGATTGAGGATATGGGTCGCGAGGTCGGAGAGCTGCTGGCTTTTCCTGCATTTCTTGGTTACAAATTTGATGGGAGGATTAAGCATAGGTACGAAGAAAAGAAGAAGATATTAGGCGAAGGAATGTCCCTTAACAAGCTGTTGAGTGAGTCAGCAGCAAGATTCTCGATGAAGAAGAAGAAGAAGAAGCCGCAAAAGAATTCTGTAAAGTTGCTTGACAAACTGAATGGAGGCGAAGATTAAACAAAATGATGTTAATGTTGCTCCCGTCCCTGTGTTATTTAAATTAGTCATCTTAAATTACTTGATTGCATTGATCAAGCTTAGCTCGAAAGTCCCCCCCTTTCCGGCAATTCATCCCAAAGGGCTATTTCCCAAGGTTCTGGTAAGAAATTTTGGTTTCTCCTTATTGGCGGTAATGAGATACCTTGAACATGACTTCTGATGTTAGTTGAAGAAAGAGTTCTTTTGTTGACAGGCCAAAGTGTAGTTGGTTGTATGGGAGATCTACACAATTGTTCTTTATTCCCTGTATCTACAAGTTCATTTAAAGGTTCTGATTTTTTGTGTAACATGTTAATCAAGTCTACAGAATTTTTTTTAACTACATTTTCATTTAACTGTATGATACACTGCTGATGTTTTCTGTAAATGTTTACCTTAATCCAGAAAGATGCAGGGGGAAGAAGATTGGGGATGACTATTGACTAACTGCTCACCCTTAAAACTATTGCAAGACATGGGAGTTGGGAACCTCCAGCTACAAGTTGTTATCAAGCCTACACCAGGCATAATAATGATCTTTAAAATTAAAACCTCTTGATCTCAAACCGGTTATCCACCACAGTACTCACCAGTCTCAATACAGCTAGCTGAAGTTCATATTAGCTGCACTGAGACTGTGGACCATAAAAGATGGCCTTGAACAAGCGTGCATTTTGGGTAAAAAAGGTAAAGCTGAATATAGACCCTGTTGAGCGTGATTGGAATGTCCAGATAAGATACGTCTACCGTGAAGCGAACAAAGTTACTGACTTGCAGACTTATTCAGGAAGAGGTTTTTGTTATTAGGTTATCCCTCCTGTTTATGTTCCTAGTTTATTACTTTTGGATATTAGCAAGAAGACCATCCCGCATTGTTTTGTATCTGATAACTTGTCTCTGATATAATTTTTTTCTCTTTATGTGCTCCCAAAAAAAAAAATAAGAAATAAAGAATTGGTCGCTCTTTGTTTGCCCAACCTAACATACAGCACGATTGAATTATGAGCGCTGGCCATAACATAGGAAGCTTCGGGTCGTTGGTGAGAACGTAATGCATACCAAAGTTTCTTACCTTTGTCTATCCACCGACCATACCATAGTATAAGAATTACCAGCATAACCAAGCTTCCACTTGAATAAAATGTAGATTTGTTGTAGTTATTTCATTACAACAAATAATACTTGGTTGTCCAAAAAAAAAAAAAAAAACTCGTTTTCAGGGTCTACAACAAACTATGGCACAATAAATCTAGCATGCCAGATTTAAAAGTAGAAAGGCAAAACTGTTCATGAACTGAACACTCGGCTCGTGTACTATTCAGTGGTATTACCAGGAGTGAATATAAAGTTAATACATATACATCCCCAGCCTGTCCTCATGGCCGGCATCACATGGTACGTCTCATCAAAAACTGGTCAACCAGAATGGCATCCTCGTCCACGTAACAAAGTCCATGTTGGGTTTATCATAAAACCTAAATCGGGGTCACCTAAACATTGCCTCTACCTTCACAGACACCATATGCAAAAGAAAATGTACACAAGTGATATGAAATGGAAGGCTCTCCAACATTGCAGATAATCACTGGCTAACTAGTACTCCTCCCTCATACAGCATCTCTCCCAGTCTTCATTTTGTCCATGATCTATTCTGCCAAGGAAGGTTCTTTTGCCACCACTAGAGGCTCTACTTTCTCAGCTTTGCCATCCTCTTGAGGAATAATGATCCCATAGCCTCCAGCTTTCCTTTTGTAAATGATATTGATCTCACCTGGAGTAGAGGAATTACAGTAAACCAACTGTACTATTAAGGCACAATATACAGAAATGCTATGTCTTATTACCAGTTTCTTCGTTCCGAAAACCATAAAAGTCATGAGCAACATTTTCCAGCTGCTCAATTGCTTCGCTAACAGTCAAAGGCGGCATCTCAAAGTACTTGGTACGGACAATCTGAAAGATAAAGTACTTGAGTTAGCATTTGCTTGAAAAAGAAGCATGCCTGGGTGTGAAAGAGTTGACCTAATAAAAACTAACCTTATTGAGACATAAGCAAGGAACATACTCGCAAGTAACTTGGAAAGACATAATATGCTGGACATGGGCTTGTCATATGTGTAGTAGGCAGACCACGCAGGAATATGTGTAGCCTCTTTTTGATTGGAAATCCCTCTTTCTGGTGTTTCATTCCAATTATATTCGATGCCCCCCAGGGGACTCCCTTTTCTTTTTGGTGTTTAAACATATATACGAGCTTATTAGTACAGGACACGTGAAAAACCAGTTCATGCAAGCATATAAATCTCGTGACAGTCGGAAACTATTTTGGAAACCAAATCGACTGAATCCATGACGGCGTAGGAGCACCATCCACCGTTTTTATTACCCTGCCTTGCTTTTATATATCGTATATTATTAACAGGAATAGAATTTGATAATTGTCATCAAACTAGTAATCAAATAACTCACATGCTGTAGTTAGAATCTATGGTGTTGGTTTGCTCAGGTGATTTGCCTAGACTATTTATGGCTATTGCCCATCAATCATCATTGAGAGTGAGACAGCTTGTTTTCCTTGGGTTCTCTTGTTCCTCTTATGATGTTTTTAATGGTTTAGGCTTTTAGTTCCCCTCTTGCACTCCTTCTTGGTTAAATGAACTCATGAAAGTGTGGATTAAAACCAAAGATAAACACACTAGCGCAGTTTTGCTGTTTAGACATGAAAAGTAGCATTTACCCGAAAATTCAACATAAGATTGGATAAACTTTGTAAGTGACTATAAAGCGGTTGCCAAATCATGCTACACTAATTGATTTATGCATATTGAGCTCTTAAAATTTTATCAACTGTAGCAGATGACCACCTCCACTGCCAACAGTTTATGAAGGCACGATGTTTCCAATCTTCTAACCCACTCTAAAAAGATGGACAACTGCAAAGAATACTAGTTAAGTTCCTTAGTTCGTTGTGATGGTCATTTGCATCATTTTTCAACATCTAATGCATAAGGTGCAGTAGTAGCTGGCATTTTTATCTCCTTAACTAATCAAGTCCTGGAGAAAACAATGGTGCTCAATAACCCATACAATACTTCCCTATAAACCAATAAAATTTAATCTAAGTTGGCACCATATCCAAAGGGAGCTCAACATATCATGACTGACTAACATGGATTATTTGCTTTGCAAATATGGTGAAAGAAACTGGATGTTCAGATTGCATCCATGATGTTCATTCTGACAGCTTAGTAGGAATAGGACGAACCAGTCTAAAACTCGAGAGATGGGGATATTGGTGGAATAGTAATATCTTAAATCTGATTTGAGGGCTGGTCCATTGGGCACTCAAAGGTATTCTCCAACTAAATGTAACTTACTAACCGAGTAAGATAAGAAACAGCCTATATGTCAGTGACGGGACACACGTACTCTTTAATAAGCGCTTAATGTTTTAATTTATCAAAATAAAAGATGTGGGAAGCTTGCAAGGTGATTATGGTTCCTTGTTGTGAAGTTACCAACTGCTCTAAAAGCTCAAGCCTTTTAGAAAATGGGCCCAACAATCATGCTTTAATACACATAACTAGTACATATCTTCCAAAGTTAAATTTTCAATTGCTAGACATGTATATTTTCAGTGGGGATTGAATAATAGAATTTGGTCTATATATCTGAGTTGTGATAATGCGAATAAATTGTTTATACTATGATTCCTTGGTGGCAATACTATGTCTTAAATGCTATAGGGGAAACAAAAGGCACACGTGTATAACAAGGCAAGGGCGGTGCATTACTAACAAATGAAAACCAAGAAAGAATTGAAAATTAAGTAAATTTTGGGTTCAGCATATTACCTTGTCCATGAAGTCGTCATCATCATCTTCTTCAGGAACTGCAAGAGAATCCTTTTCTACAATTACTTCTTCAGGATCCCTCACCTTCAGTCTATCGAACCCCTTCATGTGCCGACCATGGTCTGAATCTTTCTCCTTAATCTTCCTCAGCTTCCTCTGTAATATTGAAGATACTACATCTATACTCGCATACAATGTCTCCGCTTCTACCTCTGCTCGAACCACTCCATGCTTCTTTGTGAACAAAGTCACCTACAAAACCGAAATCTCTCATCAAAAAACTCAGTTTGACGCACAACACTAACGCTTTAGGCTTTTCATTCTCACCTCGCATTTCCTAATCTTGGGGCCTTTGCCAAATTCCCCGCCTCGAACTGACAACCTAACATCAACTTCTCTCACCAGATGGCTATGTTTTTGAATCGCCTTGCCAACCTTGTCTTCCACATGGGCCTTGACCGCATCCGATATCTGTAATTAATTGCAGATTTACTTATGTTTCATTTCCTTCAAACTTCAATTGAAAACTAAGGTAGCGTTTGGTAACACTTCTAGTTTTGGTTTTCTGTTTCCAAAAAAACTAAAACTAGTTTAATTTTTTTTTTTACAAAAACAAATGGGTGTTTACCTAGTTTTTATTTTGAGTTTTTTCTTTGGTGGTGGTTTGCGGTGGCGGTCGTGGGCATGGCGGTGGCGGTGGGAGGGTGGGGGTGGTCTCAAAATAAAAACCAAAACTGAAAACTCCTTTTTGGAGTTTTCAAAAACAGCCCTTTTTAAAATTTGGTTTTCAAAAATGAAGAAAAAAGAAACAAAAATTGTGTGCCAAACGCTTTTATTTTCTCCGGTTTATAAAACTGGAGAAAAAACTGGAAAAATAAACGTTACCAAACGGAAAGTTGTACTCCTGAGCTTCATTATTTTCAATCCCCACAATTTTAGAGGAAAAACTTCAAAAATCTAAAAGCTAAATTGAACTCAAATACCAACCATATAGATCAAGCAAGTATTATTTGAGAAAACTCGACTAGCTAGGGCACAAACTAGAACTAAAGTTATTGTTTACATGTTCAAGTTCTATCCTAAGAGAATCGCATGGGACCAAATAAGGGAAAGGGAAAATCTCAGCAATGCATTAACAGAAAAATAGAGATAAATTACTGCAAGGGGTTGGTTGCAAAAGAAATCTCGTCATGACTACTGCTGTTCTATGGGATTAAAAACGGGGTTAATGAAAGCCTTACATCGAGATTTTTGCCTTGAAGGATGAATTTAACGGAAGAGAGAGGGCCATCCCATGCCATTCGTATGCCGTGAGGTTTGACCCCACGAAGGGCTGGGGCAAGCTCATTAGACTTGGGGTTTAACGAGGGTGATGGGTTGAGGAAGCTGGAGCGGTGAGAAACTAATGCTGGGAGCTGAGGCTTGGTGGACGAGCTGGAGATAGATGCAGCTGAAGCCGAATCAGGTGAGAAAGAGAAATAGGCCTGCCGGCGATAGCGTATGGCGGTCGTTTGTACCGTCGGGGAAGCAAACAAAGTCGCCATTTTTCAAACAAACTGTATATACGAACTGGGTTTTTGTATACGATGTTTGTGTGTGTGGGTGTGTGAGGGATTTGATCGGGTCGATTGGGGACGAATTAGACGAGTAGCAGTAGTGAGTGATTGTATAATTCTGAGAAGAAGGTTGGCAAACTGCAGAATTTACATTATCCGGATTTGAGATGATGACACGGGAGATTCATTGCAGGTCCCCCCAGGGCTCGGCCGCGTGTCCAGGTTCAGACACAAAAGACCTCGGTCCACGCTTTCTAATGGATAACTATGAAACCTTGTCGGAATCCTCAGCCGTGGCTACATCTTTGTAATTGTTAGTCCTAGCCAAATTATGTACCGACGTTTAGCAGGTGACACAATCATTTTAAAGTAAGCGTTTGATAAAAATCAAAATTGCTTTTGCCGTAGTTAAAACATTCATCGCAATTTGCAGTCATAATTTTAGTTGACAAACTGAGCTCCGTTCGTCTCTCTAATATGTTGAGATTTTACTGCTTTAAAAACTATAACAATTAACGAAGTATGAGTTGGCGATCTCATAGCATGCTCTTCTTTCATTTCATGCTCGCATTATTCCTATTAGTTTTTCGGTCTCTTAAATTTATCGTAAGAATATATAGATTGGAAAGTGTTTATGTTAATTTAATGTGATTCATTGATTCAAGGATCTGAAAATGTTACGACTTTTATCTTGAAGATGCTTAACTCGATGCACATGCACCATCTTGAGAAATGATTTTTAGAGCAAATCTTTAAGACTTCCAACAATGTCCGGTAAGGACCATGCTTCATATGAGCATCCCTCCCGCACAAGGGGTTTCCCTTTTTAAGTAGAATTCATCCCGTACGTTGCTATTGTTGAGGATCCTTTTGATGAGGTTACAGAAATGCCATGTCTAAACACGTGAGTGGCTGGTCTCGAGGCGCACAAGGATGCGCGATCCCAAAGAGATGAACAGAGAGGATGATAACCAGGTCTGAGATGAGATTAGACGAGTAGGAGACAACGGGCATAAGGTTCGAGGTTGAGTGAGAGGACGCTTCTTTCTTTATTTGGCAAAGTAAAGGGATATTTAACTAATTCTAGCACGATGAAGATATTTGACAAAACTTTAGTTACTATTGTGATTGCTTCTTGTTGTTTACTATGCTAAGGCATGATATATACTCTAGGATATGTAGAAGCTCACCTGTCACACGCCATCTCACGTCGATCAATGATTCTGAGGTAGGCTTTTGTACCTCTATTTTGCCACATCCAACTAAGGAGAAGAAAGGGGTGGAACGGCTTTGAGCAGATCTTGTATCTCGCACCTAGAGGGTGCAGGCTAAACAACGGCCTCAACCGGAGCAACTAGCTGACCTCTTGACACTTGAGAGAAGGTGCCATGTGTCGGCATGAGGATTGGTAGTACACTGTTTAAAGGGTGCGGGATTTATTACGAGGCCTGACCACTGTGAAAGCGCTTGGTCCCAATTACCTAACCAGTTCTCTTCTTGAATTCCGAGGAGCCTCACCTCCTCGTGATAGACAACCTCCTGTCCTGCACACTCGTTGTGCAGTTGGGTGGATGGTGATTCCACATCAGTTGAAACCTTCTTTTTTGCCATTTAGTTATAGAACGAGTTGGAACGACGTTGTATTGAAGGCCCGACTTAGATAATTATAACGAGTGAACGTATGTTTTCACACCATATAATGTTTTTTGGCACCATCGTTTGCTGCCATAAAAACTTATCAGCGACAAAACCACTAATCGTTTATTGAAAAATGATAGTGCGAATGTCGATTCCCTTACCCAAAAAAAAAAGTAAAAAATTCATAACAATTAGCTCTGTTTGGTAACTCGTTTTTTTTTTATCAGTTTTTAAAACATGACTGTTTTTTAAAACTCCAAAAATGAGTTTTCGGTTTTCAGTATTGGTTTTTATTTTGAGACCACCACTACCGGCGACCGGCAGCCTCCTCTGGCGGCCGGCAGCCAGCTACCACCACCGTCGGCCACCGCAAATCACCACCAAAGAAAAAACTCAAAATAAAAACTGGGTAATCAAACACCCAAAAGAAAAAAGTCAAAATAAAAATTGGATAATCAAACAGGGTAACTGGTTTTGGTTTGTATTTTTTTAAAAATAAAAAATAAAAAATGAAAGTGTTACCAAATGCTACCAACGTAACCGTTACGACCCGTAGAAAATTCTGCCATGTTATGAACTCAGCCGAACTATGAATTATTGGGTGATCCGGTGGAAGTGGCCGAAGGCCCAAACTCTAAAGTCCAGCAGGAGGAGCTCATGCCAGAGCCAGACGAGCATCATGTGATGTATGGATTTGTGGTTGGTCAAACCGTGCACGAAGAATCCACCAGATATTTTTCTTTTGTACTCACTAATAACATGTCGCCACGTCGCAAACGAGGTGTTCTGGCAATTGACGTCCACAGGCGAACTTCTACCACTAACAATGGAATCCACTAAAGCCAGCTTACCCAACGTTGTCAAGACACATGAACCAATAGAAGCGCGAGTAGCCTGGACCAAATCTCTTTCCGAGCGCGTACGACGTTGTTGCCTTTTGCCCAAAGGATGAACATGGCCAGCCAGCATCGACACCTTCAAAGCCACAAAAACCAATCAAATCTTCTCCCAGTGGCTCATCCACGTGTCACGCCTCCAACCATGAGATCCCCACTTGTCACAAGAAAGAAAAAATATCCCC
This sequence comes from Escallonia rubra, assembly GCA_033065855.1. Lineage (NCBI taxonomy): Eukaryota > Viridiplantae > Streptophyta > Magnoliopsida > Escalloniales > Escalloniaceae > Escallonia > Escallonia rubra. The sequence goes on from JAVXUO010002486.1 coordinate 20,402, forward strand.
CTTGATTGGACCCCACATTAGTCCCATCAAAATTTAAAAAATGCCCTAACTTCAAAAATATCTACAATAAATAACCATATCTTAGCACCTTGCCTTGACTTTTACTACAAGCTTTAATCACGCATTATATATAATTCTACCACTTAATTTAAGTTGTTAGTGCTGTTCGTCCAACAGTGGAACGGACATGAATTGGACTTAAAGAAAGTAATAGATCTGGGGCGCTCATCTCAACAACTTAGACGGTCTGGTCGTGTCGACAACTTTGCATAAATTGTTAGCTTCCTTACTTAAGATCGATAAATTTAAACGCGTTGACGCGACATAAGTGAGAACGATGGAGAATCAAAAATGGTTCTTTAATACTAATAATTGAATGACTTGAAATTAATCAAAACCAATGGTGTCCGGAATTTTATCTTACTCTTTGACCTTTGGGGAGGAAAATCTTGCACCACCCACCAAGAAACGCAAAGAGTGGCCAAGAGCCAATGGGTGCTTACCTTTTGATAGGAGACATCCACGTGGCCGTTTTGGGCCACACAAATACCACCTTATTAGACCACAGATATTTTGTGTCTTCTTCCAAGTGGTTGTATCCTGGTATAATATCTATATCTATGGTAGATATCTTGAGTGCAGAAGAATTAAGCCGTTGAATTTGAGGCACACACAAGCGAAACTTGGCAATCTCACCGTCCGATCGTATACCCAACTGGGTGATCTTCTGGAGATATTTTTTTTTGGGTTGAACGAGTTAGTAAAGTATAACTGTGCTTGGCTACCATTTGTTGTGATATTTGTGTTTCCCTGTGCTTTTGTTCTGCTCATCTTCGAGGTTCTTTCGAGCGAGAGAATTATGGGGGAAGTTGTGGTGAGTAGTGAAGGAGGTGGGTTGGAAATGGAGAAGATGAAGGAGGATGGTTCGGCTATGTCTAGTGTGGTGAGGTGGGAGAAGTTTCTGCCTAAGATGGTTCTGAGAGTTCTGTTGATTGAAGCTGATGACTCAACTAGGCAGATTATTGCAGCTCTTCTCAGGAAATGCAGCTATAAAGGTTTGTGCCCGTTTCTTGATTTGTGTACTATGTTTAGTTGCCTCAGTTGGCTTACTGTTCATAGGGAATTGTTCTGCTTTTGATCCTTAAGGATAAAGGTTGTGATCTACAATTGTGAATCATAGATTATGTTTGTAATACCAAGTTCTTGGTTAATTCAAAATGGGTGATTCTTGTTTAACTATTGAAGTTTGGTCCAGCTAAGGTTTAAAAGCCACAGATAGGAAAATTGGATTGATTGGGTTTTATGGGTCTAAGTGGATTTGGGAAGTGAGACTCGGATTTGAATTGGATTAGACCAGCCTTTTGAAATTGATCCAAACTTGAAGTCTAGATGTCTGTATTTACTGCTAGTGCTTTAAAATGAAAATTCTACAAAAATCGGAGAAGGGAACTTGAAAAATCAATCAATGGAGAGAGAGGGTATTTGTAATCTCTTCTCACTGAGGTATACGAGGAATTTTTAACCGAGATACAAGTCGACAGCGCTGTGTTCTGAACATATCGGAATTTCCATCTTGATGTGCATTTTCATCCTGTTAAGATCCTATTAATGTCATGAAGTAAAACTACATCAGAAAGGTCTCTACCTCAGATCTGACGATATTAAAGTTTTAGGTTCCTATTGTGGTACCTATTTCACTAAACTGCAATATCGCATATTTCTTATAACAATTGCCGCCTTAAACCGCCTTAACTTAGCCTCTCACCATTCTTAACAACAGATATACCCCCAAAAAATTCCGTGTGCATAGATTCTAAACAACATCTTGGCAAGAAAGCTTTCAGTTTACTAGTAGCGTAGCAGTTGCATCTTACTTTAGGGGTGTACAGTGTGATAAGAAATCAATGCGCCTGTTACTTAATTTTCTTCTTTTTTTCTCTGAGCTATCTTTTGGATGCATGCTTCCCTAGAACTTACAACATTGAATTGTTTCTGATTGAGCAGTTGCCGCTGTTTCTGATGGCTTAAAGGCATGGGAGGTATTGAAAGGAAGGCCTAACAGCATAGACCTGATATTGACAGAAGTGGAGCTTCCATCAATCTCTGGATTCGCTCTTCTTACCTTGATTACAGAGCACGAGATCTGCAAAAACATTCCTGTTATAAGTATGATATAGTCGATTCAAACTTCTGAAAGCTATATGATTTTGATTTGTTTTGTCTTTGTCAAAGGATTTCGTCTTGTAACTAGTTTTAACATTTCTTTCCTGAACCTGCAGTGATGTCCTTGCACGATTCAGTTAGCACTGTTTACAAGTGCATGTTAAGAGGTGCTGCTGACTTTCTTGTCAAGCCTCTAAGAAAGAATGAGCTGAAGAACTTATGGCAGCACGTTTGGAGGAGACAAGCTGTATGCCTTATCCTTATCTCTGATATGCATTTTCTCTTAGTGATTTATGAGCTAACATCCTGATAGAATCTTCGTTTTGTTCCATATGGTCTATCAGTCAGCCAGTAGCGGGAATGAGCCCCAAGATGAGAGTGATCCACAACAAAAGGTTGAAGCTACAGCTGAAAATAATGCTACTAGTAATCATTCAAGTGGTTACATGGCCTGTATTCAGAAAAACAGGGAATGCATTGAGAAAGGAAGTGACGCTCAGGTAGTTTTTTATTCTCCCAGATTTGCTACATGATATTAACACGTAGAAGCTATACTAAAGTCAGTTTATGCAGCGATCTTCGTGGCATATCTTGCTATAGAGAAGCTATGATAAAAATCGATGGCACAGTGCATCATGTACTTCAAACAGATATTAATACAGATTATTGCACTTGTGTCTATTGTGCAGAGCTCTTGTACAAGACCAGATTTGGAAGCTGACGGAGCTCAACTGGAACGTACCCAGGACCTCTCACAGCCCAAATGGAGAAATTCTCTTTGTAATGAGACGAAAGCACAGAAGGACGAAGAAGCTGTCGAAGCGAATAAGGTGTTGCTGATGCATGACAACGAAGCTGGAGGTTAACGCTTGCAACCTTGCATCTTTCTTGTCTCTATAAGCCCTTTAGCTCCACCAATTTTGCTGACATATATATTCAATCAGGATCAGCAGCGGCTGCTTGCACAAATGATTATACATTAACTTGGGGAGGAGAAACTGCTCCTGATAGCCAACAGAAATCTGCCAATGCCATTTCTGAAGCTTGTGATAACAATCATGTCATTGTCAACTCTTGTAGAGAAGCCATTGACTTGATTGGAGCAATTGATAATTACCGTAACTGCAGCTACATAAACTCAGCTTTAGATTGCGGCACAAACAAGATTAATTCTTCACCACAATTGGATCTTTCCTTGAGAAGATCTAATCCTAGCGGCTCAGTTAATCAGGTTACTGATGAAACTCATGAGAGCCATATACTGAAGCACTCCGATGCCTCAGCCTTCTCACGGTGAGTTTACACTTTCTGTCCTTCAGTGTTGCTTGCTTGCTCTGTTTGCTTTTTGTTACACTTGTCTTGGTTATGAACAAAAGAAATTTAGTTACTGTACGTGTAAATGTTTGCATTTGCCAAGTTTCTTTAGTTATATAGACATGGTCGAGTATGAAGGAAACCTCACATATTAGGCAATGCACCTCAAGTAACAGATGTTGCTCTGCGTTGGTAGAGTGAGAAGAGGTCCTTGAAGATTGTGATATGGCTTCTCTAGATGACTGGAAAAGTATAATGGCTTTGTCTAATTGTTTAAGATCCTATATGCAGGTACGTTAACAGGACAATGCAGCCCCTACATTCAACATCAGCTAGCATCTGCAATCAACAAAGAGATTACGAAAGTAATTCTGAGAAACAATTATCCGGCCATGCTCTCAAGTTCAACTATGAGAGGCAAACTCCTGCAGAAAGTTCTCATATAAATACGCTTCCTTTGACAGCCGGTCAAATACCCTTTCGTGGCGCTCAACGTAAAGTATATCCTGTCCCAGTTCCAGTAAGAGGTACGAGGTTTGAGAGGTTATCCACTGCCTATGGTTCTGTACTACCTCCAATATATTGTACACAATCAGGCCCATCATCCATGCAAAGTCCTGGATCATCTGGCCCTCCAGAACCATCCTTTCAAGTGAATCCATTCTATCATTTCAATCCTGAATCCAGGAACTCTGAACAAGTCAATAACATGATAGATCAAAACACGAGCAATGCTACTGGCCAAACGGAGCCCAGGCAGGGGCATAAGTTGGAAAAAACAGAGGATCGAGGGCATTTTTCTTCTGCAACGGATCAGAGTGCGAGTAGCAGCTTCTGTAATGGCACATTAAGCCATCTTAACAGCATGGGTAGTGGATGCAATGGCAATGCCAATTTCGCTCCTGTAGGTAGGCCTGCTACGCAGTGCAGGAATGAAGCTACGCTCATTCAAGATGGAAACTCCGATCGATCGACACTAAGAGAAGCAGCTCTTAACAAATTCCGCATGAAGCGGAAAGACAGATGCTATGAAAAGAAGGTAAACAACCACCACCTGTGTCTTCTTCATAATCATTTTGCAACTACGTGCTTGCAGTGTCATTAAATTTCAGCTAGGCCTTGGTCAAGAATATTCCTGTGTCATAGTGTCTCAGGGTGATACCATATCACCTCGTCACTGTTAAATTGACGATACACATGACATTCACAACATTGGCGAATCCTGTTACGCTTGCCCACTCAGAAAGGTGAACTAAAGATCTGATCATTCTCAGATGGAGAGGATCTAATTTCACCGCGAACCATATAACCTTGCCATAGTTCTCTAGCAGAGAGTTTTCATCACCCGCATTACCATGACAAAAAGTTGTAAATGATGTTTGCACGCATGGATCTCATTAACGACATTATACAAAAAGTAGGATTTGCTAACGCAGAACTCGTTGACAGGTAAGGTATGAAAGCAGAAAAAAGCTTGCTGAGCAACGCCCACGAGTGAAAGGACAGTTCGTTCGTCAAGCACAGACTGAACCCTTGTCTATGGAGATTGATGATCAATTTGGCAACTCATCAGTTGGTTAGCTATTTGCTACATGGGCTCTCTAAACCATAGGTGCAGCTATTAGATTGACTGGTACAGATTTTGTGATCCTGTATCTTGATGCTTCTTGTAACCAAAAACCTACAAGGTACGATGTTCAAAAGATGCTAACATCAGTAGCTTCTTCATCCTAAGATGACTCTATTAGAATGCATTTCGTTAGAAAATTCTGTTGTAGTTCGTCCATACGTTAGTAGAGAGTTCTTGTTTGTGTTCTCTTTGTCCTGTTCATACACAGGTATATTATTCCTATTACACATCAGTGATCGTCGAACTGTGTTAGACAAATTACAGTAAACAAGCTTTACCAATGTCTTGGTGACATTGTGTCCAAGTGATGTGTGTTTCTTGGTCTTTGAATAAAGCCCAAATGCGATTGTTGGGCTAGGAAAAATCACAAGTTAAATCAATCTGGTTGGCAGGCTAGAAATGTCTTCACTGTCAAGTTTGGGTGGAAGTTTTCCATGTCTCAGAGAAAGAATACATGGGCAATCTTGCTTGTCTTCCGTTGTTACCCAGTTCAGATCAGACTCAGACACACCAATTACATAGCCAAAGCTAAAAGGGAAACGAACCTATAAGAGAAGAATTCGTTGTGGCACAGAGTTCTTTTTTTTTTTTTTTTTTGTAACAAGAGAATTGCATTGAAAAGATAAACGGAAACATGAGAGTTTGACCTTATGGTCTTACAGATAAGAAAGAGAGTTTGACCTTACGGTCTTACAGATAAAAACAACCGACAAAGTAACAAAAGGTCGGTAAACACTACCCACTACAGAATTTCATCAACTATGTAACACAAATTAGCTACATAAATTGTCAAGTACTCAATCCTGATAGACAGTCATGCGTGCTTGACAAGCAAAAAGAGTTAAAGATCGTGCTTCTTTCAAGAGCTGTGAGTCCGCCCTGTCAATACTATAATGATGAAATTCAGTCACGATACGCAAAAGTCAAAAATAATAGGAGCCACCGTATCAAGGATATCTTCAGATCCCGACATTTGGTTCAAAAGAAAATTAGATGTCGTCAATACACATATGTGAAAGAATTTCTTTTTTAAAGCCCAAGTAGTGGCACAGAGTTCTTAATACTACAATATTTCTAACTTTTTTTCTTCTTTTTTCCGGCATTATATATCGAAAGAAAACAGGTTACAAAAGAGTTAATACAAAGATAAACCATAACTTGATGAAAGCTAGAAAATAGCTCTCCTAATATTACGGCTCAGTTCGACAAGCCCACTCAAATCAGATCCTCCCAAAAAGCATCATAAAAGCGAGAACCTCTCCTAGTAGTGGTATAGTTTGCTGAACCAGCCATTTGAGCAAACATTGTGATCTCGCGTAGAACATCTTGAATCTTCCGTGGTTAGACTGCACACGGTAAAATAAGAGCATAGGTGACAAATATCATCATGATATAGAAGGTAAACGGAATTAGTACGAATCATAATATGTTTAAAGTGCAATAGAAATATCCGATTACATACTTGTAATACAGATATAGTTAGAGCTGAGTGATAATTAGAAGCTAGACAAATCTTAAAGCAGTAACTCAGTCTTCTTGCGTATTACATGTTGCTACGATCCCCACCCCCATGGACGGAACCATGTGGGGACAAGGGGGGGCTGAAGCACCCCCTGAAGTTTTGGAAAAAAAAAATATCGGGAATTGCACCTCGTTCCCCGATACCCCGTTCCTCGAGACCCCACACCAGTCGGCACTCGGCAGTCACCTCTCTCTCTTACCGTGACCGTGAGAATCGTGACCGCCGGTAACTGTGACCGTTGACGGCTTGACGACGGCGACAACCGTAACGAACTCCATAAAGAGGCGACGACCATGACCAGATCTGGAACTCCGCGACGAGGCGACGACTGTGACGAACTCCGACCAGATCTGACGCCGACCGATGATCGTGATTGAAGGAAGGCTCAGCCGCTCAAGAGACGCCGCGACGAGGCTCTTTGACTGCTAGTCTACTATCGTGGTCTCACAGTTGGAAGAAAGCAAAGAAAGGGAACTAAAGGTATAGTAGATGATATTATTCAGTTGTAAAGAAAGCGTACGCAAGTGAGCATTGGGCCTTTTCGAATGACAATCAGAACTATGTGATTTGATCCTTAAACAGTTAGTGGCATATGTGTTTTTGTGTTCTTCCCTCGATATTTAAATCCTTTTACCTTGGTTGTGTAGTTATAATTTCTGTGAAACTTTATGTGAGATTATTTGAGAATTGTTGCTGTGAATTATAAGATATATATGTATATATTAACAGCTAAAGTTAAATCTATTCAGACAATAAAACATCAGTACAATATCTTAGTAAATTTTCTGAGAAACTTAAACCCAGAATGCAAATTTCTTTAGCGTCATTCAAGGTAAATCTCAATCAAAGAAGTTAGCCAATTTGACTGATACTTCGTGAACTGTTGGAGGTTGACCATGCATGATTAACTGAGAAATTGTTCGTTGACATGGTAAATCTCAATCAAAGAAGTTAGTCAATTTGACTGAGAAAAATGTCCTCAAAACTATTGAAAACTAGGCTATTATCAAGCGCTACCAATCTTCGAGGTCTCATCGAATATTAATTTAGTAATTTCGTTTGTAAATACTTGGAGTATAATTCGTATTTTTCTTTTTATTTTGTGTTGTACTTGTAAAGAGTCTTTAATGGCTCTCGTGAAACTTAATAATGTTTTTTGTATGCTTTTTAAGTGCACTCTGTTTTTAATAAAAAATTATTTTTGCACCCCTGGAAAAAATTCTTGGTTCCGCCCCTGCACCCCCGTCTTCAATTCCAGTTTATTCCAACTTGATCAAGATGGAGATGTATCTTATAGGGGTCTGGGCACTGGCATAATGAATCTAACTTCTAACTTTAGGTGGTACGATACGATTTTCATTTTTCACATCCTTTCTTTGTCGCTAAAGATGCATCGCAACAAAACTTTGGCTTTTAGTGAAAAGCTAGTTAGAGAGTGTTCAAAAGCAGCTATATACCCTACTTTACAATATCTTGTGTTATTGTGGACTGTGGAGCCATAGGTACGAAGAATCCAAAGACTACAAACCAGTTAGCTTCGCAAGCAACGCTGTCATCTGGTAAAAGAAACTACAAATGGGGTCTTGAAGATGGTTTAGGTAATGTTGCAGTTGAATTATGGGCATCAAGAGAAACTCCTATTGGTTTTCGACAAAAACACCACCACATTATTGAAGTAGGGATGGATGCCAAAGCAGCGATTCAGCCTGTAACGACCTGAGAAACCTTCGGTTGCACGCATTTCCTCTTGCTTCAACAATGCTGCGTACAACCATGTTGATAGTAATTTCTTAGGTGAAGAGTTTGCAACACCTCATAAACATGTCATCCGAGTTTGGGTGAAGATGAAGTGGACCCAAGTGTAGACGATGCACGCCGCCCTAGCCATGGAGCTTGCACATAAGCTTTTTAGATCATTTCGTCTGTTTGAAAATTTGAGTTTATTTTCCAAACTTGGACCATTCGCAAAACTCTGTAAAAACTATCGCTGGCCCTATTGCCCAAACAAAATTGGATTTTGCCAAAGCAATGCCTACTTTAGATGGTTGTACCGCCTGCTCCAGGCTTCCTGCATTAGTTATGCAAAAGCTAATTCTGATTTGGCAGCAGGCCAAGCATTAAGTGATGGTTCAGAAGGTTAAAGCTGGTCCGCAAGATGTTGGACTATCAAAGAGGAACTCTACTTACAAAGCAGTGCTCAACTAGTCATTCACCAGCACGCATGAAAAGTGAAAGAAGTGCATGAGGCTCAAAGACACAAGTACACCACCAAATCCAATAAGCCAAAGTGCTACGTTGCTTGCAGCTGCAGTGGCCTCAAAAGTTTGCGTAGCCTTTTATTCAGAAATCCCTAATACTGCTAATCTACTAAACAACAATGTGTGGGAGTGACCCACAAATGAATGATGGATTGTATCCCAGAACTGAATTGACCAGCCAGTATGGGCGTGAGTACCATCTGTTCTTTATTGACAAATTACCTTTCTATTTTCCCTTTTTTTGGTACCACAGCGAAACCACAATTTTAGTGACCACATTTCTATTTGAAATTTTCTTTCTTTTGCTACTTCAGGACCAGTAATCATGTAGTTAGGCACATATCCAATGATCTTGCTATTGTTTTCTAGTGCTTAATCGTGTAGAATGGTCCCAAAAGGGGCACCAGGCTTACCACGAGGCGGTCTCGGCCCCGATGGCACGGGTTTCATCCCTCCTTCAGCCAACTATGCCATCTCTACCACAAGAAAAATAGCCCGCATGAACAGCAAAGGCCGAAGATGACCGGAGGAACCAGTTGAATCGACCTTATCGCCACTTGGGTCCTTCCAAATTAATACACATAAAAAGTCTTTGAGATCTTTTTACCAGGTAGCAAGCACAGCACGAGAAAATATCAGACATTGGACCTAGTATTTGGCCCCAGAAGAATTAAGGAAATAAGCAAAAGCTGGTAGCAAAAGAAGGAGTAGATGGGAAATCACTTAATAATGGAGGCAGACCAACTTTAGTCCTAATTGAGTTGAGGGGCTCCATAACTGAAAATAAAGCTTCAAAAGTGAACAATGACCCCTAAATTTCAAACCGGACTTTTGCTTCCAAGGCTGTAATATTCGTCTGGAAATCCAACTTTGGAGGGTCCCTTGTGGCTTTGATCAAACAGAGCATTACTAGCAATCTAGCATCAGAGTCGTGCACCTCGTGCCCCAGATGGTCGTAACCTAATCGATCGGCTAATATTCAATCAGCACGACATTATCGCATTTTCTCCCCAATCTCCTAAACCCTAACCATAAAAACTCTAAAACCCTTTTCTTAACGTTAAAGTAACAGCTACACGAGACACATTCTGGCAGTCAGTTCAAAGCCAGTGCCTTCCAAAAAGTGAATTTAACAGATTCTCCATGTCTTCCTCCTCCTTTTGCTCTCCTTTTGTGCGCAGCTCAACATAATTTAATCGAACAAAGACCCACAAGCTCCAAATCTTCTTTTGATAGTGTCATGGCATTATTATACCACTAATCATCATGTCTTTGCTTGCATTTGACAATCTCCACTTACCAAAAAATCTCCCTGTTTTAACTTCAACCAATAGGATAGGCTAGTGGCTACACTATCTCTTATAGCGCTTTCAAAAAAGTCTTAAGCTTTCGATTCAATTATTCTTGAAGGGCTCTCCGATTGATTACGGCTGAGGGAGGGACAGATATACCCGTATCTTCTCTCTATTTCTAAAATCAATCCAAGCCTTGGAGGAGGAAAGAAAGTCATGCAAAGATGCATATACTTGTTGCAAAGATGCATATACTTGTACAGTCTAATGGCAGAGTGCAAAACATTGCATATTCATGATGAGAAATGTTCCTACTTAAGGAGTCACAGGCTCAAAGCTGGTTATCACTAGTAAACATCAATAGCATGCACAACCATGCTTTTAGTACATGCTCCTGGGACTAGCCATAGAGGGTATAGACCCCCATTCCACCTCCTGCTCCCGTTTACGCTTGGCCTTAATACAATGATGTAGAAGCAAGCGAATAATCGAACAAAAGATGTTCATGTATTTCAAGCAAACAAACGCGCTATGGTGGCTATGGCTATCGTATGTTTCTTGGGAATTACCTAAATAACCTAAAAGAAACAAGCTTGGTGAAAAGCACACTTGTATACCATTTACCTAAAACAAACAAGTCCGGTGGCAAGCACACTTGTATACAATCTTCAAGCAAAAGATGACTTTTTGAGTCTTGAACCCAGAGCCAAAGTAATACTAAAAACTTCTACATTTGCAAGTTAATAAACATGAATATCAAGCAAGCTTTTTCCCTTTTGAAAAAATAACGAGGCCCTGTTTGGTGCATGTCTCATGTCCGCTAGTTATACACGCTGATCCGATGGTCAAGATGCATGGTATGGTAGGGTTGCCATAAAATTAACATGGAAAGAAGTTTGAGAAGTTAATCAGTCCATATCTCGCAGCCACCCTTCACAACTATGAGGAGCTAACAGTCAAAAGCAGCAAAGAGAAAAATTATTGTTGCTTTCTGCCACCAAGGGCTCCCTTTATAACCTGCCTCCACCCTTTCTCCTTTGCCTTGTAAATTTCTCTCTTTGCCTTCCCCCCTCTCTCCCTCCCTCCCTCCCACACTTGCAAATGTCAAAATTTGATGCAAAATCTCCACAACACTGTGGCGAGCGAAGAGTAAAAATTTACAAGCTTTACAAGAAACTGTTCTACGCTTTCTCGACTTGTCTGCTCTCATTTCTTTCACTAATCTTCCTCGTCTATCTTATCCTACACCCAACCAAACCAGAGTTCTCCCTGAAAGAAGCCGAAATCAACCAACTCAACCTCTCAGGATCTCACCTTATCAACTCCTCTATTCAACTCACTCTGCTCTCCAAGAACCCAAACCAGAAAGTCGGCATTTATTATGACCAACTACAGGTATACGCTTCGTACAAGGGCCAACAGATAACGGTCGACACTTCTCTTCCTCCTTTTTATCAAGGGCATGAAGATAGCAACCTCCTAACGGCGTCCTTGGTAGGAAGTGGGTTACCGGTGGCTTCCTCTTTCGGTTATGAAGTGGGGCGCGACCAAACCGCCGGACAACTGGCCTTGAATCTCAAGATAAACGGACGGCTTCGATGGAAGGTGGGGACTTGGGTTTCTGGGAGGTATAGGTTCAATGTGAATTGCGTTGCTATTATGCCTTTCGGACCTTCTATACCATCTGGACCATTAAGTTCCAAGCAAGGGTCTCAGTGTTCTACTACGGTTTGAACATGATTCCATACTAACGTGTGCATATAGAATCTGATATTTACATATTTTTCTTTGTTTGCTTCCAATGTTAATTATGATGTTGAGGTACTTTCCATGTTGAAGTAAGTTTGTAATTCAATTCTGAATGATACATAGGTTTGATTAGTTACAAATGTGGCAATAAGGAAAAGCTCGTTTGGTTTGTTAATCATATCTTGCGTTGTTTCAGTACTTTTCGTTGATTTTGCTTTACATGTAATGTGAAGGTGAGTAGACGTACCGTAGATAGGAGGGTGTATAGTGACTTTCTAGTGGATTTCTGAGAGTGGAAAGATGGGAGGAAAGGGTTCACCTTTGATCTTTTTCCAGGGCTGGTCATGATGAAGAGCCATAGACTAGGGTTCATGGTGGATGAGATTCTTCTAAGGAGAAAAGAGAAGAACACAAAAGGCGGGAAACAAGTTGCTCACTTAGCTAAGGAATCGTCAATTTCCATGTCAATCCCTCTCCTTTAATTATTGCAAAGCTAATGGAACTCTTGGCCCCTGGGGTCCCTACAGGCCCCCAATCCTTTTGACTCCTGCATTTGGAATCATCCCCAGTAGAGTGACAAGTGAATCAAGACCACATATTCCTATCACGTTCTCAACACTCAAAAACTGCATTGGTGGCAACAGCTTGCTTATTAAGCTAACTGAAAACACTGAGCTTTTTACAGTACTCACAACCCTCGCGCAATTTCTTATTAAAAGGTCAAGGCAAGTAAGCCCTCACTTACTCGTCTCATTCAGCACTACGAATGACTACCACTTCAGCTCCAAAAGCCTCCCCAGTCAATTGGCAGCCAAATTTCCTACCATCGTTATCCCTATTATTCGTAAACACAAGTTTGCTTAATCAAGCTTTTTACTCGCGTCCAGAATAACTGGTTTACTAAAAGTTCAACAGCAGAAAAATTCTTTGGGCAGACATATCTTGTACCATAGAATTCAGACTATTAATTTAACTAGTTCCCTCTCTCATGGGTAATACAATGTTTTACTACTATTTAACCCAAAAAGAACTAAAAATTCCCACCAAATGCGTCGACATAATTGCAACTTCAGCGATGTTCTGTGCCAAAAAACCGCTAGAGGCTGCAAAAGTTCGCCATAATTCTACTTCTAGCAGCAAATGACAGCAAGGTTGTTTAGCATACGTTGGGGTGGAACAAAAGTAAGATAATCTTGCACTAAAAGCCGCTTCTCAAAGGGACCCAAGCTGTAGGCGGGATATGAAACCACATCTACCCCTCAGAGTCAGAGATGTCCAGGTATGCGAACAAAAACAGTAACTCCACTTACTGCTCTTCGGAAGGAGTGCATAGGAAATAATGTGAAAGGTGCAGAAACCATTTAAAGAAAGAAAATAAAAACTGCCACAGATTTCAAAAGCTAAACGACTTTCTATGGTCTGGTTAGTGGTGACTTCCCACCTAATATGTCCCTACAAATTTAAAATCAAAACAATACAACATAAAGAGTCTGCAAAGAGATGCACTCCTTCAGACATCTTTGCTACTCAGGCCAGGAGTCTTTTCCAGAGCTTAACACAGTACAAGCTCTCAAATTGAAGCCTAAGCATTGTTAATGCTTTCATGAGTCGGCTGTCATCCTAAGATTCATTTCGACCTCTAAATCCCTTCCATAAATGCACTTCCTGCATAGTATGGTCAATCTAACTAAAGCTTAGGTGTTACATGCCTTCTCGGCATTTTGTTCCTCAAAATAAGTGTGATTAGAAATCATTTTCCATTGAAAAATCTTATGCATGCACCAAACACCTAAAAATGCGGAAAACATTTTTCGGAAAATGATTTCCACGCACCAAACATCGGAAAATGCATAAAACCTTTTCTGGAAAACGATTTCCGTGAAACAAACAAGGCCTAAGAGGAAGTAATTATTGCTTAACTTTCCAGTTATCATCTAGGGGGTTCTTGGTCATAGAAATTGATATAACCTGTCCACAATCTATCTAGAAAAATGTCACAATCACTTTAAGAAAAGTCCAGAATATGCAAATGGTCCAACATGTGTCTTCTGAGTTCTAAAAGGCTGAATTCAATAGGTTGCCTTCCAAAGCTAGAACTGCAAAGTCGAAAGGTCGCAGATCCTTTCTATAACAATTTAAAAAAATCTGTTTCGAAAGGGAAAGTTGTAGTTGAATGTCGACAAAAAGAGCACACATTTGTATCAACTACTTTAAAAAAGAGATTCATATGATACAATTTCGCAAGGTCCATGACAATAATCAAGGAGAAATAACATAACATGGTTTCTGTGTTATTACCATTTTCAGCAGAGAAGAAAGAAGCATGCATGTGTCATCTAGAACAAAAGCCAGAAACATCAAATAGAAATGGCAACAAATTACGACCAAATGCTATGTTAAGCATCGTAATTAGTATGCTAGGTGAAAAAGTAGTTTCATAAAACCAGACAACAGTATCAGAAACGGGCACGGAATAGATTCCACCAAGTTTTTTGCTACTACGCTTTTGCCCCGAATGATGGTAGTCCCAATCAACGCTAGGAGCCAAGATACACAAAACTCTCATAATGGTAGCAAAGGCTTTTCAATGTCCAACTTTCTTCATAGTTCTGTCACCTTCAATAGCAATATATAGTAGTTCAAACTTCAAATTCACCCAATAAAGTGTTACATTGTAGTAATTTATCAACTTCTAGTGCTTCTCCTGTTTATAGACATCCCATACTTCGCCTAAATATTGCTTGCTTTTGCCAAAGTTATGGAAATTTCACCCTTTTTAGATGCTGTGGCCAACAACCACTCAGCAATTTCCTGCCTGGAGACAAATTAACGTTTGGCTCTCATGGGGTTTGTCTATGTCATTTTAGGTCTCATATAGTGTCAGGCGGATATAAAATAAGGAAATTTATCAGCATTCAATATCTTACTCTCCAAAACGGTGTAAAAAATATATAACCAAATAACTACAAGGCAGGACAAGTGTGATAGTTTGTCCTCCTTCAACTGGCGATCAGAAATAGCAATCAGATGAGGTTTGAAGGTTTCAAGAAACAATGCAATGTAGAAATTAGCATTAGGAAAAGTATACATCAACGTATGTTTTAGAGACAAGAGAGAGTAAAGTCAACTAGCGCTTCTGTGAGCACTAGAACCATATAGACCAGATGATGCTTTGAAGGTTTTAATATAGATGTATAGGCACCATATACCAACTTGAATAAATCCTCACAGGGTTTATCCATTGTAGAGGCCGAAACTTGCCTGAAGCCAGATAAATCTCAGTGCAACATACTCTCAGGAGTATATTTGAGAAGGTAACCATTTGGCCATCTCTTCACTCAGCTCCGATCAGAGAGCTTGGTCATACTCTAACAATAATGTGCCACAACAAAAGAGCCTAGCAGTGTAAAGATATGATGAAGGTAAAATAGCAAAAAAAATTCATCCCGACTCATAATCTTAACGCTACCCTGGCATCCTTATAGCATGTAGTGAAATAATTTAGTTGTGAATCAGCTAAAAAGCTCTAAAAAGTCCACAAACATCAAACTAGATGCGTGAAAGATGATCCAAAATAAAATACTGCCTCAAAAGAAAGGTAGCGTGCGCTATAGCATTGCCAAAAAAAAAATTAAGGTACTAAACAGGACAGCTTTTATGCCATAATCGAGATGCCGAAGCAGCAGCAAAATCTGCATGCAGAAAGATCATTGAAAGCAATAATACAGATTAAGCTCAGGACCACGAAGATTTTTGAAGACCTTAGACATACTTAGAAACCCACGCAAGGAGATAGAAAGATTGTGCCCTCTTTATGTTTGTAAGTAGATAGAGGTGCGCCAGTGTATAAAAGGTAACTGGGTGTATGGATGATGGTCTTACGAATGTCTCAATATGAATCTGCTGAAGAAATTCCAACAATGGAGGGAAAAGTAAAGTAACTCTGGTGATTTTTGGAACTACACAGTGGGCTCTAGAATTGGTCACCGAGATAAGAGGGGTCCGGAATCTGTTCGATCGTATGTAGGATAGTTATAGGCATAGGTGGTCCTCTTGTTTCACAATGTGGGCACTGGGCAGGCAGGCTCCAAGTTTGCTCGAGTGTCTGAGACTACCTCTTTACCCAACTTTTTTGCGAGTGACCAATCTTTTCCCAGAGAGTTCTAATCACTCAGTGTTGGTCAACATATTTCGATTCTTGACACATTTTACTGCTGCCCCCAGACTTATAGTACTTCAAACCTCAAGGGCTGTGCTCATCATCCTTATTCAACGCCCTCATCGTTCTGCAAAAGGCTTAATCCTGCCTTCGGCTTGTATTGCCGCATTGAAGACGATCATGACTCCATTCAAGAGCAACAGGGCACTAATCATATTGTAATGTTATTTAGAATGTCATAGTTCGTTGAAAGGCTTTATCCTATCTTGAGCTCGCATCAAGACATTTATGGTTCCATTCAACAGCAATAGGGCATTAATCACAACGAAGCACATTGCGACCCTCGGCCTAATCGAGGCTGCTTCAACCGAGCGCGCTCTTACGAGCCTCAGTTTTATATAAATGTTTTCCTCACATGAGGTTTGAGCGTCTATTAATCATACACGTTCTCTCGCGCGTGCTTATTCACGCACTCCACTATTGGGCGATATCCTGCAATAGTAACTTTAAAATTCTTTTTTGCAGTTTTTTAGCTTTTTGTTAATAGTTACAGTTATGATGCAGAATTACATTGCATAACATGACTATTATGTTCGAAGGATGCATTACAGCCACCAACAGGGGTCATCAAGCTCATCTATCCAGTGAACTATTGTATCATCAACGTCCCTCACTAGTTAGCATCTACAAGCTCTTCCACTTCTATAATCGCAATCCTACCTTCCTCCTTCAGTGGACTAGAAGCACCGTCCATTTAAAACTACCGTTTGATAACCAGAAGTGCCATCTAAAACTACCGAAACGCGACCATAGAACATCGGTTTACAAAAACAACGGGCATTGCATCATTTACATGGATGAAGGAAAAAGGCACACCCCTGACATTGGGCCACTGAGGTTGAGATGCAAAGGGAAATCAAACAATACTTTTACTTATACAGAACTAGAGACGTGAAGCAGAAGTCAAGAAGAACTAGTATCAAACTTGGGTTGCATCATCGATGTCATAATGAATGTGTTTTCTATTTCAACTTACCATTATTTCCCAAGAAAACAATCTCAAAAAGATGAATCCTCTACAATCCATTCTCATTCACTTAACATTCAAAACATGTACAATGTAAAACAAATTAAAACTTGAACAAAGCATGCAGGTCTATCATTACATGTCAATCGAAGCAAAAATTGCAGTATAACTTTCAAGTTCTCATGTTCACAAAAGGAATTTCAAGAAAATCTATACAATGACTAACTCAATATAGTAACTGAACTTCTAAAAACATTAAATTCTAGTAAAGGGAGCTCAAACTCACCACCCAATATCAAGATCAAACCGAACCCGAGTCAACCCATTTCCAATAATGCTTTTTACAGTAAACCGCCCCCGCTGCAACTCTCTTTTCATCTGAATCCCCGTACTCCTCCCCTTCGTCCGTGGCAAACTCCCCTTCTGGCAACCCATCCACCCACGCCTCCACCGTGTGCAGCACATAACGCGCCGGCAAACCTGGGTAGGACACGGACACTCTCTCCTCCGCCTTCTTGCTATAACTACCCGGCACAATCCTCACGCAATTACCAAGACACCCTCCAACTATCGACCCTAGTTCTTCCTTAACAGCTCGGATCACGGCAGAATCCACCGTCTCGCCAGGCTTCATCTTCTCGGACAAGGGTCTGGACCGAGTCCGGACTGACCCGTCCGACAATTCCTGGTGCGATTCGATCAGAACGAGGTCGTTTTTTCCTAAAACCCTGACGATGACTACTTCGACGGTTCGGGTGGGAGGGTTCGAGTCCGTGAGCGAGGTCTCGCCTTCGGAGATCTCGAGCCACAAATTGTGGACGTTCTTGGTGCCGGGTTTGGCGCCCCAAGAGGCGAACGAATCGGAGGGCAAGCGGGGCCGGAGCCAGTCCGAGAGGGAGTTCGGGTTGGGGAATTGGTGCCTGTTCGAGTTTTGGGCGGGGTTGAGGGACATGGTGGGGAATTTGAGGAAGCGGCGGGGGTAGATTGGGAAAGAGAAGAGGGGTGGGAAGAGATTGGTGGCGTGCTTGTGGGAAGAAGAGAGTAGGATGAAGAGGGAGAAGGCGGTGAAGAAGAAATCTGGGAGTGAGGTGGGTTTTCTATGGAGGGTGTTTGGCGGTGGTTGTGGTGGCGGCGGCGGCGGTTGTGGTGGTGGAGACATTGTTTAGTTAGCGAGTTGTAGTCTCTGTGAGGGTGGGCTGTTTGGTTGGAGGTCCACCATTTTTGGCAATTTCGAGGAAGGACGGTGGATGCTCTTCTTGGGAATAAGAGGCTGGGAAGGGATGGAAGGTTTGCTGAGGATCAGATGCTCTGTTTGGATTGGATAAGGCCATTAAACCCTCTTCTTAATTTCTTCAAAAGCCAAAGAAATCAATTTCAAACAATACATGTGATGTGTGTGAATATTAGCAAATGATGGTGTTAGAAATTGTGAATAATATGGATTTTTGGATACATACGAGAGGTCGTGATGTTTAAATGGTACTTGACTGACTTTGTCAATTCAATTTAAATTTTTTTTATAAAAGTATAAGTTATAAAAAATCAAAAAATGCATAAATGTATAAAATTAGATAACTATACTTACGTGAAATGAAGGCTTTGCTATAGATCACAACATGTGATCGCTACATAATGACGAGCTAAACTTTCAAAAAAGATATGGACAAAAAAGAGAAAATAGAAGACGGAGACGGTAAAACAGTTATTTTTTTTTACGTTCAAGTATCTCAAAAGGAATTTTGAATTGACACAAAAAATTAAGATAATGGTTAGAAAATAGATGCAGTTTAAGGTTAAACATGACATGGTAACATAAACAAAATTAGACCGAAATTTTTTCACAAAAAAAGGTAAATTAGTAAACTTTAGCATTCTTTTACATTGATGTGTAATGATGTCGTTTTAATGGCTTCACAAGATGAAATTATATACAAATACATTGACATTTCCATGTCAAATCCATCTTTCAAGCCATCACATACATTGAAATTATATACACATACATTGACATTTCCATATCAAATCCATCTTTCATATCAAATCCATCTTTCAAGCCATCACATACATTGAAATTATATACATACATTGACATTTCCATATCAAATCCATCTTTCAAGCCATCACATACATTGAAATTATATACACATACATTTGACATTTCCATATCAAATCCATCTTTCACGCCATCACATTAATGCAGAGGTGCTCAAGGCAGAGTTAGATGAACAACCAAAAAAAAGAGGAGAAATAACGAACAAATCGGATGACTGAATATATATTCTAGGTAAATATTCTGGACATACCAAGGAAGTCATAACAAACCTCAATGGCCTTACTAGGTTCATAAATTTTGAGTACTGTTGTGTGCACGCGTGAGTGTTCTCGGGTGGGGATACAAAAACAAAGTTGAGATAAGCAGCGTGGGACGTGCACATGTAGCGAATAGGAGTTTAATGCATACGAGAAGACGTAGCCGGAAGTGATTGAGAGCCTGCACTTATTGAAATAGAGTAGAAATCCACACGTCTTTGCTTTCTAACCGTAACGCACAAGTATCTTAACGATCATTAACAGTTTGTATTATATTAAATCGAAAAAGAAAAAGAAATGACAAATTGAATCTCTAATAAAAGTATTCACCACCGGTGCTCAACCTTAATAATGGTACAGGAGATGAGTAAGCTCAAGATCTCAACAATTTATACGGGAGGCCACCAAACTACCTCTTTGACAATGGTAAGTCTTTGATCTATTCAAGAAGTTGATACACATCATAGAATGTCTAACTCGATTGATTATTTGTGCCTGTTATTATTATTTATAAAGATATCATATCATAATTATAATTAAGAATTGGTCTATTTTGTTAAACCACCTTCATCTCAATTACTAGAAGCTAAGGAAATCATTTTTTTCTCTTTTTTTTTTTCAAAAGGAAAATAAGTGAATAACTATTCGGTTGTAGTACAAGAACTGTTCTTCACATTGCTACAGTCTCTGGACAAAGGAATGAAATACCCTTCTATATTACAAAGCCAAACTCTCTTGAAATGGGACCTTGTACAACAAAGGCCAGGAGCACTAGGACCCTCTCATTGATTTCTCAGAGGGCTAGGGTTTGATGAAATTGGTTTCACCTTTGCAAAAAGCCATTCAAACAAAGACTCGAACAACGACCGAGTTTAATCGGTATCTGCAAGAACAGATGATGAAAGAGATTGAAATTTTCTTCGGTTTGTGAAGTTGGAAGGAGTGAGTGAGCAACATTAATTCCAACAAGCTCTGGCATTCCCTCACTTCTATTATCTCCGGTGGCTTTGCATGCCCTTATTTGCTGCTGAGTGGCCTCCCAAGTTTTCAGTGATCTTGGTCACTTAGGCCGTTGTCCAACATTTCAAAGTCTGGTGCATAATGCATACAGTGAAAGAAACAATGTACGTACATCTAGGTGAAGCTAATAATGCTGCTTGGCAACAAAGCTTATCGATTAGCTATTTGCTAGCCGTCTTTTGTCATGGCTCAGCGGCAGTTCTACACAGCACAAACCAGATTCTGAACACACGTACATCAGAATAACACCAAAATTAAGTAACTAGCCAACACCAATCAGAATTGTGCGACGGCATAATCCTCACCGAAGAGGTAGGCAATCCTCTGCAACCTCCATGGATCTCTTCCACCCTTTACGTCCTCGTGATCATGGTGATCTGGGAGCAACTTCGACCTACACATGGGACATGTCACCTTCCCTTTACCCACCCACTCATCAAGGCAACCAGAATGAAAAGCATGGCGACAGTTAGAGAGCTCCCTAACTTCTTGACCATGCTCTAAGCTGTTCAAGCATATAGCACAGTCTGCTGCTGCCCACTCTTCTTCCAGTTGGCTTCCCATCTTTCCAAGAAACAAGCCAAATTTCATAACTGGAAGCTTCTTTATCAACTCAATTTCAATGTGTCCCAAGGTTGGCACGCTTACCAACAATGGAGATGGCCGATCCTCGTTCGAGACATCGCTTGGTTGACTGTAATCGGACGAATTTAGTGAATGTAGGGAGCGCAAGAATGTGCATATAACCATGCAATTGACATGGGCTAGGTGGTTTTGCATCTCTCTTACTGGCTTTGGCATGTTAATGCCTGCACAAGGGAAGCCCATGCCTTGAATGAGAGAAACTAGAAATGGTGAGTTCAGGCTGTGACATTGATATTGAGGCTACTAGTCCTGGTTATGAGAGTTGGTTGGGAGTCATTTTTATTGGTGAATGATTCTAGAAGATGGCATGAATGTAAGAGACCATAATTGAGGTCTGTGTATCTCTACACGTATAGCAAATCTTGGACTTTTAATGTTGCCGTTCGACGAGGGAAGTGTCAGCTTAGGCGTTGGCAGAAGACGCTAAAGTCCAATCTAGAATGACTTTGGTCTTGGGGTGTCTAGGATTAGAATAAAAGAAAGTTAGAGTCTCAAGATTTTATATCAAAACATAATAATTGCGAATTGAAGGATAATAGA
Organism: Escallonia rubra; assembly: GCA_033065855.1. Lineage (NCBI taxonomy): Eukaryota > Viridiplantae > Streptophyta > Magnoliopsida > Escalloniales > Escalloniaceae > Escallonia > Escallonia rubra. The sequence continues at coordinate 42,031 of JAVXUO010002486.1, forward strand.
TATAGCATAACATAAATATATACAACTGAAAAACACACATTTGATACAGAGGTTTTGGACTAAACATAACATAAGTAACAAACTTACTGAGATATCACAAAAACTCAGTCTAGCATTTCAAAAATACGGATGACATCTCCGTCCGTTAGAGAACCAAGTACCTCCCATGAACAAAATAAGCAACCGGGACAAAAGGCCCAAGGGATTAGGTTAGTGGCACAAAATAAGCTACTTGCACATCAAGGTGGCTAATTGATGTCTCGTTGACCACATCTGGTACACCAACTTGTGAGCTAAACAAGTGTTTGATGTCAGAGCCTGGGCCAAACTAAGTAAGAACACTATTCCTTGGGACAATGTGTACAAAAAGCAAAAATCGGCAGCGAAACTAAAATCAAAGAATACGCGAGGTAAGATAGTTCATCTGCTCACTCTTCCACTTACGTTGGTTTTGTCATATGAAGGAAAAAGTTTTACTGTAACCTTTTTTCTAGCTGCAATTTGAATAGATTTCTACGCATTCGTTTCTGCAACTTATTTTTAGGCAAAAGTAATGATTTCAGACCATTGGTTCATCGAATATATATCATATAACAACTGTTCGTTCCTTTTATCCCGTGTTTGTCAAGATCCAGCGTTCTTGTATGGTCAACAATGATTTTTATTTCGTCTTGAGTGGCTCAGTTCGTCAATAAACAGTTTTGGCAACCATAAAACCTTTAGTGGCACCTTTTGATCATCGTTATAAGTTTTACAAATAATTTTTGGTACTAAAACAAGGAAAAGAGTCTGTAGCCATGGTTATAGAAAAAATCTTTGTTCGGAATCTGCTTGATCGATATCAAATCACAACGAATAGCACCATCGAGCAATTCCACTTAGTATACGGCAAGAAAGCATGATGGGTGCAAAATACCAACAAATTATTGTGCATTGAAAATATAAAGTGAAAAGGATGGAAAATTTTGGCCTACTTTTGCGCATACTGCGTGACAAAAACCTTTTCGGTGGGTGGTTACACGGAGTAATGAGTTGAAGAGTCTCCAGGAAGGGATATCCACAGAGTGTTTCCTTCAGTGTAGGGTACATCAAAACCAATAATTCACGAGAGAACTGCTAGTCCCAACTCCCAGCGTATTAGGGAAAGAGGGGCAATTTGCCCTTGCTGTCACATCTTCTTTTGGTCTCAATTCTGTCACTGGGAGTTACTATTAAGCTACAAAAGCAGCTTGGCTGACAAGAGGGTATAATCCAAACCAAAACAATCATAAACAGGCACATTGCCGAACCTTTTGATGCAAACCTGCCTAGTAAACAACGTTGGTTGCCCTGGGGGCTAAAAGACTGGTTTGTTGGCTTCGATTGGTAAGAAGGATACAAACAAACAAATCAGACAGAGTTATGGTTTTGATTGCCATTTACCAATAATTTATGCTGAAAAGCGATTGGTACTCTCGTCTAGTGATGTGAACAGAAGCTTTCATCTTCAAATAAGTTAACAATTAGAATTTTAAATTTGTTTTTGCAACGTATCGTATCATTGGCAATCGTAAGAACCATTCATTATGGCTATTGTTAACCTTACAAAATTCTGTTTGCTGGCACCTCTAATATATATTATCATAAAGTTCCTAAAGAGCATTTGCAAATTAATGACACGTTCTCATGCGTAAAAATGTATAAACAGGTATCAAAAGCATAAATCTTCACCAAACAAGTAAATCATCCTCTCCCTCCTCCATGGATCAGCTCCGCGTTTCTCTCCATGGTGATCGCGCAGTAGCTTTGATCTACACAAGGGGCAAGTTATCTGGCCTTGGTCGATCCATGCATCGAGGCATTCTCTATGAAACATATGCGAACAGTTGCACAACTCTCTGACCTCATCACTTGGCTTCATGCAACCCAAACACACCACACAGTCCCCATCTTTCTTACAAAACTCGGACCCCATTCTCTCAAGGACACGGCTATATTCTACGGCAGGAAGCCGCTCCTTGATCGTCCCAGCAATGATGTGGGAAGGGAGCGGCAGCAGTGAAGCAGATTGGCAGCGGCGCTCTTCTGCTTCATAGTCGTCGGAGTACTCTTGTTTCGTTACAGAAGGCTTTCTTTTGAAAAGAAAGGAGACACAAAGGAGCAGCGCCATGGCCGCAATAACTTCTAGGAAGGGTGATGCAAGGTTGTCTTCTAAAAGTAATATGAACGTTGAGAAGGTTGTGACGCTAAAAAATGGAAACGCCATCACGTAGAAGAAGGAATCAAAAGGAGCTGCGGGAGACTGAATTAGCTTGAATTTGGAGGATTGTCTCATAGATATGGTGTCTTTAAGTAGCTAGGGGATGAAGAGAGCGGGTTTAAGCAATAAATAACTACACAGACCAACAATGGGTTGGGAAGTCGTAGTTATCGATATGCACAAGTAGGCACCACTCGACACAAGTGCATTTTCTCTGTTTTGCTTTTTTTGGGTACGCTTACATTATATCTTGAAACTGTATATTGAGGTATCTTGACCATTTATCACTAAATGGTTGTTCGACCTGTTGGGGTTTGATAGGATATAGTTAGACAAGCATGTAAAGATTTCATTCATCGCTCCGGACCGCTGTGACTTAACTAATTAAAGTTTTGTACTAATTTTTTCAGAAAAAATAATACCACAAGTTAAAGGGTTTCTCCTTTTTTATAAATCTATAGGACCTTCCCTTTTTTCCTTCTTTTTTTTGTCTGACAGGCATCTATATAACCATTTTCTTGGTTTTATCTAAACGTTGACCTTGGTTTGACACGCATTTCTTCGCATATTGAAAACGTGGTTAGTCATATTCATACTGGCACTCACCCGCAAGTTGGCAGACTTCCCGGCCGTGTCTCTTTGGAGATTTCTTTCCTTTTCCTTTCCAATTTCAGAACAAGTAGTTGACTTCTATAGCAGTCAGCCATGTACCTACCAAAAAGGGGAAGTCTGACTAACACATATTGCAATCCATTTCATTTGAACAGTTCTTTACAGGGAAGGTAAGTAAGAACAATTTGCTCTTCCGAAGCTTCACTATACTCAATTGTCAAAAGCAACTTCATCTTGGTGTTATACTCTTAACAGAACGAGGGATCTACCAAAGAACGCATTTCCTTCCGTTTCCGGCAGAGTTTCTAAATGGTAATCAGGGGCATCTGACAACTGCGTTTGGGTTCCATATCCAAACGTGCTATAACGTCATGCCAAAACCGGCTCTGCATGTAACCTAGTGTTCAGAACCGCAGCTGAAGTCTTGCAATTCTCCAACAATCGGAGGTAAACTGTGATTTCGCTCAATTTACAACCAATGATTACAAGGCCTCAACAGTAAAATACTGTCAAAGTTTATTCAAAGGACTCCGTTAACATTATGCACTTAATTTTGAGGTTTAAGTACAGCCTACTCCTGGGTTAAGCATCTAATCAACTACTGCCTCAAAAAAGAAGTAACGAAAGTCAAAGAGGCATTTTTCTCCTTTTGATTTACCTGGACACTTAACCGACGGGTATTCAGTTATGAACACCACTTATTGTCTACAGGCAAAACAGCATTTTTAGCACGGGAAAATCAGATTGGTTAGGGGAAAAAGAATGTACGCTGTAATGCACCGATGTTTTAAGGTGCAGATACGTACACACTTCAGCATGGACTTCTAAACTAACATCTACGAATGTCAAAAAATTAAAAATTAAAGATTAAAGGAGCATCAGCGCTCAAAAAGGTACCTGAACACGTTATAAGTCGAGTGCCATAATATTGTTCTTACCAGCATATTGAACCTCATTCCATCAATCTGTTTAAGTGCTTGTTGAGGCAAATATAGAATTGACTAAATTTCTGAATCATGTTGCAACTCAACTCGGATATCTGCATAGAAGCAAATGGCAATTCAAGGATACCAATCTGATGGGTGTGTACCAGAATGACAACCTGAAATGAATTGTTCAGTACCGAAAGCACATCCTGTGAACCATGACAAGCAAATCCCGCATGAAATAGCTTATGCAGGTGCTAAAACTAAGATTCAAAATCGTGACTCCTGTCTCTGGGAACAAGTATCAATTTAGTACAGTCCACTGCTTAAAATCCATCACCATTCAAACTGGGTCAAAATGACACGAAAAATCTCGAAAAGGTTTGCCATCCTAAACATTTGTTTCATCTCAAACTACAATCCCCAGCTAAATATCTCAATGAGCCACCAAAAATGGAAGTGAAAAGAAGAAACTTTTGCTAATTTCATCCAAAAGTTTTGAAGTCTGAAGCAAATTTTCGAAGAGGATTTGAAGCTATGAACTTTCAAATGGGTGTAATTGCCATCATAGGTTTGACTTCTGCATAGTCATATTGAGCAACACAAAGAAGGCAATGATGACAGAATAGTTTACTCTATAAGTTGCACTTGGACAAATTAGAAATGTTTGAGGGACTTAGAAAATATTTGAGGAAATGAGCAGCATGAGGGAAGAAAGCATACCGATACGTATAAATCTATTACTGGGAGAGAATTGGCAATGACACTCCAACTGACAAATCCTCCTGTTTATGTGATACTATTTGTAGGGGATAGATAGTAAAGATATGCCAAGAATGGAATTTCCGTGTCACGAAATTCATATTGCTAAGGAGGTGCAAAAACTGTTCATGCCAAATGCTATTGGTCCAATAAGCATACAGAAATATGCTTATCTTAACTCCCGATTCCAAACCAAGTTAACAATTGTATGAAAGGTCCCACGCGCTTGACACAGATTGTAGTGAGAATCATGCTTGACCTGGAAAACCAAAGAAGGCTACACTAAAGACTTACCAGCATGAGACTCCATCAAGGAATGTCGAGGCAGGACTCATCCACATTGTCGAGGGATGTTTCCCCTAGCCTCCTAAGGGCTTCCCTCCTTGATATAAGCAAGGTACCATGACCAGATACTCCAACGCACCCATCTCAAAGGACTTTTGTTACTTTTTCTAGGTCCAAGTCCATGCAGTGTATCTACATCAATCCCCAAATTAAGGCAGGACTTACTTGAGGGGAACGTATGGGCTTGGTGAGACAGGCAACCCAAACTGCAACAGGACTTACTGAGGAGACCTCGAGGATATTGGCTCGGACTTGCAAATCACTTGGTCAAACTCATGTCAAGCATCTTAGTGACGGGCATAAGCCCATTGAGGACAGAGCACAGCCTCTAGAGCTAGACCGGTCAATGGATCATTTGAACGCTATAACAGGTAATCAAAGAGGTGTGTATTCCCCACTAATTTTCTCCACAATCTCCAGGTTCGTGGAATCAGTCAGTAATGACAGCGAGTATTAAATGTTGCTTGTCGAGTTCATTCCCGTCTTCATATAATAACCTGTCTTCTAATAGAGAAATGTGGCCATCCAATTCAAAAGTAGTGATTTCAAGTGGCTGATGTGGGTTTGTCGGATGAATAAATTGGGTTCAAGTGAGATGAACGAAGTGGGTTTGAGAGAGTGATGAGTACGAAAAAGTTAAAGCGTGTCTAAACTGAAGCAGTGTTCGATGTCACGCGCGCGCGTGCGTGTGTGTGTGAGAGGGAGAGAGAGAGAGATGGTGAGAGAAAACTTTCACAAAAGTGAGAGCGTTCTAAACAATCTTTCTAATCTATTAGCACCCAAGGCAGACATAAGAATGTTGGAAGATCAAACAAGCTGGTATAATATTCTGCTCAACCAAAAAAAAAATCACCAAAAAAGGTACAACGGTGTGACTCATGTTACTCGTTATTCAGGCTTGGGCATTAAAATCCTGATCGCTAAACAAGTAACTATGTTGTCAAACATCTTCATGAGGCATGGATGAAGATGCTAACTACAGGAGAGCTGCAATAATTTGAACATTTGGTTATTCAAGCTAGATCGTAAAAGCTGCCGGCCACAAAAGGTAATCAAACTAAGCTTGCAAAGCATCTAAACAAGCGCAGAACAGGGTTTGGTCGTGGATTGGTTCGTTTTGCGTCGCCTGCAGCCTAAAATAAGAGCTGCGGATGAGCTTGAGTAGTTTCTTCTTCTATTTCTTTTTAATAGGTAGCTTGTTTTAAGTATAGCCTTAGTCTGTTTGCTATCTTAACTAGCTCCCTCCCTTCCCCCACCCCCCTTCCCTCCTCCCTCTCCTCCCTCCCCCCCCCTCCCTTCCCTCCCCTCCCTTGTGGCAGTGGTGATGGAAGTACATGATAGCACAAGGTAAAACAGCGATGTACTTCAGTAAGATGTTTGGGTAATGGTCATTACATTCAACTAGTTTGCATTTGTTATGCTGTAAACAACTAGAGAAAAGTAGTATAGACCATCAGTATCGGTGTTCTTTATTTTTATTTTTTTTGCTTCAAGACGAATGTTAACACTGATTTTCTCAGCAAACTTCACTCATTATATGCCAAAATCATAGCTGACAACTACACAAATTAGCATGCACTAGAGAAGTAAATCAATCTTTTTACCTATCGTATAGTAGTTGGTTGCACATGTAATCTACATTGACCCACTTTCAATATTGTACAATGTTCTTCTTACAGAATATCCAAAATAAGCCAGAAAACTGTGTTACAAACAACTGGGACAATGCCAGCACAAAAATTACTGAACGGTTATGGAATGGAGGTGACAGCTTAATACCAAACCAAACACATAGAAGCTATATTTCACAATTTTGGCAAATGTCAACCTCATTACAGCACAACTAGATATGTAATCAACCAATGCTGATCGAAGAGGAAGTACACTCTCGTACCTCAAACTTTTAAAAGCTGCATTTTATTCGAAAACGCAATAGCAATCCACTCCGGCTGTGCTGCCGACCACTGCAGCTGGTTAATCTCCGAACCAGCAGAGTACATCGACATCGGATCGATCCCATTCGGCCCCGCCACTGTAGGCAACTCCCAAATGAGCGCCTGCGCATCATCCCCGCCTGAACAAATATGCCTACAACTCAATGGAGCCCAGGCAATTGCGTTCACACTCCCCCTGTGCCGCTCCAACTCCGCCACCGGCATCGTAGGCGACCTTATGTCCAGTATCACCACCTTATTGCTGTCCATCAGAATCGTCGCCATGTACCTCAAATCCTGCTTATTCCAAGCCAATCTAAGCAACGGAGTGTCCGGCTGCGGACTTTCATAAATAATTGTTGAATGCTCCTTATCGCGCAAATCGAAGATCCTAACCGATCCATCAGCCGATACAGACGCAAAAACCCCTGCCTCGCCCCACGCAATGTCGTGCACTTCCTTATCGTGCGCGATCAATTGAGTCTCAACAACGCCTCTTTCCACATCCCAAATCGTGCAGGTGGTGTCAATGCTGGATGTACCGATCCTACGCGGCTCGACCTCGTTCCAGTCAAAGGAGGTCAACGGGGCGCAAAATTCGGAGGTCTTCGAGTTGTTTAAGACGGAGAGGGGCTCGATGGAGGAGTCGCGGACCTCGTAGAGGCGGAGGAAGTCGCCGGAGGAGGCGAGGAGGTCGGTGGCGGAGGCGCGGCGGAGGGAGGCCGCGGGGTTGGGGTGAAACATGAGCTTGGTCGGGGGGTACGGGTGGTCGAAGGAGAGGCTAGGATTTGGTTTGAGGGTTAGGGTTTCCTCGTCGAACGAAACGACGTCGACCCGGTTGTTGTAGTCCTCGATGAAGCTGCCCAGGGCGACGCGGCGGTGGTGATTGGGGGTGGGTGGGGTGGAGGAGAAGGCCATGGCGTAGAGGGGGAAGGGGGAGTCGTAGGTGGCGGAGTTTTCTGAGCGGAGGTGGGATTCTTGGGTTGAATTCTCCATCTTCTTTGTGGTACGGGACCGAATCGTTGGAGGAGGTAATTAGGGTTTATGTTCCGATTGAGGGAGGAAGTGTGAAATCCCGATTGCCATTTCCTTGGAGACGGGGAACATGACTACATACCATGGTTGACGAGACTGGTAGTTAACGACTAGTCTTATGGTTGACAGGAAGGTACGTTGCAAGAACTGGCTCTTCACGTTAAAACGGTCATTAGTCTGAAGGTTTCGAGCAGAAGGTACAACTCCCATCACCTAATTATATGTTTTGTTAAGCATGCTGCTCCCTTGTTTGTAAAATTATACGAACACCCCCTTCATATTTGAGATCGAGTATCCATTTGCCTGTTCCATAGCATTTACGTTCTTCAAAATCGTCGATAGAGTTTGAAAACTCAAAATGCCACTCCGTTATAATTTTCAGGCCCAAGTCCTTTCGACCCTAACTCTCTTGTCGCATGCGGACCTGAACCATTGGCGACGGTGGTGGATTGGTGGTAGCGAGATAGTTCGGGTAAGGTGGTTGGGAGATGGGGGTCATAAAAGGTGGTTTCGCATGAGTTGCCGATGGTGGATTGGTACTAGACGGTTGGAGCCCCTTGTTGTTGGGCGATGATTTTTGTGTTGTTGGTAAAAATGAGTTTTCGCTTGAGAGAAAGAGTTCTGGTTATGTTACGGGTTCAAGATTAAACATTCTGAGTTTAAGGGCAGTCAAGTTACCATCTATTAGAATCTCATGACGAGGGGGTCATGAGTATTATTAGATATAAAGTCAGGGAGTGAGAGCGTGAGTGTAATTTTTTTCAAATTCCCAAGTAATTGTTATTTTTGGTTCATTTAGAACTCATATCTGATTTGTAAATTAGTAACATGTTCTTTTTGAGCTACGAGATGGATAATTTAACTGGTTAGCAGTCTAAACGAGTCAATAGCCCAGAAAGCACTCAACGGGTTTCTTAATCTTTACCAAGTAGGATTGCATATTGTAAAATTGGCAGTGAGATTTAGTTGGGCTGAGGCCCACCCATTTCAAGATGAGCGAGAGAACACGACACGTGAAGTCCAAAGCATTATAGAAGACTGGCTAACATTATCTGGTTTCTGGGATGGGCCATGGTCCGGGACAAGTTCCACTGATCCAAGGCTATTTCACACTTGGGTGCGCCTTTAAGATTGTCTGATAAGGGGATCTAGTATCGATCGATGCTAACACTCGCCCGAAAATATTTTCAAACGCTACTAGATATATATATATGTGCATCTACTGAAATTCTGACGTGATTATATTCAAATATTACTACTTACGAATTATCAAGCAGAGGTTATCGATTATACACCAAGAAACGTAAGTTGATTTATGAAGAATTTTAAAAATTACAAGAAGTTATTAAAATACCAATTACAAGAGGTTCGACTTTGCTTTAAAAACATTAAGTTCTAGGTTTTGACTGAAAAATTAGACGAACACTTAAGATTTGCTTTTTAGGAATTCAAAACTAGAGTCTCGGTTTCATTTAGAAGTGAGAACTTGATAAGGAATTTTAGAGTGTGTAGCACTCCAATGAATAGACATGACAGAAATCTTAAGGAATAACTTTACGATCGTTCATTCCAAGCGCAATGCCGACACGTCACATTAATTCTGTGTGTCTGCGTGTGCGTGTGTTTTGTTTTCTTGCTGAACGTATTATCGTATTCATAATCCTCCCCATATAAAGCCCCATCAACGACCCCGCCGGGCGGGTGGTGGACAAGGTCGTGTGAAAGAAGCGTATGTCGTACATAAATGATTAAAGGTGACTTAACATAAAATCATTTCAAATGTAAACCCTATGAGTTTAGTTAGTGATTGTCTTTTCATTATAAAGCAAACCCCAACTATGTGGTCAATATCTTCTGTCCTTTAGTTGACCTAACAACTGATTATCGCAATTGATGATCAAAAGATCCTCTTTGTGTGTGTGTGTGCGTGGAATTAATAAGACGTTTAATCATCATAAGCGAGAAATAGTTACAGAGCACATGAAAGAGATGTAGCTGCTGGCCAATAATAATAACATGTCTAAAAAGTCAAGTCTCCCACTACGGCCAAAATTAGGTGCAGCACCCAGTTAAGTACTTGGCTAGCGCTTTAGTATAAAATAAAATTCATAAAAGAGAAAGACACCAATGTTTGGACCTATTTGCGCTTAAAAGGCCCATTTGCAATCAGTTTGCAAGCAAATCGTTATAATCGATTTTAGTGTGTGGATTCTTTTTTACCTCAAGATTTCTCTAAAAATAGAAACTAAGAATAAATAAATAAATAAAATACGCCCACAAAGACAATAAAATCACCTATACTATAAAGAAGTAGTGGACAAACAAAAAACCTAGATTTTAATTAATGATGAGAGTTTACAGGATATAAGGAGTTAGGTCTAAAACCTGAATTTCGCAGGATACCTTGTAACGAATAAAAGAAAAATACTTAGATTTAGGTCATGAATTTGCTTTGAGGTTCTCTTTCCCTCGATTCTTCCTTTTATTCTTTTTTCAAAGATAATCGTCATGTAACTGCTGAAAATTTGTCTTTTGTGATATATTCTCCAATTGATGTCGATCACATCGCTTTTATCAACAGATGTATAAAATCTCTAGTGCAAAATAGGCTCCACACTTTATGAGCTTTAACTGTCCTTGACATTACTCAACGTTCATAGTCATCTGTCGTTGACAACAAAAATCAATTCTAAATATGATAGCGGATAACTTACATCTTTAAAAAAATTTATCATGTACACGCGTTCACATTATACTAATCGCTCTAAAATTTCAATTTCATATGCCAACGGAAGCTCATCTTTATCGCCTCAATCAACAATTAAGAGGAGATAAGACGAAAAAAATACCCATGCAATAGAGACCAATGCTTGGGCGCCACCGCTGTCTGCTACCACAAAAAAAGTGAAAGAGACTCGTAATAGAATTAGAAATGGTAGAACCCACCGGCCTTCTAGCCGCCCGTGAAACAGGAACCACCGAAGACACGCCATCTGCACCGCACCTTGACTCGCAGTCGCTCGTGCCCCACCGGCACGTTTGGATGTATTTCACAAACTCTCTCTCAGCTCTCCACTTTTCCACAGCTTATTATTAGCCCACCGTCAACCTCTTACCAAGTCCAAAGCCATGATTGAAGCAAATCAAATCTTTTTTCTAACCGCTAATGTCCGTCCAACTTTTGCGCTAAAATCAAAACAAGGGAAAATTAACGCAGTCTATCAAGTACAAGTCTTTCTTTTTGAACTTAGAAGTGACTAGTAATGGTGTCGTTTAGGGGAGTTAATGAATAATTTTCGCTCTGTCTTTTCAAATGAGCTGATTTAAATGGATGCGTTGCGGTTACTGTCGGGAATGTAAAAAGACAGTTATAACGTTCTTAATGCGATAATGAATGAACGGTTGCTAAATATTGTCAGAATTATCTTTGTCAACATGTTTATGGATGATTTGTAACAGTACTTTTCTACTGTCACTAATTAATTGTAAAGAGACTAAAAGCGCGTGGTGTCGCTATGTAAGAGTTCTAGTTATATTCTTACAATCAAGATATCAATCAAAAGATTTTCAACTTAACGCCCGTGTCCAACTTTTGTACTAAATTCAAAACAAGGAAAAATTCTCGTAGTCTACCTAGCACAAGTCTTTCTTTTTGAACTTGCAGCAATCTTACTAGAAGGTAGATACAAGTTCTTTTCATCAGGGTTTACTTAGAAGTAACAGTAATGGATAGTGGAGCTAGTGAATACTTTTCTTTCTATTGTTTCAAATGAGCTGATTTAAATGGACGGTTTGTGTTTACTGTCCGGATCGTAAAAAGATATTTACAATCTTCTTAGTAAAATAATAAATAAACGGTCCCAAAATATTGCCAGAATTATATGTATCTACACCTTCAGCCACAATTTTTAATAGTATTTTTTTATTGCCACTAGTTAATTGGAAAGGGACTAATGTCGCTATTAAGAGTTTTTCCTATATTCTTACAATGAAAATCTCAATCAAAAGATTTAGATTGGAGGAACAACCAACCCCCACGGGTTAAACCGTTCAGTTCACCTGATAATGAAACTCTAAATTGATAATATCAATTATGCGGACCAAAATATCAGTGACGTAAATCAAAACATGATGATGTAACTCTAAATTGATAATATCAATGATGTCGCGGATCAGAATATCGGTGACGTAGATCAAAACATGATGACGCAGCTCTAAATTGATAATATCAGTGAGTGACGTAGATCAAAACGCAGGTAAAGGGAGGAGGACGGAGAAGAATTTCAAAAAAACCACGCCATCTTACAAAACAACATGGTGTCCCGAAATACAAAAGCAAATCGAGATATAGATTTTTCAATAATTGCATGGGGGCTGGATGCAAAGTTTTTCCACATGAGTCAGTATATATTTGTCTCATCAATCAACCAAAAGCAAGCACCCCCCACCCCAACTCAGAAGTTAGAAGAAAAAAACATGGAAGAAAAGAGGGAGAGACGAAGACTTAAAAAAGAAGGTCAGGCCACAAACTAAATGCGCTTTTTCTAAAGGAGAGGATCACTTTTTAAGAGATTGAGATTCTCTGGTGTACAATATATTTACTGTGATAAAAAAATATCGCTACAGAATTTACAGAAATATAAGATTATTGTTGTAAATTTTGACGACAATGATAAAAATATTTTCAGTGAAATTTTTTTGTTGATAGAATTGTTACAGCAAATATCCTGTGTTGTACAGCAGGCAAAAAAGGAAAGATGAGCACCAAAGCCATATCCTCCACCCGACAGTGGATGTTCCCCTTGATAAGAAATACGAACTTAAAAGACACGTCGAAAGTAGAACCACATACAAACTACCCAAAATATGATCGCTGAAATTTTGTTGTTGATAGAACTGTTACAGCATATATCCTGTGTTGTACAGCAAGAAAAAAGGAAAGATGAGCACCAAAGTCATATCCTCCACCCGACAGTGCATGTTCCCCTTGATAAGAAATACGAACTTAAAAGACACGTCGAAATTGAAAGTAGAACCACATACACACTACCCAAAATATGATCGCTACGAATCCCATGTTAGTTGAATGTAGCCACATAATTTTGCTAGACATAGAATCACTTACGTGGCTTTGCAGATCGGTCATATGAAAGACATGCATTTTTTTCTTATACATATCCAAATAGACCTACTAAAGTCGTTCCCTAGAGTTTTCTTTCTTGGGTAACAGTGATATTAATATGTTACATATGTGCCTTTTGGCTTGTGACGATGACTCAGTCACTCAGTGCTAATCACATGACAAGAGAGACAATTGTTCAACAAGAAATGAAAAAAATGACTAATTTATTAAAATAATCGAGCATTTTTCACATGCGCAATTTGTAGTTTTTTTTTTTTTGGAATTTTGTTAGAACTGCAATTCATATATAACCCGTCGATATGGGAAATCGAACTCGGGACCTCGAGGCCCCTTGCCATCTCCACCACGCCTTGGGTTATGCACAATTTGTTGTTATAGTCTTTCGTTTGTCATTTACGAGATGTATTTCTTTTTACAGGATGCGACAAATATATGTTATGGCGACATAGAAATTCCTCGGTGACAAAACTCGCTTATGCCATGTGTACGTGTGTAATTAATCACCGTAATAAACGATATTGAAACTTGTAACTTCACTAGGGGATTCAAACTTTTTATGAAAAAATGTTAGACAATCACGTTGTTTTGGAAAAAAGAACAAGTCGATAACCAGACAGGCTACGAGTGCGCTAACAAGAGCGTATCTTTGCAATATAGTGGACTCGATTATATAGTTCGGTGGGATTGATTAAATCTTGGTCAAACCTGATTTAATCTAGATTAAATCAGGTTTGTGGGTGTTTGGCAAAAGAGATTAACAGATTTAATCCATCTCCAAAAGCTAAAAACTGATTTAATCCATAATCCTCAAAAGTGAGGATTGTGAAATAATCACTTTTTTCATAATCAGGTTTGACCATGTAATTTACCATCCGATCCCTATATTTTTTACAAAAAGACCTCTCATACCCCTTAATTAATTAGATAATTGCTGGAGTTTATCTCTTCTCTACTAACCTTTTTTTTCAATACTAATGTTCGTGATGCTATCTGTGATGCAATTTCTACTAGATAAATTTTTTTTTTTTTTTTGCGCAAGATAAACTTTATTTGTAATTTTGGGATGTTATCGTACTATAAGCAATAACGTGAGATTGTTTATGTTTTTTAATTTAAAATAAAAAGTAACAACTTTTGTAGGACGTGAAAATAGTTATTTTCATAATTTATTTGGGCATTATAATTATTTACGAATAAAAGTTATGTTAACGTTGCATGGATATTATAAAAATTGTTTATTGAATGCCTTCTATGGTCATTTTGTTATAGTGAAACTGATTCAAGTACTTTCTATCCAAACACTTTTTATAAATTTAATCTAATTAACAACTACTTTTGCCAAACAGCAAACTGATTCTGATTAAATCAGATTTTGAAAACTAATTAAGATTTAAGTAGAATCTGCTTTTTTTAATCAATCCCAAACGGGCTCAGAGTATTGAATGGGTATTATGATACGATTTCTCGTAATGCATTGCAAATCCTAGGAGTGCAAATCATGTCAATATAAAAGGCGGTTCATTGTGTGTGGTTGTATAAACTAGTACTAGTCCTTTGTTACACCTTGTAATATTAATGACATTATTATGCTCAACATCAAAGTTTTGGCTTTGCATAAGTGATCATGTCGACCACAAGGAAAGAAGGCAATCACATTGAGCATTAAGTTAAAGAAATATTTATTGGTACTTCTTGTTTTTCAAATGACACTTTTGTTACATATATTATTACAAAGTATTACCGTGTACGATATAAGACACCATGTAGGGTAATTAGACTTTATTTTCCTGAGATATGGTACTTATTACACTTTACGGATCTCTTTAACTTGATTATGAGGTGATCAAATTTGATTCCATATAGAATAACTCAAGTTGCTAAGTATTTGGCAAACACACTCAACGAATTCAATGATCTTTCAAAGGCGAAAAAACTGAATAAATCGTTATCCAAGAAAGCAAGGATGGTGAATTGATGGCTTTTCTATAACAAAGTCTGACCAAGTAATTAAACTATCAAAACGTCTTTCTTAACTACAAAAACCTTTAGCACTTTTTATTCAATCATAAATCTTTGGTCATTTTGTCACATTGAAATTTGTTAAAAGTAGCTTAAAGCTAATTTTAAAAGTTGATCAAGATTTAAAAGTCTAAATTTTGCTTTCAAAAACAATCTCAAACAAGCCCAATGTGCTAAAGACGTTTGATCTGAAAATTGACTACAAATTTCCTATTAGTTTTGAAATATGTATTCAATTATTCACATAAATTGCTCCACATCTATCTATATATTACATGCACTATTTTTAAGATTACGAAAGTAAAAAATCCAAACAAGCAAATAACAACTCTTGCTCCTAAGTTTACATAAATCCATTTTTAGATTACTTTTAAGATTACTATAGTCAATTTTCAATTTTCAACAAGGAAAGTATAACTTTTGAGTTAGAAAACTTAGGCTTAGATTTGTAATTCTTATAACAAAATATGAGCAATTCAATAGAGTGGTAAAAATAGAACAGCAAAAGTAATTGAAAGTAATTCAACATAAAGTCTAGATAGAATTATGTAATTGAGAGTAGTAAAAGCACATAAAGATAGTTGCTTCATGAGAATCACGACAAAGTCGATGTCGTAAAAACGTTATTGCCTTCCTACTTCAGGTGCTGACGGCAGATTTAAGGTGAAATTCGTTGATGTGATAATAGAGTAGAAAACACTAAGTTCATAAACTTAATAGCTTCAGGACCAATCTATGTCACACCTTATGGTCTTGTATACATGGACAGTTATCATTCATTGATTGGACCACATAAGGAAGCTTAAAGGCTTGGCAAATTATGAAATTGTACAAACAATTTTAAAAAATGCCAACGAGTAAAGTATTTTATAAATTACATAAATCAATACGAGTTAATAATAATTGCATTATTAAATCATTTCATCATTTATAAATAAGTAAATACCGTACAATCGTACCTCATAATATTATTTTAATGCTATCGTACATTTTTATTTTATTAAAAGATTCCAATAACCCCCCACCATTTTGATAAAATAAAATGGCAATTCAAATGTTTAAACGGCCACTAACGAGATAAAATTGCACTATTCTAACATAATTTGAAAGTGTTTGCAAAGTCAAGACACATACTCATAGACATATACACAATGATAAATATAATGACAATTTTCATGAAATAATATTATTATTACTAATTTTTTTTCACAAAATAAAGTCATTCTTTTATTTATCTAGATAAACTAGACTCGACTGATTAAATTCATTTGCGCAGCTCCATCACATAAACATATCAAACCAAAATTGAAGAACTGCATTTGCTACACTACTTAGTCACACAAAAAGGCGGAATATGTAATACATCTCAACATCAATAACAATAAATAAATAAATCCAGGAGTCGTGCCTCCACTATATTAATTGGTTCATAATACACATGTACGTCCAAATGTGTGATATAGACAATTACAAATAAAAAACTTGCTGGTACAAAACATTAGAAAGTCTTTCATCGATTTTTAGTCTTTAGTGTTAGTAAGTTTTCATAATCCGCAAAAGTAATCTTATGCACCATGTGACCTTAATATCGCCTAATTTCCGAAGCCTTGTACCTCTAACACAATACTGCAACAAAATTTGATATGCTAGAAAGCCCTTTCCTTACATATAGTCTATAAACCATAACACCCGCACACAAAAACCATGTAAAAATTTATCACTTTATTTTGAACCACCTACTAGAGACTTGCGATACGGAGAAACATTTGATAAAATATAGTCATAGCAAGAGTGAAAATGCTCAAAGAATATCATATCTTTAGATATGATTGCTTTTTACTTGACCTTAGTAAATCGTTATTTTTTTTTTTCTTTACAGAAAGAGCTGTACCAAATCTGCACCATTTCATATTTTGTTCATGTGTTAATAATAAAGGCAGATTTTTACTCGATCCGTCCCTATTTTAATTGATCATATTTTTTTTTTGGACTGTCAAATTTTTTTTTTATCACTTTCCAATCTAAGAAAGATTTCATAAGTGTTTTTTTCCATGTTTACATTTCTTTAAAACAAATTTATTCTATTTCTCTCTCTACATCTAAACCTTCATCAATCTATTTTTCTCTTTCCTGACCCACTTTCTTCTCTCGCTTTCTCTTTCTTGCGGTAAAATGAAAAATTCATAAAATACAACTCATATCATAAATAAGTGTGCAAGTCAAAGTGATCGAATAAAAAGGGACCAAGGAAGTATTTTACTAGAAAAGGTCTATTTAAGCTACGTACAAATCAAAAGCATATAACGTCAAACTCTTTGCCTGTTTACCAAAAATATATACTAGATATATACAAAAATGTACCGTGCAAGTGTGAAATACAGTGTATGAATACGATATTGGAGTAAGCACGAAATTTAGAAAACTGAGTAGTTTTAAGATCAATCTATGTCACACCTTGTGGCTCATATACATGGTCAATTATGATCTATTATTGGGCCACATAAGTAATATTAAAATCTTCATAACTCATGTAATAGTCACAACAATCTTCAATGATGCTAAGTAGAAAAGTATATCATATATTGCATAAATTAATATGAGTAAATGATATTCATTGTCGCCTTCATTCATACTTTATAAGCATAGCTTGCAATACGTTATGGATTTATAAGTACATTTTATTTTGTTAAAATATTCCAACATCTTGTTAGTGTTAAGATTACAAAGATCATCCCTTAAACTACTGTTAAGATTACAAAAATCAAATCTAAAATATGACAACTTAAACGGAAAAAGAAAGTGTTCTTATTAAGAGTTCAACTAAAAAGTATGTAATACATAATAATGACGTTTTCTCTGATAAAAAAAGGTGAAGAGAAACATAATTATACTAGATAGCCTTAGAGAGCATTAATAAAATTGAGTACAATTAGGCTTCATACCGGAGAATTCTATAGAACTCAGGAAAATTGTAGAACAATTTAGACACAAGGGAACATAGAAAAGGTAATTATCATATTAATATATAGTATAATCTAACATCCGCAAACGAGGGTCGAAGACTAGAACATGGAGTCAACTCAGCCCCACGCCAATGGCTTTTCATTTGCGAGATTTGCTGCATAAAATACCATGCTCATCACCTTCCTCGAAGGTGCCGAAACATTGACACACAGACACACGCTGTAGGTCCATTCCTCCCCCCTCTTTACCCCCCACTCTTGCCACAGGAACCCATGGAGCCCACGGTCTTATCCAGTGGCTTCCGGTACACTAGCCTGCCGGAGAGTTATGTCCGGCCGGAGACCGACAGACCAAAACTATCCGAGGTGTGGGAGCTGGAAAACGTTCCTGTAATTGACCTGGGCTGTGGCGATAGAAGCCTGATAAGCCAACAGATAGGCGATGCCTGTCGAGATTTTGGCTTCTTCCAGGTGTTTAAAATTAGAAACTTTCTTTCACCAATTCATCCCTCCCATTTTCATGTACACCAAAACGAAAAAGTATGTCTCATATGCCCTAATTGTAATCATGTGCTTTCTTCGCCAGGTGATAAATCACGGAGTATCAACGGAGGCTGCAGCAAGAATGCAAGAGGTGGCTCGTGAATTCTTCCGTTTGCCCGTAGAAGAGAAGATGAAGTTGTACTCTGACGACCCATCCAAGACCATGAGACTCTCCACTAGCTTTAATGTGACCAAGGAACAGGTCCACAACTGGAGAGATTATCTCAGGCTTCATTGCCATCCTTTGGACAAATATACCCCCGAGTGGCCTTCCAATCCCTCTTCTTTCAAGTAAGATCTCTCCCTCCCTCCTCCATTTCTTGTATGGTCGATCCATCGCGTCGATATCCGATGCGTCAACACATTTACGCAAGCGGTTCAAACTGATCCGATATGTCAACACTTTTACGTAAGCGATTCAAACTGTTGCACGAGTACATTTTAACGTTGTCTGTACCTTGTCTCGTAACAACGACGTTGCATGTACATACCTAGGAATATCGTGAAATGGAACTTTAAGAAAGTGCACATACGAAAGCGTACTGTTCAAGTGCACATACAAAAGCGTACTGTTCAAGTTACGTGCCTCATATAAGAAGGAGGACATTATAGCCGGCTTAAAGTTAATTTCTTTTTAACTGGCTTTGGTTTAGATGGGGTGTGGACCCCAGGAGAAGCCTAGTTAGGAGGCAATTAATAAAGGTAAAAGTTTTCATCTTTTTGTCCACGGGATGAGATTCCATTCCCCCACATGCACGAATCCATAGAATCTCACTGGAACCTCATCCTCCTTGAAACCCTAGCTTAGACCCTGATTCCTGCAAATGTTGTTCACGGGACAAAAGTTTCTTGAGGCTCTTTTTAATACATGATTCGTGAAGCAAATGTGTCCGAGGAATATCTGGTTTCAAGCTTAGACAGCACTTAAATTAGATGAATCACTTTGCACCATGCAAAAAGCCAACAAGAAGCACATGACACACACAAACACTAATAAGCTTTACACTAATCTTCTTTGTCTAACAAGGACAAACTAAGAACGTATACAAAAATGTTACAGTTACCTAGGCAGAAGAAAGCTATGGCTGAACAAAAGCCTGAGCTTTCTTATGTGTCATGAGTTGAGCCACTTTATTTCTGAAGTTAGACAAAGATCCTGATTTACCAAAAAATGACCCTCACTTGCTCTTTTTTTTGATAAAGATCTAAAATAGCATTGATAAAAAAGCTTTTGTAGCAATTACAACCGCCAAACGGCATAAAAGGCCACGACAAACCCCTAACTCTGTATACACATAAATTTATAACAACTAATCTAGTAAACTTATACACATTATAATTGAACTAAAGTAGAACAAATCTTACACTTTAACTCAACTTAAAGTAACATACCCAATTTACAAATTAGCAAATCAAAACAAACGAAACATAAAAATAAAGAAGACACAAGAACAACGTGGACACTTGCTCTTTTCGGTCTTTCGGTGGCCTCTCTTTTTCTCCAGTGAAGTTATCCATCATTTTCAAAGTTTGAGCGGCTATAAGGTATTATTATGCTTTACGCTTCTTCTTACGAACAAGTCGCAATTGTACGTTTAAAAGCAAAATTAATGTAAAACGCATTAATGTTATCATGGCCAAATTGCATAAATAAAGCTCTGACTCTACTGAATTATCTCCAAATTGCTTTAAAAGTTGCTCTGAAAATTTATGCCGCTAAAAAATACTAGGTGCGCGTAGCTCTCCTAAATCCCTGAGAATGCACGTGCTACCATGTGACCTGCCGACTTTATTAATCTTTGTCGGTTCATCTGCACCGTCCATTTAGTGTCCGAAACGCGAAGTTAGGTTATGATGCGATCCGTGACGCACGCAAAGTGACGTCATGCCACCTCAACATTCGCGCCAGTGGGCGTCATTACTGAATCATGAATGTACACCGCGTTGACGTGAGCACGTTGGGTGATGTGTCAATTTTTTTTTTTTTTGGTAAGGCAATGCGTCACTTTTTCTTATGCCATTTATTAATACGGTTAGAATACAAGGCCCGCAGCTTCTCTTCTAGAATGCCCTAATATTAATAATGTAAATTATGTGTAGGTTGTCAAAATAAAATAAGTATTACCAAAAAACTTAACTAATTTGGTTAGACTAGACCATACTTCAAATAGCCTTGACAAGTTAAAAGAAAATAAGAGCTCTGAAACGTTAATCTTGTTTTTAGTTGCTGAAATACGTATCTCAATAGAACACGACAGTCAGTCATATAATTAACTCAGATTCAGATTCGTGCGTGACTGAATTGTGATTCTCGACGGATCAGCTAATCAAAATCCATCGACTTGAATAGAACTGTTATAGAATATAATAGCGGTCCCCAATCGAAGGTGAAAAGGTAGGCATGACTCTCGTTGCGGGGTGCTATTCTTGGTGAACCACATCAATGGGAATTAAGAATCGACCACTTGATTGAAGCTATGTATCATACTTTAAGCAATCAAAGTCCATTATTTCCGGTTGTAATATGCTTAAAAAAATTAAGTGGCATATGTGATCATCATCATAACTTGATTGGTCATGAATAACGGCCCTGTGTGCATCATCCCAGAATCTTATTCCACTTTCGACGAATCCACATATTAGAGGTTATGGTGGCCTGTCGGCACATCGTTGTATCAATGATGATGACGCTTTGAGTGCTAGAATATAGTTAGTGTTTGTCTGGCTAATTACGGTTTTGCTTTCGTTTAGTGACGTACGATCCATTTTTATTTATTTATGAGGAGTTAATTAATTGTGACTTTAGGAGATGTGAGAGACTTATCTCGTATCGTCGGTAAAAATAAAATAAAAAATAAAAGTCAATGCATTAGATATAAGCTCAGATGTGGTATTGTATTATGTCACCTTTTAAGTTCTTAATGACATAGCAACGCATTAATTTTTTTCATTATCATATCAATAAGTGCATCAATGCAAACCCTTGTGTTCTGCTCATGCTATCATATTAATAAGTGCATCTCTGCAAACCCTTGTGTTATGCTCATGCTTTACCGGTCGTTAAAAATAGGATAATTTTAACAAACCCCTTCAGATAAGGGACTAGTTAGAGCCAATCTCATCGACTTTTCAAGTAAAAATGCATGTCGGACTCGGACCATAATATTAAATTACATAATTACCCTCGCTTTATATAGAACTATATGTTTTCTATGTTTTTTTGGGTGCTTATGTCAGCATACCGCATTCCATCCACTCCAAAGATTTGTTGTAATTATGCCATAAAAATATTCACATTCCGTCTCTAAAGTACTTTTAGGGTGTGTTTGGATATGAGATTTTGAAATACTGGATATTTCTAAATGCCCTCATTTCGAAATCTCTTGATTTACAAATTCTATTATTTTGAAATATCGTGTTTGAAAGAAAGGAAGCAAATGATCGTTAAGAAAGGTGTGACAGAAGATTCCTAAAAAAGAGGGAACTAGTTTATTGTGGGTTTGTAAATTACTGATTGGAGTTAATTTTGGTGATCCTAAATCACAGTTCAAATTACTCTGAAATTTCAAAAATTTCCTTTTGAACTATTCAAACTAGATATTTTGTTCAATTGATTTATAAATACCCTACCAAAGTCAAATCCTCAATTCATATCTAATATCCAAACACACCCTTAGTGAAAATAATCGTGTAAAAACAAATTGTAGATGTATAAATAAGCGTTTCGAAATTGAGAAACAGGCAAACTTGGTCTAGCCTCTTCTTACCTAAAACAGTGTCGGTAGAATCTAATTCCAAACCTCTTAAACTGGCAGGGATGATGTGGCTAACTACTGCAGAGAAGTTCGAGAGCTGGGGTTCAGATTGCAAGAAGCAATATCGGAGAGCCTGGGCCTGGAAAAGGACTGTATGAGGAACATATTGGGGGAACAGGGACAACACATGGCCATCAACTATTACCCACCATGCCCAGAGCCTGAGCTGACTTATGGCTTGCCCGCCCACACCGATCCCAATGCCCTCACCATTCTTCTTCAGGACATGCACGTCTCAGGCCTCCAGGTTCTCAAGGATGGCAAGTGGATGGCCGTCAAGCCCCATCCAGGCGCATTTGTCGTTAACATTGGCGATCAAATCCAGGTAGCTCAAATTTATTATGACATCAAAACGAGATACAGCAGGTTTCGAAAAACAGGAACTATTTCAAATTCGTTTTCTTGTGTTTTAAGAAAAATGCAGATCCCCCTAACCTGAATTACAGTAAGATGTTATTACTCTTAATAAGCGATAATTAATGATTACTAACATGGTTAATGATATTTAATTAGTGAGGCCAAAAAAAAAAATATAGCCGGTCTCAAAAAACATGAAATATATTTTATTTAGAGAAACTTAGACAGTAAGATGTTATCACCTTTATAGAGCGATAATTAATAATTGGTAACAATGTTAATACTAATATTTAACTAATAATGCCAACAAATATTGCCAAAACTTGTCGTTGCAGCCATTAATTGTGGCTACTATGTAGAGTTCTGGGCTATAACCCAGTATTAGCAAAAGTTTATCTTTTTATTTTTATTTTTTTAAACATGAAATGTAATGCTTCTTCCATTTCACTAGATTTTTCTCTTTGAGTTTTTGTGAATTCATCAAATGAATTTTAATATACGTAAATGTTGACTTTACCCGTGAATATTATTTTTCAACGAAATATTTTGGAGACTTGTTGTAAAGTTGAATATAATACTCCATCATACAAAATAAATGTCTGGCGAGTTATTGTAGGAATTCGCAAAAACTTCATACGTAAATGTCTGGCTTGTAGTCGTTGACTTTAGTCTACAAATTGAAGGATTGAGATTAAGGCTTCGTTTTGGTAACGTTTATTTTTTCAGTTTTGTAAATTGGAGAAAATAAATGCGTTTGGCATACAATTTTTTTTTTCCTTCAGTTTTGAAAATCAGTTTTTAAAACAGGGTTGTTTTTAAAATTCAAAAAATGAGTTTTCGAATGTTATTTTGAGACCACCACCCTCTCACCGCGGGCAGCCACTACCCACCGTTGGCCGCCGGTGACTAACAGCCTTCTCCGGCGGCCAGCAGCCACCGTTGGCGACTGCCGACGGCCGACAGCCACCGCCACGCCCCGCTACCGCCACCGCAAACCACCACCAAAGAAAAAACTCAAAATAAAAACTGGGTAATCAAACACCTATTTGTTTTTGTTAAAAAAAAACTAAACTGGTTTTTTTATATTTTTAGAAGCAAAAAATCAAAACTGAAAGTGTTACCAGAAATATAAATATACTAGTAGGCTTGTTTGGGGGCCTTTCACATTACCTACCTTGCCCGAAATATAAAACAGGCCGGAATAAGTAAAAAATGAGTACTGGGCTTGTTTAGGGGCTTTCACGGAATCATTAAGTGGGCTGGTTTGTCGACCTTTGTTTTATTGTCCATCGATAATGCTGCATTTGGATATGTATTTCTGTTAAGCCACAATTCAACTGTTTAAC
Organism: Escallonia rubra; assembly: GCA_033065855.1. Taxonomy (NCBI): domain Eukaryota; kingdom Viridiplantae; phylum Streptophyta; class Magnoliopsida; order Escalloniales; family Escalloniaceae; genus Escallonia; species Escallonia rubra. Next base: position 66,070 of record JAVXUO010002486.1, read on the forward strand.
TAACCCTTAGGAGTGGTGGAAGTGGCAAAAGGTCTCGAGGAATGACCTTGTGGTCCCGAACTCGATTCCCCGTACCGACGGGCCATATTGAATTGCAGTTCTAAATATTCAAAAAAAAAACTGTTTAACTGTAGCCAAGAAGAAAAAGTTATAAGGAAGGAGCGTTCAGTTTCCCACTTTTATATGCCTGTTTCTCCACCTCTTATTAGCTGCTAAAAAAATAGTGAATGATCTCTGATACACTTTTTAGTGACAAATGGGGGGTGTGGACAGGCGTATCATGATGTGGAAGTAGACGCTCTCGAAGCGATAATGATCTGTTTTAATTTGCCTATGGAAACTAAAACCACGATGTCGGTGATTGTAGGCACTGAGTAATGGGAAGTACAAAAGTGTATGGCATCGAGCCATCGTGAATGCCGAGCAAGCGAGGATGTCGATAGCTTCTTTTTTGTGCCCACAGGATGATGCAACTATCAGTGCTCCCGAGAAACTTAGCGGCGATGGATCTCAGGCTGTCTACCGGAACTTCACGTATACTGAATATTATAAGAAGTTCTGGAGCAGGAACCTTGACCAAGAACATTGTTTAGAACTTTTCAAAAACTAGCTAGCCAAAAGTCCTTATTTGGGTTAATAATACCTCAGTAGTTTAGTACCATTGGGCAATAACAAAATCTCACTATGGTGAACAAATTTTTTCCTTTTTTTTCAAAATGCACATGTCCATAAACTTCACCTCATCCACATTTCAATCTAAGGGGTGGCGTCAATTTCTGAAGGCAATATTGCGAGAACGATGATGAAGACAAAAAGAACCACAGAGATCTTAGAGTGTGACCAGAACTTGTGAGTTCGTCAATGTTCTGCTAAACTGTGGAGTCAGGCAAATTCAGTATATTCAGTATTTGGGCATCACAGTAAGATGTCATGGTATCAGTTCCCAAGCCACAAGTGGCTGTAGATGCATCAAGCATTGAACTCCTTAGCCTTGGCATTTCAGTCAGTCATGTGTCTCGTCTGATGGGCAAGAGCAAGAGCAATTGGCGCGCAATAAGAGTCCTCTTATGGGAACATTCTTCGGTAGGAACTTCTATGTATTTCTTCTTTTATTGTCTTGTTGGTTGAATTCGAAGAACTATGTTTTCTAAGTCATTTGATGAATTTTGCTCTAGTTTTTGTGAGATAAATGCATGATGATAATGATATTGTTGCTGCTAAAAATATGATCCACGTACTTTGCAGAACTCAAACCCAAACCGATGACCTGCAAGACAGAAAACGAGTGACCGCCGGGTGGGGTTTCCGGCGGAGAACTCTCCGATGCTTAAGTAAGAGCGCAGTTACATGATAATGACTCTAAAAAAGCATGAATGTGTGTCATTTCCTCTTACCTGGAAGGTAGACCCCTTTATATAGTGGTCGGAAGAAGAGCCCTAATAGGACTGGGCTGTGGACTAATCCAATCAGGATCATATTAGGATCCTTGAGGATCATGTGTCTATCTCTGAAAATATGATGATATTGTTGCTGCTAAAAATATGATCCACGTACTTTGCAGAACTCAAACCCAAACCGATGACCTGCAAGACAGAAAACGAGTGACCGCCGGGTGGGGTTTTCGGCGGAGAACTCTCCGATGCTTAAGTAAGAGCGCAGTTACATGATAATGACTCTAAAAAAGCATGAATGTGTGTCATTTCCTCTTACCTGGAAGGTAGACCCCTTTATATAGTGGTCGGAAGAAGAGCCCTAATAGGACTGGGCTGTGGACTAATCCAATCAGGATCATATTAGGATCCTTGAGGATCATGTGTCTATCTCTGATGATTGAGTTCGAATATTGATAAGATAATCATCAATCTCTCAGTTTGACTGAGATTGTCGGGTATTCCCCAATTATTGAGAGTTAATTTTTGAGATATTTCTGATATAATGAAGCCATGCAACTTTATTTCTGGCTCTAAATGTTTGTTTTATGAGGAAGGGAGGGTTGAGGCCCTAGGGAGAGGGGGGGGGGGGGGGGGGGGATGGGGTCAAATACAGTATAGCTGAAGCCTTGTTTGTAATTGTTGGTTTGATGCCCGGCTGATTGGTGCCGTGTTTTGGAGGGAAATCGCCAGTGAAATATTGTGAACCATGCAAGGTTTCCTGCCTCTTATATTTGCATTGTGATCCCTTTGATTGCCGAGTACATCTATGATCTTCGTCGGCTCCAGTTGGCTTCCTCATTGTACTTTTTGTGTCGTTTTAAATTTATAGTATTTTCTTTTTAGTATACTTTGTGTATTTATAACCTTTAGACTTAGACTTATTACTTAAAGTTAATTTAAAGTGTAAGATATGCTCTGCTTTAATTTAATTGTAATTGGTTTTGAGTTTATAGGTTCGTTGTTAGTTTCTGACTTTTGTGGTCGTGTATACACAGAGTCACGGGAATGTCGTGACCTTTACTTGCCGTTGGGCAATTCTGTAACCCTTTTAATTATCAATGATATTATATTATTAACCAAAAAAAAAAAAGACAAAAGGGGAGCTTGGATTTTATGTAGAGAGAGTACTAAAAGGCTGCGTGCTTTTCTCAAATGATCTGCTTTTCTCAAATGATCTAGTGGAAGTCAATATTAATGGACGCAGCACCAAACAACACCCCATCTTTAACATTGTTTGCCGATAAATAGCCTTTGCAGGTGTTGATTTCATATCCTATAAGAAAATATTGGGTTGTTCGGGACCAATAGTCTTGACCATCTAACACCGTTAGATTTATATTGTAATGATCATCTGTCGATTTTAATCCTTTCCCAATTGCATCAACCTCCCGATCCAACGTTACATTTAGTATCTTGAGAAAAAATCTAACATTGCTAATACAGTAGTGTCCAATCTCAAGCTTAACACACACTTCAACCCTCCGGATGATATGCAAGTTTCACCAAATTATGCTCCTTCCCAACCGCTCCCTCAACAGTCAGAACAAGACATTCCTTATGGTCTCGTTTTCAGGAAAAAACAGGTTGCTGTTGCTAAGACCTGAAAAACAGAGGCCAAAAAGAAGAACAAAAGTAACGAAGGGATCCTTATGGTCTTGCCTTAAAGAAGCCTCTTTTAGCCGAACCCAAAAAAAGGAAAAAAATTTCTTGGTACAGATGGAATGATGCATTCTTATTCGTCCGTGGTACATATTTATCAGAGAAGCCATTTGAGGAATAGACACAATCAGAAGCTCAAAAAACCAAAGCAATTAGCTACGTGCATCATATACCCAAGCCAGTTACTCAAAGCCTATTTACAAAGCTCGATGACCCAAGTGTTGAAAGCGCAGCACGCCTTGCGGATGCCTTTGAATCCAGCCTCCTTCGCTAAGGCCTCAAACTCTTTCTCTGTTCTCTCTTTCCCACCGGGGTTATGTGCCAGCATAATCACGTCAATGTGGACAACGTTCTGGGTCGCAAGCGTGGTGTCCGGGGCCTCGGGAAGAACACATTCCGCAAGAATCACTTTCCCGTTGTCAGGAAGTGCTTCGTGGCACTTCTTCAAGAATTTCACGCAGTGTTCATCGCTCCAGTCATGGCAGATCCACTGTAACATCGAATTTTGTGTTAACACCAAACATTAACGCCACACAACTTGAATGTATATGTCTGATCTGTACAAATACCATGCTTTCATTCATTCTGGTACTAAATATGAAGCAGCAATCTTTTTCTGTGTCTTTGCAAAACATCTCAGCCACCAAACATGGTAACTTTAAGAAAGTAATTTGCACTGTGGGTAGGTGTTGCTGAAAAGGTCGCAAAGAAAGCAGTCTCACCTTCATGAAAATGGCATCCCCTTTAGGCACGCTGACAAACATGTCCCCTCCGACATGCTCCACACCTAAATAAAATATCGGCACACCTTAGCAAGAGTGAAATTAACCAACCAACACCATACATGGTAATCGAAAGCCAGATAATCCAGTTGCTTGTTGTTGTATTTGATTACCAGGATAAGTTGGAGCATCTTCGATAACGTGGGGTAAATCAAAGTTAATCCCCTTGATGGTTGGGTACTTGGAGACGATCATGTTAAGGGTAGCCCCAGTGCCACCACCAACATCGACCACGCATGTGAGGCCCTGGAAACCGTCGTAAGTCTCGAGAATCTTCTTCATGGTCATGGTGGAGTGGTTGGACATTCCAAGGTTGAAAACCTTGTTGAATCTGGGATCCGTTCCATGGTAGTCGAATGCGGTCATCCCATAGGCCTTGTTAAATGGTATCCCACCATCAAGAACTGCATCTTTCAAGTGGTACCTAAGGTTCACAAAGAGCATCTAAGTGAAAACAATCTTCATTGGCTTAACTTGGCTACGCATTTTCAACGTGATCGCTACATTGTTTACTATGTTTTGAAGGCTCCATCATACAGATCGAATATTCTCTAATCTAAAGATCTACTGCCTAAATATTAAACAAAATGGAGAAACTTTCTTTGTCCTTCTACATGAATATTTGCACATGGGGTTCAACAAAAGCACGTGAATGTTTGTATGTTTAATCAAAAGGATTTTGACTGTAAACCTGATAGGAACAGCCTACAACTCCCCGCTAATGGTCGTTAACTATTGGTACTAAACATTTTTAGCAATAAGTCTTAACCCAGTTTCTAGCGTTACTAACTAAAAGTCACAAAACAGATTTACCGACCGTCCTTTTTTGCTATTTCTGCTTTGTCTTTTCACTAACTAGTTCGAGCAGATTAGATCGGAATGAAACAAGCACGAGTGTCTAGTGGTAGGTGAAGTGGTGAAACTTCGCCATATTGGCTAAAGTGCCTGCCTAGCTGGTTTGCCTCGAGACAAAAGGCGATACAAATGAACGTTGGGAACTTTAGGACCAGGCCTACCAAATTGTCTTTAACAAAACAGAATCATGACTTTTCACGTAAAATAGATGGACTCTCTTGTAGAACAACAGTCCTCTAGTTGGGCACTACGTAGAAACTTTAGTGATTACTACTCCACCATTTTACAATGGTGTTACAATCTTTCGAGAAAAGTGACATTGACACATTTAACAAACGACTCCTTCGAACATTTAGTTATACTTGAAAAGCGTATGATATAATTCAAAGCTATAGTTAATCTCTCCCCGCTAATAATCGTCGTGACTTAAATTAGAAGTATCAAACAAAAGTTGACAAGTATTAATGTCAAAGCACACATCACCGTATTACTTTTATTCGATGTGCAATCATGCTTGCATTATTAAAGCTATGTGAAGTTACAAGACAAACGGAGTACCGCTATCTCGAAAACGCATTACAGCAGTAGAACTAGCAAGTTAACAAGAGAATTTTGACCTTAGCTAATGTCGAAGCACGTATCATGTATAGCAATACGCAGTTACAAAAAACGGGAGGTATTACTTCCTTCCAAAGTACGTATTGTCGAAATAAGCATTGCAGCAGTAGAAGTAGCCAAGTAATTAAAGGGAGTAAAAGATTAATTACCAGCTCTCCATGAGGACCTTATCTTGGTTCATCAGCAAGAGAGGGGCCACGGAAACACCGTCGGCGTTCTTGACTAAGAACTTGCAGACCGGTGCAAGAGCATAGAGCCTCTCGACCCGACCATCGGGGAGGTTTTTGAGAGTGCAGTTGAGAACGGAGTAGGTGGTAAGTAGGCGGAGGATCCGGTCCAGCATGACGGGTGCAGCCGGGTTCTGATTTGGGAGCTGGGAAGCAAGTTCAGAAGGGGAGATGAAGGCTCCCGGGCCGGATTTGGCCATGATCTCGAGAAGGTCCAGCTCTATTGCTGACTTCAGGACCATGGGGAGGACTGAAGCACTGGCCAGTTGCATGGCGAATAAGAAGTTTGACTCGTCTTCTGCTTCCATTGGTTTGACTTGGGTTTCACTGGCTGAACCCATCAACTTTTCTTCGGCTTTTTCTTTGCTTCTGGATTTGGCCTTGGGGACGATGAAGTCTGAAACTGAGAGTCGAGACTCGAGATGATAATATTATTTGGGGTGTTGGTGGGCTTAAAACTCGATCGGTAGTATATATGGTGCCTTTGGTTCACCAACCCTATGGTTGAACCTTAAAAGGACCCCACAACCAATCTGCGACCCCACTTAACACCCCCCCCCCCCCCCCCCCCAACCCCAAGACACAACATTCCCTCCTACAAAGGAACAAAATTATGCTACCTCTGATTTCTGGGCATTTTTTGTTGTAAAATTGATATCTCTTGAATTTTGACGTTTACATTTCTTGAATACATATAACAGACAAGGATTATCTGTTCTACGGTATTTTTATTGAAAGTTTTAGTGTAAAAGATTATCACTAAAAATAATTTATCGATATGGTTATGTTATATATACTGTCAATTCTTTTGTTAACAAAATACATTTGGAGACTTTTCCTTTAAAGATCTTAGTCCATATTCGGGATAGAGCAAGTGTCAAGGTTCACTCAAAGTCTCGTGTATACAAGCAAAACTTTATTATGTATTAAAGACTTAGTCAATATATTGTTTTGTCATATATATATATATATATATATATATATATATATACAACTAGGCTAAGCAAAGCACATGAATTCTTTTTGAACTTGCCTACACGTTTTGTCAAGCATTGAAATAGTCGAGAAAGATGGTACCACAGGGCTCAATAGTTTTATGTAAAGGAACATCTGGTAGGTGAAGTGGGTGAAGATGATCTAGTTTGGTTTCCCCAATTCAACGTTGGGTTTATTTAATTTTGTTGCCATGTATGTTCTTAGTTCATCAGTTACTTCCAATGAAGGGTGGTGGGGTTGTGTCATGGTTGCAGTTGAATGGTCACCAATAGCTGCACTTTGTCTCAGTCCACCTTTCGAAAAAGTAGGTAAGATGTGATCTCCTTTTGCTTTGTCAATGGCAATCATAAATAAAAAATGCCACAATTTCTAGATAGACTTGATCAATCATGCAATACTCTCGAAGCAAAACCACCTTGACTCTGCCGCTCAAGATGTGGAGCTAGTTTGGTTATGATTATATCTTATCCTAGAAGACCATACTAGTTCTATATTTTATTATAATCACCATTAATAACAAAACAAAAGTTCTTACACCATTTTGCAATAAATTCAACTTCAACAAAACTGTCTTTTTTATTTTGACAAACCATTACAAATAACTCCAAAACATAATTCACTTCATTTTCGAACGTAAAGCATGCATGTGCACATCACATGCCCTTTTAAATGTGCAAAATGGTACGTTACCCTAGTCCCCTACCGTTGTACACCACCATGTACTCAGAATCGAGCACGACCATAGCCACCACCCACCACCATCAAAGCCAACTAGCCACCATGACCATATATGCCCAAGAACTACTACAACAGCCACGAGTAACCACAACCTCAAACCATTATAGCCATCACTATAAGATTTCCACCTCCGTACAAACATCTCAAAACCACGACCAACCACGACCCCCACAACCTTACCTACAATTAAACAATTGGGATTTTGTTCTCAGGTATCACATGTGGGTAGAAGAGCATATATATAAGTTTATATATCTCGCTAATATCTATTTTTTTTGTTGAAGTTATCTTCCACCGTCTTGTAAATATTCTTAGATTGATTGGTTTGAATTGTGTTCAATTTTTGGTAATTTCTCTCTGTATTTATCTTTGGACTAATTGAGAATTTGAATTCGGAATTTGGAAAGGGATTGAATTCTGGTGGCAATGAAGGTGAGTGGCAGTGGCAGAGGCAGAGGCCAGTGGTGATGGTAGAGTTACATAATGGCAACAATGAATCTTTGGTGGAGCTGGGTCTGTGCGCCAATGATCGTGATAGTGGTGGATGGAAACAAAGAAAGAATAGAAAGGGAGGTTGCTGGTGGTAATGCAGCTAAAAAAGAGAGAGTGGGTAGTGGCAGGGGCGGAACTAGGAATATTTTTTAGGGGAGGGCAAAAATTATATGTCCGTACCAATTTTTTTTAAAAATAATATTAAAAACACAGATGAGATTGGTGTGTGCTTGGGTTTAGCCAACACAAAGACTGCTATTAAGATCAGTGTCCTCTCTAACACATTATGGAGATACACCCACAAGATTTGATCTTTTTTTCCTTTCTTGGGACTGGGAGGGAAAACAACTACCCCCCCCCACTCCCCAACCCACCCCCCTTCGCTGTTGGAACTTGGGAACTGTAAAGCCCCATTAAGACACAGAAAAAAGTACAGCAGCAGCAGCACACTCCAAGCGACAAAGAGACACTCTCAATTCAAAGTTTTGCAGAGCATAGAAGCTTGGAGAGAAGATGTTTGCAGGCATTCAGTGATTTTCCCTCCTCAAACTCGTTATATTACTCATATTGCCGCTCAAAGACCCCATCAGAGCTGGGTTTTCAACAAAAACCAGCTCCTGCAGAGAAGGTTCCTACCCCGGCTCATCTATGACTTTGAAAGATAAGAGAAACTAAAAAAGGAAGACTGGAAGAGAATGTACCAAAGCTCCAAAACGACAAGAAGAGAGGCAGGCGGCAGCACCGCAGCAGCCGGCGTCGGCGTCGGCGTGGGACTCGCGGGACTGCGGGTCTGCGGGAGGTCGTCGGCGGTCAAGATCAGGAGATCTCAGTCTCAGATATGGTTCTTCAAGGGCGTCGCGGGAGTGAAGCCGTGAAGGAGAGAGTCGCCGGTCTCCCTTGTTTTCGTCGAAGCTACTGTCTGAAGGAGTGAAGGGGAGTGAAGCCGTGAAGGAGAGAGTCGCCGGTCGCCGGTGAAGCCGTGAAGGAGAGAGTCCGTGAGAGAGAGAGAGAGAGAGAGTCGATTGTGGGTCTCTCGGGGAACGGGGTATTGGGGATTGGGCCTCGGGGAACGGGATCTCGGGAACGGCGTCAGTGCGATTCCCAAAAAAATATATATATATATATTTTTTCCTTGAAGCCAGGAGGGGAGCCCCCCCTTGCCCCAACGTGCGTCCGCCCCTGGGTAGTGAAGTTTCGTGCATAAAAGTTAAAAAAAGGGTATTAATAAATAAAAAATTTTGAAAACGTTTTGGTTTTCAATTTTTTTTTTTCAGTTTTATAAACTGAAAAAAATAAACGTGTTTGGCACACAGTTTTCGTTTTTTTCCCTTCAGTTTTGAAAACTAGTTTTTTTAACATGGTTGTTTTTTAAAACTCCAATTTTAGATTTTCAATTTCAATTTTTATTTTGAGACCACCACCCCTTATTGCCACAGCCACCGCCCACCACCGTCGGCCGCCGCTGGCACCGTTGCCGGCCGGCCACCGCCACACCCCACTACCGCCACCGCAACCATCACCAAAGAAAAAAAAGGGAAAATAAAAACTGGATAATCAAGCACCCAAAAGGAAAAAAGTCAAAATAAAAACAAGGTAATCAAACACCCGTTTGTTTTTTAAAAAAATAAAAACTAAACTGATTTTAGTTTTTGTTTTTTTTGAAATAGAAAACCAAAACTGAAAGTGATTTCAAACTCTACCGTTATTAATTTTACCCTTCACTTTGGAGATAAAAATGGCACATGACACACATCACCACTTTAAAAATCATTTTGTACGGGCATTGGTTTTTCAAAGTTGAAACTAAAGGCAATGATGCACAAACCGTATATAGCACATGGGACACTATTAGATTCGATTTTGGTTGTGTTAGGTTGTAGTTTTGGCACGTTCATTTAAAAAAGGGTTAATTACTCACGGCACCCCTGAGATTTACCCTAAATTACATACGAACCCCCTATCTTTTGAAAATTACATTCCGCTCCCCCAGGTTTGTACCCGCATTTTACAGAGCCTCACAAAATTGACGGGGACCTTAATTCTGTCTAAAGATTCCCTAACACTTTACTTTTTGGATTTTTCATCCACAAACTGTCCTCCCTTTCTTGAGTAAAACCCCCCTTTGCCCTTTAGAGTTTTTCTTTTTCTTCTTCTTTCTCTTTCCCCCTTACAGACCCTTTTCTTTTTCCTTGTTCCTCCCTTTCTTCCTTCCCTTCATTCTTTCTCTTCTAACCAAAAAACGTCACGGATCTATAACAAAGAACTCATCAAGCAAGCAAGAGAGAACAAATCAGACCCCAGTTCTCTCTCTCTATCTGATTCCAACTATTGGCGGCAACGACACCTCCTACTCCTTCGCCGACGCCTCCTCCCCGCCGGCCACCTCCTCGCCGTCGACCGCCACCTCGTCGCCAATCAAACAAATAAAATACCCAGAAAAGAGGACACAAACTTTTTTCTTCCTTCCCAGCAGCCACAACAAGCAATAAAAATAAGACATAAGTTTTTTTTCCCCTTTCTATTTCTCAACCCCATCAGAACTCGTGCGCATACATGCCAAAATTGATAATTCGTACTCTTTGGGGAGCTTCTTGCCGGCCTTGGGCTTCTTCTCGGTGGGGGCTTCTCGGCGACGGTGGGCTTCTTCTCCGGCGATGGACTCCGGCGTCGCCTACAATGTACACCACGACACAACAGCGGTGACCACCGCGTGGGATTTATCATCTGCGCCATCTCCGGCGCCATCTTCGGTGTCATCTTGTGGTCAGCCACCCCTCATTCTCCGGCCACGCCCCTCACCAGAAGTACCGCCAACACCCCCGCGCACCACTGCGACACCGAACACAGCACGACTTCATCATCGGTGAACCCAATGCCGCATGCCTGACACCGTTGCCCTCAATTGGAAGCACTGCCCGCCGCAATCTTCAAAACAGCCATGGAATCACTATTGTCGGCAGCGTATCCGGTCCCCGATGGCCGATTCTGGCCAGTGTAGCCAAGAGTGAAGAGCCAGACAGTCCCTCCAAAATCCAAGACGATACTGTGTAGTAAATATACAAGGGTAAAAATGTCTTTTTGCGTCCCACCGTTAACACCGTCGAAGAAATAAAGCGGAGTGTAATTATCAAAAGATAGGGGGGTCCGTGTGTAATTTAGGGTAAACCTCAGGGGTGCCATGAGTAATTAACCCTAAAAAAATCCTTTTGTAGCCATTGGGAATTGTCATGAATCCTTATAATTATGTTAATGTTAAACGCGACGAAGCTGGAAGTGTAGTTACGATGCCTCTTAATCAAGCATGCAATTTCATTTTTAAATGTTAAGTTCTATTATGCAGCTTAATCTGCATTTTAGCCTTTTAGTGACCTCTTGGTAGAGGTTTTAAGGACTTCATAAGTTTAGTCTCATATCAATCAAGTACATTATAAACGACTAATAATTTTCATATAGGTATTTGTGATTCTATATATCACAGTAGAGGTTTGATTCTAAGATTAAGTGGCTAAATTAAAGAGAGATAAAAATTTTACTCGTTAATAGGATGCCAAAAATATCTCTCTCTATGTCTCTCTCTCTCTCTCTCTCTCTCACTCACTCACTCTTTCTCTCTCACACACACAGATTGTGAAAGAAAGCTGAGTGGGTTCGATGTCAAACATACCCCAAAATTATATGAAAGCATAATGGATGATTTATTATTTTTATGGGTCTGGGTCATACAACCTCACTTGTCGTACCTATCTGAGTCTGGTCGTGCTTTTAAGAAGTCCATAAGTAATGTTAGTCACCAAAAACAAATGAGCTAGTGTTTCACGATAATGAGGGTTTTTTTGTGGTCTTGACGTTAACAAAATTGATCCAGACGATTGCTTGGGATGGAATCACTTTCATTGAGAGACGATGGATTGTCGCTAAATAAAAGTCACTAAAAACATTTAAAGACGATTGATGGTCGCTATACAGGGGGTAGGAGGAAGATTCCTCCTACCTGGGTAGTAGCGAAATTTTTTCCCAAAGGAAAACCCCTTTGACTCTGCGGCTCAAGATGTGGACCTATTTTGGTTATGATTATATCTTATCCTAGAAGACTTTCCTAGTTCTATTTTATTATGACCACGGTTAATAACAAAAGTTTTTTCATACGATTTTGCAGTAAATTCAACTTCAACAAAATTGTCTTTTTTTATTTTGACAAACCATTACAAATTGCAAAACCTAACCCAGTTCATTTTTTAGCGTAAAGCATGCATGTGCACATCACATGCCTTTTTCAATGGGCAAAATGGTTGCTACCATAAACCCCTGTTACTGTACACCACCACGTACCCAGAATTGAGCATGACCGTAACCACCACCCACCATCACCGAATCCAACTAGCCACCACGACCATACATGCCCAAGAACTACTACAATAGGCACAAGCAACCACAACCCCATATCATTATAGCCACCACAATAAGATTTCCACCTCCTTACAAACATCCAAAAATAACAACCCCCTCAACCGTACCTTCAATTTAAATAATTGGGATTTTGTTCTCTAGATATCACATCTGGGTATAAGAGCATATATACTTGTTTGTGTATCTTGGTAATTTATGTTTTTTTTAAGTTATCTTCCACCATCTTGTAAATATTCTTAGATCGATTGGTTTGAATTGTGTGCAAGTTTTTCGTAATTTACCCCTGAATTTTTGTTTGGACTAATTAAGAATTCAGATTTGGAAAGAGGTTGGACTCTGGTAGTGGTGGAGGTGAGTGGCGGTTATGGTGGCAGTGGCAGTGGCAGAAGCAAGTGGTGATGGTAAAGTTACATAATGGCAACAATGAATCTTTGGTGGGCCTGGATCTGTGCCAACGATGGTGACAGTGGTTTGCGTAGAAGCAAAGAAAGAGGACAAAGGGAGGTTGCTAGTGGTAATGCAACTCAAAAAGAGAAAGTGAGTGGGTAGTGGAGGTTCGCAGTGGGGGCTTGGTGCATAAAAGTTAAATGGGGGTATTAATACAAAGTTGCTTATTTATCTTTAACTTTAATGATAAAAATGGCACTTGACACACACATCACCACTTTGAAAATTATTTCGAACGAACGCTGGTCATTCAAAGTTGAAACTACAGGTAGTGACGAGCAAAATCGTGTATAGTGCCTAGAACAATTGTCATTAAACTTTATAAATATGTCAATGTTAAACGCGACAGAGCTGGAGGTGTAGTTACGATGCCTCTCAATCAAGCACACAATTTTATTTTTAAACTTTAAGTTCTATTATGCAGCTTCATCTGCATTTTAGTCTTTTAGTGATCTCTTGGTAGTGGTTTTAAAAACTTCATAAGTTTAGTCTCATATCAATCAAGTACATTATAAATGAAAAATAATTTTCATATAGCTATTTGTGATATGAAAATTATCTTCTTCCTCCTTCAGCCGTGACACACCTGGGTATTTTCATCCCCAATCACGCATGATTCCACAATGTTTTATACCCTTAAACCACTTAAATTTCATTGCACTACACTTGAGAACCCTAAATCCATTCGGTTAACACAAATTCACTTAATTAAACACCCACAATTCAAATCGAACCCACCATGGATGAAGAACACCCACTGAAACACACACCCACGCACACCAAAATCAACCCAATTCAAAACCCTAGTTCGTTTTCTCTTTCCTTGTTGATTTAGGGTCTTATGTTCATGATTTTCAACACAAATTCATCCCAATTTCTTCATCCCCAACCACATATTAGCATAACCAAATATATATATATATATATATATATATATATATATATATATATATATAGACACACACACACACACACACAACCGAGACATACATGTTTATATTCAACTAAATTCATCCCAATTTCCACAATTTTGGGTTCGTAATGATACCCTGTTAGGGTTTGGATTCAACCTTTTTTTTTCCTTCTCTTTTTCCTTCCTTCCCGTGGCTGCTACTGTGCGTGTTCTTGAGCTGAGTTCTTGACTTCTCTTTTTTTCTATTTTGCACCCCAAGTTTTCCTTTTATATTTAACACCATTAAATCTTATCCAAACATAGTTTATAATTTCCCAATTTGAGTCAGCTTGATACAACCAGGAGGTGGCCATCATGCATGGCCTGTTTTCCCCAGGTTATGCCACATTTTGCAAAGTTTCAAAATTTGCACTTTGGCCCTTCAAGTTTCTAAAATTATATTTTGACCCATCGACTTTTGAAAATTACAATTTGACCTTAAAATCACCCTAACCCCTCCTTTAGCCCCCTAACTCCTCATTATCATCAAAAGGATGCTACTTAATAAAGATATGCATCCCCGTTCATCATATTTTCCAAAATTACATTTTTGCCCCTTAACTTTCTAAAATTACATTTCAATCCCCACGGCCACACTAACCCCTTATTTAGCTCCTTAACACTTAATTGTCTCCAACATGATACTACTTAATAAAAATAGCACCCCTTAATTAATCAAACTCACTGTTAGATTAATTTTCGGTATTTTTCGGGGTATCACAGGCTAGGGCTTGGACTGGGCCCATATATCCCAGATTTCAGGCCTGGCCCGTTTTCCAATCATCAGGCCTGGGCCCAACCCGTTTTAATTGGAGGCCCGTTGGGCTTGGGCTTGGGCTTGGCCGGGCATTGACATCTCTAATTTAAACAATTGGGATTTTGTTATATAGATATCACATATTGGGATTTTGAGAATTCGGATTTGGAATTTAGGAAAAGGTTGGACTCTGGTAGCGGTTGAGGTGAGTGGCGGTGACAGTGGTAGACGCAAGTGGTGATGGTAAAGTTACATAATTGCAACAATGAATCTTTGGTGGGCCTGGATCTGTGCCAACGATGGTGATGGTGGTTTGCTTAGAAACAAAGAAAGAGGACAAATGGAGGTTGCTGGTGGTAATGCAGCCCAAAAAGAGAAAGTGAGTGGGTAGTGGAGGTTCGCGATGTGGGCTTGGTGCATAAAAGTTAAAAAGGGGTATTAATGCAAAGTTACTTATCTACCTTTAACTTTGATGATAAAAATGGCACTTGACACACAAATCACCACTTTGAAAATTATTTTGTACGGACGCTGGTCATTCAAATATGAAACTACAGGCAGTGATGTGCAAAACCGTGTATAGTGCCTAGAACAATTGTCATTAACCCTTATAACTATGTCAATGTTAAACACGACGGAACTGGAGGTGTAGGTACGATGCCTCTCAATCAAGCACGCAATTTCATTTTTAAACTTTAAGTTCTATTATGCAGCTTCATCTGCATTTTAGTCTTTTAGTGATCTCTTGGTAGTGGTTTTAAGGGCTTCATAAGTTTAGTCCCATATCAATCAAGTACATTATAAAGGACTAATAATTTTCATATGGGTATTAAGATTAAGTGGCTAAATTAAAGAGAGATGTAATTTTTACTCGTTAATAGGTGTCAAAACACACACACACACACACACACACACACACATATATATATATATATATATATATATATATCACACACACACACACACACACACTGTGAAAGAAAGCTGAGTGGGTTCGATGTCAAACATGCCCCAAAATTATCTGAATGCGCCATGAACGATTATTATTTTTCATATTGGTATAATTTATAGTGACAATCGAGGACCGTAATCTACTATAATCACTCACACTAGTCACATCACATGGGCAAACATTTGGGCCATAGCGCGATACTTGATTGGGCTTTTCGCTTTCCCCTTTGTCCTTTGGTTTTTCGTATTCTGTTTAGAAGCTCGTGCAAATTTCAAATTTCGAATTAACTTCCTCTGTTCCTCCCCCCTTAGCCCAGTACCGTTCTGTCCTCCCCAGGGTTCCCGATTTTCTCGCTTACCGGGGTTTTGATGCCGACGGGCGGCGCTTGTAAGGCCACCACGGCGTACAAGATTCCCAAATCGGAGGAGGCGGCTATTTTTATAGATTTAGTCGATTGTCCTTCTCCAGAGAGTGACCCTAGTACGCCGCCCAGGCCAATCTTGTGCATAAAGCAGAGAGTGGACATGAAGAAGTTTGAAGCCCAAGAAGACTGTTTTATCCTTGAATTTGATCCCTATGATTCCATCAGTATAGCAAAGCTTTCCGTCACTGAAGATGGTCACAATGCCGATTTGCCTGACATCTCTGTCGTCGCTGAAAAAGGCCATGTAATCTCTCACTCTCTACCACACCCTCACGCGCACACACCAGCTTGGCTAGTTTTCTTGATCCCGATAATCCAATTAAGATGGGTTTTATGTTTTCCGAGTTTGGTGATTAACAACATTCAAGGGACTTTTCTGGTTTTTATTTAATCAAATGGAGTAATGGACAGAACTTGGCATTCTTGAAATGGGTTCTTAATCTTTTACTTTTATAATACAAACCCCGTCTGCTTGATTAGTTTTCTTGAAATTGATATCATTCTTCAATCTCTGTTTTTAGTTTTTCGATGATTATGGTCATGGTATGTTGATGCCTCGTGTGATTAGCTCCATCGAATGCATCTTTTTGCCACAATCTTGTACTGGGTTTTCCAGCTTGATAAGTTCTCAATTAAATGTTTTACTGGTATGGTGGATAGGTGGCATGTAGAGACTATCCACATTCAAGAAATGTATGCGCAAAGCATCCCTTCGAGACTACACCTCACGATCGCCATTGCGAAATGGTAATCTTAAACTTCTTTGAGTGTTTCTTAGTAGGACAGGGCTTCCTGTTTCTTTAGCTAATTACTTTTGTTAATCACCGTTTGAGTGCAGTGCTACTGTTTCGTTTGTGATATAGCTGCTCCTTGCCAACACTGGACTGGAGTTTCTGGGCATTGTCATGCTATAGACAACGAGGCTTGGAAGTTACAGAGGATTACTATGAGGGAGACTCAAAAGACGAAGAAGTGAAGAACTTCCTTTGTTAGTTTCCTTCAATGCAAAACTTCCATTTTTCGGGAAATTTGGGAGATAGGAGTAGAAACCTGTGAAGGGTAACAGGAGTCTGAAGCCAACAGAAGAGTGAGATCTTCCTTGAATCAGAGTGTATTTATGTGGAACTGCTAGAGTTTGTTTGCCTACAAGTTTTAGGTTCTCAATGTTAACAATCTTGATCTAAGAGTAGTGTATATGGAGGAGAAGATGGATGACATCTTTGAGTGAAAATAAAAAATCTAGTTCATCTTGTCAATGTTGGATCTAATACAAAGACTTATACTAACTCAGAGATTTCAAGAATTAAAAACAAAATCATGCTTATGTTAAATTGGTACACACTACTAATTCAGTTATAAGAACTACATAGGATCTCCTTTTGTTGGCTAATCATAAAGATGGGGAAGAAGGAGATTGGGTTTGGACTTTAGGCACCACACCACTGTGAAATTTGATAAATCAAATCATTGTTTGCTTTGCACTTTTCTTTTTATTATACAAATCTATTAAAATTTAACGCAATATAAAGAAGGAAAATCATAAAAGGAGATTTTTGCTGCAATCCGATAATAGAAATATCCAGCAACTCGTGACCAGTAATCGACCCTAAATGAGCAGACATCTCTAAGCTTCAACGTCAATCATGGCAACATTTTTTAAGATCATTAGCTAAACGTCACTAATCATATTTAGCGATCAACATTTATTGCTATACGAGAAAGTTGTAGACCGTCCTACGATTCGGGTTGTAACAAAAAAAATTCGTTTTTAATGTGGTTCTAAGTTCCAACTTTGACAAACAGTACCAACTCAAGAAGGGCCTTTGGAAAGACAGTGGGCCAAACCCAAAATGTTAATTAAGGGCCCGTATGAGAGGAACCCTAGTATAAAAACTCTCACTCTTCCTCTCCGGCTAAAAGACTCTATCTTCACACACTGCTGCACAGCCAAACACCACCCAGAATCCGAATCCAGACATGCCGGGCGCCATCGTCGAAGCGACCGAGATCCCGAACGAGCTTAAGGTAGTTCCTTGGTATCCACTCTTTCAACTCGACGTAGTTTTTTCACTATGTCCCTGAATTGTTGTCATTTCTGAAAGGAGGATGAACCTGTGATTGAGGAGTTGAAGGATGAACCCGTGCTTGAGGATTTCGACGATGCCGACTCCGATGATGACGAGGACGACGACAAGGATGAGGGGGCGCCCGGTAAATTCCAAAACCCGTATTTCCCGGCCTAATCTCTCGTATGCATGTTGTATGAAGTTTTTGTTGCTTGTAATTAGGGTTCCTCATCGTATATATTGAATGCTAGGGTCGTATGGTACTGCTTTTAGTGTAACATAACAATGTTGGCTCACCGTAGACTGAGAATAGGTTAGCTTGTTTAGACGACTAGACTTGACTGGGAACTTTTGTCAATTATATTCTAGACTTGTCTAGGTTTCCTTATTGCATTAGTTAGAAAAGTAAGATTGTAAGGAATTGCTGAATTTAATGGTGGTTCACTGCATATGATGACTGCAGATACTACACTGGAAAATTCTGTAGAAACAACTTGTGGAGGCGACTCGCCTGGAGGATTTTGTCGATTTTGTTTTGTTGGGCTGTGTTTCTGATGTTTGGTGGAAGACTTTGATTGGTTCTTTTAGATTTTGCTATGTGTCTGTGATTGACAGTTGGTTTGTCACTCAACTGTCATAATATGGTTTGTTACTGTAAGAGTTACTTACATAAGGTCCAAGCCCCTATAGCTTTGCAATTCTTATATTGTGATTCAACAGCTATTCTTACTTGTGCAATACGTTGTCTGTTGCAGTTTACTTCACGCGATGCTAGCTGATGGCAATTGATTTAATTGTAATATATTTGTTATATTATGGTCACAACTTTTACTCCGTCCCAATTGACTTTCTGCATATCTAGAGTACATTTTGAACATGTAAAATTGACTTCCCTCATTATTTTTGCTCTAGTTTGCTTTGTCAAACAATTCTTAATTAAGTTCAATTTTTATACTTGAAAATTTTATAGTTATATTTTGAAAATTACAAGAAATTAAAGGGGTCAAAAGTTATGAAACTGATGAAAGGTATTAAAGCGCTTCACTGGTTTTTCTTTTACCTGAAAAACTCTTGATGTTATCAGTAGAGATTGTATTTGTGCTGCACTGTACGATACTGTGCTTCTGCCTTTATTTACCTCAATTTATGAGGTAATATTGCACATTTTTTAGACTCTTATAACTGAATGACATTGTGTTGTTTTTAATTAAAAAGGAAATTCCTTCTGTTGTTTACTGATATTTTTGGTTGGTGAATGAGATGCAGGTGCAACTGATAGTTCTAAACAGAGCAGAAGCGAGAAGAAGAGTCGCAAAGCAATGTTGAAGCTTGGGATGAAACCCGTCACAGGTGTTAGTAGGGTCACTATTAAGCGAACCAAACAGGCAAGCCTCTATCCTATTTTCTTATTTATGAGGTTGATCTTTCATTGCCATTTACGGAGAATTTAATGGTGCTTCAGATAATGTTTTTCATCTCCAAACCCGATGTCTTCAAAAGCCCGAATTCTGAAACTTACATCATATTTGGAGAGGCGAAGATAGAGGATTTGAGCTCTCAGCTGCAGACCCAGGCTGCTCAACAGTTCAGGATGCCAGAAATGGGCTCTGTGATGGCGAAGCCAGACGTTTCTGCTGCTGCACAGGCTGATGAGGAAGATGAAGAGATTGACGAGACGGGGGTGGAGCCTCGTGACATTGATCTGGTGATGACGCAAGCAGGGGTATCAAGGAGCAAGGCTGTCAAGGCTCTCAAAACTCACAATGGAGACATCGTAAGTGCTATCATGGAGCTCACCACCTAGGCACAAGTGTTGCTATCTGGGAGCAAATTATTTAGAATTGGTGGTGCCATTTTGGTTTTGTAGTTACTTATCGCACCCTATTGGGTAGTTATATTTTGCCTTTCTCCTTTTTTGTCTGACTGAGATCTGTTCACAAACAGAGAAGTTCCATTTGCATTTCTACATTGGAATTTACTCCTCACTTAACTTCATTATGCGTTCTCCAAATTTTGGACTTCGAAAAATGGGCAAATTGGGTAACAAAAGAGGTTCTCGTTGCATTATAAAGGTGCTCGTTCCATTGCAAGCAGATATTTAAGGGTAAATTAAGTACAAATGGAACATGAAGGGCCTTCTTCATGTATCCTTTCTACCCTCCTATCATTTGGTGAAAATTGCACCCTCGTGTGAATGAAGCCAATTCGGCAATGGATTTATCATAGTTTGCAATTATTGCCACGCGCTGAACTCCAGCATCACCACTGCTGACTCTATTGTCCGGTGAACCTCAAATCTACAGCATGAGAACGACCATCCAATGCTACAACAAAACTCAAAAGGACGGGTTCATTCAAGTCGGAAATTCTTAACTACGAGATCTATTTCGCTCTTCGCATGTCCTCAATTTGAAGTAGGTGCAAAGTAGTCGCATGTCTTCAATTTGAAGTAGGTGCAAAGTAGTCGCATGTCCTCAATTTGTGGCCTACCATAGTTTAAGGTCAAAAGCGAAAAGTCATTCTTTGAATAGGCAAACAATCAATTGAGATATAGCGAAAAGTCATTCTTTGAAACAATCAATTGAGATATAGCGAAAAGTCATTCTTTGAAACAATCAATTGAGATATAGTGAATTTGAGTTTTCTCAGTTTTTTTATGGTCTCTTGTTTGCTATCGATTTCAGTTTTGCCTAAAAAATAAACCAAGAGAACGACAAAAAAGTTGAAAGAACTAAAATTCACTTTGCACACTCTCTTAACCTTAAACACAATACAAAACAACTTAGATATACTTAGAGATAAACGATTATCTTTTCTAGACAATCAATGTGTGACAAGCCGTCTTATATACTAAGGACCAAATTGCAACCTTCTTTGAGTAACCGACATGGGACATAAATACAAGACATATATCAACAGGTGCGTTAGTCCCCAAAGAAACCCGTGTCAAACTTTTTACTTCCGTTGTCCAGAAATGGTGCCCAAGTACCGTTCGATTTAGAGATGGGTTGAGAAGGGTAATACTCTTTTAGGAGTGGGGCGCTGCCTCCAGGGCACCGTTTCACGCAGTCCTTCGTAAGGGTATAAGTCTCGATCCAGGAGGAGTTACAAGACAAGCCACCCCAACTCGGAAATCTAACTCAGATATCTAAACCACTTAAAAGTTGATCAGAGGCCATTTACGACCCTAAATTACGCTATCGAAGTGAGTTACGAGCCTCTAGGGACTCATTGTCGTTAAACTAAACACGAACAAACAACATGATATATCTTGCTAGTCCAAACCGATAGCTTACAATTAAAAGGAGTATTTCTTTTGGTTTGTTTTATAAAACAGCATAACACGAACAAAGCACCAAAAACTGACGCAATAACAAGAGAAACGAATCAACCAGCTCTTGGAGTAGTACACTCATAGCTTTATCACTCTCCTAACTTCCGCCGTTGATCACCCTACAATTTGCTCTTATCTCTCCAGCAGTGCCCGTCGACACACCAATTCGACCCATTTTTACCATTGCAGCTGCAAATTTGCTTCTCCAAAGCAAAGGGTTCCCAGCATTTTGGCTCACTTGGTTTGCCGTTGCCGAGTTTGTCAGTAGAGTCTGGTCTGACGTCAGTAACCCTCGGTTAGCTAGAACATCCGCATAGTAGCCTACATCAGTGATGGACGGAGTCGCAGGGTTCATTGGTACCACCAAGTTGGCGTTTGTGCTTCCTTGCGGGCATTGCTGTTTCAGCTGGCCAGCATATCTTGGATCTATACTTGGGTCCTGACTTGTTGTTGTGTTGTAACTGTATAGCCTGTTACTGAAGGAAGTGCAATGAGAACGGCCAATGGTGTGTGCTCCTGCATATCACAAGTTTCATGTCAGTCAGAAGTTCTTTATACTCTACAAATTAACAAAAGGGGGCGTAGCGCCGCTACTTGTTAATTAACAGAGAGAAAACCATATGCGTAGTAACAGTTGAGGCAAAGCTCAACCCTTGGAGCAACTCAAACAGTTGGAAATGAGCTAGATAAAGCCTAATAATAAACATTCTTTACCAGACAGAGTAACCATTTCTTCTTGTGTAAGTCCTTTATTGGCAAAGGTTTGAGTGAGCTGGTTAACGTTAAAAAATGGGGCAGGTAAGTTAGCGGATGCCTCTGAACTTAGCGAAACTCTGCCATCCCTTCTCCCAGCCGGGACATCGTAGCCAAGTCCTCCAGTCTGCACGAAGTTATACGAGTCATACACGACTAAAAACACATACAACTTCATATGATTGTTAGTCTTACTATCTCCACACTATCCCTTGCTGCAAATGCAACTATATCTGCACAGGAGACCACTCCTTTACACGCTGCTTCGAGCCTAGCCTTTGCCTTATCAATGACTTCAAAACCTCGAAGACTAGGGTTATTGGCCGGAGAATCCTTCTCTGCTGTGTTTGAAGGCGTAGTGTTGATGAGCACTGATGCATCGCAACCCTACACGTAGCAAGTTACAAAGAAGTTACTCCAAAGAGTGGCTGGAGATTATTGTTTGAGTTGCTACTTGAGCATCTTGTCATTAAGATTCAAAACCTATCTTGTTTGTTAAAACAGGCTCGAGTCGAGCTAAGTAAGCTTGTATTTCACTAATCGATCTTAAATGACCTACTAGTGAAACGAGCTTGAGCCGTTTGGCTCGTTTCACATCCCTGGATCAAGTAGAAGCCAAAAAACTATTGAGGCATCGCTTAAAGATTAGGAAAATATAAATGTTCTTGCAACCTTTTCTTACCCTAACAAAACAATCATGAAAATGCAGTCGGACAAGGCCAGCCGCGACACCCCTGTCACTTAAAAAACCTTTTCTAACCTCGTCTTTGACAATGAACTCCGCTATCCCACATGAACTCGTGTAGAACCCAACTTGAAGCTGAGCTTCCAACTCGACACTGTAACATAAGACCAAAACCATAACCAAAACTGATATTATCGACACACGAGTTAGCTTCTTTGAACTCATTTTTCTTACCAAAAGTTCGTTATGCCTGAAGCATATTTGCATTGCTACTGTGACTATATATAGTCGACAGAGTAGATATAAAATTATCTAATTCTGGCTACGTTCGAGTTTTATAACAACTCAGTGGCATGTGAGAGGGCATTGGGCTGGAATGTCATTTTTACTTGAGTTGGAGTGGGTTCGTTTCCAATTACGCGTTTTTTCGTTATTAAAGTAACACTAATTAAAGTCTCAAGTAGGGTTCCTGGAGAAGCTGGATTAGACTTGGATTCATATGATCCATTTTTGTTGACTTAGTGCATGAAAATCCAAGAGTAGTGGGTAGAGGTGGTTATACATAATGTTACAAAGTATACATATAAAATTGCTCCTTGCCAAGAGATTCGAGTGGATTTAAGATCTTAGTGTTTGCACAGAGGCGGGGAGAGAAAATTATATGAGAAGTGTTCATCATTACTGTGGTCTTAGCCTAGCCAATAACCATCTTCACTCCTTTTTTGCGATGCTTCTAAAAATTGGAGAAAGCCATCTCCCCGTCCAAAGCATGTCATATGTAGGGACGGGCGCGGATCTACCTCACTATGAATTGAAGGTGGTCAATTGGCCACCTTGATCTCCAAGAAGGGAAATTTTACTAGTACTATGAACGATAATTACTACAGGAATAGGGTATAAGGTGTATTAAAGTGGACGTTGATCATCTTGTTCCCTTGAAAATTTGCGGTTAGCATTGCACTTTGACCACCTCATTCAATTTGGCTTGGCTCCGGCACTGGATAGGGACGATGCTTAGCCCCGACCTACACGAAGAAATGAACCAAACGGACCACTTCGGTTTGTGTTTATGTGGTTCTTCTCTTTAAGTTCATTGAGAAAACAAAATATGCTCACTGTTTGCGAATTACGTCACGTGTGAATTGAAACAGATTTGACTTAGCTGCTATCCCATGCACCAATTAATTAGGTCATGATCGGCCGTATAAAGGTATATCAATCTTTAACAGGGGCCGGGGGTTGCTGTCTGCTGCATTTACTTTTTGGAATGTCTTTCTCATGATACTACAGTTGATTCAGTCTTACAAAGACCGGTGACAGTAAAATACATGGATTATCAAAAAACCATGGGAATGATTTGGATTTCAGGAAATCAGGAAATGGTCATTGCTCAAGACGGAATTATTAATTATATTCTTGGGACTGTGAAGATGCGACGAAGAGTATGTTGGTCAAGACTTTCCAGAAAGAGTGTGGCAACAGTGGCGGCCACTGTGCTAGCACAGTTTCTCCAACGTCATTTGTATCACCATTAGAGTAAAGAAAGACGACTTTGAATGCACTTGTACGTAACCCTACTCACAAGTTGGCGTATGGGAATAGCTGGATAACCCTACTAAGTCCATATATTTAGCATGAGAAGTTTCATGTACAAAGTTATAATAATACACTATGTTGACTCTGAGAAAGCAATGAAAAACGGTGCATGTGTTTGAATATTTTTACGTTTAGTACCTGGAGGAGTTCATGGGTGTTAGCAACGGAGGCTGGGCCTTGGGCCTGGTAATCAAGTTAGAGTCCCTTCAAAAATTCAAAACCCCCAACACACCCAATAAGGTAGCTCTAGTCTCGTATGAAATCTGACCAACATGAATAGATGTCATTTGATGATGCTGACTGAGAATGTGCTTTTAGCTATATCAGAGTACAGTCTAAAAGATACATGAAACTAAACCATCAAATAGTCTTCATTAATATGACAATACACGTTCGTAAAACACCCTACGAGTGACCTTATTATCATAAGCAACGGTCAGTAATTATGACTCGACCATTACGGATTGATGACCCTGCAATTGGACCTAATCTCTCCGGCAGTTCCAGTAAGCACCTCAATCTGGCTCATCTTTATCATCGCCCTGACAAAGTCGAGCTTCCAAGCCAACCCTTTGAACGCGTAAAACTTAACCTGTTCAAAAGTGGCTGCGCTGGTTATGAGCGACTGGTCCGACGTGAACAGGCCACGGTGTGCCAGAACATCTTTGTAATAGCTGCTTTCCAGGAGGGCCGGGCTCCCGTTCATCGGCACCACCAAGTTAGGATCAATGCTTCCCTGCGGGTCTCTTGGGCATTGTTGCTTCAGTTGTGCAGCGTAGATGCGATCCAAGCTTGGATCTTGACTTGTTGCTGCGCTAAAATTGTACAACCTGTTGCTGAATGACGTGCAGTGTGATCGACCAATCGTATGTGCTCCTGTACACACACATGCATGCACACACTCAAATTTAGTCCGGTTAAAACGAAGGAAGGACTACTCGTCAAGTTAAAAGCGGTAACAATCAAGTTGTCATCAACTGTTAACGTTAGATTGTTATATTCAAGATTGTGAGTTTAAGAGTAGAGTTATATCTACGTTGGTGAGAAGAAATTTTTTCCTTTGTTCTACGTCGGTGAGAAGAATTTTTTTTCCCCTTAAAAACAAGCATGTGCTAGTTTCTTTTGAACTGTTTTGAGATATTCCAGAGGGAAGGTTGAAAATGCTATGCTGCAGTGCACTTGACACATTTAGCACTTTGCACGCTTGTCCCGGGCGTGTGCAGCGCGTTGATTTAAGAGTTGATGACCTGAATTTTTAACTGATTTTTTGAACATTTTTGAGTGTCATTGTTTTGAGTGACAATTTGGTGATTTTGAAATAAACTTTAAAGAGGCAGCAATTTAGCAGTTATTATATAAGTGGTGCCTTTAACAATTACGTTCTTTCATGAAAGGGTGGCTATTAGTCAATAAATTAGGGTTTTGAAATACAGAAAAATCTTATTCCTTTTTAATTCTCAATTTCAAAGAGCAATTCTGAAACGAATTTTCAGAACTGTTATTTGCATATTGGTGGTTTAAGCAATTTTCTGGAGGTGATTTGTTATTATTACGGTAGCAAACTTGAAATGAGTGGGAGTAAATATCACCTTAAAGATCGACAGTGTCTTTAGACGCGCCTCAAACCCCGAAAATTCATTTTCGTTCCATTCCCTCACATTCATTCCAACATTAATACCTTGTATTCTACGATTATTCAGAATGTCAAAGACGTCACTTCTGAGAAAAAATTTCAATGATAAAAAACCTATAAACATAGGGAACACGTTGACTATGGCAAGTGTAGCAATGGCAAATCTTTGCTTTTCTACTTTGCTGAAGTGTTGTATGAACGTAACTGGGAATGAATGAATGAAGGCTTAAAGTAGCTTATTTTTAAGCTATTTGAGAGTGAAGAAGCTATTGAAGCTTAATACCTGAGAGTGTGACCATCTCTTCTTGTGTTAAGCCCTTCTTAGCAAAGGACTGTGTGAGTTGATCCAGGTTGAAGAAGGGAGGAGGAAGGTCGAAAGTCTCTATAGCACGTGAGACCCTTCCATCTCGCCTCCCCGCTGGTACATCCCACCCAAAACCTTCCGTCTACATGCCCAAAGCAAATACTGAGGTTGGTGTAAATAACAAGACTGACATGCGACAAATTAAGCCATGCACTTTGAGTATGCAAGTCTTTGTGGACTTAATTCCTCACAGATTTACTTACAGCTACTACAGAATCTCTTGCTGCAAATGCAAGGATATCGGCGCAAGAAACCACGCCTCTGCATTGAGCTTCAATCCTAGCCTTGGCACGCTCGATCACTTCAAAGCCTCGAAGGGAAATGCCGTTGGGGGGACCATCCTTTTCCGCAACATTATTTGGGGTCGAATCTATCATGACTGATCCATCAGCACCCTGAAACATGTTTATGGCGAAACCAATGTGTAATGGTCCAGTAAATGATAAGTGGACTGGAAGCTACTAATTAGGTGTACTTACTTCATGTTTTCCATGTGAGTAGTGTGTTAATGCTAAGGTAAATTTAGAAAGGTTACCCTAACAAAGCAATCATGGAAATGCATCCGTACGAGGCCCGGAGCAATTCCGTTGTCTATCTTAAAAGCCTTGAAGACCTCGTCACATACAATTGATTCAGCAGCAGGACATGAATCTCTGTAGAATCCCACTTGAAGCTGTGCTTCAGTTTGTGAGCTTAAATACAACACCAAAACCAGAATTATTGCTAGCACCATCGCTGTGTGTCTCTCTTAGTTCGTCTAAGTCCTTGCTTCAAGGTTTTATGGTACTTGGATAGTCAGTGTGCCAATTTATACGTATCAACCAGTGCTCTACAACTTGCAAAGCCACGAGCTAAGCCGATCGGTAACTGACTAAACTATAAAGAAAGATGAATACAGACAAACCGCGAGTTAAGACCACACCCACACTTTGGGGAGTTGATGTGGATTTGAGTAGAATTAAAGCAAATGATTGCCAAGTAATGATGAGAGTAGAGAAGTTCTCGTGCATAGAACAGCTGTCCGACAAATTCCTTGTTGCGGAAAACAACGAAAGACTGTTTTCATGAACTTTTGATCAGCAATCATGCAACAGTAGGTCCTGAATTTTTGGTTATCTTATCATTGGGGTGCCTTGTGACTCTTCTAACATTATGTGCTATGCCCTTGTGAAGGTTTCCAAAGGCTCCGAAGATCCTGCAGTCGTTCTAATGTCGATTTTTTCTCACATGTCCTGATTAAATCGATGGGGGAAGGGGGGATTGAACACTGCATCTTCAAGGAGGAAATGCATCCGTCCTCGACTACTGTTAGTAAAATATCCTTTTTGGGCCATGCCGTGCAGAATACAATGGCTGTTTTCATGAAATTCAGCCAAATCGAGATCCGGGGCTTCAACATGATGAAGGCAGTTGAATTTGGAAGGCATGGGAAGCCTCAAGTTTGTTCAGTACATGTAAGATGGTCTGTAAAT
The DNA here is from genome assembly GCA_033065855.1 of Escallonia rubra. Taxonomy (NCBI): domain Eukaryota; kingdom Viridiplantae; phylum Streptophyta; class Magnoliopsida; order Escalloniales; family Escalloniaceae; genus Escallonia; species Escallonia rubra. The sequence continues at coordinate 93,712 of JAVXUO010002486.1, forward strand.
CCGGGATACGTTCTGACTTTTGTGACAATCTCTCGCCTGCCTGCATTTGTTTTGTCGCAAAGTCAATCAGCTGGGATCCTTTCAAGTCCATTATCTCTCCCGCTAATCCTCTTTCCATACTCTTATTCCAACAGGTAAATCCCTAACGACACACCACATGCATTGATGCCGATATGAATTAACAGGATTTTGTTCTATTGAGAGAGAGTCTGCACCAAGCAATTCAAACGAGCAAAGACAAAAGCGAAGGAGACGAGTCGTGATAAATATACAGTACAGTATTCCGATAATACCAAAAGAGATGCACACTATTTACATAGGTCTAAGATAGAACAGATAGAGTTATATACTGTTGCGGAACATATTTTAGACCCATCAACTCTGCCATGCAAAGTCGTCCTTCAGCACATCCTCCCAATCTGATGAAGAGTTATCATACCATCCTGAAGGAAGCTGATTCGGCAGCCTGTTGTTTCCATAAGTTGGTCGGATCACTGAATCATCCCTGCCACATACAAGGAACTCTTTCACGGTTTCGGGTTCAGGATCATCCATATTGACCATATAAGAGTCCCTTTTATCTGAACCTAACATGGTCCGCCACTGGAGCTCAGAATCAAATTTGTTTTTGTTCTCTTTATCGCCCTTCCCAGCATAACACTGCAGGCGCGCACCCACAGCACCTTGGTCTCCAGAAACTGGCGAACTTGTTGCCGGATTGACAGCCTTTGTCACATGTTGCTTCTCCACATTAATACGATCGGAAGTGTCACCCCGGCATTTTAAGATTTGAAATCTGGCCATGACGGAAGCCTCAACATCATTAACACGACTAGTTGAGCTTGTAGAAGGGGAATTTTGCACAGGGATATTTGGTATCTGCTTATCATTAGACTCGGGAAGCACTGAATGAGTTATGTTTGGATCAGGGTCAACATTGGAGCTCAATATTTTATCTTTGACCATGGTATTTCCTGACACATCTGAAGCAGAAGAATATTAGAGTCCACAAAAGTGACAGAAGCGGGATTTGGAGGAATTGGTCTAACCTTTTGCCTTGTCCAACTTGCATTTCTCCATTTCAACCTTTACACGATCAAAGCGAGCTCTAAAGCTGGTGGAACACAATTCTGCTTCAGCCTCGAGCCATAGATTCTTATACAAGAGAGTCTGTGACTGAAATTCTTCCTCACAGTGGAAATTTTCGTTGAGAACAGTTTTTATAGCCTGCAAAGACAAGATTTATGACCAAAGCTTTATAATACATAATACAGAAGTAAATTGTCTCTGCTTGTTACTCCTCGTTCATACACCAACATTTTGGCCTAAGAGAACCCCAAAATGAACGTACCTGGATCATATTATGATCTTTTGAAGTTCCTGCATCATCCCTTGAAGGAACAAAGGCGATAATTTTCTCAACTTCCTTACCCGAAAGATTATTTTTCGAATTTTCCTCAGGCATAAGCTGACAATCTAGGCGATCACGAGGATTAGCAGCAGTTATATTTGTCACCTCATGCCCTCTTCCAAGGTCACCCTGCAGAAGAGATTACACAAAAACTACAGCAGATAACCCAAAGATTACACAAAAACTACAGCAGATAACCCAAAGCTTCAGTGTTCCAAGCATGCTTAGTCCATGTCGCATCGCCACCGACCGGCGACCGACGTATAATCTAAACTTCTTTCAGGTGGAGCTTAGATAAGAAATTACATTTGTTTAACCAACGAACTTATAATCTACATTTTCTGTTGAAGAATTTTGAACTAAAAAAGAATTTCTTCGAGGAAAATCGGCGTTTACTCGACCTCTCATAATAATTGGTTAATAAGATCTTTGATTTCATAAAATTTGGGTTTTAGAATTGCAACCTCCAAAAAAAAAGGGGGGAAAGAACAGCAACCTCCCACCCACAGGCAACCTGTGTTTTTAGAAATCTTCAAGCAACTTTAGTCAGTGGTATACAATCTCGATTTGTTAATAGCAGCTTAAGTCAAATAATAGTGATCAGAGTTCAAGACAATCAAGAAATGCAAGACGGTAATCATAAATTGGAAACATGGTGATAATATATAATTCTGGATAAACCAAAGCATACCACAAGAAGGTTGGGCAAGTCTGCAGGACCATGAGAAGGGCCTTGTTGTGGACGCACTGATTCTTGTGGCGGACTAGTAACTGAATCCTTCCTTGACATGCACGCTTCAAGGTTGTCAACTACATGCATAAGGGCTTCATGATCTTTTCCATTCAGTCCACATGAATGATTTGAGTGATAAAACAGAAGCAATTCTGAGAGGTTCTGCATAGACTTAACCAGCATTTGAACATCCATTTTAGGAGTTGATTCCCCACCATGTGGTTTCCCCGGCTTAAAAGTCTCTCCCCCAGAAGAGGGCAAATATGAGGCACTTTTAACGGCTGGAACAAAGCTATCCTTGAAGGCATCAATGGAAGTCATCCTAGTTTCCAAATTACCAGTCCCTGGTTTGAAATGTTCCGTTGATGTAAAACAAGCCTCTGCATGATTAGTTGGCCTAGGGTGAGAAGATCTAGAGTCAGAATCACTTTTTGATGTGCTCGGCAGATCGTCTTCTTTTCTTGTGTTCCCAATGTCGTTAAGAGATTGAATTCCTTCACTGCTGCTCAGTTTTCTGCAATCTGAACCTGATTTCACAATGACATTGGACTTGTGTTCTTTGGTTGGGATTTTAGCATCTGAAGTTACTTTTGAAGACCGTAAAGAGCCAGTATTCACACAAACATTCTTATTATGGACACGGTTATCACCCAGCTCTGCCAAAAAACCTTTTCCAGGATCATTAGCGAGAGGCAAACAAGGGGTCCCATGAGGATTCAAACTACTGCATGCTTCAAAATCCTTCATAAGAAGCTGTGGACTCACAGCTTTGAAGTCTTCAAACGGAGAAAAATGAGCAGCTGGAGCTCCTTTCCAGCATGGCGAATCCAAACTATCTGAAGAATTAGCAATAGACTTGATGGCTTCGGTGCTATCAATGTTCAAAGAGCAGCCATCCGGAACATTTATATCAGGAATCTGAAATTCAGATCTTACTTTGGACACATAATGGAGGTCATTCTTAGAAGGCAGCTTGTTCGACAGCTCTTCTTTTGCTGAAGATGCTGCAACAAAGATAAGGTGGTCATTTCCTTCTCTGGAAATCCTGAGTAGATCTGTATCCGAGTAACCTTCTTTGCAAGACTGTAGTATCAGATGAGACGCCTTTTCTTCAGACAGATTATGGTTGTGAACACCCTCACGACTAACAGCTGCAACATTGTCAATACCCACAGATTTAGGTGAAACATTAATTGATGCCAGGGAAGTGGTGCCAATGTCTGGAGATCTAATGACAAGCGAGGGAGAAGATTTTGTCACAGATATGCAATCACTCGTGAAAGAATCAAAAAGTTGGAAGCCTTTATTATATGGACTAGATGGCTTTTGACGGTTCCACGTGGCTGACTCTATAGAGGTCATTCCACTTCCCAAGATTGGGTTTCTCGAGGATTCAATAGGATTTTGCACTAGAAATGATTTGTCATCAAACTGCCCTGTAGTCAAGGACCCAGCACGATTTCCTCTACCAGAAACATCAGTAAATATTCCAAGCGAAGTGGCAGAGTTATCATCAGCTTTGCCCAAGCCCTCAGCAGCATGAGCTCCTGCATCATGACATTAAATAAAAAAGAGTTCATTGTATTTAATTTCAGTCAAAAGCCTGAGTACAATTGGTACCGTAAAGGCCAATGACAAAGAAAACAGAAAGAAACTGACGGAATGATATTGTGAAAGCAACACAAGTATGATGTAAAGACAAAAACTAATAAGTAAACCAAAAACCAAATTCCACCGGTAAGGGTGTAACTTGGCTGCTGAAATCAGTATTATATGATAAGCGAATCCGTGATAGCACAACCAAGCAACTAGGGTATAGCCCAGCTACAAATAAGGAAGATGAGAGCAATCTAAATCACCAGGATTGCTTGATATTTTTTGTCAAATAGATCCACAAATTATTTCCGACAATTTTAAGTTTGATATCTTAAAGATCCACAAAAGATAGAGCAAAGTAAACTCACAAATTCACATTTTTTTCCTCATTTCTCTTATAAAATCTCTATAATCCACCAAACAAAAAAAGGAACCGACGAAAAGCCTTGTAGTATAGCCATTAATACGGGCTTCATTTTTTTTAAGACTATTTATGATTGCCTCTAATTGATGCAACAAACTATATGCCTATATATGCCCGACATGCCACCAGCAACCCATCATTGCTAGAAAGTTAAGGTTCTGACACGACAGATTCCAATGAATATCAGGCATAACTTTTGTCCCATGTTCCTTTTTGGGATGTTTCAATATCTCCCATCTCCAAGTTACGCTAAACATGACAAGAAGTTCCTTAAGTTGCCGTTAAGGCGTTAACAAAAACAAAACACCAAAAACTAAGACCCTCGTCACAGCCGTCCCACCTATAAAGAACAACCACCAGATCTGGATGGAGAGAGAAAGAGAGAAAGAGAGAGAGAGAGGCACTACTTCTATGGACGCCGATGAAACCGCCACTGAAGCACCTGTGACCATTAGAAACCATAGCCACCAGAGTCGTACCACCCTGCAAATAACTGACACAAGTGCAGCCACAACCACGAGTTATCTCAGAATTGCCTGTGCAGATTGCAACTACCATTCCAGAATCAAAACACCTAACCACCGCCGTGGCCACACCCTCCCTAAACTCATTTTTACAGAGAAGGACCTAATTTTAGTCCCACAATCAAATCAATGATTCATGTAATTGACAAGATATGGATTTCACAAAACCGCTTTCTGTCTGTCAATGGGAGTGGCGCATAAAATATATCATCCATATTAGTCAGTCAAATCAGAAGTAAGCATGTTGAGGTGCTTCAGGGGAGTGCACTAGTTTGACACATCTGGGGCAGTTAACTGTAGGCTGCTGTCTTGCAGTCTACTTAGGGTTCGAGATCTGAAGTCAGAGTATTGTTTCTAGTTATTAGTAAGTTTCGTAGAACAACACCCCCCCCCCCCCCCCAACAACCCCCACCCACACACAAAAGGAAAAACAAAAACCCACTTTTTTCCGAAACACTGATCAATAGTTTCTAATTGATAGTCATCAGCCACACTTCATTGCGCAGCCGGGCTTCGCAAGGTTGATTGTATTTATTCCATCAAACATTGTAGTTACAACTTTGTAACAGATACAATTAATGCCAAATTAGGAGCATAAATGAGAAAAAAAGTTGCTCATCTCAACCAATTCCTGAGAAAAGTTTCACGGCCTTTCAACACAACAAACTGATTGTTCGTAATGAATAATCTTAGTTCAGTCCTAAATGATCCAAGCTTCCCCAAAATTAAAATAGACAACTGCCGACCTTCGTTTCCACCTAGGCTTCGCCAATGTATCTGGCCAAGCGCATATTACATTTTAGCCATCTGCTAGCTAAAATGAGTTTTGATCCCTGCCATTCTTCATCTAGGAGCACTAGTGCACTACACGTCAAACATGATTGTATAGCCAATTATAGTGCCTTTAAATACATAATTGACATCCATAATTATATAAACGAGGTCTGCATTCTGTTACTAGTCTTAAACTAGTCATAAGAAAGAATAAGAGAAGATGAACCTAAACGTACCTATAGAAGCAGAAAACTGGGTTATCCGAATTGCAATAAGTCAACAAAGAGTTTGGTCCAATATATAACTGAGAGAGACCAGAAAAGGTGCATTTCTAATTTTCGAAATATCTGTGGACCAGACATTTAACACATTTACATACGTCAATAATAAGAAGAAGAAAAGCCAAAAGCCAATCACAACTTTACCTGTAGTATATATATAAGAAGGGAAAATACAGAGGCAGCACATAAGTTTACACTACAATGGAACCAGAGACAAACTACAACTCATAGCCTGAAAAGTGCAAGCATATGTGTAAATCAGGTAAAAGAAACCGAGAATTTTGCAATACCAATTCAGAAGACGGAAACTGCTTGGGTTGATCCAACCAAAATTCTACGGGGAATAAAAAAGTATTTCACACGAATATAATGCAAACTACAGACGTTATACAGGAAAAGAATAAACTCATATAACCAATAAGCAGGAAATAGTACCTTTATTTGCATGATTGTTGTAAACAAGCAAATCAGTAATGTTTGTCTCCTCTGAGCAGAAACTCCCATCAACATCCATCCGTTTACCCCGCTTCCCCTCAGCCAATCCATTCCAAAATCCACCCCACTGCGAGGGATACTCCAAACCAGTCAAAGTTTGAGTATAGTCAACTTGAGATGATCCATCCATTGGAAGAAGGCCCGAAGTAACCAAAGAATTAAAATTAGCTTCATTGAGGGACTCTAAGGGAGCGTTGTCATTAACTACCGGTGAAACATAAGGGGGATAATATGGTTTAGGGTCACCAAGGTACGAGAATGAATGTATCCCCGTATTAGTACCAGCACTAGCGTCTAAAGGAGCCCAACATGGATTCGGTAGGTTGATAGGATCCAAACCCACGGTTCCATAATCACTTGCTGAAGGCAAAGAAGCGGTCCGTATAGCGTCAACATCTGAATTACTAGCATAGAAATCAGTTCTAGAACTTGACGAATGTGGATATTGCCAAGAATTAAAGGGTACAGCAGCATATGGTGGTTCAGTGAAATGCACAAGTGGGTTTGAATTGGGGTTTGAATTTGAACGATCGACGGTAAAAGGCGGAGCTAAAGGTGATAAATTTGACGAAGATGATGACCCTCCATAACCCACATACCCTAAACCCATCATTCCTTTTTCAAGAACACAGTCCAGTCAACTGGTCAAAATAGCAGAAAAAATCCCATCAAACAGGTAGTTAATAGATTTATCATAAAGAAAAAAGAAAGGAAAGAACTAGACAGAAACGGGCATAAACAAGAAAATCAAAGATGATCAAGCAAATTTCATACTTCGTTATGCTCTAAGGATTTCAAACTGTACCAATAAGTGCAGAGAATCAGAGAGATTACGATAGGAAAAATCATACCGGTAAATACGGGATGACCCAAAGAGAGAAGGGAAGCAGAGTCGTCTCTCGCCCACTACCAGTCTTCCTTCAGGGTGAAGTGAAAAAGGCGAGATGGGATTCTCAGACTCATTTTTGGGCTTTACTTGGATCTTTATCAAATTGTACACGTACCCTTCCTGTTTCCGAAAAATGCTTCTTGACCCGCTTTAAAAGAAAGGATTAATTGCACATAGAAGCTCATACTTTGAGCTCGTTTGCACGAAACACTCAAAGCTTTTTTTGTATTTATTTTTTTTCCACCACTCCATGCTTCTATTTTCGTGCACTAATCACCAATTGACGGTAAAAATCTCTTATTTTTCGGAATGTCTACTAGATTTTTGAGGACGAAATTGGCAGTTTGCATAACAACCCTGGTTGGCAGTCATGTATCATACTTGATCCTTATTGGTAGTCTAGTGCCATATTTTTGTTCTCTCTTATCTATCAACTTATCAGTCCATTTGCCCCAAACACACCATCGCCACCGTACCACACCAGCCAGCCCACTAAATTTAGTGCTAAGGATTGAAATAAAAAGATGGTTTCTTTCCGCACTACACCAGCTAACCAATTAAATCTAGGGCTAAGGATGGTCCATCGCCGCCGATGGCATCTACTGAACTCATCACCTCGACCACTAAATCGCCGCCAACAACCTCTACCCACTATATTCTCTCTGGTCTTTCTTTTTTTCATCTCTCTTTTATCTATTGGACGGCTGGATCTACTAGGGTCTTTCATTAATGGGTGGTGAGTTTTGGTGGTTGGTAACAGTGGTGTGATCCGCAACTACGAAAATTGTGGTGGGTACGAAAAAAATGGGGGTGCGGTGGTTAGTGGGGGGTGATGGTGGACGTGGGTGCGACATTGTTGGTGATGGTGAGGCGGGCAGTGACACGTTGGTGGTGGGGTATAATGGTGGAAGTGGGTCGGCGTAGTGTTTTTGGTAATGGTGAGGTGGGCAGTGATACGTCAATGGTGGTTAATAATGGTGAGAGTGGGTGTAGCGACGTTGGTAATGGTGGTGCGGTCTGTGACGAAGGTGGTGGTGGATGGTTGTTAACAATGGGGCGGACAGACAACACTGACATCAGTGTTGTTCACACGACGTTGATGTTCACATCGCCACCCACAGACGATATGCCAACACCCCATTGACTGCAGACGCTGCCGCCGCCGCTACGATCCTTCTCCCAAGCTGCCACGGATGCAAATCAAAGTCAAAATTAGGGTCGATTTGGCTGGCACCTAGGCTTCTGCGTGAATTGTCCCTTTTACCCTCAAATGTTTAACAGGAACCTAGCTAAAAAATTGAATGTCTTCACGTCAAATAGTGCATAAAGCACAAAAGTAAAAAGCATAGGGCAGTGGGGACCAAAAAGAAATGGAGAGATTCGTGGATATTAATGGAGCCAAAGCATGATATTTATGCACGATTAATCTTAAAAGAAGTTGTTAAAAATTACATAGAACTTCTTCTCGTTTATAGCTGGTTGCACCATTTTAATCCCAAGGTCGCACTTTCTTGCAGCATAGAAGTTATCTTCACAATTGTAAGAGTAATTCTAGGTCAATATGAAGGATTAATTGTGCAGAAAGATTCATACTTCGGGGTTGTGTGCGGAAAACACCCAGTTATTTATAATTTTGATACCCAACACCCTTGACCTCTATCTAGTTTGGTGTGCAATAAACAATTCACGACAAAAACTCTTAACTTTTTTAATGTCTGTTTGATTTGAGAGCGAAAAATGTCACTTTTTTCTAGAATAATTTTGGCAATTACACACACAGAGAAACAAGGGAGGTTGCTTGAATGCCTCTTGAATGGAGGTCTATTAGATTATGAGGTTGTTTGTAGCAACCTCTTAAAAAAAACTCCACAGTTATTCTTTAGTAATTAGGATATGATATAATATTATTTACACCTTATTATAATTATAAGTAAAAAAAAGTGCATTGCCATCGAAATATAAATCCTTTTAACAAAAACTGAGACAAAAATGGGCAAATTAGGATATGGAGTTAGGTAGGCCCGTACGTTTAGAGTATTTGTTTTCCGTTTTTTGTAATGATTACGAAAAAATACCTTTTTCGTGTACTTTTACCATTTTTTGCATTTTTTGTATTTGTATCGTATCCAAAAATCGAAACAGTGTAGAAAAAGTGAAAAGACGTAAAAGTAAAAAACACCTTTTCTCAATCGGCCGCAACTCGTGTCAGAGTGTTTCAGAGAAAATGAAAGAAAACCGGGCATGGTATCCACTGTTCAGCCGTTTCTCTTACAGCCTCTATGACCCCTACATGCATAGTCACGTCATAGCTCTCCTCTCCCCTTCCCTCTCTGCATGTGGTTCATTTCTTATCCCTTTATTTTCAATGAGTAGATCCCCAACTACAACTCACTCCATTTCTCAAGCTGCCGAAGTTATTAGAGAAGCTGCTCTGGCGTCATTTGTTCCCCTTAGCTGCCGAAGTTATTTGAGCTGGCCTTCACTCGCCGTTGCCCGTCGCCAGTAAATCCCCAAGTGGGTGTCTGCGATAGTGTGGTCTGCTAGTCCGCCTACCTGTACGGTCTGCCGGCGTAGGGCAAGTTGCAGTCTCACAGACCAGGTGATGAGGTGAACGTAGTTCCGCCACTGGTGGAGATGGTGGACGGAGAGTGTTTCGTGCACTGTTAGGTGGATGGTGAGGTGGAGCCATGAAGGTGGTTTGTTGCCGTGGGGGGAATGATGGTTTGGTCGCCGTGGGGGGAGTCACTGTGAGTAGCGGTGAGATTGAGAGAAGAGAGAGAAGAAGAGAAAGGTAGTGACACGGAAAGGGGGAGGGGAAGTCTGAGACTGAATAATGGGAAGTCGGTCCATGGTCAGACTGATGAACTTATTGGGAAATGTAAAAGGTGGGTATGGAGGAGTTATTGAGAAGATATAAAGGGTATAAAAATAATTTGGTAGGTTAAAGGTAGGGTTAAAATGGGAAAATATGGATACAAATAGTGTAGGAAATGCTAAACATACAAGAATGGATCCAAAAAAGTTACTGAAAACGAAAATGAAAATGGTAAACGTACAAGATTAACTGAAAAAAGTAAAAAAAAAAAAAAAAAAAAAATGATAAAAGTACACGATCAAATTTTAGAACTGAATACAAGAATATGGAAAACAAAAACAGAAAACAAAAACAGGATAATAAAAGCCTAAACGTACGGGGCCGTAGTTTCCGTCCTCTTTTTGAATTTTAAATATTGGTCAACGGCCAAAAATATGATGTTTTAGAAAATGTTGACAAGTAACAATCTTTTTTTTAAACCATGGAAACCGAAATGACTTATAAAACTATAACAAACATTAATAAAGAAAAATAATTAAAACATGATAACAATAGAATAAACCACTTTCTTTGATATAGGGTTTGCCGAAAATATGACCAGCTTTTCTACAATTAATTTAAAGAAATTGTCTATTTAATAAGCCATATGTTGTATTGTCCTTTTTTTTTTGGGCAAGAAATAAGATACTATTAGCAACGATATGTTATTACATTATTTTATATTCTGTACCAATAATTTCATATTCGATACACAACAATTAGGGTGACAAATAACTAAAAATTGGTGTGTTAAAAGTTAAACTATTCTTTTATATTTCCTTTGACCAGGTTTGCGGCACCGTTTTGCTCCCAATAGAAGTAGGTAGAAAAACCCTTTTATTGTTTTCTAATAAGATTAATATTTAAAGTAAGTATTATCATACTGTACTTAAAACATTTGTCACTGCAAACACTAGTAACGATACAATAGTGTCGAAATTAAAAAAACATTTCTTAAAACTTGAAAAAGTATTAATTGTTTTATGGGAGCTTTTACACGTGTTGATGTATTATTTACTTAAGAGAAAGTATAGTTTTGACTTTTGAATCTCTTTCTTTCACTTCATCATGGAAATAAAACCGAATGACAATCATGCATAACAAAAGTAACCAACTTGTTTCAAATATCGAGGAGGGTTGATTGCCCCCTTTTAATCCATCGTGACTCCGCCACAATGAAAGATCCTTCTGTTCCTAATAAATTAATTGTGTTTGAGTTGCACGTTTATATATGTATGAGTTATATTTGACGAGTTTCTCATTCTATTCAAGAAAAAGAAAGAGAGAGGGAGGGAGGGAAGGAAGGAAGAAAGTGCATGGGCGAGGAGAGAGAAAAAAAGGGTTAGTGTAGAATTAAATATGTAGAAAAAAATATAATAAAAAAGTATAAGAAAGGTAAACATAAAAAAACACCTATGAAATTTTTCTTAATTTGGAGAGTGGTGAATTTTTTTGAGAGGATTCTATATGAAAATATGATCAATTTTTTGGCACAGAGAGAGTAGTAAATAACATATGGAGGAGTAAGTGTGTGAAGAAGTGTTAGTCGTAAATTATAAGCATGAAATATAAGACGGACACAAATATGTAATAAAACTATGTCTTATCGACTTTAAGTTTTTAGCTAACCTCCCAAACATCGCTACAAAGTGAATAATATATTAATGTTTTAGTTACATAATATGAAGTGTGAACAAGAAATGAGCAGTCCACAAATAGTGTTTGTGTAGAGTTTATATCTATGTGAGTATTTATTTTCTCTTCCATTCTATGTTGTACAAGTTTTGGCGAGGATCGATGTGTATTTAGTGGGGGACCTCTAGTAGGATTGGGACCGCTCAAAAAGTCTAATTATTTTTTTTAAAGCTTTCTCGTATAATGGGTACTCAACTTTGACATAACGACAAAAATTGCATAGTAGTAATATTAAGGTTAGGGTTTTCTTTTCCTTTCGGTTTTTGTGTCATCCGCTTTCAGAGTCAGTTTTATCTTTTTCATAGACTCAATCTTCATTCTTCCAAATCTCTAAATTGATTACAAAGAAACAAGAATTTTTTTTTTTGGTGCAAGAAACAAGAATACATTAAGGTTAATTTACTAATTTTTATTTTTCATTGTTTAGATTCTTCAAACCTTAGTTTAGTTATTCTTATTGTATAAAAAGTTATACATGTACTATTATCATCGTATACTACAATAGTTATATCACTAATATATACAACTACTAGTCAACTTCTTTTATGAAAGATTAATAGTTTGTTATTGAGTATTCTTACAAAGTTAAGTAGATTAGTGTCAATCGTAAAATAATATGATAATTAGTACTCAAAGTGGGTGATCTATTTTGAATTTTAATATTCAATAGACTCGATCATTAATGATGACTCCAGTGACTATAAAAAACGTCGAGTTCCGCTTTAAAATTAGTTAATACATACGAAAGAGTTAATTTTCTAAGATTTATGTTTTCGTTTGGTTTTTGAGAAGCCAAAAATTTCTAAGTTTATTATTTTTGGTTTTCATAATTTATGTGAATTTTGAATCTAGCCGATTCTATTATATTAGCGGTCATTTTTTTCTTATGTCATTTTGGTCCCCGTTGATTTCACTTTTTGAATCCTTCCCCGCAGGTAAAATTACGAGGAAAAAAAAAGTGATCTTATCGATGCAACAAATGTAAATTTTTTAAAATTATTGGCTATGATGCTAGTAAAAAGCTTCCTCAAAACTAAGGTGATCAATTGACAACCTTAGATAGATAAAGCACAAAGGGTACATATATACGTCCCTCTGAGCATCAAATTCTTTGGCGAGAAAATAATTTAGCTTGATTTTCATCCTTTAATTATCACAAGTAGGCCCTGTTTTTTGCAAAGGAAGTTATTGGCATTGAATATAGGCATGATTCCTGAATAAATTCAGGAATTTGGAATTGTGTGGCCATGAAAATGGATGTTATTATTGAATACATATCATAGGCAAGAAACCAAAAATATAACTAATCATATCAGGGTCACTTGTAAGGGGTGGGGTGGCCTTAATTTATTGATCCATCCATCCAAACTATTAAAATCGCAAGGTCAGACGACCGAAGACGAGGCCAATTGATGCATTCTGTTGCTGGTGATGAGAACAAAGACGAGGCAGAGTGCTGAAAATAATAACATGTTGACCCTCTTAACATTATTTATTGGGTTTGTAGGACACGATTGAACGTGCCTTTGTTGCTTGGTATTGGAACAGTACTGCATTTGGATAAGCAGAGGCTCTTCAGTCTCAGACTCTTTGTTGCTTATTGTTATAGCATTGCAATGCATCGTGACTTCTTGGCGGCCGGCGCCTAACACGGGTTCATCATGAGGATATAGGCGTTGGACCACAAAATAAGTTTGACGTGTAACGCCACAACCTAATGTCAGTGACTTTGCAATTACTCCAATATCGCCCGGAAACTAGGGAATCTACTTGAGAAAAGGTCTAGAACCTCATTTAGGTATAACCCGGCTGTATTGATATGAAAGTGATATGAGCGTATTCCTAGTCCGTGACAAATGGAAGCGGATATTGAAATTTCCAAGAAAAAAAAAGTTTACACATCCATTTTGCTTTTGAACCAGCCAATTATTTCTAGTAAGTATGATTTCAAGACTACCGGTTAATAATTGTCAACAAAAGTGTCGGTGAAATCACTAGAGTGAGCTCCTTCAAAAGAAAAACGATCTAAACAAATGACTTTAGCTGGGTAGAAGTACAAATACCTCTTCAATTACGGGAACGACCAACAGAGGCCACATATAGATGCTGTCACATGCGAGTATATCTTCATCTTCTTAATGGAAGAAAGAGCCATCATCTTTTGTTGGTGCAGTAAACAGAGCAATATACGCAGACAAAAGAAAATGCTTTTATAATGATTCTAATAATACTGCATGTTTACAGCTTACTTCTGATCGAGAAATGAACTTGTTCTAACATGTGGACAACAAGTTACAGCAGAAAGGGAGAGGGGGGGGGGGGGGGTTTGATCAATACACAAATGTGCTTAGATTACATGTATTCGGTGACCAAAAAACAGGGAAAAGTTCTTAACCAAAACCAACCGGAAATCTCGACTACCACAAGAATAAAAAGAATAACGAAGCAGTGTGATTGTGATGCCAACCAAAAAATTGTATACATGAACCGATGAATTCCCATCAGAAATAAACAAGGAAGAACGAGGCCGAAGCTGTGGAAGAAGAAGGAGAGGCCGCAGAACGAAAGTCTCTCATAAGCTGAGGCCGCATATGCCTTGGTAGGAAGAGCTGCTCTCTTACTCTTGCCATCACCACCCTGTACTCTTCCAGCAGCTCCACCATCAGCGCCAACTTTATCATTCTCTCCTTCCCTCTGTGTGTGTGAGTACACAGCCTCTCTCTGTCTCTGTCTCTGTCTGCGTCTCTCTCTTTCTCTGCGTCTCTCTCTGTATTTATGGTAGTTGGGAAACCTAAGATGTCAAAAGGCAAAGAGGTGGGTGGAATAGAGAAGGCCAAACTTACATGTCGATCAACAGTAGTTTATGAATTTAGTATGGGATTGATTTGACTTGTGCTTTTCTTCATTTCGGGTACTTTCCAAATCTTTTTCACTCCCAAGGACTCATGACCAGCTCGATCTACATCGACGGTGGAAACTTGAGACAGTCTCAGCCTGTGATCTCTGGCCTTACGCGTAATGTACGCCATTGTTCACATGGCCTATATCAATCAAGTCTTTGAGGTTGATTTCACGTGGGAGAGTTGAGACCAAAACAAGAAAGAATGTGGCGTGAGAACATTTTAGCGTACATCATGATATCTAAACTGAATAGATAAGGTTAGAGTTCTAGACAAAAGTTAATAAGGGGCACAAATGATTGACCTTTTCTCTTGACGATGATAAAATGGTAATTTTGTAAAAAGGGTGCGTAGATTAATTGGATTCTATATCATCAATACAATAATACCTATTTATATGTTTAAACTATGCAATTACAATCTAGCAGGAGATCTTTGAGTATGAAAATAACATACTCGAAAATGCAAAACTCGCAGATTATTTCTTTGAAGATGAAAGATGAAGCATCTGTCACTAGATAAGAGAGACTGATACCACTTTCCATCAACTTCTAATGCTGATAATGGCATACACGTAAACAAATTAGAATTTTTATACCAATAACATAACAATAAAATACGATAGTGCATAAATGGGGATGGGTCGTGGTCTGCTTTTCACCCTCAAGAGGATCTGCCTTTGCGGTGCACTGCAAACAAGTCTATGCTCATGCCCACCTTGTGTTATGCGAAAAGAAAACCCATCTACGGGTATATAAATATTGTCCACTTACTTTGCACATTTAAAGCTTTTTTTTTGTTCCACTTTGAGACTTTCAATCTTCTAATACATGTGTACACACATGTTCTTATGTGGAACTTGCAAATTATTTATCTGAAGATGAAAGATGAAGCAACTCTCACTAAATAAAACCTACAAAGATAAGAGGTTGAGACCACTATCCGTCGATTCTTAAAATTGATGATGCCATACACGTAGAAAAATCAAGATTTCATACCAATAACATAGCAATTAATGCACAATAATGCATAAATGGCGGCGGTGACCGTGGTCCGCTTTGGCCCTTAAAAAGATTTACCTTTGCGGTGCCCGTGCATCACACATGAGTCTATGTCCATGCTCACCTTATTTTACGAGAAAAGAAAACCCATCTATGGGTATATAAGCACATTCAAAACTTACTTTTTGTCAACTTTTGATACGTTCAATCTTTTAATGGATTTGATGAGATGATTTAATTCTTTAACCTAGTTCCTTGCGCTTCCAAGTCCAAATTGTACAAAAGTCCTTGAGGAAGTTGGGTATTCGAATACCGTAGACAAAGAAGTTGAGTGCGGGCGCCATGCTGACCAAACATTGATCATTCAACCGAGAAAACAGAAGGGTACTGGCCCAAGGTTCACCATAAAGGTAAAAGGGCAAAAGAGAGGCTCCTATCCTACCTAACTGCGTGGACCAGAGCCTAGTTATTTACGTTAAAAATATAATCAAAAAAAGTTTTTTTCATGACCATTTGAATACATAGTCTCAGAAGGAATAGGATCTGATGAAGACCTTCTTCAGAGCTTTCCAGCTTAGAGACCGACTGAGCTTTATAAGAGCTAGAGGTGGCAGAGAAGAGCCTTTTTTTGGACAAAGGGAAGATGACGATGATGGTATTGGTGCTGCTTGAGCTTCGTCTTCTTCTTCTAGTTCCACATTGATGTTGTCCTCTGGGTTCCAAAAACGGGTTCCTTTTCTCTTGCTCCTTATGGTGGATAGCACATCGTACTTGTTGCATATTCCCCACACCGTCACTTTTTGTTGATGAAAATCCACATTTACTGAATAGATACCTGCCCATTACGACACGCAAATGAAATGAAATTTAATGTAACGTGACCGGTAAAAGGATCAAATTTAATAGAGCATGACCGGTAAAAGGACTAGGATGCTTGCTGTACAGCACCTCACCTCAGCTGTAATCGAAAAATATCGTTAACTGCATTTTTAAAACAAAAGGTTGTCACTGTAGATTTTAACAACAGTGACAAGATATTTTGCCACTGAAGCTGTTGAGGATTCTAATCCATGGGAAAGAAGATGTTCAAAATAATATATTTTAATGACCAAATAGGAATTCTAGACTCACAAAACTAAGTTTGGGTTCAACTAAATAAAGCTTGATCTCGAGCCGTGTAAAAACCTTTTGTAAAAGGAAATTTTTTGCTACAAGGGCTGTGCTGCAACACTTCTTTGCATCAAATTGCGGCTAAAACGACTAATAAAGTGTCACCGATTAGCTTTGGCGATGATTCTCGTTACCGAACGCTGCCAAAATAAGTAGCAACTTTGTGGGCTAACGACCTACGAATTCTACCAACCACCTTTCAAATAAAAGTTTTGAAGTCATCGTTTGGAACCTATTATTCCACTTTTTGATTGGTCAAAAATAGTAATTGCTGAGTAATTAAATACTGTGTTTAATCATCTTCCAATTTGTTGTGTCGGCACTAATTCAATACCGGCCTGGCAACTGGCAAGGCCTTGGGCATGGGCTGGGGCAGTACTTGTTGGGTCAAAACCCATATGAGAAAATGCCGAACCCAACTCGTGGATTTGATCCACAGCCCTAGTCGGAGCAACTTTCTCCAAAGTCCAACCCACAACAAAATTTGAATGACATCGTAAAAAATCAAAGCGAAAACTCCGCTGTCCAAAAGCTTTAACGGTGATTTTCACATAACGCTTTGTGGGTAAAGAGCGTCTATTTTCAAACCATGTTATGTTTGCTCACACCCTCATTAGAAACAATTCACGATACATGTTAACTATAAGTTCAGCATGAACAAGGATATCGGAGCGTGAAATCAATCATTCCCTTCTAACTAGTTGGAAAAACATAATCGATTCCATTAATAAACAGCTACACATGATCATGTCATAGTTTACCTTTGAAACAATTCACGATACATTTAAACTATAAGTTCAACATGAACAAAGATATCGGAGCGTAAAAATAATCATTCCCTTCTAACTAGTTGGAAAAACAGAATCGATACCAGCAACAGCTACATATGATCATGTCATAGTTTACCTTTGAGATGGGCCAGCGCCTTCTTCATTTTCCTCTCACAGCCATAAGAATACAAAGGCACCATCATTTCCACGTACTGTGCCTCCACGTTCATGCATGCAGCTGCAACTATTTGCATGTCCGCCATTATTGAGGCCTCGATCTCTAGCTATCGTACCAAGTGTCGCCTACCCTAAATGTTCTCCTCCCCCACCAGTTGGCAGCGTTTCTTCGCGTTAACTTCTTGAAGTTGGCTAACGGGTCTTATATAGGATTCAAAGCTGATCCTCACAAAAGCAGCTGACACAAATCCCAGATTCCCTCACTACGGAAAGAGAGAGTTCTTCTTACGTCACTCACTTCTTTCTATTTTTCTTTATGCTTTTCACGTTGTTCTTTATCCTTTACCCTTTTTGCTGCGGATTAAGTTAGTTCTGAATGTCTCCCCTGAGCTCTAAAGATGCTTTGAACGAGGATATAGCTCTACAAGTTCATATGGATCATGACTCGGACGAGTGAACATACCCGTCATCACTCCTTATCTTGGGAAATCAATATCGTTTTCACTAGATTTGCATCCCATGTGGGCTGTCGTTTGCTTAGCTTAGAAGTAATTAGTCTCTTTCCTTTGGAAATAGGGACAATGCAGGTAGCTTGTTCCAGAAATACAGTTTACCGTTGCTCTGGTTGGAGGAACTTACTGCTGGTTACAAGTACTTGGATTCATCTTAAAACGTTTCAACGAAGTAGTTGAAAAACTGGTAAAAAGTCAAAAGGAGTTGTCAACCTTTTTGTTTCCTAAGGAGACTCCATGGTCAGAGCACCGAAAGGGCTGTAAATTTTATATGTGAACCAGTATTACTGTATACGAACAACTATGATTTTGTTAAGAAACTTGTTGGCGCTAGCAGTGTATTAGGACCCTCATCAGTTTAGTAAGAATTGCGCGAGCTTATATTTATTTTCAACTTCTAACACGGAGGAGTTCGTAGCATATATAGAGGAACACCTATCTCATAAAAGGGCACCTAATTCTTAGAGGTATACTACATTTGGAAATGACCGGCCAGCTCAAATGAGTTCTACTTTTATTTGTTTTAAAAAAAATGCGATTTTGATTTTGAAAGAGACTTTACGTCTTTTAGGATGAGTATACTGCAGCCAATAACTTTAACTGCTTAAAATCAATAAAATGTCATTAAAGCGTTCCCATATAATTTACGTACTTGTAAGTTGTGGTCGTGATGGCATGAAGTGATTGGTTGCTTAGTCGAGTTTTGTCAAATCTACATGATTAGCACATTAATTAAGTTTGGCTTGCGTCCTACCTTTTAGTCTCTTGATCAATCACTTGATTAAAAATGAGACCAACAAACAGCCCTAAGGGAATCACACCACCGGCCACGTTAGATGATGGTCCAGTAACCCTATGAGTGGGGTTAGCTTCGTCTCTGTTGTTGGCTTTTTATCAGAAAGACGATGACTCATATCTCAATTAGGGGAAGTCTAAGCCCCCACCCATGTGAAACCCTACTCCTCTTATTGTATTTCTTCAGGGAATCTACCAAAGTTCCCTACAGAAATGCCTTTATAAAGTATCCATTAATCCATACCTGCATGCCTGTTTTATCGTATATATATTCAGTTAGGGTTCAAGCTACTGATTGCAAGTAGAGAGACAAATAAAAAGCACAAACATACAATGCGCAAATTGCACTAAAATGAAGGAGATCAAATATGCAAGCGCCCCAAAAATTGAACCGCTAATGCCAAACCCTGATATCATGTTGCTTGAAGTGTTTAAGTTGTAAGTGAATATACCCAACAATACTTATCATGCTTTAAGAGATGTCAACTCACGCGTATTTTGCTAGGTTCATGGTAGACATTCACGTCCTGCATAAGGAATTAATTACTTATGATCGAAACTCAAGAGGGTTCGCGTTAGGACAAAGGATAATTCATTGACATCTTTATGAGCTGCACTTTGGAGTTTTATGATGCCATGTGACATCCCCTCTTCTTAACTTGTACCATGACTCAATAATCTTAAACTGAGAAACAATTTTGTGAAACACGTGATAGTAGACAATCAAATTGCTGTCTAGCTTTCGATCACAGTATTTGCAGTAGATTCCAGCACCAATGAGACACTTGGGAGCATTAGGGAAATAGTGCCAACAAATCCCCAGTGACTTCTCAAAAGTGTGACTAAAAGTGAATATTTGACCCTGCTTTGATATAGTAAAAAAAATTCTTCTTTTTCTTACACTTTCTCGAGCAAAGCATTATACTGGTATTGTGCAGCAGCTTCTAGCTATGTTTATCATCCATAGGCACTGTATAGTGTATACAGTCAGGAATGTCTAAATCTGCAAATTATGTGTACTGTGGTCCTTCTCAAATGGCGCAGTAGTCTTTTCGCCCTTACGATGTTTCGCTTCATTGGGATCGAGGCATATGTAAGTAAGAAGATGATCATGTATATGACATTGTATTGAAGATAATTAACTACAGAATGGTTCTATTCCTTATGAATTTGGATACAAGTCATCCACTCAGACCATCCCCCAATTTCTATACATGCTCTTACATTTCATTATAAACTCTGCAGTCTGCAGATGTGTAAGTTGTGAGATGAATAGTTTATGTAATGCAACATGCATTGGGATTTTCATCAGAAAAGAGCTGGGGTGCAGGTGGGATTCTGTCCATGACATAAAGAGGCTGGCCTTGGTAATAATACACCATCCGTTGCATGCTTTGTTCCTCTAATTGAATGTTGACGACTCCTTCATCCTCCTTCTTCTCACCACCTTTGTCTTCGCCACCCTCTTTCTTTTCTTCTTCCGGTGGTTTATTCTCGCCGCCGTCTTTCTTCTCCTCGGCAGCGGCTTCTTCCTTCTTGTCTTCGGCTGGCTTTTCATCTCCTTTTTTCTCTTCTTCAGGCTTTGCCTCTTCTTGTGGCTTCTCAGGTTCTGGTTGTGGGACGATTTTCGCTTGCTTTTTCGTGCGCCTGTACACGTACTCCACGAGTCTGTTTGCGTCCATTGTCCCAGTTACTGTCACTTTTCCCGAGCTCAGCTCTGTTTCCACTGTCCTTACCCCTGTGATACAATACCATAAAGTATGTAAGCAACAGCCCAGATGTGAATTAAATCCTTGATCATATATGTAATCTCTGAAGGACTGTGACAACTTGATAGGTATGGGTGTCGACTATAACATGACATCACATGTTGGCCAAAGTCCACATTTATACATACATATCCCTATCTTCATGCCTTCTTCTTTCTCAGGGACTCAAGACACAGAGAAAAAGCTCTCTCTCTCTCTCTCTCTCGGACTCTCTGACTCGCTCTGGTTGGATCACTTAAAATTGGTACTTGTACAATAGTGAGCCATATTACCACTTGTACTCAAAATTTGGCCAGAAACATTTTTAGGAAGAGTGTTCCCAACCTATTCTGGTCGTACCCAAAGGCCCACTGTGGTCCCATTTTGCATGACACGTCCGCACAAGCAACAGACTTTTTCAACGCTCACAACCGGTCAAAGCGTGCACGCTCAAGTCACGTGCACTTCTTACTTCTTATACGCGACTTCGTCGCCAAGAAACTCATCATCGTGCGACGCCGCATCACGCTTCGACCGTCGCACTTCGCACATTGTCCATCGCTGCGCCATGGCACTTGCCCAAGGAGGTTGGCCTTGGCCTCCCCCCTGGGGTCGGCCTCGGCCTTGGCCTTCCCCTTGGGGTCGGCCTCGGCCTTGGCCTTCCCCTTGGGGTCGGCCTCGGCCTCCCCTTGTGGTCGGCCTCGGCCTTCCCTTGGGGTTGGCCTTGGCCTGCCCCCAAGGGTTGGCCTTTGGCCTCTATCCTTAGCACCTTCACTTCTCTTCAAGAGGCCTTGCATCCTTCGCGACACCCTTCGCCTGTCATTCGTACATCAACCTCGCGACGTCCGTCGTGCATCACCTTACGGACGTTCGTACATCAACCTCGCGACGTCCGTCGTGCATCACCTTACGGACGTTCGTACAGCAACCTCGCGACGTCCGTCGTGCATCACCTTACGGACGTTCGTACATCAACCTAGCGACGTCCGTCGTGCATCACCTTACGGACGTTCGTACATCAACCTCGCGACGTCCGTCCTGCAACAACCTCCCGTCGCCCGGACACAACTCCGCGACCCCCGTCGCCCGGACACAACTCCGCGACCCCCGTCGCCCGGACACAACTCCGCGACCCCCGTCGCCCGGACACAACTCCGCGACCCCGTCGCCCAGACACAACTCCACGACGCTCATCATCCGTCGCCCGGACGTCGTCTTCATGACCCCCGTCACCGACGTCCGGGCGTCACACTCCAACACTTCGCCGCGCCCAGTGCGCCGCGCCGCTGATACAGCCGTGCCTCCAGGCTCTCTGTCACACTACCGTGCCCCCGGCACCATAAGCACTCTGTCGCGCCCATGCGCCACCATTGACACCAACGTGCCCCCGGCACCTTACGCACTCTGTCGCGCCCATGCGCCACCATTGACACAAACATGCCCCCGGCACCTTACGCACTCCGTCGCGCCCATGCGCCCCGCCATTGACATAGACGTGCTCACGGCACCTTGCTCACTTCATCGCGCCCATGCGCCACAATCATGTCATCATGCCCCCGAGCACCACACTCATTCATCACACCATGCGCACCTTGCCTTGGTCATGGAACATGCTTCAACCCACTCTCCGGAGTGTACATCACCCGCGGGGATAGGCGACTCCTCCGGGACACTATCTCTGCCAGGGAGCTCTTCAACTCCCCTTCCGCCAGGTAGACGGCTCCTCCGGGATGCTACCTCGGCCAGTCGGGTAGACGGCTCCTCCGGGATGCTACCTTGACATGCTCCGAGTGCTCCGGCACAAGGACTCACCCGCGGGGATAGGCGACTCCTCCGGGACACTATCTCTGCCAGGGAGCTCTTCAACTCCCCTTCCGCCAGGTAGACGGCTCCTCCGGGATGCTACCTCGGCCAGTCGGGTAGACGGCTCCTCCGGGATGCTACCTTGACATGCTCCGAGTGCTCCGGCACAAGGACTCACCCGCGGGGATAGGCGACTCCTCCGGGACACTATCTCTGCCAGGGAGCTCTTCAACTCCCCTTCCGCCAGGTAGACGGCTCCTCCGGGATGCTACCTCGGCCAGTCGGGTAGACGGCTCCTCCGGGATGCTACCTTGACATGCTCCGAGTGCTCCGGCATAAGGACTCACCCGCAGGGATAGGCGACTCCTCCGGGACACTATCTCTGCCAGGGAGCTCTTCAACTCCCCTTCCGCCAGGTAGACGGCTCCTCCGGGATGCTACCTTGGCCGGCCGGGTAGACGGCTCCTCCGGGATGCTACCTTGGCCTGCGGAATAGACGACTCCTCCGGGACACTATCTCCGTCAGGGTGCCTGCGTGACTGGCCTACGTGCTCCGGCACTGGGGGCTTGCGTCGGCACCCCTAGGGACTATGACCCCCGGGTCACTTCGAGACGGGAGCAGGTCTTCGGAGGGCATCGCGCCTAGTTCACCTGGCAGTTGGGCGTCGGGTCTTCCCCACCGCTGTCAGGCCTGTGGGACTCCGCAAGGGCTTGGATTGGAGGCTAGATCAAGGGGGTTCTCTGGCCACACCGATGCGGTGGGAGCCAGTCTTTCCAGACAGACAGAGCGACGCTGTGAGGAGCAGGCCGGTTGAATATGCGATCTGACAGTCCATGGAGCACCGGCACCCGTGGACCCCCCGGTGACGTGTCACTCCCGGGGAGCGCCACGTGTCGGTTAATGACATCATCATCTCAATCTCTATAAATAGAGGTCTTGAGAATTCATTTGAAAAGAGGAACATTTGGACATTTTCATAACATTTCACTTTCTCACTCTAGAATCCTAGAGAGAGAAACATACAGGACCCTGACTTTGGACCTAAGCATCGGACTGTGACTGTCGTCGTATATTCATCCCGCGCTATCGCCCTCGCAGCACTGCCACCCTCAAGCTCTGTCTGGGAAGCCCTTGATCTCTGCCCTTGTTCCACCCTTGCTGTCTCTCACTTTGCATACTTGGAAGCTGACACGGACTGCAGCCTTTGTGGCACCTCCACGTAAGTACGAACCCACTTTCCTTGGCATCAAAGAGTAACATTAAAAGTTTGCTTATATGTCATTTTGATTCATTATTTCCTTTTAAGGCTCATATTGGAGCTCCTTCGACTTTGGAGGATCCAAAAATCGCTCTCGTGTTGTTTACTACAATAATCGTTACCTCTAGTACGATGTTTTATCGTACCATGTGGACGGGCCGTGGAGGGCTGGTGAAAATGAAGATTTCCTTGCAAAGGTAGTATGCCATTGATGTACATGAAACCTAAAGAAGAGTGTACACTATGGGAGGAACCGATAACCTAGCGATAAGGTTAGATTGAAATGCGCATCCCCACCAAGTATAAGTAATAGGAAGAAAAAGAATGCATGCAGTAGTACCTTTCATTTTGAGTATCTTGCTCTTAAGTTGCTGAGCACAGGCCTCGCAGTGCATATTAACAATAAGTTCCACACTAGTTGATTCGCTAACCTGAACAAATAAAAAACACATCCATAAATGAACTTAGAGCATTCTTTCCCCTCTATATAAATTGGGGGTATGATTGATTGAAAAAAGGAAGTAACAAAAAGATAAGGTATTAGACCTGTGAGGCAACAACTTCTGGCACAGGTTCACCCTCAGCTGCAGGCACTGGGGACACAAGTTTCACTCTTCTCTTTGTTTTCTTCATTATCTTGTTGCATATGGTTTGAGGCTCCACTACTCCCTTTATGGTCACTTGGTTTAGCCCCATATCAATTGTCACCCCCTCAACTCCTATATGTTAACAATCACGAATCACAAATTGCATACAGTTAGTGCATGAGACTAGGGAAAAGCAAAACAGTAATGTCGAGCTTCCAAAGTTTTGTTATAGAATTTGATTTTGATGTTGCATGTTCAACTTCTGTACTTCATGCACTTGAAAAATAGCTCCCTAAACGCCGCGCGCGCACATACCTGTGATCCTCAAAATGGATCTCTCAATCTTCTTTGCACATCCTACACAATGCAAATCTACGAGCAACACGACAGGGGAGGGCGGCTTAGGCTCTTCCTTCTTCTCTTCTGGCTTTTCTTCTTTTTTCTCCTCTGTTTTCTCTTCTTTCTTTTCCTCAGCTGGCTTAGTCTCTACCGGAGCTTGTTCCTGTTTCAGTACATCTATCTATTATGTAATTTGAGCTAATGGAAATAAAAACAAGATTCAACGGCTAGCCATTAAATTACCTCTTTTGCTGCTTCACCCATTGGCTCTACTAATAATCACCTTACTTATAATTGCAAAATGAGACCACTGAAGTACTCGAAGAAGAGAATGAGCAGGACGAGGAGGGAGAGAGGCCTATGGATTAGAGTTAAGTGTATTTATATGTAGAAGGTAATACTGGAATGAATGGACGGTGCGATTATTGTGCTAATAAAGCGAAGTCCCTGATGGCAGAGCACATGCAGAACCACCAACTATACCTGAAGAAACCTGTAAACAAATATTACTTCCTTTTAGTATTGATAAGCTGTAGGGAAAAGAAGGGAGGGAACTCCAAGGAGCAGGGCAAGCGAATTTATAGACACGAGGTAAGGTAATTGGAGTGTGAGTTGGGGGGGTTGGGGGGTGGTGGGGGAAGGGGCAAGGGGCAAGGGGGATAATTCCTATTTTTTGTCTGTTGTATCAGAGTACAAATGTAAATGTTGCCTAAGTTTTTATGTACTGTGATGTGAGTCTAGGCCACAACATATATATCTAGGTGCCTAACCCTATAGGTGTGGCTACATTTCAATCTGATGCAGGTGTTTAGCCAAATATGTAATGTTTAGATCAGCAAACACGCAGTTGGTTTGCTACATTTTTCATACGCTTGTTCAACTTGAAAAGACAACTACTATCCAATCCTTTTCAAGAAGCTAACAAATGCTATGCACACAGAAGATGACTTGGATCAGAACTTCATGTGCATGGTAGACCACAAATTTCCTTGCATTGATTCAAAAGAAAAGGATAACCGGCCTCCCATCACTCTCAGGAAAGCTGAAAGCACCTTTTTGCCACAATACTGGTCGGCAAAGGAAGTACTCGGTCTATTTTTCCTTTTCCCATTTTAGTTCTCTCAGAAACTAGCTTTAGGGGTTAGGGATGGATGGATGGCTGATGGAAACGTGGGGATGCAGAAAGGGTTTTTGTTTTGCGTATACAGATCTGCGTACTTGAAAGTCGGTGTCACATGGGTTTGTTAGCTCCAAGTCCATGCCGCCTCAGATCACCAAAGCTTGTTTCATCTTCCCTTTCTTCAAAGTTTCCCAATTTCTATATTGCCATTTTGTACTGTTTTTGGGGGAAATAGATGGCTTCACAGTGTGGTAACCTATGCTCTTCTATCACTGATTCAGTTCTCAACACCAAACTGGTGTGACTTGGGATTCTTTTTTCGGGACATTTCATTACCTACCATACCAAACAGCTGCCAGATGATGAAGATTGATATTCTCAGCTCTCATTTATCTCCTTCTACCGTATCCACACTTTCCATGGACAAGTTAGAACCCACCCTTTCTCGTTCGGTTTGTTATCTATCCTTGAATAGGAAAAAGGATGAAGGTTTGGATCAAAAGCTAAAAAGGGGCAAGCTTTTTACCAGCAAAGAAAGGATATGAGCATCTTGCTTAGTCTGTTACTTGGGGGAAATGGCTCAGCAAATGGGACACCATTTG
Organism: Escallonia rubra; assembly: GCA_033065855.1. Classification (NCBI taxonomy): domain Eukaryota; kingdom Viridiplantae; phylum Streptophyta; class Magnoliopsida; order Escalloniales; family Escalloniaceae; genus Escallonia; species Escallonia rubra. The sequence goes on from JAVXUO010002486.1 coordinate 120,171, forward strand.
AAGTGCCAACTTGAAAAAGATTTTTGTCATAGGGATGGCCAGAAACAACACTTAGAAAGGAGGCAGAACTAATTGCAAGACGTTAACCTGGTGATCAGACACGAACAAGTTTTGTTTGAACTACGCACGATAAAATAACACAATATTGACGAGACGCCACTCCTGACACACTGACACGTAATAACTTACATTCACTAAAAGAAGTCCAAAATAATCCCTCATTATCTGGGATCGAAAAGCGTGAAGTAGTAAACATAAAAAGTGGGAGAGAATTGATCATCACAAAAGAGGAAAAAATTGAAACAGACCGAATAGCTTTGTTATCCAAATCTAGTATCATTCAAACTAAAAGGTGACAGCCAGCCAAAAGATGGCCCAACAGAACTGTATTAGGTGGTTGACCTGATCATCATCATATAACAAGACTACAAGAGCCATCAGAACGTTTATATGTGGTTATAGATTGTTTGTTCTAACTAGGCCGAGAGGCTAACAAGAGAATCCTTATCAGAGAAACCGTGGGGGCCAACTATCATTACACAAAAGTTGATTAGCAGCATCTAGACATTTGCTTTGTCTACTTAGCAAGCAATAGAATAATTACATCTAGACCTCAAGATTTTTGAATGAGGCTTTACAGCTCTATGATGATGTTTACCTGGGGATTAGATACCCAATCAGGCATTCTGTTACATTCTATTATTGTAGCCAGTCAAATAAATATTGAAGCAAACAGTAAAGAGAAAGATGACCTACCCTATGATCTACAGAAGCTTACAGGAGGAATGTACACTTCTGTGTGAGAGCTATATCTTTGAAGCCACTGCTTTTGCTCAAGTTCTTACAACCATAACAACCATAGATGACTGAAACATACGCACCTGTTCATACTCAAACGTCGACTTTTGTGCTCTAAGAACCTTTTTCTTCATGTTTTGTTTGTCACTGAAACGGTGCATCGATCACGAGTTTTTTAGCCATAAAATGAAGTGTGGACAACCATACGAAGTATAAAGATGAACTTTCCTTACCTTTAAGTTACCATTTAAGCATTATCCTACAACTCACTATAGTTACTCTAAAATACAGTTTCAAATGCTCGTAATTGAAGAGGAGACATTATCTTGTCCTAGAAACGTCGAGGAAGCGGGATAGCATGCTATACCGCAAACCGGATTTTGGCCCATAGTTCTTCGGCCAACCCGCCCGTTGCCACCCCTAATAGCGTCAAAAGGTCAGGCAATCAATTGTACTTTTTGGCAGAGGGAATGATGTAGTCCACCAATAATTTCTTATTCCTGATCACATGATATTGTCAATAATTGCTATGGAGATATGTCACTGATTTTAGTCGAATTTTATACATGATTGATGGAGGAGATAGGACTTGGTACTATTTATATCCTAAGGTAAACTATATGTGCATCAAAATCGCTTGTTGTTGTAAACATTATCTCTCATTATAATCGGGTGTGATCTTGAGTCTTTAGCGACAAGATAAATGCAATTTAAAATACTCTAAAGATAAGGGTCACTTTTGCATTTGCTTTCGGCCTTTTTTATCTAGCTTTGGTCCTATACTGGATTCAATGCAAATACAAGTATTGCACACTTTAGCCTATATTTTGGCACCTAATTTAGGCCCAAGCATGCCAATAAGATTAAGGAAGCATGCGTCAAGTCCCATCAACCCACCCAATGAACTAATGTGACACTATAAGTTTACATTTCCAAATGAATCTACAAGTGACTACCATATTGTATGTCTGAAGCACTAGCAGGGGACTAAATTTGACCAAGTGAGCTTTCTTATCCAAGTGACATCAAGATTTAAGGCATCCCAATATTCCCATATAAATTCCAAACAAACCTACAGCCAGAAGTACCGTAGGCTTATACAAAGATGATGAACTTAGGCACTGCGCTGGAGGAGCCTTTGAGACCATGGAGACAGCCTCCACATGATCTTCTACAGGAAGATTACCATTTGAATCCACCTTCGAACTCGGTTCTAGAGCAACCATGGCGTCAATATGGGATACATCCTGGTTTTCATCTGTGCTAGCCGCATCAGCAGAAGTATGCGTCTCTGTAGCTTTTTCAACCTGCACAACAAATTTCGTTGACTGCCTAAGTTAACTAGAATGAACAATTACCACAATCTAGAGAGAGAGGGGGGGGATATCGAGAAGAAGATATCACCTCAGTGACTGTTGGTGTCAACTCATTGCTTATCTCAACACATCTCGAATATTTGGGTCGACCGAGGGTAACTGATCCAATTTGAAGTTTCGTATGAAAACGGATTCTTCTTGGTGCAGTTCCTTGAGCTGGCCCACACAAAAAGCTTGGTGTTCGGCTAGAGCAGGCAATATTCTCTGCATTAGTACAAGAGTGATCAATACATACAACTGCACCGTTGTTATTGTGCGATTCTTCAAGATGACGGACGGAATAAAGCTCTTGTATGTCAGCAGGAGGAGCAGATGAAGCATCTAGTCTGTTTTGAAGGATATTGAAATTTCTGCTGTGCTCGGTGATGGCAACATTAGTGGTTAAGTCAGGAGTTAAGTAAGCTTCTGAAAATGATTCCATTTGTAAAGGAGCCTTTTTCTCGTCGTTCTCCTCATCCGAACCACCTCTAAAATATCCTGGAACAACCTGATTTACACAAGGACAACAGGGCCTAATGAAATTGCAACTTCTTTGAAAGACGAAGTAATTATTTGACCGAAATGTTCCAAAGAGAGGGGAAAGATTTGCATCCAACCCTTCTTCCAATTAAGGCATTTTAAACAACCCTCAATATTGTGGTGAGCCTCAAGAAACAAGAATCAAGTAAAGAATCTCACCGAGCTTCCATGTACCTGTCCTTGGGCCACTGGAAAATCTGTCAAGCTGCATGATCCACTGTCCTTAAGAAAGGCCATCATAGAAGTGTTTATATCTAACATTTGAACAGCGCTCTGATGCTGTGACCTGCGACAATCATTACTGAAGTCTAAGTAGGAAGATCCAAGCTCAAACTGCAACTGTAAGTGCAACGGGGAGAAGATTTTTGCATCTGGTGGCTTCAATACGGGCTCATGAAAATCTCTTGGTGCTTTTCCCAGCTCTTGATCCTGCTATAATACGAAAAAGAAAAGAATTAGCACAGCATTTGGCTCACCTTCTTATTCACTACAAAAATTTAATATTCTGTTCTCGCCACCTGGAAATATGTTGTGTCCAATACTCGATCTTCTATACGATTAGCATTAACTCTAGGAGTGTCAAGGAATAATCTCTCAGAATGCGGCTTCGCAATAGGGTGACAAGATTTTAGTGTATTTTCTAACTCCAGTTCCGGCTACAGTACCAAACAAGAAAAATAAGCAAAATGTTTGCTTTGCTCCTCATTTATCACAGGATCACAGATTGAAAATCTAGATCGAAGTTCAGCTATTCGTCGTACCTTAATAGATGACATGTCTAACACTCGACCATCTGTATTATTGGCGATTCGCCAGATATTGTCAAGGTTTGTTCTCTCAGTATGTGGCTCCATCATAACCTCACAAAAACCCCTTGGTGCTTGTTCCAGTATTCGATCCGGCTACAATACAAAAGAATAAAGAATAAGCAAAGTAGTGGATTAGGCTTCTAAGTCGCCAGAAGAACATGTTTTGAATGGCTAAACCAATATTCAGTTTATCTTCTCACCTGGATTGATGTTATGTCTAAACCTTGATCTTCTTTATCATCAGTGATATAGCTGGGCTTGTCAAGGTTTGTTCTCTCAGAATTATTAGTGACACACCCTCCAACCCTTGAAGTTCCAGTTTCAGCTTGCCTGCCCAATAGTGGAGTTGTTGACTTCGACTGTGTATCTCCGGTAAAGAGTTTACCTACACTAGGAGAACAAACAATATTTTCAACCTTGTCACCGTCTGAATTTCCAGTGTCCTTATCTCGCTTTTCATAATCATCCTTAAATTTTAGACGGCAGAGCACAAAGCCACCCTGCATTTGACTATCATGTGTTAAAATACGGTTTTGTGAAGCCAGCAATAAATATAATTCTCACACACAAAAATGAGAAACAAGCGAAACATGTATCGGGTGGCTTCCTCTAGTTTACATGATTTGTAAGAGAAACACGAGAACTGTCCATGGCCTGCAAACTTCAGTTCGTAATAAGCCAACGTGGTGGTTGTACGTAGGCGCAGGACCTATTTTAGACTCGACACCTACGTGGTGCTCCTCTCAAGAAATGCTCATTCATGCGGCTAAGTAATTTTCCTAGGTTTTATTGTTTTGACTCAAGGTTGCAGCAGTTCACTAGAAACTTAACATTATTACAAACTGGCTTGAACGGAAGACCATTGCAAGGATCTTAGTTTCCAGACTCTAACCAACTTTTGCACCTTGATTCCCGTCTCTGTCTTACTTCTTTTGCCCACCAGTTGAATGCCTATATGTGACACATACTTATGCCAGTGCTGTAAGTATACGCTACTGCTCCATTCGTCATACGAAGCATGTTATCTACAGTTCGGTTATATGCTCCAAGCATTAGCTTGAAAATCTCAGGACTCCATAGCTCGAACGTCCAAGAAAAAGGAGAGGGGGGGAGTGGGGTTTGGAATATCTTACACCACTCCATACCTCAACCTAATGCATATTCATTCAACTTACTAGTCTGATTTCAATGCCGAGACTTAATTCCCTAAAATGGCACCTTAAGGATCTCACATAGTCAGAGAGTTCTGCACTTCCAGCTTGGGTACCATTTGTTCCACCACCACCACTCACTCGTATCAGGCTGGGATGTTCTTGAGAACCAGAATAATGCTTTCTGCCACGGAGGTAACCTAGAGCTTTTATGTGAAGTGGTACTGATGTCGCGTGGATTACAAAGAACTAGTTTTGCTGTACCGATACCAAACATTACGTGGTAGTACTACGTCATCAAAAATGATGAATGCACTCCAACATAAACCTCTAGCATTCTCTTTCGGTAGACAAAAGTAACGCCATATAGGAGCACAATTGGCCTCTTTGCAAATGCATTTATCATTACGCTACAACAAAATCCGACAGCAAATTCATTAACTTCGGTAGACATTAAGCATAACCTGTGCAGCGTGGGTGCTATCAACCGTCCTATCAGTAGCATGATACTCATGGATTTTCCAGCCAGTCCGCTTAGCTTTAGAACCACGGCCACTATGGAAAACCAAAATCTTCTTTCTGCCGATCTCCTTCTTACCGGACTTGATCTGCCTATCATTGCCCGTAGCTTTCCAGTACCCGCCCTTGGTCGCTCTCCTCACACGCCCTCCATTAGGATACCTTCTATCATTTCGAGAGAAGAAGTACCACTCATCATCATTCGTCTCTATCACCGACAAACCTGCATTCACAACGGATACCATTTGCTTAATGGAATTTCATTTCAAATTTCAACCAATACTTGTTCCAGCAACAGAAAATAAAACCATTACCCGGTAAGTCGGAAGGCTCCCAGTTGCAAATATCAACCTCTGGGATAATACTGACTTTCTCCTCAAAACCGTTGATCTTCAACCGTAGGTAGTGATCAATGAGTTCTTTATCTGTGGGATGAAACCGGTATCCGACTGGCTGATAGTTTTTGAATGCCATACGGCATATCTGGGACTCAAGACGCGGAGTTGGAAGCTTCAAAGATGGAGAAGAGAGGGCAAGGAAGAACGAGGGAGATTGATGGAATTCGCTTTTCAATTCTAGGAATATCTAACCTTGTCTACCTTGGAATTTCAGAAGGGACAATATGTTTTGTTATGTGATTTGCCTTCCGTCCAAAATGTCATCACTATTTTTTGGGGCGGATTTGTCTTGACTTGGCGTTTGCTTACCAAAGAATGTTCCTTACAACATAATGACTAACATCTCGCAAGAAGCAACGAACTAGCGTGCCGCCATTGATGTTCCATGCTCCCACTGCATAAGCATTTCTGAGGTGAACCTGCAGTCATGACTTGAGTTTGCAATACGATTCGGTCAAAACTGCTCTCTCTGGCATCCAGGCAGCTAGTGAGTGAACTTAACAAAGCTGGTATGAGATATGATCATCTGATAAGATGGTCCATCGATACTTCTGAGGACAAAGCCGGCCATGTCTTTGCGGGTAAGTTTCAAATCTTTATTCAAGAAATCATAAATGAATCATCGTAAAGTTGGAACTACCGATGTCATAGAAGCTGTTGCCTAAAGCAAATGAAAAACAAGTCTTTTTAAACTTCACTGGTTCTAATCCTCCTACTACACTTGCCACCACCACTTCGGCTTCCTCTTTCTCAGACTCTTGCTCTACTCTGCGGTTAGCACACTACCATCCTAAGCCACCTCAATCACCAACCATCGCCGTAACATCTCAGTCAAAATATGGCAGTAGTAGTCAAAATCATTTGATAATAAGCATGAATATTGTCCAGAATCCCGGCCATGTGTGTAATACCAAGTACAAAATTCCGGAGGTATGGGACATGCAGTCCTGAGTCTGCATACATTCTGTTTACAAGTATAATGGTTCAAAGGTTGACTAATATGCATTGTCAATGCCCACAGTTGCACATGACATTTTGAGGCAAAATATTTACAGCCCAATTGCATGTTGGTGATCATTCAAATAAATTTCTGCCAGAGCAGTGTGTAGTGCTGCTCCAACTGGCAGGACATCCTCGTCAAGAAAGAAGTGTGGCGAGTGTGGGGAGTGAATTGAACCGACAGTCTCGTTTCTAATTCCAATGCTAAGCATTACTCCCGGAATCAATTCTTGATAAAAGGCAAAGTCTTCACCAGCCATCACCTTGTTAGCCACCTTAACATTCTCAGGACCAAGGAGGATTCTACCAACCCTATCCACATGTCGATGCAATGTCTCGTCATTCACACACGCGGGATATGGTGGCATATCTTCTTCTCTCATGTCAATGTATGCTTTACATCTGTGTACAGCCGCCTGTCCTTCAATAACCTACAAGCTCCACACATTTAGGTATTACTAGGTAAGTCATACACAAACCAATGACTGCAATCAGATGCATATCATTCTTTCAAAGAAACAATCTATCAATGTATCAGAGACTTCAGTAGATTCATGGCAATAGAGAACAGCTAATTAGGAGGGAAAAGAACCAAATTCAAACATATAACCAAGAGCAGTGAGTTGAAACAAAATTTCTGCCCTTTTGGTAGAAACCTAAATCCAGACTCAACACTGATCTTGTCATAGTAGTTGGGCAAAGTAAAAAACAGAAAGCAAAATAACGAGTAACGACAATGACTAAAGTAAAAAAGAAACATGAACAATCACATTGATTGCAAGGGGAAATGTGGACACCGATGGACCCCGGTAGGGACGACAGGAGCAGACATTTTCACCTGGGACTCGAAGCTTTCATAGTCTACCATAATTAACATCCCCACCCCCCCCAAACACCTCCTTCCCCAACCTGATTACGATTTATGACACATTCGCCACTCTTTTTCTCTAATCCCTGAGTTCGGCATGTGAAAATGGACATGTTACGTCTGTATAGTTCTTCACAACCAAAAAAAAATCGACAAAACTATATTATGTTAACACACGAATATCTCTCACAATATTTATACCACCATTGTGCACTATTTTACAATCTAAATCAAACAAAAAGGAGCATGGCAAGATGTTAAACGTGAAACTTGATAATTGGATGAGATTGCTGGAACTGGAAGGTGTGAGAACACAAACCACCAAAATAAGCTGCAGAATATTAGCCAAACAGAACACCTGAAACATTTGAGGAAAATGGATATGCAACAACTGTTGCTTATCTCTAGTATATTGAGAAAGAATATCAACATGCGGTGTCAAGTTAATTGCTAGTTAATACCTCTTTAACTCTGTGTTGAAGCTGGTGCAAGCCTTCAGTGGTAAGACTCCTCAACGTGCCACCTATTTCAACATATGAAGGAATAATATTTGATGCCGTCCCACCTCTGACATAAGTAACAGACAGCACCTTCAGCCAAAAGCCCGAACATTAGCAGTGCGTCATTTCAAGTAACATGTGGAGTTATTTAAGATCAGCTCACGGACAAGTACTATCTATGAATATATGGACTTTTGACAGGAAAGATCCTTTCTTAAGACCAGAAATTGGTTATGCTATATATAGGAGGCAATAAGAGATATAAGTTGGGTTTCTTTTGAAGCAGATGAGGAACCTGACATCAACCACTTCCAGATTCGTTGATATGTAAAGCAAGAAAGAAAAATAGGGAAGCGCAAGAGAGAAATATAACATCATAGCAACATACTTGACTTTCGAGAGGATCTACTTCTCTGGATATGAGCTGTTGCAATGCTAACATTGTAAACGATGCTGCAAGTACTGGGTCTACACTAGTGTGAGGTTCAGCAGCATGCCCACCTTTTCCTACTATTTTTGCTTCAAAGAAGGATACAGCAGCTAAAACAGGGCCTGGAAGAGTCTCGATGCTTCCTGTTGCTGCTGTATAACTAACGTGCATTCCAAATATGGCTTCAGAGTCACCAAGAGCTCCTTCCTTTATCATGTGAGATGCACCAGCACCTCCCTCTTCGGCAGGTTGAAATATCAGTCTTACAGTTCCCTTCAACAGGATAAATGGGAAAACTTATTGATAATATCTACCAACATGAGTTAGAACATGAGAAAAAATGCCACAAACACGTTGAATCAGTGACTCCTGAACAATTCAGCTATTATAAAAATCAGGCCAAGGGTGTTGAAGTATTATGCTGGAGCTGATTAAAGTCAATAAGTATGACTTCCCATTTGTTTCCTTTGCCAAGCAAACTGGTCGTAATAAATACCACAAGTATAGGAACAATGATAGTTGCTATCATTGGCTTAAGTAGTCAAATGCAGCACCAGAACTTCAGGGAATTCATATAAATTAGGCCTGTAAGTAGCACAAAAGTGATTGCATTCCAAAAAGAAGACAAGCCAGATCCTGTTCCTCTCTTGGAATGTCGCAGATAGAAAGGTGGATTATAAGCTTACTATACATGCAAAAGAATCCACTCTCAACAAGCAATACAACAACAACCACCACCACCACCACCACCCCACCACCATCACCCCAAACACACCCACCCACCCCCTTCTAGTCTTTTGATCACAGTATCAAGGATCAAACATTCAATCATCACCATATTGAGAAGACACAATGAGACTACTCACTGAAGTGCGACATGTCATTCAAACCTTAAGCACTCTAAACTCCAAAGCACAATAAACATCTATCAAAATCACGACAGCAAAATTTGTTGCGTGCAATTAAAAGTTACCTTGAGGTTATCTTTTCTTTGATTTAGTAACTTTGCAGCACCAAGCAACATCGTAGTGTGAGCATCATGTCCGCATCCATGCATTTTACCCCTGTTTTTGCTTTTATGCTCCCACTCAACCAGCTCCTATACGTCATATAAACGCAAAATTATACGAAAACACACAACACGGGACAGTATAACACGTGTGCGTGTGCGCGCACACACAAACACACAAGAAACGAGGCGGTAGCACATTCTCGTTTATCTAATTAACAAAATAAATCTAACCGTTCAAACATACTTGGATAGCAAATTACTGCGTCGTTTAAAAGTTACTAAAATTTAAGAAGAGTAAGCGGAAATTAAAGCAATATATAATACCTGCAGGGGGAGGGCATCCATGTCGGCTCGAAGAGCAACAACGGGGGGAGAACCGGAGCCAATTTGAGCGACCAAACCGGTTTTGGCAAGTGGGTAAGTGTAAGAAATGCCAAGCTTGTCGAGTTCACTCCGAATAAGGGCACTGGTGTTGTGTTCTTCGAATCTGAGTTCTGGGTTTTCATGGATTTTCCTTCTTATTGACACTAACCAATCTCTATCTCTGTTAGCCGAGCCCAGAATTTCTTTCGCATAGGCTTGATCATAACTGCCCTGAATTGCAGAGAGGGAAGAGAGGCATACAAGCAATATCGACATAAATCGGGGAATCAACAAAGTAACCATCTTTGACCTTCCCTAGTATATTCCGTATAGGTTGTTCGATGTTTCTGTCAATTATCAAGAATTAAGAACAAAGCGGAACCCTTTCACATCGACACTGTGTTTGAGTGCACTGATTTTCAAAGTACTGGAATAAATTACACCAACTTATTTAAAAAGAGAAAGTAGGGAATGATCCCTCCACTTTACACGCCGTGCGATTTGTCTCCCTTCACTTTAAATTTAAGCACTAAACCCCCCACAGTTACAGAAAATAGGCACCTTAGACGGGTCCGTTATGAATAACGTGAAATGACCAAAATACCCTTATTTCTTTATTAGCTAATGACCTCCTGTACTATACACGGTGTGCAATTTCCCCCCCTCAACTTCAAAATTAACCATTAAACTCCCTTACACTTACAGAAATTGGGCACCTTAGATAAAAACCGTTAAATTTAAATTACAATTTTGCCCATAACCCTCCCCCCTTCCTTCCCCCCCACACCCGTCAGACCAGTCCCTCACCCCATTCTGCGTTACCAGATTCACCGCAAATAAGGGATTGCCGCAATCTGCACCTCCTCCTATGGTCAACCCCGCTACAATTGGTGATTCACTGAGCACAACCACTGGTCTTTTTCTCCGACCACCAGGGAGTTACAAAAAAAAAAGGAACCACGATTGTCATTGGTATATCACCGGCGCAACAACTACCATGATCAGTGTCACAGTAACCACCACTCCAGCCAACTCCCCCAACTTTATACTATCCGACTACACATCGTTGTGAGTTGTCCCACTGCCGCCATTTCCCACTGCCTTACGTTTGCAAGCGAGTGGGGCTTCTTGATCGGCCACCAACCGACCGGCGCAATCAACACCGGTAACATCAATCCCCACAAACACAGGCTATCGGCGTCTGATTGCTGCACATCCGTCCAGATCCCTGCCACCAAGATCGACGACCACGTCCCCAAATCGCAGGTCTAACCTCCGTCGTCGTGCCACCCCAATCCGCAACATCGCGCCAAACAGCGTCACATGACCACCGTGACTGGCTACACGCCGCTGGGGCTACACCAGATTCGCGATGATGTTGCCGCCACAGTCGCATGCGAGCAGGGTGTGTGTATGTTTGCAGTGGGTGCGCGTCTGTGTGTGGGTTTAGGGTATGTGTGTGTGTGTGTGTGTGTGTGTGTGTGTGTGTGTGCGCGTGCTGGGTGTGCGTGGAGTGTGTGTATGCGGGATTGAGTAAAAAGTCTGAAAGGAGAGAAAAAGAAGTTGAAAGAATGGTATTAAACTTAAATAGGAAAAGAAAATAAGGGTATTTTGGTTATTTCACGAATATTCATAACAGACCGTCTAAAGTGCCCAATTTTCGTAAGTGTGTGTGTGTGTGTGCGGGGGGGGGGGGGGGGGTTTAGTGGTTATGTTTAAAGTAGGGGGGGAGAAATCGCACACCGTATATAGTACAAGGGGTCATTAGTTAATTACCCCTAACAAAATGGGCAAAAACGTCATTTACAAAAAAAAATCGTTAGTCAACGCGCGTGTTGACCACGAGCTGTTATATTTAACGGTTTCCGTCTAAGGTGCTCATTTTCTGTAACTGTGAGGGGTTTAGTGTTTAAATTTGAAGTTGAGGAGAGCAAATCGCACAACGTGTAAAGTAGAGGGGGTCATTCCCTACTTGCCCCTATTTAAAAAGGATAAAAAGTTAGGAAAAGCATGACTTAAGTACGCACCATTAACTTGATTGACTGAATAAATAAATTTGATTACCGATGCTTGCAGCAATAGAGAAGTAACTACTTATTATTTTTAGTTATCGATAATGGAGACTCCCCAAGCAAAAGGTGAACGCCATGCACAACAAGTGTACGGATACTCAAGAGCTCCATTGATTGTCTCAGCTTAGGAGCCCCATTGGAATTGGTTGTTCCAAGACTAACGTCTTGGGTCTCTACAATTAAAATTGATAATTATGAAACGCAGTGATTAGGGAAAGTGTTTTGCAAAGTTACGCATAAGTTAAGCATTGAATGCATGAATGAAATTTAGCTGAACTGTACCAAACTAAACTATCCACAGCCCGAGTTTCAATAGTCACTACAAATTATTAGTATGTACATAAGATTAACAACAAATTATTCATATGTACATAAGATTAAAAACCAAAAAGAAGGTTATCAATGTTACCCTAAACCGCATAAGTATTAGAGGGCGCTAAATATACAAAAAAGCTCTGTTCTCTAAGCAACATCAAAACTTAAGGTATCCTAGTGCGCCAACAACTATGACGAACAAACCTACAATCACTAGTACCCTGGAAACATAAACTGATGATGCAACGCAGATCAGTGCCGGAGGTGCCTTGGAGGTCACCGACAGAACCTTAGCCTGGCTGCCAACTGAATAATTAGCTTTTGACTTCGAATCCAAACCCACTTCCTGAGGAACTAAAGTATCACTGGAAAATGTTGAAAGATATATATCCTGGGTGTCATCTTTGGTAGCAGCAGCAGGAGTAGCAGAAACATGTTCTTCTGTTGCTTTTACAGCCTGCATAAACCAATTTAAGAGTGTTCAACTTCCCACAAACAGCAATTATCCGAACCATTAACTTCAAGAAAAGGATCTGACCTCCGCCACTGTTGGTTTTACTTCAAAATTTTCTTCAGTGTAGCTAAAGTCTTTTGGCCTGCATACACCAATATGAAGTTTGGTCTGCAAACGAATTCTTTGGGGTGCAGTTCCATGCACCGAAATGTTTTGAGCGGTTGCTTGATTCCGTAGCTGCCGAGGCCTTATCGTGATCCCAGTTCCTATAGGATCATCACCCGCAACTGCATTGCTCTGACTGGATGATTCTTGAAAACCACTGAAAGACCCGTAAACTTGGTACCCAGCAGAAACAGCATCTTGCATGTTGCTAATATCAGGAGATCTGTGATAAGCTCCTAATGCTGTGTCCATCAGTAAGGGACCCTCTGTCTCAATGCTCTCCGAGAAGAAACCAAGCTATAGAGTTGACAAGAAAATTAAAGTTAGTACTAAAAAAAGGAAAAGAAAACAACTCAAAAATACACAATAGCTGAGCCTACTTTGCTAAGTGGTCAAATATGCAGCCACTATAAGAATATCCAATAAGCATCTCAAGATCTTTGATATACCTGTTCTTGGGCAACCTCAACTTCTGGTTCACTGTATGATGCACTATCAACGGCTGAAATCTTAAAACTGGCAGAATCTTCATAGGAATGCTCGTCTGGACTACATAAGATCGAGTTCAAGAACTCGGTAATATCCAATGCATTTGTATCGTACTCAAACTGCATTCCATCCTGGTTATTGTTGAAGTCGCAATTCGAATCACCAGCTTTTGAGTTAAATAAGTAAGAAGAACCAAGCTCCAACTGCATCTGCGAGTGCAACGGGGAGAAAATTTTTGAATCTGGTGGCTCCGTCACTGGGTCACAAAAATCTCTCAGTGCATTTTCCAGCTCTGGGTCCGGCTACAGTACGACACCAAGATCTGTTTAGCGCTTTTCGGACATTAGTACAAATTAAAATTCAGTTACTTGTCTCACCTGGATAGATGTTATGTCTTGCACTTGATCTTCTAGAAGCAGAGAAGCGTCCAAGATTGCTCTCTCAGCACTTTCAGCTTGACAATTTTCAAGACTTGGAGGTTTCATTTGAGCCTGCTCACCTGGAGTCACTGGCTGCAATTGAGTATCCTCAGCAGATGATTTGACTATTGTTGGAGAAGAAACATTCTGATTAACTTCTTCGCAGTTTGAGCTTTCAGCTTTCTCATCTTGCTTCCAATCATGCTTCTTGAATAGACGACAGAGCACGAAGGCACTCTGCATAAGACAAATAAGACGATAATCAAGCAATTACTCGGCATTTACATAGAAACTGATTTCCTTGAAAAACGACCATGATGGAAATCAGAATTCTAAACCCTAAAACCAAGAATATTAGCAGTCGGTCTTTGTGGCTTTGCTTTGTTGGAACGATAACATCACAGACCAACCCACAAAACACAAACTTGCAAGAGCTTCAGACAGTTGAAGGTTTCGGAGAAGATATCTCTTTTAATACTAAAATAAAAGCAAAATCGCTTACTGGATTACTATCCACGATTTCTGACTGCTCAGACTACCAACTATGGTTCGAAAGGAAGACTTCAGAAAGTCAGGAAAATCAAATTACCATTTAGATTAAGTTCACTAATCTAAAAGCTCAATCAAGTTTAGGCAATACATTTCACACAACAATACAAAGTAAATAGTGCTTCGAGTTAATTGGATTAGCAAGCCACGGTAAGTACCCAAAAGCCCAATTTTCCTCTCGACACAGAGTGAAAACTACCAATGCAAACCATGCTATGCCCCATCAATTTATATACATGTCCACTGGCCTCATAGATGTCCACTGGACTACGAGTCCATTGAATAGAGACTAATTATACCTGGGCAATGATTTTAAACATAGGGAACAAATTTAAGATGCCAAATAACCAAGTCAAGAACCAAGAAATATCAATTAATTTTGGCAAAACCAGACAGAAAATGTTATCCATACTTCAGCAAAAAAGAGGACCAAATTATCTACCTGTCCAGGATGGGTACCATCCAGCGCCTTGTCAGTGGCAACATACTCGTGAATCACCCAATGACTCCTCTCGCCCTTAGGAGCACGCCCAGTATAGAAAACCAGTGTCTTCTTCTTCCCAACAACGTTTGCCCCCTTACTAGTCTTGATCAGCCTATCTCTACCCGTCGCCTTCCAGTACCCGGCAGCTGTTGCTCTGTTCAATCTCTGTCCATTCTGATACTTCCGATCCTTCGGACAGAAAAAGAACCACTCATTGTCATTCGACTCTATCATCGACAAATCTGCGCAAGCGTTCATGAAATCAAAATCACAAAACCCGAAATAATAGTGATCAAACAGACCCACCCAATTCAACCTACATTATTCAACACAAAGCCAAAACGCGAAGAGAAAAAAATGCTAATGCAGCGCTGATGTTGGTTGCGTAAGTCTGTACAGGGCAGCTGACTGAACTGACATCTCTGATTTTCTTTCGTCCCATAAAATTTTAGCGGCAATTTTTCTACCTCTTACTAACAACCAGGCATGGGCGGACCTCCCACATGACCAAGGGGGGCCTTGGCACCCCCCCAACTTTTGGGGAACCCTTTTTTCTTTTGTTTTTTTAACTTATTAGTTAATGGATAAACATACGAAAATATCATTATAATATAATATTAATTAATTTGAGTCTTATTTTGTTGTATGTGTTATTCTTTGTGCCACCGACCGTCATATATTTGTCTTTCTCATTTCCTTACTCTATCTTCATTCTTCTAAATTTCAAATTCAAAAAATTTATATTATATATAAAAAAAAAAAACCAGTATATCAAAATCAATTTTTTTTTAGTTTAAGTTCTTATTGTATATTAACTTATACGTTACTATTGTACTCATATAATTGATAATCACATTAGTAATACATCTACATATTAAGAGTTAAGCTTATTTCATATAAGATTAGTAATTTATTATTAACTAACCTTACCAAGTAAAATAAATCACTATGATAATAAAATTACTATAAAATTAGTAGTTAAATTGATGTGGGTGAACAATCTATTTTGCACATAACTTATTTAATATGAAGACTAATTATAATATGTTTTTTATTTTTTGTCTTTTATTTGAACTTGAATGTACCTTTTAAATATTTTTATGTTAACTATCAATATTTATATGACTTTTTGGCCCCCGATTAGACTTTCTGATCCGCCCCTGCAACCAGGGATCCATATTTACCACCAAAATTACACAACCTACGCCGATTTAAACCTGCATTAATCTACACGAACCCAAAACATGAAAAGTAAAATAATAAAATATAAAGCAGGACTGATGCTGGTAGCATACACTCTGTATAGGACAGGACATGTTCTAATTTCTCAAACTTGTTTCGTCGCCTAAGAGTTTCTAGTGACATTTCTTGTACGGAAAATCCGAGTTAACACAACCTACATTAATCAATACTAAACCTAATCATACGTAAAATTCATGGTGACTCGGAGCAAAGCCCCGACAATTCAGGGAGAAATGTTACCAGGTAAGTCCCAGGGTTCCCATTTACAAACGTCAACCTCACGAATAACCTCGACTTCCTTGTCGGAACCGTTGATCTTCAACCTTAAGTAGTGATTGATGAGCTCCTCGTCTGTTGGCCGAAACCGGTACCCCACCGGCAGCGACTTCACCGGCAATACGGCCATCGAAATTCACAATGAAAAACACTACGCAAGAACAGAAGCTATAAGGAGACGGGAGACCTATAAACCCTAGCCGGAATTGAAGGAAGATTCTGTGAAAGATCGGAGGTCGGAGCGTCGCGGAAAGTGAGGCCAAGGAGGAAGGAAAGTGCTGCTGATTTGGAGGGAGGAGAGAGAGAGAGAGAGAGAGACGGGGGACGCGCTTAAATTCTGTGTATATACCGTGTGAGATGTTTGGGCCTGTGTGGGGCTCTATTTTCGGGAATGCCACTGTGTTCTGGGTGTTCCCGAGTTTGCCCTGAGGTCTGTTGCGGAAGGAGTGAGGGAAGGCGCGTGTTATTAGTTGGAAAAGGAGGGGTTAGTTGGGAAGTGTGGTAAAGCTTAACCAGCAAGCTGAAGACTGAGGAAGTCAAGGGGCCAACGAGGATGCTGACACGTAAGCAACTCGTCGTCACCCCTTCCCCCCGTAGGGACCTCCTATACATGCGTTGTCTGATTCAATTTTGGTTACATATGTTCGTCGAGGAAATGGTATAATATGAAGAAATATTATAGTGTACTTTTGCTATTTTTTTGATAATTTCTTTTTAGATATTCTTTTTCGATAATGGGCGAGAGGGGCAGCTGAAAAATATTAAAAGAAATTTTGGCTATTATTCAGATCACAGGAATCTTCCTGTAACAGCGTATACTTAGATACATTTTTTAGCAGTATTTTTTTAACGTCATTAAATAAAAGTCACTTCAAATATTTTCGGATCATTAATTATCGCTATATGGGAGGTAAGAGGAAGGTTCATTCAACCCCGATAGCAGTCAAATTTTTTATATATAAAAACAGCCAAGGTATTTTCACATTTTCATACTGTTTGGGATGAATTTTTTCAAAACAAAAACAGAAAATAATAAACGTAGAGAAAAGAATGAATCTTTTTAGTCATTATTAAAAATACTAAAAACAAATGAGGATTACGTGAGGTGCGACTTGAAGATCAAGATGCACAGACAGTACCTAGCTCTTCTACAAGCTTAAAATCAAGTATATAATCCAAAATCATGCTTAATAAGAAGAAGAGGCTACCAAGTATGTGATGCCAAGAAAAATGGGTTCGTACCTACGTGGAGGTACCACAAAGGCTGCAGTCCGAGTCAGATGTCAAGTATGTTGATGTAGGACACAACAAGGGTGGAACAAGGGCAGAGACCAAGGGCTTCCCAGACAGAGCCTGAGGGTGGCAGTGCTGCGAGGGCGATGGCGCAGGATGAATATACGACGACAGTCACAGTCCGATACTTAGGTCCAAAGTCAGGGTCCTGTATGTTTATCTCTCTAGAATTCTAGAGTGAGAAAGTGAAAATGTGAGAGAGTGAAGAAGAAGTCTTGAAAATGTCCATCCCCCTTATGAATTCTCAAGACCTCTATTTATAGAGATCGAGATAATGATGTCATTAACCGACACGTGGCGTTCCCCGGGAGTGACACATCACCGGGGGGTCCACGGGTGCCGGTGCTCCACGGACTGTCGGATCGCATATTCACCCGGCCTGCTCCTCACAGCGTCGCTCTGTCTGTCTGGAAAGACTGGCTCCCACAACGTCGGTATGGCCAGAGAACCCCCTTGATCTAGCCTCCAATCCAAGCCCCTGCGGAGTCCCACAGGCCTGGCAGCGGTGGGGAAGACCCGACGCCCAACTGCCAGGTGAACTAGGCGTGATGCCCTTTGAAGACCTGCTCCCGTCTCGGAGTGACCCGGGGGTCATAATCCCTAGAGGTGCCGACGCAAGCCCCCAGTGCCGGAGCACATAGGCCAGTCACGGAGGTACCCTGACGAAGATAGTGTCCCGGAGGAGTCGCCTATTCCGCAGGCCGAGGTAGCATCCCGGAGGAGCCGTCTACCTGGCGGAAGGGGAGTTGAAGAGCTCCCTGGCAGAGATAGTGTCCCGGAGGAGTCGCCTATCCCTGCGGGTGAGTCCTTGTGCCGGAGCACTCGGAGCGAGTCAAGGTAGCACCCCGGAAAAGCCGTCTACCTGACTGGCCGAGGTAGCATCCCGGAGGAGCCGTCTACCTGGCGAAAGGGGTTGTTGAAGAGCTCCCTAGCAGAGATAGTGTCCCGGAGGAGTCGCCTATCCCCGCGGGTGAGTCCTTGTGCCGGAGCACTCGGAGCATGTCAAGGTAGCATCCCGGAGGAGCCGTCTACCTGGCGGAAGGGGAGTTGAAGAGCTCCCTGGCAGAGATAGTGTCCCGGAGGAGTCGCCTATCCCCGCTGGTGATGTACACTCCGAAGAGTGGGTCGAAGC
This sequence comes from Escallonia rubra, assembly GCA_033065855.1. Taxonomy (NCBI): domain Eukaryota; kingdom Viridiplantae; phylum Streptophyta; class Magnoliopsida; order Escalloniales; family Escalloniaceae; genus Escallonia; species Escallonia rubra. Next base: position 138,803 of record JAVXUO010002486.1, read on the forward strand.
ATGTTCCATGACCAAGGCAAGGTGCACATGGTGTGATGAATGAGTGTGGTGCCCGGGGGCACGATAGTGTGACAAAGAGCCTGGGGCCACGACTGTATCAGCGGCGCGGCGCACGGGCGCGACGAAGTGTTAAAGTGCGACGCCCGGACGCCGGCGACGGGGCTTGGGGAGTTGTGTCTAGGCGACGGGGGTCGCGGAGTTGTGTCCGAGCAACGGGGTCGCGGAGTTGTGTCCGGGCGACGGGGTCGCGGAGTTGTGTATGGTCCCTTGAAGAGAAGTGAATGTGCTAAGGATGGAGGCCAGAGGCCAACCTCGTGGGGAGGCCGAGGCCGACCCCAAGGGGAAGGCCAAGGCCGAGGCCGACCCCAAGGGGGAGGGCAAGGCCAACCTCCTTGGGCAAGTGCCATGGCGCATCGACGGGCGACGGGCGAAGTGCAACGGTCGAAGTGTGATAAGGCTTCGTGTGAAAATGAGCTTCTTAGTGACGAAATAACGTGACGAAAGTGAGAAGTGCACGTGACTTGAGTGTGTATATTTTGACCGGTTGTGAGCGTTGAAAATAACCGTTGCTTGTGCGGACGTGTCATGCAAAATGGGACCACAGTGGGCCTTTGGGTACGACCAGAATTGGTTGGGAACAGTATGTATAAGAACCAATCGAACTTCGTAACTTATAGGAAATTTTAACAACAGTGAGAAACAAAAATCGCACAAACGAGCTTTTACAAAACAATTCGAGAACCAAAAACAGAGATCGTCATCGTTTCTGCAGAAGTAGGACAAATATGTCGCTGTAACAATAACCATATTTTCCTTGGAAGTTCTATTTGTCGCCAATCTTCATGCTGGACAGTGGACACCCTCTTGCTACCGGTGTGAACGTAAAGAACAAAGGCGGGGAAAAGTTAAAAAGAGAACTTGGGGCTCAAGATAAATGAAAGAATCTTTCAGTTACAGCTTTTTGTGCCAACACTTTAAGTAGTACTACGTTGGTGTTAAAATATAGTAAAGAGGATGTGGGGCACATTAGTGGGAGTGCCACTTTGGTTGTCATCGTCGTACGATGTTTATAAAGCGACGGAGACGTCTTACCTTTGAACACTCCGGTGACCTTTTTCTAAAGTGGGATGGTGTTCTACGTCGGTATACTTACATCGATGTCCTTTTTACCCGTTTCTATTTTTACTTGTAAATCGCGCAAAACGCGGCGATCATGTTTAATATCTTTCCGAGAAATTATTTTCGATTATCACCTCAACTCGATTTTAAAACACCTTGTCATTCTTGGATGTACGTGACAACAAACATCACGAACAGTTCTGTCGCGTTGATTAAGACTCTCTGAACGCGATTCGTGTTTTCTACTGTCCAAGACTCATTTTCTTCTCGGTCTTGCAAACTGTGGAGAAAAATGGAAAAGGTTGAGAGATGTGTCCATCCCCCTCTCTCACGTGCGTTCGTCTCTGTAAAAGACATCATCTATGATATGTTAAAAAAAAAAAAAGATATTACTCCGAAGTATTAGATAATAAGCCTTATCACTCATAGTTTTTACAAGTATATACCTATTAACTACGTCTAAACCTTTTTTTAGCTTTACAATTATGAGGAGGACCCAACACGGACGAACGGGCAATTAGTTCACCTTTTAACATTCTTTATAACATAACACAAGAACAAAAAGAATAGCTCTCTTGATCGTCGGAGTAAACTATGAACAACTTTTTACAAAGGGAAGGACAAGGAATTGAATAATCAAATCTGGTTCGCAACCTTCATTCTTCATATATCAGAATAAATGGGTTATCAATAAGCAAGGGGCCATGGCAGAATATTCTGTTTATTCAATCCGAAGTTCAACTAACATATTGCCTTGTTCTCTTCTTTATTCGACTATAAAGTTGTAACATTTTTCTCCCTGTCCATTGTTAGGCACAGTGTACTGCTAATGTTCTATTCCGTGTGTTTAACAATGGGCAACCCTATGGACACTTCAAAATTTTCAATCTGCTTCCTGTTAGAATTCCATCGGATGGTTCTTTAAACGACAGAAAGAAGATAACGAGAACAATGAAGAAAGAATTCTTTTTTCGACCGGCAATGGCAGTAACGCACGTTATTGGATGCTTGACTTCGGTTTATGTCTCAATTGTAATTTAAATCAATTTGCACCGGCAAAGAGGGGATAAACTTATAAGGCTTTTGATCTTAAAGTAATAGGAGGAATCGATGCAAATCAAATCCTGGATTTTTCATTCAATCACGGCGGGGGTGTTTTTTTTCATTTGGGATTACATTCTTCTTTCGTATAAAATCGGGTTATAGTGGATTTTTTAATTTGATTTGTCTTTGAATTGATTGGCTGACTCTAATATTACGTGAAAACATTCAACTAAAAGAAAATTAGACAAGGAGAGAGGCATACAAAGAAACTTATATCTTAAAGTGTTATTTACTACTGTTGTATTTTCCCAACCCGAGATTGCGTTCACAATAAAGAGACTGTACAATACGCAAATGATCCTTTATTTATCGGGACTATATATCGATAGACCCATTCCTTGTCACATATTTCAATATAGTCCAAGAATTTTGGCATTTTTTACTGGGTCAAACTTTAGGCTGAAAACATGAAATAAAATATTTTGCCAACTAGACATGCCTACGTGTGAAGGAAATGCAAGAGGAGAAAAAAGGTTGATTACTCTAAAGGTCCTTTATCAATGTAGGCCATTAATTTCATTTTTGCTAGCAATCAAGTCTAAATTGTCAATTTAGAGTAGAGATGTCAAAGGGCCGGGCTTGGGCCGGCCCAGCCCAAGCCCATCGGGCCTGTTGTGGGGCCGGGCCAGTGGGGCTGCCAACCGGGCCGGGCCGGGCCGGGCCTGCCGAAGGGAAACCTAGGCCCAGTCCAGGCCCTGGCCCTAGGCCCAATATCTAGGGCCGGGCCCGGGCCCAAAAATTTTTTTTTTTTTTTTTTAAAATTCTCCGGTTATTCAAAATAAAAACTTTAATTGCGATATTTTCTTGTTATTATGTACACAAATTCTAATTTAATAATGTGTATAAGCAAGTAAAGTAACAACAAATATTCTAATTTAAACCATTTCGTTAATTACACCTAGAAGAAACATTTTGCTCCAATTACGGCAGTAGAAGAAAATTTTGTTTATTGTTAGTGACATGTAGGTCCATAAATAATTTGTTGTTACTTAATTGGCATAAGTGTAGACGGATATAACAATAATCATACAGTTGAAGCCAATCTTTCCTTGTTGGATACAAATTGCATTCAACAAAGGAAATTTATTTTCTATTTGCGAGAGACCAATATGCAAACAAATTAGCGAAGGCTTGTGTTTTGATTCTTGTCGAACTTTGGATGCTTGACAAACCTCCAACCAGCTTACTGGAAGACCTGGATAAAGATGCGCATGGTGAACGGAGGCTAAGGCAGGTTTCTAGTTTTAATTAGTTTTTTTTTTCAGTACTAATTTGTACCTAAACCAAGGGAAAATTTGTTCCAGTCGGCAGGGTTAACAGGAAATAGGAACAACTGAAACCAAGTTTGATAGAGAATACACGCTATATAAGGTTAAACTTGCTGGGATCTTTGAACTGCTTTTATTGGCAAATTAGACCATCAAGTCAAGTCATGTCGGGTATGCTTGGTTCATGGTTTAAATCATTGCGTCACGGCAATTGGGAGTGGAAATGGGAGGGAAAAGGGGAGGGCAAGTTTTTTTTTTTGAAAAAGGTGGGGCAGGCCAAAATAGGGCCGAAATAGGGCTGATTTTGGGCCAAAATCGGGCCAGATCCGGGCCGAAAACGGGCCAAATCCGGGCCGAAACAGGCCGGGCCTGTTTCGGGCCAAAACCGGGCCGGGCCTGGCCCGGTCCATTTTTTTGGAAAGCCAGGCCTGGTCCAAGCCCAGGCCCAAGGCCCTATGCCTGCGGGCCGTGCCGGGCCGGGCTTTTTTCGGGCCGGGTCGGGCTGCGCCTGGCCCGTTTGACATATCTAATTTAGAGCATTAAATGGTCATACTGAGGGGGCCACATAAATACGCCATAAATTAAATAAATGGTCCATTATAAATGGAGGGTATTGTCGAAGTAAAAAAAAACGAGCAGACATTGGAGGCGATCAAAGGAGTGGCTTGTGGGAAAGAAGGGACTGTGGGTGGGAGTTGGGTGATGGTAGAGGTGATGCGTGCAGTTCCTTAAAGTGACAGTTTTTGTTTGAGTGCAAGTTTCGTTGTTTGAGCGGCGACGCGACGGAGGAAGTAGCGAAGAACGTTCTAGTTATGGAGAGGTGGGTTGGGATTGGAGATTGATATTAAATGAGAACTCACTGAGTTTAGTATCTCTTTAGTGCTAAATATTTTTAATTCAAGAGACACAACACCAATTTATTGTCTTTTGCTCTTGACCTTTCAAAAGGTCCAAACAGATGATTTGGACTCGATTGAAATATCTCACGGATACGAGACCTTTTAAGCATTACCTTCATAAATAAAAGAGCATTTGTGTAACTTGCGATGTAATAATTTGCCTTTTTGTCTCTGAATTTGACCACATAAAGGTTCAAATTGCCGATTTGTTCTTGATTGTTAACAAAAGTGAATATTATTAATCTCATAGTTAGATGAGTTTTTGAACACTACACCCTTAGATAAAGGAACATCAACACTTACTGCAAAGGTTGCCTCCTGTACTTATACTCGTTTTCTTCGCATGTAACAAGTCTAATTTGAGAAATATGCATTTTTTCATTTTTGGCCTTAGTTTTGACCTTGAAACGGTTAAAATTGACGAACTGGACTACATTGATCACGAAAGTGAAATTCGTAAACTACATTAGATCATTTGATAGATACGGAACCTTTTAAACATACCCCAATGGATAAAAGACCATTTCGCATCTTATCACTCTACAACAATGTCGATAATACAATGTCAACGACGAGAAATTTATCATGGCCCTCGTGCCATTTTGTGCCACATCATCAATTACACACGGTCTACACTTAAACGGGACATGGACAATGAGTCTGGTCATGTCAAATGTTGAAAATATTAAAGGAATGTTTTTTTATACACCATAAAAAATGTTGATAAATTGTTCGTAGTGCGCTCTTGAGTGACGGATAAAATAAGGGTCTAATTCAAGCAACTACTTCTCAGATCTTGTCTTTCAAGTCCAAAGATGAGAAAAAGTAAAGAGAAATTATTCTTTGAATTCTGTGAAAGGACTAGCTACAACTTTTTCTTCTTAGAAGAGAAACTGAGGTCAACTTGCAGCAAAGTTCAATGGAATAAAGTGATAGATACATGAAAGAATTACTAATTAATGACTTTGGAAGACAAGTGACTTTACGAGGTCAAGTTTCTTGGTCCCTCTAGATATCGAGCTGAGTGGGCTACCATCAATCAGTTTGCGTCCATCAAAGTAGTCCATAAATATGGCCGACTCTCATATCCCATCTGGGCACAAAAGAAGGTTCATTATATAAAGTTTTATGCAAATTTGTACGTAACATGTTTTTAGCCTGCGGCAGAGGTGTGACGGGTGTCCGGAATCTATAGGCCCGACTAAACCTCCATGATGTAGCATGACCACCTCAAATGCATCTCATATTATACTGGTAGGACGTCAGCGCTGGTAACACCTCACATCTTTATATACGTGACAACATTCATTAACGGCTGATGGCTGGTCATGAAATGCGCGTAGTGAGAGTCAAACACAAGACATCTGAGTTTACGACTTATCTATACATTCTCAACCATTAAGCTAACCTCATGCAAGTTAAATATGATTCTCGTCCCCTCTCAACCGTTTCTCCTTTCTCTTCTGCAAAAATCTTCAAATATAATCTCCTCGAATGACGTTGATCAAACATATATGCTGATTTTTAATGGTGCAAATTAAAAGGAAGTCTGAAGAATCAAGTTAAACATTCGACCACTTCTTAGTTTCAGCAAAGCACCACAACGGCACACATCTGTTGCAGCAAACCAGATTGCTTCATTATAATCTTAAACTAGTAAGATCGATGGCATTGCCCAGTAAATACGCTTCCAATTAGTTGATTAGTTTTCTCTCTTTTTTGCAGTGTGCCATTGCCTATGCACTAAAGAAAACCAAAAGGATCCCAATCCAGACATCAAGTGGAAAAAGTTAAGAGGAGAAGTATGACTTCATTCTCTAGCCAGTTTACTGCTGATATCCTTGCAATGAACAACACTGATTTCATTATCACCAGCACCTTACACTGAAGAGGAGAAGAGATCGACATCACTACATCCTGAAGTTGAAGATCTTCTCTTTAGTTCCATAGACAATGAAGAACACATGAAGTTTTCCTGTACCGCTTATTCTCCCTATTGGATCTTTTAGGTTGTTGCTTGTTATCCATTTTATAACTTTTTCATCAGCAGTCTATTAAGGAAGACGGAAAATTATTTGTACAAATAGGCCCTTGGTTTTCTGGTCGATATGCTTCTTGGTCTAACATTTGTGGGTTAAAGGACCGGAATAAACTAATTCTGGTCACGATGACAAGGATGGATAATGTGAAAAACTTGACAGGACTTGTTGGGTGGTATGCTAAGAATGCTCACCTTCGCGAGCTGGTCAATCTTATTGCTGTTGGTGGAGACCGAAGGAAAGAGTCCAAAGATTTGGAAGAGCAAGCGCAAAAGGAAACGATGTACGGGCTTACTGAAACATATGAATTGAATGGTGAGTTCCGCTGAATTTCTTCTCAGATGAGCCGACTAAGGAATGGAGAGCTCTACCGCAACATTGCAGAGACAAAGGGCGCTTTTGTGCAGCCTGCATTTTATGAGGCTTTTCGACTGACTCTGGTTGAAAGCATGAGTTGTGGCTTGCCAACCTTTGCGATCGCCAGTTGAGGCCCCGGTGAGATCATTTGTTCATGGCAAGTCTGGCTTTCACATTGACCCATAAAAATGGTGATCAGGCCGCTGAGCTCCCTGTAAGTTTCTGAGAGAAATGCAGCGAAGATCCTTCCTGTTGGGACACTATCTTCATGGGAGCCATAAAACGCATCCATGAAAAGCAAGCATCTCAGTTAATGTGTACTGCGCCTTAGGGCAATAAGTTACTCGTTGATATATATTTCGTCAATTCCTTAATTCTTTGTCTAATCCATTTCGCTATATACACATGGCAAACTTACTCCGAGAGTTTATTTTTACGATGGCTCGGGTTTATGGGTTCTCGAAGTATATCTTAAAGCCTGATCGTCTTGAGATGAGGCGCTACATTGAGATGTTTTTATCGCTAGATGGTAAGAATGAAACACTGAGTTGGACAAGTTAAGAAGTTTACATATTGTCCTAGTTTTTTTTTCATAGCGGCAATCGGTTTTATCTTACTAGTACTGTTTTTCAATTGAAAAATAGTGAAATTTGATATTTTGGATCGCCGTTCATGATAAATGAGTAAATGCTACATCTTGCTTTTATGCTTACAGTTTACTGTGATCACTTCAAATTCAACATCTGCTACATGTAATCATGAAATGATGTTAGATTTCCTTCAAGATCTGAAGTGGTTTTGCTGTCAGCTTTCTGGAGTAAGAAATTATTTAAAAAAGATGCAAGAATTGCTAATAAAAATAGGAAATGTCTTTCAAATCCAGATTTGAATGAGCAAAATCTTGGCATAATTCTATTGTCAGTAAATCTCACATCAGTCAAATTACAAGAAACTCCAGAAGGTGCAATCCTACTCGTACTAATGTAAGGGATTGCTACCAAGCTACATGTTTCACAATGTATACAAATTCTCCTCTATGTCACTCTTTACAACTTGTTCCCAATTCCTGCCCGTGGCAGAAGGTCTAGGCTAATGGCTTCGAATTTCCCAAACGTTATCTACGCATGTCTGCATCGCGATCGATTGCATTTGAGAGATCTTTCGATGACTGTTTCTCCTTGAAAGAATGGTGACTGTTTCAAGATAACTTTCTTGCCCTCACCACCTCTCTGGTTGAAGAGCTGATAATGCTTAATTCACATATTTCATACCCAAGTTCTATGGGGCACAAGGATCGTCAAGAGATCAACCGAGAGCAGGGCATTCTAACTGGTGAAAACACCACAGTAAGTCGGGCATGGTCGGAAAGGGAATAGTCCTTAGGCCACATTCCTTTCTCCACTTCAGTAGGGAAAAGAACTGCATTCTTCACACTGAACCCAATAGTTTGCTCTGTAGCGTTCACAACATCATCCCGGACCTCACAAGTTGTTTGATCTCTTTGATCTGACCTTGCAGGATTCCAGATTCTCTGCTGTAATTCCAAAATTTTGAGTATTATAAGAATCAATGCGAAGGTCCCTTTCGTAACTTTTTTGCATCTCTTGAAGTGGTTTATCATCTTATGGAACATGATGGGACATGTAACGAATTAAATCAGTAAAAAATAGGTTGACAAGGGTCTATTTGAAACCCTCTTAGGTCCCAAACATTGACAAAAGCAAGAACAAGGGTCTATTTAATTGTCCCAAAATTTTACAAAAGCAAGAACAGGGGTCTAGCTGTTTTTATTTTTAAGTTTAATGAAATGCTTATAACGAAGCCATCTAATACATATATGGGCATATTAGAAGGGAACTGATAAATTTCCTTGAACGTAGTGGATACGACATCAAAAGTCAATGTAGAAACAAAAATAGGGCCACTATAACCAATGGAACAACCAACAGATCCCCAATTGAATTTGATGCATCCTTTCCTCTATAGACGCTGGACCTCTTATACAAGTCAATATATACTTTTCTGCTTTAGCAGGCATGTCGAATTTCAATCTACATACCATGTATCCAAGAGTAATTTGAGAAAAAGAGAACTGAGATAATATGATTATACATATGAACCCGGAGAAACAAACTTCTATACATAAACGGTTACCTGAAATTCATTATAATCGAGAACACCATTTCCATCAATGTCTGCTTGCACCCATAAGTCCTTTGTCTCGTCATCACTCAGCCCATGGCGATGGCCAAATAAATAAAGCTGTAAGATTTACCCAATCATTAATATGCAAGCGTTCCAGCCAACATGCTTTGCTAACAAAATCATTAATGAATCATACCTGGCGTAACCCTTCACAAAAACCAGAGTAAGTAATATAATCACCAAGGCTTTCAGCCTTCAAAAAAGCAAATGCATCGTCTGCAGTCAATGATGCCCGCCGAAGTTGATACTGCAAAGAAACAGTTGACGAGAATTACTGGGAGCTGCTATTGCAAATAGAGAAAAATAAACTTGTGATATTTTCGGAACTAAACAGTGAGAAGCCCCATAACGATATTATGTGCAAATATACGCACAAGACACCCAACCTCCAAACAAATCATTATGCTTGACTTTTCCTGCATGGACCAATTTCACACCCCAATGACAGCTTATTCCATCTCATTCAGGGATAACTACGTGAAAGAGGAGGTTGCTTGAACTAAAATAATATGTATTCAGTGAAGTCACCTTCCATCAACTTGAACAAAGGATGCAAAGTTGATAGGGAGAGAACTTTTAGCCGGTACAACTTCCATGAGAATCTAATCCAACCACTACCATGCCCACTCCAACAGAGATCAGTTTAGCAATAATTTTAAGAATTGTACTCTTAACACGAGTCTATTCAACTTACAGAAAACTATCTTAAGATAAATTAACTCGAATGTAACCAGATGACGGAATCAACTTAATACAAGAGAGCAAGTGTCGACATAGCAATCTGCATTAGATTGAAACACGAGGACATACCCACACAATTGTATCAGAGTAGCCCCTAAGGAACATGTGCAGCAGCTTTACGTAATATGGTGGAATCGAGGTAAACAGCATAAAACTTTTTCACCATATATAAATTTCAAGAAAATTTGGTAGAGTTGTAACCATGCTAGAGTACCATCCAATTATATGTTAAAGACTAAAAGATCTTCCTCTATAATAAGCATGTAAGAGTGGGACCACGAGCTATACATCACAAACTGGCACCTTGCCCTGCCAGGATTACCAAGCAATGAAGGTATGCTGCATAACCACAGTTACATGCACTTGACACATTATCTTAAATCCACATTATTATTTCACTTGAAGGTGCAATGACTTTAAACGCAGGTCAACAACTTCAAAATTCTGAATGCAAATATTAATAGGATGAAAAAGGTCAATAGTGGCAGGCACAAAACAAGAGGAGATAAATGGCTTACCTTGAACATGCCAAATACTGCTTCACTCCAACTTGTTTTCAGTAGCTTCCGATATCTATTAGGATTTAAAAGCCATATAAAATCTACCCCGCATATGTTCCCACGATGATTACGGTGGCTAACCCACTGCACAACAGAATCAGACGCGAAAAACCGGTATATAAGTCAAAACAATTTTAAAGAATTGGTGATAACGAGTATTATGAGATTTGGGGTTGCTGACCTTGTGTGCATCTGCATCGGTGTATTGATGAGCAGTATCATATGAGGATACAAAACCCTGAGATCTTAAAAACTTATAAACATGACCTCGCTTGCTACCATTCCAGTCGCTGGAAAGGTAAAAGAAACGCATGATGATGGAAATTAGTTTACTTAGACATTGGCATGGAGGTAGTCAAACTGGGAGGTAGTAATCGTAGAATTACCCGCATAGTATTATCGGCAAGGGATTAAGCTTGTTTTCTTTCTGATAAGACTCTACGAATTGCAAAATTTTATATACCTATCAAACAGGAGATTACAAAAGATGTTAAAAATATTGGGAAAAGATATATCATAAAATTACTTCACATAATGAACCACACATACAGTAGATTACTTTCATATACCTGCCGCAGTCGTTCCAAACATAAGCTCGAATCATGCGGAAATATTAAGTGGGTGTTTACTATCAGAATTTCCTGCCTAACATTGTTGTTTAGACTTTGAGAAAAGGGTGCAACTAATTCAACATGTAAAAGCTGAGCAACACGGTCTCCAAAACCATTGAAGAGAAATTCTCGATGATTTATCACCCTGAAATAGTCCTTATGCACAGCCGTCAGCAGACCTGTTAATTCAAACAAAAGTCATCTTTAAATTGGGGGAAATATTACTTTGAGTCGCCAAACAACGAAATCAATGGTGATAATCGTTACCCACTAACCTAATTCTCCCCAACAACTTTTATGGATATAGCGGACATACAAATGACACTCCATATAGGTTTAAACTTTAACACATGAAGGTTTCTCACCCAACTATTGTGTAATTTATTGTATATAATTGTACACAGAGGTTGTGACGCAACAGATTGTTATTCTTGGATTACCCCCTACAATTCTAAAATGCATAAACATGTCCTGTCCTTTTCAACCAAAGCCAAAAAGCATATCAAGATGAGAATAAATCAACATTTATTTTCATTTAATTCCTCCTTACTATACAACTAACAGATAAAAGTAGTTGGCCGACTTGTAATGGGGCATATCAGTTGGTAGACAATTGAAACTAGATTCTCCAACCTGGAGAAACATTTCAATCATATTATAGCATATGCACATCCGATTGGCAACTTGGACATCCAATAGAAAGCCACAAGGTTAAAAGTCCAATCTACAATTAAAACAAAGAAAAAATGAACACAAACACAATACATATCAAATTTAAGGGTTCCCTAACGAAAATTGGAATCAAAAACTCAAATTCAGGAAAAATGCAAAGCATACGTACCATCTCCGCGGTTGTTAGTGCGGGCAAGCTTGAAACTAACATAGCCGGCATCACCAAGTCTCTTCTTGTACATATTGACAAGCTCTTCATTCCCAACCCAAAACTCCTGTCGACAACCCAAATCCCAATTCAAAATGTTTGCATTCCCCATATATGAATACGTATTAAGCATACAAATTTCTAATCCAAAAACACCAATGGATGGCAAACCTGGAGACAAATAATGGAAGATCTTTCGCTCAACAGCCAATCCAAAATCCTCTGGTTCCTGTTCAGCCAATACCCCCTGTTATCGCTTTCTCTGCAGCTCTGATCCTGTTCTTCCACCAAAAGCACAATGTACGTGCATCAATAAATAAAGCCATAACTCGATACGCAGTTCCATCATCATATACAACAAAAGCCAAAAGGGTACCTCTTGGTTGAGTCTTTTATAGATGGGAGCGAGGATATTGAAGGTGGTGCAAGAAAAGCAAGATGGGTCTTTAATGGAGGAGGAGATTGCATAACTTCCGATTCTCGACACCCTCGTCATCCCCCCTCTGTTCTTCCTTGCCATCCCACCACCAATAGACATATAGATACGTGGTCGCGCGTGTGTATATCTTCGGGTATTCTACCGAAACACAAACAGAGGGATACAACACAGAGGCAGCGATGTGAAGACAATGGATCAAGAATGTGGTTCAAAATGGCTTTTTTGTTTGTTGGGTTTGGTCATTTAGAGTCGATGAACACAACGAACAATGCAACGACAATCTTCTTCTTATATGGACGAAAATCCAGACAGGTTTTTTTAGAGAGAGAGGGGAGAACCGGTTTGTGTGTGCCTCTGTGTGAGAGAGAGAGAGAGAGAGACGAAAAGAAAAATTGTTTGTCGTCCTTGTGGGGGTGAGAGAGTTGTACATCTAGAATATACGACTCAGGAGAGAGTCATTTTTTTGGTTAAAGAAAGATAAGCGTTACATTTGAAACGGAATAAGAACCACCACTCACGGCAAGTCGGCGAGTGACCACCACCACCAGTGCCACCATCACCCACCATCCTCAGCTGATTCTCCTATACAAGGAAAGAAAGTGGCACCATCTGCGCATTTTTCGCTGCCACTTGATCAACGGATGGCCCTGCTTATACGAGAAAATTTTTGGTCCAACGGTTATCAAAATGGATTGATACAAGGGACGTGTGGACAAACACTAGATTCTTATACACCACGTCATCACTCTTACTGTTATAATCAAATTTCATTACGATTAAGATTGTACAAATAAAATTTGCAAAGTTATTAAAATCCAGCTTTCAGCAAATAAAGTCTTTAAAGGAGCCTTTTCTAATTTCTAGTCGGAGCTCAACACCTATCTAAATTTATCGATCATCTCTCGTTGTCTTTGGCAAAAAGGAAAAAAAAAAGGGCTATGCTCGTCCACCTTAACATCGGGACGGTTTGGAGTGCGAGTCTTTACCCATCTCACTATATAAACTCGTCCTCCTTCAAAATTTACCGGATTTTCATTGTTCATGAGTTTAAATAGTTCAAAATTGCATAGTTCCATGTACTCATTGTTATGATTATTTCACTAGACTATCCTACCAACTATATAAATATGCATAATTTGTACTATCTACGATACTGAAGTGAACAAAGAACGAGATACGAGTTCCTTGCCTTGCCGGAGTCATGTAACACTCCCCATAGTCAAATGTTTTGAGTGGCAAACGTCCTAAGCAGCCCAATTGTGGAATATATTCCACCTTTCTTACACTTGCTCCGTACGAACATTGAATTGATGATGGAAAAGGATGAATTTTCTTGGGGAAGAAGAAGGGGCTGCAAAGTTGAAAAGGACTGAACGGTGATCAAACGATGGGCCATGCTGAGTGGCTTCGCCGAAAGCTGGAAAGGGAACCGAAAGTAGAGCACCACCACAAGACAGTAAGGCATACTTGGTGGTAAGGTGACCCCCTGTCACTGTCCAGTAAGCACTATACGCGTAAGAAATCCATACGAGATCCGTGGCCGCGATGAGACTGCGTATCCATCGTATCACCGACATGTTTGCGGTGCAAACAGTTGATCTATTAATAGATAGCTCAACCGAATATGTTAACAAATTTTAACGATAAAAGTAGAGCATAAGCGTTTGAGACGATAATAACAATAAATTAACGATAATTTACCAAAACAGTGGCCCACTCCGTCAAGCACTCAAGTCTCAAGTAGACAACACTCAACAGACACTAGACAAATTCACCACGGCTGGATGCAGCTCCACCACGAATTGGGATGAAGCAACATACAACAGACAAATTCCCAGCAATCGTCCGTGCAGTAGCTCGCGGCAGCCGGTAGGGTGACTGGGTGAGGCACTCCGTCAAGCAGATCTGGTCGCGTGGTCGGACGACGTCAAGCAGTGGCACTCCGTCAAGCAGATCTGGTGACTGGTCGCGTGGTCAGACGCCGAACAAAGACTCAGAGATCTGGTTGCCGGTGGAGTGCCGTTTCTTTAAGATCTGGTCGCCGGTCGGAGATCTACAAGGTGGATTCAGACCGTTCAGTCGCGTGGCGTCGCCGGCAATATGCCAGATCTAATAGCCAGTCGTTACGTCCACTGTCCACCGATGAGAGAGAGAGAGTGCCGAGTTGTTGTCTCGGGGAAAGGGGTATCGGGGATGGGGGAACGGCGTCTCGGGAACGGAGTGATGCGATTCCCGGAAACCAAAAAAAAAAATTCTTTCCCCAGAAATGAGGGGTGCTTCAGCCCCCCTTGCCCCAACATAGGTCCGTCCCTGTGTTTAAGGGTTTAACAACACTCCTTAAAAGCATATAACGATTCATACTAATTCCGTATATATTCTCTCACAAGTGAAAGGGATTGAGGAGCTGGATAGAATGATGAAGTCTACTTTGTACGATTTCTGATGATTGCAGCATAAATATAAGGAATCTTAATTATCACAGGCGAATAAACTGTTTGCTAAAACGACAAGTGATGCAAACTCTTTTACTAGCGGGAGTGGCTATAATAATACTGTAATAATAATTATCATAATAATCATTGCAGGATCGTGCCCTAATATATCTGCAAGGCTGCTTTGTGTATACATAGCTAGTGCTACTACTTATCATGCCTCATCACCTGCTCCTCTTTTTGGGTTTGTTTAGCATTGTATACCTCAACTTGTAGGTGGCTAGTTCTTTTTCCTTAAAACATTTTTTTGTTGTCATATGAATGCAAGTCTAAAATCATCCAAAACTACATAAAGTATGCAAGTTGCACTGCAGTGTATGCTATGGATGGGAATAACATCGTATTCATCGTCCTCTCCACCTTGCAGGTTACAAGCAAAAATCTTTGGGCACGTCACGACATTCTGGTCACATGGATACTTGAAATGACAATTATCTAACCAAATTGATTCTCTGGTAAAACATAATTGTTAAGAATTAGTAGTAATTTAGAGGCTTAATTAAAGTTCTGTCTTGTTCCGTCCCACTACACAAGGTACTTATTTGAAAAGACTCTTAATAACATTGGGAGCAAACGCACAAGCCCACCGTCGACCACGTTGCTACTCGCAACATCCATCCACAACCGTTGGCCACCGGTATTAGTCAACGTAGCGAACAACTTAAGCAAAGAAAAAAAATATATATTTTTAACGTCTTTGGTTCAAGAAATAAAACTATATAGTTCTACACGTATGAAAAATCGGATTACATAGAATGACTTGAATCTAAATAAAATGGGCAAATTACACTTATATCCCTGAAGTTAAAGTATAATTACAGTCAAGGACAACGAGTTTCAAAATGTAACATTCCGTGACCAAACACTTTTAAAATGTATCAGCCGTGTCCATCCGTCAGGTTTCCATCCAAAAAGTGTACTTTTTTAATGATGTCAGCAATACATATTTTTAAAATGACGATATTACCCCTTGTACTGCATATATTGAATATTTTTAAAATTTTTAATCTTTGATTTCAGCCTTAATTTGAAGATTAGGGTTTTAAAACCCTAAAATTGATTTCTCAATTTGCAGTCCATTTCATCAAAATTAAAAATTTCTCAAGTCACAATGTATCACCTTGCAAATTTGCAAATTGAGGTTTTCTTGAAACCCTAATTTGCAAATTAGGATTTTGTTGAAACCCTAATTTGCAAATTGGGGTTTTTTGAAACCCGAATTTGCAAATTAGGGTTTCAAGAAAACTCCAATTTGTCCATCTAAAGTCTCGATCTGAAGCATCCCGGAATTTATCACCGGCGCCATCTTGAGGTCAACCACCCCTCATTCTCTGGCCACGCCCCTCACTGGTGTACCGCGCACCATTGCGCATGCCTGACACCGTCACCCCTCCATTGGAAGCCCAGCCCGCTCCCACCTCCAAACCGCCGTGCAATCGCTACTGCAGGCGATACCTTTGGCAGCCGGCGACTAACCCCGGCCGACGTCTCCACCAACGCGCTGCCCAAGCACCGCCCACTATGGCAGGGACACCGCAAGCCAGCGGCGCCACCGTTCCTCCACCATGCTATGGTTTTCGGCCAGATCCATGGCACAGCCATGGGTATTTTCCGATCGACCAGCGAAGGCGACGTCGGCGACGGGGAAGGGAAAGGGGAGGGGAAGAGCAATGGCATAAAATGAAGAGTAATAGCATTAGTGGAAGAAGATGAAATAATGACATTGAAAAATAAATAAGGTTCCAACTTAGGGGCAATAAAGTCTTTTCATTAAAACCGTTAGGGTTTTTAAGATTCCGTTTGGTCAACGGACATAAGTGTAATTTGTCCAAACTATCGTCTTTTGCCTGTAATTATTTTCTAACTTCAAGAACATAAGTATAATTTGTCCAAATAAAATATAACGAGATAAATTATGTCTAGAATGGAACAAATAGAGATGGGGCGACTTGAGCTTGGCCCGCGGGACAGGACAGGACAGGACAGTGTCTCTAGTATCGAAATCTGGGTGGTTGCTTAAGAAATACGCGAGAATAGAAGTGGTATAACTTTGCAAAGTCCATTGCACCTAATATTTGGCTGCCACATTGATTTCATTTCATTCAATTCAATGAGTACCCTGCGACCATGCGTGACGTGACACCTCCTAAACATTAGAATAGAATACCAGTTATTGCCAAATTATCAGCAACTTCAATTGCCTAAACTCAAATCGTGGGCGCACGCAAACTTGGTAAAACTAATAGCCGCTGAATTACGCAGCCTTGCTCTACCCGCCGCACAAAGTGTCACGGTGGACATGAGAGAGACCGAATGTTCCTCTTTGGGAAACACGAGCTATGAAGCTGCAGAAAAAATAGCGTGGGATGGTCGTCCATCTGGATTTGGATGCTTTACCTGAAGTTTTAATAATGGGTGTCCTGTGACCTTTGGAATACTTGCCGCCGGCGGTGGAGACGGAGACCAAGAAGGAAGGACCGATTTAGGAGCTTTACCTTTAACTATGCCACTATATTCACCAAATCGCTCAAATCGAACTAATTCAATTTGAACCGTCTTTCATATTTCTTAAATCAATTTTGATTCGGTTCGGTTCACGGTTCATTTTTTTGAAATCGATCACAAACTGAACTGAACCGACCGATGATAACTAAAGTGACATTCATTGATAATTTTCATATACATGGTACTAAGCAAATCTAAATAAATAAAATCTTGAAAGTTAGTAAAAGAAAAGAAAATAATGAAAGTAGTCATAACACAAAAGTTTAGTTATCGAAATGTCTTGTGTATTTATTCATGACAAATGCAAAATTGAGTTTTTATTGTAACATATGTCTTGAACAATACTTAAATCATATGTTAATACGAGTACTTGGATATTGAATATAATAAGATTATGTGCAATTTAGAAAAAAACTATGACTTTAATTTTGAATAACATTTGGATCCAAATAGTAGGTTTGCAAAGGGATAACTTTTTAAATAGGTACAAACCGGTCCAAACCGATGGTCCTTTGTTCAAGTTTTTCCAAACCGAGAGGTAATGATTTGATTTGCGGTTTGATGCCTAAACCGAATCAAACCCAATCGTACTCACCACTACTTCAGGAGACACTTTAGCGTTACTAAATGGGGATAGAAAAATTAATGAGAAGGTACCCGGGGAAATATTCGGGGTGTCACATGGGTAGTAGGAATAGCCTATAACCAATACATAACAACAAATGATGGCCGCTAAATATTCTTAATAGCTTTTAGTTTAATGACACTAAAAAAATGTTGCTGACAATTATCACTGAAGATGTCCAAAAAAATGTCACACCAGCAACATTTCGTGAAAATTTATAGTTATTATTGTAGGAGTTATAGCTATTCCTACGACTGAGGTTGCTGCCACCCATGGTAATAGAAGGTTAAAGGAAATGAAGAAACGCTTTAACGTATAGGAGCTTTGCCAAAAGGGAAAATTGCAAAAACCACCCTCGTGGTTTGGGCCAGTTGCAAAAAGACCCCTGAGGTTACAAAAGTTGCAAATGACCCCCTGAAGTAGCAAAAGTGTTGATATAGATGATTTCTGTAACAGAATAGTTGAACTGCCTAAATTGCCCCTCTATATAACCCCTAATTTTAGATCTAGGGTTTTTTAATTTTAATTTTTTTTAATGATGCTCATCGCCGGATCTACCCGTTCCCGGTCTTGGTCGCCGGCCGTTCTATGGTCATTCTGCCTGCACCTCGCCTTCGCCGGTGATCGGCGCTCCCTTTCTTTCCCCCTCCCTTGGCCCGCCATTAACCCTATCCAACTGCTCCACCGACTGACCGCCTTAAACCCTAGCCAATTGCACCGCCACCAACCTGATTCAACAACCAAAACTCTAGCCTATCTGAAACCAGGACCATTCGGGGGCAAAAAACCCTATAACTGCAATTACAGGAGGCTCACCACTAGCCCTGTCCACCCACCATGACCAGTGTCGCCGCCCGCTAGCCCCGCCATCAACCCCATACTTGCTCTGGCACCACCATCTCGATCCATCATCTTCTTCCGGTTGCTTCACCTGTTTGCTTGTGCCGATGAAGGGCCTCAATCGCGGGGGGAGAAATGGATCGATGTGGCGATGCAGATCGAGTTCACGGAGTGGTTCGCAGTGGGGGAAATGGATCGAGTGGCGATGCAGATTCGCGGTGGGGATGCAGATCGATTTTGCTGTGGGGTTCGTGGTGGGGGGAAATGGACCAAGAGGCAGCGAGGAAGGGTTCATGGCGATGGCGATGGCGGTGCAGTGGGTGGCGGCAGAAATGGCGATGGCGGTGCAGTGGTTCGCAGTGGGGGCTTGGTGAAGGTCAGAGAAATTGGGATTTGATCTAGTGCACCACTTTTTGGCCAATAGGAGTAAAAAAAGAAAACAAGGGTATTTTTGTCTTTTTAAGGTATCAAAATTTATCAAAACGCATTTTTCAAGAGCGTGACGAACACGCTCCGTTAATTTAGACGATTTTTCTAACAGTTGCAACACTTTTGCTACTTCAGGGGGTCATTTGCAACTTTTGTAACCTCAGGGGTCTTTTTGCAACTGGCCCAAACCACGAGGGTGGTTTTTGCAATTTTCCCTTGCCAAAATAAACTCCGTACCACATGGAGGATTGGCACTTGTATTCGTCGTTCAAAACATTAGCTTGCCAAGAACCAACATTTGCGTAAAGTGGGTGTAGGAGAAAGGTGAAGTGAGAGTGGCTCCAATCGAGAAGATGACGACACATCGGAGACTTACTTGAAAAGATACATAGACGGAACAAAATTCTCAGTTGTACAAGAAAAATATCGCTAATTTGGATCTCAGTAACAAAAGATTGCCGCCATAAATTTTAGCAATATTCAACAAAACACTTTTACAACAATCTTTTATTACTTTAGAAAGTGAGCGCAGAACAAATCATACATAATTTGACAAGGGAAGCTGAAAATTCCATGAATAGTAAAAGTAAAATTTGTTTAGTTTCTTACGATTATGTAGAGTACCGATAGTTTGAGAGAATAAAAAGATTTCACACTAACTCAAATGGTTGCCTAAGCTCGGCCCCAAAGAGCCTGTCATATCAGGCCCAAATGACAAGCTCAAGCTTTTAAAAAGATTTCACACTAACTCAAATGGTTGCCTAAGTTTGGCCCAAAGAGCCTGTCATATCAGGCCCAAATTACAGGCTCAAGCTTTTGCCACCTCCTACCTCGGCTTTGGGCATTTAAAACCCAGCTGGTTGCCTAGGCCCAATCGTTTGTCACCTCCTACTTTGGGCTTTCGAACAATTAAATACGAAAATTAAGGTAGCGTTTTGATTTTCTGCTTCAAAAAAAAAACCAATTTAATTATTTTTTTACAAAAATAAATTGGTGTTTGATTACCCAATTTTTATTTTGAATTTTTTTTTTGGTGGTGGTTTGCGGTGGCTGGTGGCTGCCGGCTGTGGGAGGGCGTTGATGGTTTCAAAATAAAAACCAAAACTGAAAATCGTAAACTCCTTTTTGGAGTTTTCAAAAATAGTCCTGTTTTAAAAACTGGTTTTCAAAATTGAAGAAAAAACAAAACAAAAACTGTGTGTCAAACGCGTTTATTTTCTTCAATTTATAAAACTGGAGAAAAAACTGGAAAAATAAGTGTTACCAAACGAAGCCAAGTATACTTCAACTGCGATTGAAGTAAAAAAATCGGATAGAACTGCATTAATATCAAAGTAAAGAGTGATACAATCTGGCATCTTGGACTTTATAAAAATAAAGTAGAAAGCCGCGGTGAGGGAATTTCGACAAAAAGGTTTGGAGGTCAATCGATGCGAGGAAAACACTGGCATGTCCATTCTTGAACGGAACGATAATCGCATTACCCAATTCATCGCTCCTTCAGGCATCATGCTAGCACTTGACATCCCTGCGCTAATGGCGTACAATATTCTCACCTGGTGCATGAGTGCGTACGTTGGTCCCATCCACATTCACGATGCAACTACCATCACAAGAATTCAGGACACCATTAATGGCCCTTCACTGGAATATTGGCTCCATCATCCCTGCCTACGTCCTCGGTGAACACAATGGTCCACAAGTCCACCACCCACATGACAACCCACCTCCCCCCTCTTAGTTTTGTCCCCATTGCTTACCTAATACTTGTACCCTTATTTAAACACAAACACCAAGATGTTTATGCCCATGCAATCCCTTGTATGCATCCACAAATGACACTACAATGGTGGTGAATCCTCACTGGCATACCATCTTCCGCAACAGCAATGGAGGTCCCTAAGCAACTCAGCACGAAAAGGAGGAAGAAGAACTTGCGAAACTTGACCTCTAGCGTGAGCTTCTCGGCTAGCTTGCCTGAAGATGTTGGTGGAGCTTTTTCGGATAGCATCTGCGCAGTTAAGTACTCAACAGATCCATTTTTGGATATAAGACAATCAATAGTAGAGATGATCCAGGGTGTAGGAGTTCGAGATTGGAACGATATGGAGGAGTTGATCTACTGTTACATTGTTCTTAACCCGTCGGAGGTCCACGATGTTATTGTTGAGGCTTTTCTCAGTCTACTAAGTTGCTCTGTTTAAGTTTCATCCTTTTCTGGTAGGTCTAAGTAATCAGTAAGTATCAATTTTCCTTTAGAAGATGTAAGTATTAATGCTTGTTTCCTAAGTTTGTTCTTGTGCCTTTCTGATCAATCCTGTGGCCGTTTATGAACGGAGCCTACCCCTCCGGCCGGGGGGGGGGGGGGGGTGGTGTGGAGGAGGAGTGGTGTTCGTATTCGAAATACAAGATGTGTAGTCCAAAATCCTGGCAAAAAACAGTCCTAGGAAACACTACTAATTAGTATGAATATGGCTAACTCGCGGCAAAGTCTTCATCACCAACCACATAATTACCTGCACGCAGTATTACCGGCACCAGGGCTACTTAAAAAAAACTGAGTACCTTACCATGGTATCAGTTTAATAGTTTGAGATGATGCTAATTCGTCATTGTTATTTTTCTTCTTTGGATATTACTGATTTAAACCACAAGGAATAAGACCCGGTAATCGAGGAGGTTTACTCTCTTCCTTATCCTCCTGGGTTCAAACCTTGACGGCAACATTTTATTTTCCTGAACAAATTGGGCCGATATGGGAGATTAGGAGGTGCGCCCTTAAGATCGCCCGGTGAGAAGACTTACTCTCAATTCACTCTAAAGCTTCCGGTTTAGATTATAGGTCATGTCGAAAATTAGACAGCTAAAAACTTGAGCTGATTGTAGTTTGTGCACCTATAATCTTCTAACAGTTCATTGCACATTTGAAACCTAAGCAACAAATCAGTAATGTCCAACCATTAGAAAAATATATTAGTAAAACAGGTATCTTCAGTTCAACACAGCTCGTATAAGAACATCTGCTTGGACAACACTTCCTAGAAACTGGTTGAATTGTGAATAAAATAATTGAAATGGACTAAGCAGATACAGTACAAGTCTTTAAAAGGTTTTCCCTTAACTTCTGTAAATTTCAATACTGAGGGAATGTCTGGGAAGGTTGTGACAGCTTATGTCTGAGCACCTCTGGTCGTTGAAGATGACAATCTGAATCCTTTTTCCTTATTCCATGTAAATGTTGCTTGAACTTCCCACATCATGAAATTTTTGATCTATAACAAGCAGGAAACAGATTCTGTGAGCTTAGTTAAAAAGGACAGTCTTTCGTAGCGGAGGGAGTATTAAACACGAGCTCTTCATCATCGTTATTAGAGTCTAAGGTCCCTTATGAGGTATAATTTGATTAAAATCTAGCAAGAGGAGTAAATGAGTAATAATATCGGGCGGATACCTCTGTAAGAATAGTTATTGGTAAGTGATGCCTCTGCCTAGCTACAAATATTCCCCATTAGAAAACCGGGCTCAATGCAGTACAGGATCCTATTAACTTTCTTTTTTAAGACTGCTGTAACATACATGTTAACATTGTACATCAACTTTAGCAGCCAGCTCAGAGATGCCTTGACGACCAGACCATTGAGTCTGCTCCCATTGATGTGCATGTAATCTCATCTGCCTATATTAACCAATCCACATAAAATTTCAACGCGAGAGAAGCAGACCTACCATTGCAGCTTTCAGAAAGGGTAAAGCAAAGTAATGGACAAACACTAACGATCATAGCAGTTCAACTACTTTGTATGAGTAGAAACAACCTGAGGATCCTCTTTACGTCCAGTTCTGGTCTCTGCTTCATCCTGCACTGTAAAAATTGGAACAGCACCGGCTGAAGTACCAAACCCAGGGCAACCGGAATCTACACTTCGGTATTGCTTGCTGGCAGAGCAAACTTGAGCAGAGAAAGATAACATATACTACAACAGAACACCCATTTGCATGTTACTGCAGTGGTATCTCGTCTCTTGCTTGTGTTGGGTTCACATTCACCAAATTCCTCAAATTTGTAGAATAATAAAATTATTTCCTTGCAAACACCATCATTTATGATCTCACCAACCAGCATATGTATGATCTCACCACCACAACACCCACTTACAAGCGAACATTGCTATCTCCTCTGGAGATCCAACAGAGAAATGAGCACAGAGCCTTGTGTATTTCAGCGGACGAGAAAGGTCCTATGACCTTAATAGGATACCACCAAACCAATGATCTTGTATTATATCCGGCTGCAACCAAGTACTTTTCTAACCCCCTTCTCGGACATTTTGCTCCTTACACGCGAAACATCCACCCACCGATCTAATGCTGCATAGATGTTAGACAATGCAACATAGTTACCAGCATTAAGAGGTTCAAGCTCAAATAGTCGATCTGCGATCTCTTTCCCTAATTCAATGTCGCCGTGTAGGTTACAAGCCCCAAGAAGAGCACCCCAGGCGCCAGTATGAGGTTCTACAGGCATTGATTTTATAAGCTCGTAAGCTGCTTTTAACTTTCCTGATCGGCCGAGAAGATCAACCATACAAGCATAGTGATCTGGAGAAGGCACTATAGAGTAGTCATTTATCATGGAATCAAAGTAGTGGCAGCCCTCCTTAACAAGGCCTGCATGGCTACAAGCTGTCAAGATAACAGTGAAGGCCACATCATCAGGAGCTACCTCTTCATTTAGCATTCTAGCAAAAAGGCCAACTGCCTGGGCTCCACGCCCGTGGATAGAAAGCCCTTGTATCATAGAACAATACGAAATCAAGTCGCGTTTAGGCATCTCCTCAAACAACATTGTCGCCCTCTCCATGTTTCCACACTTAGCATTCATATCTACGAGAGCTGCAGCAACATGAACTCGACGTAGATCAAACGTGCTTTGCGTCATATAAAAGTCAACCCATTTAGCCAATTCCAAACTTCCAATTTGCGAACAAGCAGACATCAAGCTAACCATTATGTATTCATCAGGCTTAACATTCATAGAACGCATATCAAGGAAGACGTTTACTGCTTCATTAGGCTGCCCATTCTGCACATATCCCGATATCACCGCCGACCACGCAACAATATCCTTATTCGGCGAGTGGTCAAACAAGAACCTGGCCGACGCCATGTCTCCTGCCTTTGCATACCCGTCAATCATAGTCGTGAAAGAAACCACATTCCTCTCAGGCATTTCGTCAAAAAGTTTCCTCGCACCCACCAAATCACCAACCCTCGCAAACCCACTAATTATCGCGTTCCAAGAAACCGAATTTCTCAGAGGCATTTCGTCAAACAGCTTCTTCGCTTCAGATACATCACCAACATTCGCGTACCCAACAATCATAGCAGTCCAGGAAACCTCGTTTCTCACACACATTTCATCGAATACCTTACGTGCACACCCAATCTCTCTACATTTCCCATAAAAATCAATCAAACTCGACCCAACAAAAACATCACCGTGAGTCCCATAAGTGATCACCATCCCATGAATAACTCGGCCTTCGTTTAGTGCTAACCCGCTCGCGCAAGCTTTAATCAGAGTCGGAAAAGTGTATTCATCAGGCGCAACATTTGCACTGCTTTTCATGCGGAGAAAAACAGAGATGGATTGGGCTACAGAGGAGTGCTTGCAGTGGGCCTTGAGTAGGGTGTTCCAGAGGTAGATGTTGGGCCGGATAACGCGGTCGAAGACGCTGGCGGGGTAAGAGATGTTAGTCGAGACGGCGGTGCAGAGGCAGATAAACTGGGTTATGAGAAAGTGGTCTTGCTCGGAGCCTTTGTGGATGATCTGGGTGTGGACCTGCTCCAGGTTTTTGAGGGTTTTGCAGGTTCTGAGCAGGGTTACGATTGATATGGACCACGGGCTTGAGCAGAGGCTGAGCAAAGACATGTGAGAGGCGGAGAGAGCCTTGGCATTGCTGTTTTTTCTGATTTCAAACAGCTCGGCTCTTCAGTCACCCTGTCGTTCGCAGTTGCGTTATGGCTCTAGA
Source organism: Escallonia rubra (assembly GCA_033065855.1). Classification (NCBI taxonomy): domain Eukaryota; kingdom Viridiplantae; phylum Streptophyta; class Magnoliopsida; order Escalloniales; family Escalloniaceae; genus Escallonia; species Escallonia rubra. Next base: position 163,948 of record JAVXUO010002486.1, read on the forward strand.
CTTTCACGTTTTTATTATCAAAAAATTTATTTATTAAAATGCTCTTACCAGTAATTTTTGCTTTTATTATGCTAAATGAACTAGTGACTTAAGACCTTGACAAGACGAGCGCGTGCAACTATAAGTTATGATATATTAGTGACGAAAATTTTGAACGGAGCGTTTGACCTTTTTTAGTGGCTTATTCTTGTAGTACAGTATGATTTTTTTGAGACACTTTTGCACAATTTGTACAATATGATTTGTGAGTCTTTTTTCAAGAGATATCTTAGCAAGTACAAGAATGTGCTGCAACTATGCAAGTGCAAATCATTACTTTAGGAATAAAATAGTGTACATAGATGTTGATAAAGGCACTTAATTTATTATCTCGTGGCACCATCGCAAATCTCTAAGCGACACTCTTTCCTATTAGTGCACTTGGTGACATGTATTCACTACCGATTATTAACGATAATACTGAATTTCAGTGATAGAAATTTAAGGGTTAAATTTGTGAAATGAAACATATAAGCGGTTGGAAGCAATAGAAAATAAGTTGACATGTTTGGTAAATCAAAACCAAATGTATGAAAATTGTTAAGATGTTACAAATGTATTCATTTTACTAGATGCGCTTATGTTTGGCTTTTATGGTGGTAACAGGCAACAACATGGTGGTTGTTGTGATAGTGGTTGTATTGTGTTCAAGATGGAGGTGCTGATGGTGGGTACCTAAAGGGCTACAGCGACAACGGCGGTGGCGACGACAGAGGCGATGGTGTGGTGCAAGTGCTAGCTTCATCCTGGTGTTGCCGGCAACTTGGAGCGGGTGGTGGGATCGTGACGGTGTTAGTGTGGTGTGGTGTGGTGTGGTGTGAATGGCGTCGTCATCCTGGTGGTGGTAACATTGTGGTGGCGTTGGATATGTGGTAAGCATAATGGTGGTGGCAACATGACAAGGTGGTTGTGACGTTGGCTCTAGTGCGGTTGAAGCAGTGTGTTCCCAACCCATCTTGGTCAGACCCAATGGCCCGCTAGGGGTCCCACTACACGCGAACACGTCAACATTGTCAACAGTCAATTTTCCAGCGCATCAAACCGGTCAGTGCCCGCACACCCAAAACACGTGTTCTTCTCACTTCACGTGCTTGTGCATTGACGTCACTCGCGCTAGCGCAATCGTCACACCCAGATCACCCAAACACCTTACCAAAATGTCGACCGACGGCGCAACCGGAGCAACAGGGTCAACGGGCAAAGGCCTTGGCCAACTCCATGGGGTCGGCCTCGGCCTCACCCGCGACCATGGGGTCGGCCTCGGCCTCACCCAAGGTCATGGGGTCGGCCTCGGCCTTCCATGGGGGTTTGGCCTTGGCCTTTCCTCCCCGGTTCTTCACTCTTCGCGCAAAGTCCTTTCTGCACTTTTTTCGCTTTGTGCGTTTCGTACATGACTCTGGCACCTTGTTCATCACATGGGTACGATTCTTGGTAGCATGCTCGTCGCAACACAACTTTCGGATTCGTCATTGCTTATCAAAACACCTACCGACGGTGCGCCCGAAGTTCGCAAAAGGAGAAATTGCATGGGGCTCCGAAAATGGAATTTGGCCATTTGGCCTTGGCCAACCACAGGGGGTCGGCCTCGGCCTTCCCCAGGCCTAGGGGTCGGCCTCGGCCTCCATGAGGGGTTGGCCTTAGCCATTTTCCCCCGGTGGTTCACTCCTCCGTGCAAACCCCTTTTTTTTCGCACTCCTTTCGCTTCATACGCTTTGCGCATGACTTTGACGCTTCGTTCGTCATATGGATACGATTCGCATCGACACGCTCGTCGTAACACAACTTTCGGATTTGCCTTTGCTTATCAAAATACCTACCGTCGGCGCGCCCGAAGTTCACCGAAGGGGGGAGTGGCCTTGGCCTCCCTTCATGGGAGTTGGCCTTTTACCTTGGCCACCCCCTAGGGTCGGCCTCGGCCTCACCAAGGGGTCGGCCTCGGCCTCCCCAGGGGTGGTGGCCTTGGCCTTCCCCCCAATGTTTGGCCTATGGCCTTCCATTCTGCGCGCACTTGTTTGCCCGAGCCTTTGCACCTCCGCGATGTTTACGGACGTTCGTACATCAACCTCCCGACGTCCGTCGTCCATCAACTTCGCGACGTCCGTCGCCCGGGACCGCACGCCGCTCCCGCGATGCCCGTCACCCAAAGTCGCGCGTTACAGCCGAATGACCCGTCACCGACGACCGCATGCCATCATCCCCAACTTTGTCACTACTACATATTGCATTCATTATCTTGTTATGACACCCACACTTAGCTCACATCCTGTCTTCGAGACACCGACGCGCGCCCTCGTGCCATTCTCATGATGCGTGCCCCGTCACCAAATATTGCTCCGCGACGTTCGTCGCCGCGCCCTCGCGCCATTCTCATGATACGTGCCCCGGCACCAAATATTGCTCCTCGACGTTCGTCGCCGCGCCCTCGCGCCATTCTCATGATACGTGCCCCGGCACCAAATATTGCTCCGCGACGTTCGTCGCCGCGCCCTCGCGCCATTCTCATGATACGTGTCCCGGCACCAAATATTGCTCCGCGACGTTCGTCGCCGCGCCCTCACGCCATTCTCATGATACGTGCCCCGGCACCAAGTATTACTCCGCGACGTTCGTCGCCACGCCCTTGCGCCATTCTCATGATACGTGCCCCGGCACCAAGTATTGCTTCGCGACGATCGTCGCCGCACCACTTTCACAATACGTGCCCCAGGCACCAGGTATTGTCTCGTGCTATAAGCACCGCGCTCATGCGCCACAATCATGTTGCATACTACCGGGATGGCCTCACAACCTTATAGCCATCGCCGTCTCAATCAAGATGGGGGCTTCGGCCTCGTACCGGGATGGGCTCACAACCTTATAGCCATCGCCGTCTCAATCAAGATGGGGGCTTCGGCCTCGTACCGGGATGGGCTCACAACCTTATAGCCATCGCCGTCTCAATCAAAATGGGGGCTTCGGCCTCGTACCGGGATGGGCTCACAACCTTATAGCCATCGCCGTCTCAATCAAAATGGGGGCTTCGGCCTCGTACCGGGATGGGCTCACAACCTTATAGCCATCGCCGTCTCAATCAAAATGGGGGCTTCGGCCTCGTACCGGGATGGGCTCACAACCTCATAGCCATCGCCGTCACGGTCGCAAGGGGTTTCGGTACAAGGACCCCTCGCCACAGACTCGGAGCACTGAGCTGTGACCATGTCCGCTCATGTTACTATCGATCTTCGACACCACCAGGGCAATGACCCCCGGGTCACTCCGGGACGGGAGCAGGTCCTTGGAGGGCATCGCGCCTAGTCCGCCTGGCAGTTGGCTACAGGGGTAACCCTCACCACTGTCAGGTTATTTGCGCGTCTCTTGACGCACCTCATGGGATTCAGTAAGGGCTTGGATTGGTGGCTGGGGCAACGGGCTTACTCTGATCATGCTACCGCGGTGTGGTCAGTCTTCTCAGACAGGTAGAGCGACGCTGTGCGAGGCAGGCAACGCGAATTTGGGAACCGGCAGTCCAACGGAGAACCGGTATTCTGGGACCCCCTGGTGACGTGTCACTCCCAGGGGACGACATGTGGCACTTTATGACATAAGCATCCTGTTGCCTATAAATAGTGAACTTTACAACTCAAAAAGGGACTTTTGGCTTTTCTTACAAAAATCACTTTCTCACTCTAAGAATTTGGGAGCTCTTGGATTCTAGTGAGAGAAACGTAACTTTGGACCGCAACTTCGGACCGTAGCATTGGACCCTGACTCGGACCCTGACTCGGACTATCGACTGCCGGCCCTGTTCGTCTTAGCTTTGCCTTCGCAGCACTGCCATTCCTCACGGCCCGTCTGAGAAGCCTTGCCCTCAGCCCTTACTCCGTCTTTGCTGTCTCTCACTCGGCATACTTGGAAGCTGACACGGACTGCAGCCTTTGTGGCACCTCCACGTAAACACGAACCCATTTCATTAGCATCACAGTGTTGCCGGTAAAATGTGGCATTGGGGTGGTTTGTGGCGGTATGGTTGTGGTAGTGATGGCATGGTGGTGTAGGTAATGGCTTTGTGGTAGAGATGGAATCTGTGATGGTCTCGGCAATAATTCTTTTTACATCATAGTATTAAGTTTAACAACTTTTTTCTGTCTCAACTTAATATTCAGTGATAGCTAGACGCCAAGTATTTTCTGACTTATAATTTTAGACTATTTTAAGCAGATATAAATTCTTTAAGTGATTATAGATATTCGCTATCAAATGCACTTATAACATATTATAACTTTTAGATTTTAAATGCTTAATTACATTATCAAATACACCATAATACTAAGTATTACAAAAAGTTTTATATACACAGGGACGGGAAATAAAATTCAAGTGAATGATCAAATCTGAAAGTTGTGAAAATTGACAGAGAGCCAACCGAAGATGGAAGTCCATTAACATGGGTGCCTCAACCAATATGGCCAGCCTAATTTTAGGCATTCTTTCACTTTCATCTCCAGATTAACCAAGTACTCCTACTGCTGCAACTACTCAACTTAGGCATCAGTCTCAGAAACGTGAAATATGAGAAATTCATAGTCTTGAAACGCCCATGTCTTCCTCCATATAAACTCCCCTTAAAACCCGTTAACAGATGGCCAAAATTAGCTCTTGCAGGACTTGGTCTCTCACCATGAGTTTTTCTTACATTTGTAGCTCTTTTCAGCCCTCCCGTTCGTTCCCCAAAGTATGCGGAAGAAGCTTCACCAACGTTCACAATCTTCCAAACAATCCTCCATTGTCGTCTAAATCTTCTTTGCGCCAGTTGGTCCACTCGTACCTGCCTTCCTTTTACTGTTTTCCGGTCATCAACCATGGCCAAGATTTATTTCTCCGTGCAAAATGAATAACACACGGTTATACCAGTAAAGGAAGGCAAGCATCGTTGCTAGATACACAGAGGGAGTTGTTTGATTGGAAAAACATGGCGTCGTTGTCCTCCCAACCGTCTAAGAAGGCCATACGTAGCCCCGGGGGTTCCACTAATTCTCAGGGGAGCAACCGAAATTCGACTGCGCAAACGGTGAAATTTGCACGACGAACCTCAAGTGGGCGGTACGTTAGCCTTTCGAGAGAAGACCTGGACATGTCGGGGGAGTTGTCCGGTGATTACATGAATTATACAGTCCACATTCCACCAACACCTGATAACCAGCCCATGGACACGTCCGTGGCCACGAAAGCAGAAGAGCAGTACGTTTCTAACTCGCTGTTCACGGGTGGATTCAACAGCGTCACGCGTGCACATCTCATGGACAAGGTGATCGAGTCGGAGGTGAGTCATCCTCAAATGGCTGGATCCAGAGGGTCCGCGTGTTCCATGCCGGCTTGTGATGGTAAGGTTATGAAGGACGAGAGAGGAGCAGATGTAATCCCTTGCGAATGCAGGTAATTAAAGTTAGCTACATCTCTTCAAGCTTAGTTGGAAGATCCATCTTATTTTTCTTGACACAAATCACAAATCAAGCACTCAAACAAGGAAGGCAAAAATTGAAGAAAAACAGGAACAGAAAATCTAGAACATAAGAGAATCATCATCGATGGGAAAGCAACTTGTTTATAAACTTTCTGCGGAAAGATCAATACTGTATTAAGTTAAAATCTGCAGTTCAAAGAATTTCTAATATTTCATGCATATTACAATTTTGAACGTCGCATCCAGGTTCAAAATCTGCAGAGACTGCTACCTAGATGCGCAGAAAGAAACTGGTCTATGTCCAGGGTGCAAGGAGCCATACAAGATGGGGGATTATGATGATGAAATCCCAAACTTTTCTGCTGGAGCACTGTCACTTCCAGCCCCAGGTGAAAAAGGAGACAACCGTAATATGTCAATGATGAAGAGGAACCAACAAGGAGAGTTCGATCACAACAAATGGCTGTTTGAGACCCAGGGTACTTACGGCTATGGCAATGCCTATTGGCCTCAAGACGAGATGTATGGAGATGATGGAGATGACGGTATGCGTGGAGGCATGGTGGATGCAGGGGACAAACCTTGGAAACCCCTTAGTCGGGTAATTCCAATCGCACAAGGCATCATTAGCCCTTACAGGTTTGAACAAATTCGGTATCCCATATTTCAATGTAGGAAATGCTATTGCCAAAAGAATCTTGCAGTTTATTAGGCAGTATAAAATTTTGAACAAACTAAAGTAAAATATGGCATACTGGATGCTGTTTTTGCACAAGTTACAGTGCATTCTGATCTGGTTTCTCTTTCTGGATATTGTTAGAGCTGATATAACTTACAAGTGCAATTTGCTTACGCTAGATTGTTGGTCGCTGTTCGGCTGATCGTGTTGGGATTCTTCTTGGCATGGAGATTGCAGCATCCAAACAATGATGCTATATGGCTATGGTTGATGTCAGTTACATGTGAAGTATGGTTTGCTTTCTCCTGGATCCTGGATCAAATTCCTAAGCTGTGCCCCATCAACCGCTCCACCAACCTCGAGGTACTCCACGATAAGTTTGACCTGCCATCACCATCCAACCCCACTGGCCGCTCCGACCTCCCTGGAGTTGACCTATTCGTGTCCACGGCTGACCCCGAAAAGGAACCGCCGCTTGTCACTGCCAACACTATCCTCTCAATCCTATCCGCTGATTACCCTGTGGAGAAGGTTGCATGCTACATTTCAGATGATGGAGGTGCCCTCTTAACCTTTGAAGCAATGGCCGAGGCTGCTAGCTTTGCCGATTTGTGGGTCCCTTTCTGTCGGAAACATGATATCGAACCTAGAAATCCTGAGACGTACTTCAGCTTGAAAGGGGATCCTACTAAGAACAAGAAGAGGTCTGACTTTGTCAAGGACAGGAGGAGGGTGAAGAGGGAATATGATGAGTTCAAGGTGAGGATCAATGGGTTGCCTGATTCTATAAGGAGGAGATCAGAGGCTTTCAATGCAAGAGAGGACATGAAGTTGATGAAGCACCTAAGAGAGAGTGGGGCTGACCCTACTGAAGTAGCCCGCGTCCCAAAGGCTACTTGGATGGCTGATGGCACCCACTGGCCTGGAACTTGGACGATCCCTTCTAGTGAACATTCCAAGGGTGACCATGCTGGTATTCTCCAGGTACATACTCGCAAGTTCACTAGCTTTCTGGTTTTAGGTCTGTTTTTGAGGAAGAAGGGAATAAACATACAACTCGTGAAATAAAGAACCTAGTTCTGATTACATTTGTAACGTAACACATGCCTTTTGGGCATACAGGTAATGTTGAAGCCTCCAAGTAGTGACCCACTCTTTGGAGCGCCTGATGACAAGATCATAGACTTCTCGGACGTGGACATCCGCCTCCCCATGTTTGTGTACGTCTCGCGTGAGAAACGACCAGGCTACGATCACAACAAGAAGGCCGGAGCGATGAATGCCCTAGTGCGAGCATCAGCTGTACTATCCAATGGCCCTTTCATACTCAACCTTGATTGTGACCACTACTTCTATAATTGCAGAGCTATTCGTGAAGGGATGTGCTTTATGATGGACAGGGGAGGCGAAGACATATGCTACATTCAGTTCCCTCAGAGATTCGAAGGAATCGATCCATCCGACCGTTACGCCAACCACAACACTGTATTTTTTGACGGCAATATGCGTGCACTTGATGGTGTTCAGGTAGTACTTCTTTTTTTTTTACAAATGCACATCTGTTAGTCCATCACATTGTCACAGCTTCCTCTCATCGTGATCTTATATTTGAAATCCATGACGCTTTTTTCGTAGGGTCCAGTTTACGTCGGGACGGGGTGCATGTTTAGGCGATTTGCTCTATATGGATTTGATCCCCCGCAAGCAGACAATTTGCCCACCAAAGAGACAACTGAGATGCAACCCTTGAAGCCAACAGATTTTGACCCTGATCTAGATGTCAATTTACTCCCCAAACGCTTTGGAAATTCAACACTACTGGCTGAGTCTATACCAGTTGCTGAATTCCAAGGCCGTCCTATTGCCGATCATCCTGCAGTTAAATATGGAAGGCCCCCCGGTATTCTTAGGGCCCCGCGTGAACCGCTTGATGCCACTACTGTCGCTGAAGCCGTCTCCGTCATCTCTTGTTGGTAAGTAATCGAGTCTTAATCTTGTTTGTAGCCAACATTATCACGTAAAAATCTTACAACATAAGCATTATTTGAGTGATGTCTACAAAAAAAAATTCCAACATTATTAGTTTAGATCCTGCTGCATAATGATCAAAACTTGGATCTTGTAACATCTACAGGTATGAGGACAAGACTGAGTGGGGTGACCGGGTGGGTTGGATTTATGGTTCAGTCACAGAAGATGTGGTCACTGGCTACCGCATGCATAACCGCGGGTGGCGTTCAGTCTACTGCATTACCAAGCGCGATGCCTTCCACGGATCAGCTCCAATCAACCTCACTGATCGGCTGCACCAGGTCCTCCGGTGGGCCACAGGTTCTGTAGAGATCTTCTTCTCAAGAAACAATGCTTTCCTGGGATCACGCCGCCTCAAGTTACTCCAGCGCCTGGCCTACCTCAACGTTGGTATCTACCCGTTCACCTCCTTGTTCCTTATCGTCTACTGCTTCCTCCCTGCCCTCTCCCTCCTCTCGGGCCAATTCATCGTGCAAAACGTGAACGTTGTCTTTCTAGTCTACCTCTTGATTATAACAATATGCCTTATCGCGTTAGCCATCTTGGAAGTAAAATGGTCCGGCGTTGGACTAGAGGAATGGTGGAGGAATGAGCAGTTTTGGCTCATTTCTGGAACAAGCGCCCACTTAGCTGCCGTCATACAAGGACTTTTGAAGGTGATTGCTGGGATTGAAATCTCTTTCACATTGACTTCCAAGTCAGCTGGAGAAGACGTTGATGACATTTACGCGGACTTGTACTTGGTGAAATGGACTTCTTTGATGATCCCACCAATTGTGATCGCGATGGTGAATATTATTGCTATCGCAATTGCATTCTCGCGGACTATTTACAGCTCGGTGCCTCAGTGGAGTAAGTTCATTGGTGGAGCTTTCTTTAGTTTCTGGGTGCTGGCTCATTTGTATCCCTTCGCAAAAGGTTTGATGGGAAGGAGAAGAAAGACACCAACCATTGTCTTTGTTTGGTCTGGTCTGATTGCAATCACTCTCTCTTTGTTGTGGGTTGCTATCAACCCTAACACAAATGCTACCACCACGGAATCTGGGACAGGAAGCAGTTTCCAGTTCCCATAAAATAGAGAAGAATCAATGGATATAATCCTGGGTTTTTGAGTATTTTTTGCTTTTAGTCTTAATTTTTTTCTAGGGGTTCGAGGGTTTCATGGAGAGCTTACAAATTTTGGAGTATATGTACCAATAAATTTGTTTGTAATGGACAGAGATGCAGAAAAGTTTGTGAACTGTGAAATGTTGTCGAATTTATGATCAGAATTGGCATGCTTACAAGGAAAAGTAGACTGAATGCTCGAAAACTCTCAATGCCATTAGGCTTCCACACCATAGGGAGATATGTTACCAACTTAGTCATGCATTCCAGTGTCTTATTTAGAATAATATCTGGATGAACTTCAATTTCATAAGGTAAAACTGCTAGGCTACTTCGGTTACGAAGGTAAGGTAAGGCTAAGTAAATGATTCGAATTGTGTGATCAAGTTGCCATCATATTTAATTTTCTATGAGTTTCGTACGCGTCACTGAGACATCGGAGGAAGCTAGCTAAAGAGCTATACGGGTGAACAAAGTAAAACTACCTACTTGGTTCAAACCGGAATGAAGAACATGGCTGCTCGTAATCAACACCTATACGACTCGTAGATGCATATTTGCTTTTCTACGAGTTTCCTACGACTCATGGGATGCTAAAGCATTACACGGATAGACAAAGTAAAACTAGCTACATAATTGGCTCGAACCGGACGAATAATATGGCTTTTCGCAAATTTTTACTATACATTCAACGGTTCTGGTTGGTTCCTATTAGGAAGCCCTTCAACATCGTCCATATAAACAGTAGAAGCAGTTGGTACCAGCACGGCAGTCAACTGCATCTCTGCTTCGGACTCGGGAACCATTTTTCCTTGTTCACCAGCAGCAGCTAGTTTTGCCTGAGTCTCGCACTCTTCAACTCCTTGTTCTTTGCCCACAAGAATGAGTATAATCCAACTATGATCAAAAGCATGCCCACCAAGCTGCAATTTAGGTTGTATAATTGTAAGTCCAAAAAGTTGCACCGCAACTGTGTAGTCAGACTTGCATGTATAGAAAAGGAGTTAATTTCTCGTACCTTCCATGCAACTCTGATATCCTCACCGAGAAAGAGAGCTTCTGTAATGGCCATAAGAATCAGTGACAGTGGATTGAACATGGAAGGATAAGTCGGGCCTCGTTGCGCTACTACAAATGACAGTAAGCAAAACGTTGCACCTGTTGCCAACGCCCTCTATACCATAGTATGATTTCACAAACATCAGTGCTGATAAACAGAATATCTTACGCTGTAAATTTATGGTAATCTTACCGAGTAAATTATAGTAATTAGTTGCAGATTCCAACCTAACCTGCTTTCGTTCTGTCGATGCATAGGCCTATCAGAATTGAGGCTATACAATGCATATTAACTTTGTAGCCAAGTATTTGTATGGAAATACTTTTAACAACTTAACCTGTTTGGAGTAATAATATCCCTTTTACTGATTAATCTAATACTGCCATGCTCAATTCATTCATGAGATGAATTTTCTGAGAAGGGTTGCATTACCTGCAAGATGAACCACATACCATAGGACAAGATGCTACCAACCAGGAATGAAGTGCCACGTGTCCAGTTGGGCTTTATTTTCATGATAATGGCTTGATGTGTACTAGTATGATGAATGCCATCTATTGTTTTTCCCTTGTACAGGCTAATAGTCAGTGCTCCTGCCAGGCATAAGGCCGCACCCAGAGTTTTAATCTTGCCAGCCCTTGTTTGCAGTCCAAGTTTCTCTATTCTACAAACATGGATTTAGCCACAACACACACAAACAGAGGCAATTTAAGAAAGAGATTAGTCCTTGAACGCTCGAGCGTTAACCTTTTAAATTGATTCTTACCGTCATCTGGACTTATCAACCAAAACCCTCCAAAAATTTCGCTAAAGTGTCCATGTGACATGGTTTCAAGTGACAGGATTAATTAAAAGGAGCTAATACCACTTGCAGTAAAACCAAGATTTTATTCAACCTGTAGGCTGTAGCTATGATGATCTTGGTTTCTTACATTGTCATAGCAGTTTTTGGAGGATAAATTTGATGGCATGCTTTCCGAATTCAAACTGTATATTCGTGGCCACGCAAATAGAGCTCTATCAGGTATAATGGTTCAATAAAACTGGTTTGTATGCTACCACCACATATTAATTAATGCTCATTTTTTGTACCTGATTATTTGGCTAATCACTCCCCTCATCCGAGCTATCGATCAGGAAACTGAATATACTAATGATCATTCCATATCCCAAATTGTTTCTCTCTTCATGGTCGGTTCAAGGCTTGATCCAATATACTGTACATCTCGTGGGACACCTCACTATCCATACGATAGTTATTTCTTAATCTTATACATAAACACTTACAAGTGCTTCCAGTTCTTTATACATACACACTTATATTGATGTTATTTCTTTATAAGAGCCCTCAAAAACTTAAGCCATTTAAGGATATGATGGCCACATATATTACATCTAGACGCAAAACACAAACACAAGAAAATTTCCATCTATAGGAAGATAGGACAGCACTTTCTTGTATGTCAATGGAAGAGTACTACGAAGGGCTGCATCGAGACTAGGTCTACCACCAAAAGATTTTGATTGATGTATGCGGATAAAGTGGATCCATCACCAAAATATCTTCTTCTGCTGAAAAGGTTACACCAACTATTTGCAGAAATAGCCATCTATGCAAGTCAAAACACAATAGAAATGCAAATTGAACCCTTAAATCACAAACTTTTGGCACTGAGTATTTTGCATACATTAAGATTATGCGTTGATTGCTTGCATAGTTGCATTAGGTGGTTGTACGACAAGAATTGGAGTACTGTGGATGTGATTCAACTATGTAATGCATCTCGTGCATAATCCAATGGGCTTAGCATTATCCTTTAGCATCAAACATGATCACATTCGTCCTCGATCGATCACACTGAAACATGATCACTTACCCGGTCAATGCAACCATAAAGAGCCACAAAAAAGCTGACCAACTCAACTTTCTCCATTTGCCTCTGCAATCATATGAAAGCTTTTCAAGATCGATTTAGTACATCAAAACCTTAATGTGCGTACGACTGGCAAATGATAAAGACCGACCTAAATGCATTTATGATTAACTAAGGACTTGATTCAAAGGAAAAATCGTTAGTGAGAGTCATAATAACGCAAACCTGTCCAAGTAAAGAGCAAAAGGAGCGACACACACAGCACCCAGGGCAAACACGAAGGTGAGCTCACTGAGGATAATCCTCAACAGAAGCTGCAGACCCGTGGCGATGAGCTGCACCTGCAAGCATGCAGAGCGCCATGCGCGACTCCTGAACCCATTTCTTCAACCCCATAATTCTCTACTCCCTTGAGATGGAAAGAAGATAAGATTTTTTTATTTTGAAAGCGCTTAGGCCTACAACATTTAGCCATGAACTGGGCGTGGATGTTCTTATTTGGACATCTTGTTTGGGCTACTGGATTTATGATTAATTTCCTGGCGCAGGTTTTGGCAGGAATTGTGAAAGCATCCACCTCAAAACCAATTGACAATGAGGGAAGAGGCCTACAAGGTATATATATTGAAGTATTGTTTTATTATTTACCCGATGTGGGATTTATACCTAATGTGGGGTTTATATATCTCAACAACTTTAGCATGGGCTCATGAACGCACACCTTTGACCAATTTGATTCGTTTGGAGAGATAAACCGGTGGCCCTTTCCATTGTGCAAGCAAGATTGGTTGGATTCTCAAAATAAAAAAATCTTCCCTTCTTTCCATCTCAAGGGAATAGAAAATTATGGGGTTGAAGAAATGGGTTCAGGAGTAGCGCATGGCACTCTGAATGCTCGCGGTGCAGCTCATCGCCACGGGTCTGCAGCTTCTGTCGAGGATTTTCCTCAGGGCACCTTCAGAAATTAAAGATAAACCCTTTGGAGTGCCCACGTCTTGCGCACACGAAGAGGACTATGGCGGCCTAGATATAGCGTTGTTCGAGGTATTCGCTGGCAAATCATGAGAGATGGAGACTGCTAAAAGATGAAGACGCCGGATGCTGGGAACTCTCTGGGTCTAAGATCGGTCATGGTCCTAACGTGGAGCGCCCCTACAAAGCCTGTACGTATCTTCTTTAATTTGCTGTTTCTTGGACGTAGGGTTTCTTCTGTTTTACTGTTCACTCTCCTCTTTAAGGTTTCTTGTTGTTGGAATTTGAAACGAAAACCTTCGGCGGTGCTATAGACGTCGGTAAAAGTCATAATAACACCAGTTGAAATACGACGTCTGGAATAGCAAGCATGTACTGTGTTGCCCGTTTAAAGAAAGCATCACCAGTTCATGTATCTTGTATCTAAACCGTTTAAACTAAACGTAAATCAAAAAAAGTAAGAGACATGGAACAGCTGCATTGTTGATATATTAAAAAAAGAGATTAAACTAGCCTATTAAGCCGTAACCATTTACCGTGAAATCCTATTGTCATAGGTTCGAGTCTTCTTGGAAACACAATCAGAAAAAATCATGTCATACAATATATGTGAGCTGATTATTGACCCTTTTGAAGTAATATCTGAATTTATAAGATACCAATAAATTACACCGCAATATTACCTCACCGCTAAAAAAAAAGATAAGCCCCAATGACCAATGGCGTAGCAAACAAAGCGCTTTCGAATGCGAATTATTGCACGCAAGGTGTGTGCATGTACCAGGGATGAAACTTTGTATTTTGTCATCTCTGTTGCGTTGCTTTCCTGGTTTCTCCCCTACAGTCACTTCATTGCTCTGTGTTTTGTAGTCACTGAGAAGTTAGAAGACCCACTTAGCAGCGAATATTTGGTACATGTGTTAGCAAAATTGTTGATTATTATAGCGACTGGCTACGTTGTGCTGAAAAGCTCATGGCTGGCCTTCTACATCTACCCTTTGGCAGTTTCACCTTTTGAGACAACTATTTGGGTGGTCCTCAACTATAATAAGTGTTTTGTCATATTAATCCTCAAAATTTTCGTCATATATATTAGTCGTTAAACACTATGCCGTTTGTTATCGTAGTCCTTTTCTCGATTTCCGTCCAAAAATGCCCATTTTTAACCCTACATGACGGGCACTAGAGTCATTTCACAATCCTCAAGAACCGGAAGCGCCCCTATGGTCCTTGACCTATTAACGTGTTGCTAAATTAGTTATTTAACTAATTCTTGTACTCTTAATCCTTTAACATTGCATCCTTAGCCAATTTCGTCATTTTGATCACTTCAATTAGGTTTCGTATGTTGATGAAAAAACCATTATATACCCCATCAGAATAAGTCACCCCCATGACCATGGAGGTTTCTACAAGGTGGCTTTGTCTTTTCGATCTATGCACCATCAACACCCTCTCCTCTGCTACCAACACAACCAACACCGCAACATCTTGTCCCCGACTCCACTTCGCCGATGCCTCAACTGCCAACGTGCCACTACCTGCCACCATCAACAGCTGACTATAGCCAGTCCCCCGCCTCCGGTAGTTAATCGTTGGTTGATGGCGGTTGGAGCTTCGGGGCTGGTGGCAGCCGATGGCGGCGGTTGCGATCAATGTTGTAGTTGTAACTGTCAAAAGTGACAACGGATGACAGACTGCCTACGGTCTAAAGTTATGGGCTGCCTGCAACCGGCTGCAGATCGAGATGGTGGCTGGGTGATGAAGGTGACAAGTAATGACCATTATGAATGGGTTACGAGGCCAAACCTAACATAACCTACTATAATATTAAGTCAAACTCATCCTAACACATTTTAATTAAGTGGATTGGACTAGGTAAAAGTCAGCATTTTCTTGAATTGAATTGGTTATACCCATTGAAACTTAATCCACTTACACCCCTAGATAGAGGGTGTTGGTAGACTAGAACAAGAAAAAAGCCACCTTGTTAATTAAGAGATTTAATTTGTGGTTATGGTACTAAAAGATCATGGTCATATATAGTTGCGACTTATTGACTTTTTTCAGTGACGTTATTGAAATAATCAAAAGGACGAAACTGACTAATGATATAATGTTAAAAGACCAAGAGTGCAAGAAATAGTTAAGAGACTAATTTAGCAACACGTTAATAGTTCAGGGATCATAAGCCTGCGGCATGAAATTGATAGCAACAGATGATATTCCCTAGCGAGGGTCTAAGTCTGCTAACCCCTAGAGATAACATAAAGCTTAAACTCATAAAGTATAGACAGTAATAACGTAGCGCCACAAGCACAAAACAAAATATTCATTTATTTTGCTTGAAAGACTAATCTACCGTAAGGTCAAATAAATGTTGACGCGAACCTACGGAAATATCTAATAGTACTATCCTGTCTATAACTCAAATGGGAAAATTGGATCTCGAAAA
Organism: Escallonia rubra; assembly: GCA_033065855.1. Lineage (NCBI taxonomy): Eukaryota > Viridiplantae > Streptophyta > Magnoliopsida > Escalloniales > Escalloniaceae > Escallonia > Escallonia rubra. Next base: position 179,605 of record JAVXUO010002486.1, read on the forward strand.
TTTTTCTTAACCATTTTTCCCTTTGGTTCCAATCCCACGAAACCACTCCTTGAGAAAAGCATTTCTCTCAAAGCCTTGTAGCTGTCAAAGGGGACACTCTGCAGGTGTGACTGTTTCTGTTGCACTCAATGATCAATTATGTTCGATCTCTTTGCATCTGGACAGGGGAGCATCATAGTTAAATTCAGTCACACTTTACTCTCTGACCACACTGTTTCTAATGTTGGAAATAGAATGACATGGTTAGCCTTTTTTATTTTAGAGAGACCAACATATATGCTGTTTTCTACTGCATTAAAAGAGACTTTACAAGAGATAAACTCTGGTTCCAATGTAGCAAGAGACTACAACTCTTATTGTAATATCAATTAGTTGTCGTTAAATATAATTAGTGGTATTTCATAAGCATCTACAATCACGAATTATTGTTATACAGATCTTGTAGCCAAAAGATTTCTTTTACTAGGTTATCTTTCAAACACCAACCATTTATCGCTTTGATATTCCGCTCTTTGACTTCTCTAAGTATCGTTATCTTTCAAACACCAACCATTTTTTGGACGGATACGCCTGACGGATGGATACAAGTGTGTTATCTTTTTAACGTTTGTGGTCACGGTCTGTTACCTTTGAAATTTAGTGTCCTTGAGTGTAATTTTACTATAATCTTAAGGATATGGGTGTAATTAACCCACCGTGAGCTCTTATGGATTTTTCTTAAATTCCAAAAAAAACATGATGACAAAGGGCATTATTATCCCTGCGTCCTTTGGACACCACGTGATAAAGAAACTGTAGTGGGCCTATAAGAAACAAAATCCAGTTTCCAAATAAAAACATGATGACAAAGAGCACGATTATCCACACGTCCTTTGGACCCACGTTATAAAAAAAAACTGTAATGGGCCGCCTATGAGAAACAAAACCCACACTGGATGCTTTACAAGGCCCATAGATATGGCTGTGTGAGAGGATTTGCTCGAATATTGCTAATGGGCTGTGTGAAAATGCTCCTTGTGGTTCCCCGCCGAAACCCTACCGCCGGTCATTCTGCAGGTCGCTGTTATCAGCTGTGGTCCTTGATCAATTTTCTAACAGCAACAGGACCCGAATATGCTAATGGCCTGCATTAGCCAATTTGTCTGAATAGCAACTACAGTCTGGTTGGCTGTCATCTCTGTTCAATCAACTACAGTCTGGTTGGTTCCTATTAGGAAGCCCTTCAACATCGTCCATGCAAACAGTAGAAGCAGTTGGTACCACCACGGCAGTCAACTGCATCTCTGCTTCGGACTCGGGAACCGTTTTTCCTTGTTCACCAGCAGCAGCCAGTTTTGCCTGATCAGTCGCACTCTTCAACTCCTTGTTCTTTGCCCACAAGAATGAGTATAATCCAACTATGATCAAAAGCATGCCCACCAAGCTGCAATTTAGGTTGTATTATAAGTCCAAAAAGTTGCACCGCAATCGTGTAGTCAGACTTACACGTATAGAAAAGGAGTTAATTTCCCATACCTTCCAACTCTGATATCCTCGCCGAGAAAGAAAGCTTCTGTAAAGGCCACTAGAATCAGTGACAGTGGATTGAACATGGAGGGATAAGTCGGGCCTCGTTGCGCTACTGCAAATGACAGTAAGCAGAACGTTGCACCTGTGGCCAATGCCCCCTATACCATAGCATGATTTCACAAACATCAGTGTGATTCGACAAACAGAATGCCTTATGCTGTAAACTTATAAAGCAGTAATCTTACCGAGTAAACGATGGTAATTAGTTGCAGATTCCATCCTAACCTCCACGCAGCTTTCGTTCTATCGATGCACAGGCCTATCACCACTTGCTGAATTGAGGCTATAATGCATATTAACATTGTAGCCAAGTATTTGTATGGAAATACTTTCAACAACTTAACCTGTTTAGAGTAATAATATCCCTTTTAGTGATTAATCTAATACTGATATGCTCAATTCATTCATGAGATGGATTTTCTGAGAAGGGTTGCATTACCTGCAAGATGAACCACATACCATAGGACAAGATGCTACCAACCAGGAATGAAGTGCCACGTGTCCAGTTGGGCTTTATTTTCATGATAATGGCTTGATGTGTACTAGTATGATGAATGCCATCTATTGTTTTTCCCTTGTACAGGCTAATAGTCAGTGCTCCTGCCAGGCATAAGGCCGCACCCAGAGTTTTAATCTTGCCAGCCCTTGTTTGCAGTCCAAGTTTCTCTATTCTACAAACATGGATTTAGCCACAACACACACAAACGTTAATTGTGTTTGGCGTATAAGATAGGAATATAAGATATAATTGTGTTTGGCGTACCGTAATGTAGTGGAGAAGAGAAAGGTGACGATCGGAATCAGGTTGAGGAAGTTGGTGGCATAAGTAGCCGTGGTGTCTCGTAAGCCGAAGTAGAAAAAGCCCATGGCCATTGATATCCTGCAACCATTTTTAGCTATTTAGCATGATACAGAGAATCATCAAATCTACATCCAAAAGTTTGTTACTAGCTAATCCCTCTTGCAGTAAAACCAAGATTCTATTGAACCTGTAAGCTACCAAATCTTGGTCTCTTATACATAGCAAGTTTAGAGGATAATGTTGCTAGCCAAATTAGATGGTATGCTTTCTGAATAGGGTTTGAACCAATATATTGTACTTCTCGAGGGACTCCTCTCTATCATTATACCAGTTAATTCTTAATCTTATGCATAAGAGCTTACAAAACGCTTCCAGTTCTAACTAATTAGTTGCATACTGCCACTTATATTGATGTTCTTTCTTTAGAAGAAGAGCCTTCAAAAATTCAACTGCTCTAAGGATATGATGGCCGCACATATTACATCTAGAGGCAAAACACAAGAAAATTTCCATCTTACGGAGAGAGTCAGCGCTTTCTTTTCTCCCAACTGGAAAGTACTACTAGAGGGTGCATCCACACTAGGTCTATCACTACAAGATTTTGATAGATATGTCCGGCTAAAGTGGATCCATCACCAAAATATCTTCTTCTACTGAAAAGTTACGCCAACTATTTGCAGAAATAGCCATATATGCAAGTCAAAACATAATAGAAATGCAAATTAAACCCTTGAATCACAAATTTTTGGCACTGGGTATACATCAAGATCATGCATCGATTGCTTGCATTAGATGGTTTTACGACAAGAACTGGAGTAGTCTGGATGTCATTCTACTATGTAATGCATCTCGTGCATAATCCAACGGGCTTGGCATTATCCTTTAGCACCAACGATGATGACTTCGGGGACATCCGATCATCGATAAAATTGAAACATGATCACTTACCCGGTCAATGCAACCATAAAGAGCCAGAAAAAAACTGACCAGCTCAACTTCCTCCATTTGCCTCTGCAATCATATGAAAGCTTTTCAAGATCGATTAAGTACATCAAAACCTTAATGTACGTACGACTAAGCAAAAAATAAAGACCGACCTAAATGCATTTATGATTAACTATAAGGACTTGATTCAAAGGAAAAATCGTTAATGAGAGTCATAATAAAGCAAACCTATCCAAGTAAAGAGCAAAAGGAGTGACACACACAGCACCCACAACATGACGATACGTCATGAGGGCGAACACGAATGTGCCCTCGCTGAGGATGATCCTCGAGAGAAGCTGCAGACCCGTGGCGATGAGCTGCACCGCGAGCATGCAGAGCGCCGTTCGCGACTCCTGAAACCATTTCTTCAACCCCATAATTCTAGCTCTACTCCCCTCGAGATGCAAAGAAGGTAAGGTAAACCCTTTGAGAGTGCCCACGTCTTGCGCACACGAAGAGGGCTATGGGGGCCTAGATATAGCGTTGTTCGAGGTATTCGCTGGCAAATCATGAGAGATGGAGACGGCTAAAAGATGATGACGCCTGATGCTGGGAACTCTCTGGGTCTAAGATCGGTCATGGTTTTAACATGTGGCGCCCCTACAAGCCCTGTACGTATCTTCTTTAATTTGCTGCTTCTTGGACGTAGGGATTCTGTTTTACTCTTCACTCTCTTCCGTAATTATGGCTCCTGTTTCACAGTCAAACGTTGTTACGGACCTTTTCATTCTTTAGAAAACCTTTTTTTGGTTTATTCTTGTTGGAATTTCAAAATGAAAAACCTTTTAGCGATACTACAAATGTCGGTAGAAGTCGAAATTTCCTTGCCAGTTTGACGAAAGTATCATTGATTCATGTCTATTGTATCTAAGCCGTTCAGACGAACACAAATCGAAAAAAGTAAGAGACGTCGATCAGTTACATTGTTGATGTGTGGATAAAAAAGATTAAACTGGTTTATTAGGCCGTAACCATTTGCCATGAGGTTCTATAGTCATTGATTCGAGTCTTCTTAGAAGCACAACCAAGAATATTCACATCATACAATTCACGTAAGCTGATTATTTATCCGTTTGATGTAGTATTTGACTTAACACGGTTCTAATAAATTACAAGCACCCACAAAGACGTAAATTACTTAACACGCTTTCGAGGCCAAATTATTGCACGCATGTACTAGGGATGAAACTTTATATTTTGTCGTCTCTGTTGCATTGCTTTCCTGTTTTCTCCCCTACAGACTACAGTCACTTCATTGATCTCTCTGTGTTTTGTAGCCACACAGAAGTTAGAAGACCCACTTAGCAGCGAATATTTGGTACATGTGTGAAAAAAATTGTAGATTTGGCAGACAATTTTCGTGGCAAAGAGAGTACAAAAGCTCATGGCTACTCTGTGGTGAAAAGCTCATGGCTTGCCTTCTTCTACATCTACCGTTTGGCAGATTCACCATTTTTTGTCTTTTTTGTTTTGAGGCCATCAGTGCGTATCAATTAAGTAGAGATCGATGAAATCTTGATCTAAATTAGCTTCATGTGAAGTTCAAATCTTCTCTTTTTGAATGCAACATATTCACTCATTTTCCATTAACGTTACCCTTTCCTTATTGAACCATTTTCATTCCTGAAATCAAGCTTTCCTCATAAAGAATGGATAAAAAAAAGTTTGAATACAAATACAAAGATGTATTTATATCAACGGGGTGCACTCCCGAGCAGAAAATAAATAACTATTTTAAGATCTTAAATATTTTGGTGGTCAGATGTCAATGGTCTCAACCATTTAGAATCGTTGGATATATTATAATTAAGATAATCATATGGTTTCTATAAGCCCTCTCCTTTCACATCACTTCCATCTCATTCAATGGTCTTAGATGGTCACAATCAATAGTTCTGGACTACAATAATATACTCCTAGAATTCAATTTGCAACAACTCCAAACTAAACCTTCCTCGCATATTCATCGGGGTCAACAACAAGCATTATGATTAACCTACTTTGAGAATTAACCCAATGCTAATTAATGGATAATTTTTTGTTATTGCCCCGGTTCTGGAAGGAGATGCCCCCGATTTTCTGTACAGGACAATTAACAGCCGTTGAACATACTTAATGCCTTTTTCGTGGACACATTTGACGAAAATTCTAAAAAATGCTTTTTCAATTCCCGCATAAATATCAGCGAAAGTATATAACAGCCCTTAGTCGTGGATTTCTCCCTAGCTATATCCTCGAAAGAAAGCTATTAGTAAGAGCTCTTCTGGATTTTTCTTAAACTCCAAATAAACATGATGACAAAGGGCATGATATTTACAAGTCCTTTCGACCCAGGTGATTAAAAACTGTAGTGGGCCTATAAGAAACAAAACCCACCCGGGTTGTTTTAAAGACCCAAAGATATGGCTATGTGAGAATTTGCCCGGATGTGCTGATGGGCTGCATGAAAATGCTCCTTGTGGTTGCCTGACATAACTCCACCCGACGGTCACTCTTTTCTTATTTTGCTAGTCACTATTTTCGACTATGGTTCTCGATCATTTTTCTAGGAGCAACAAGGTCCGAATATGCTAATGGTCGGCGTCAGCCAATTTGTCACAGCCGTTGACTTTCGCCGCAGAAACTAAGCAATGTTCAAATATCTCCGGCATGAAATTGATAACAACAGATGATATTCCCCAGCGGCGAGGGTCTAAGCTTGCTAACCCCTAGAGATAACATAAAGCTTAAACTCATAAAGTATAGACAGTAATAACGTAGCGTCACAAACACAAAGCAAAATATTCATTCATTTTGCCTGAAAGACTAATCTACTGTAAGGTCAAATAAATGTTGACGCGAACCCATGGAAATATCTAATAGTACTATCCGGTCTATAACTCAAATGGGGAATTTGGATCTCGAAAATTTTTCTTAAGCATTTTTCCCTTTGGTTCTGGTCCCACGAAACCACTCCTTGAGATCTCAATGCATTCACAGTACTTCTTGTTGCCATCTTTGGTTGTAATCTATGGTTCTTATCTGTTAGATGTTTCACCACAAAGGCATATATTACATCGCTTAAGAGCAGGGTTACAGCCATGCAGCCATAGTGAAGGAGGTTGACCTGAACTACACATAGATAGGCATTACAAGAGAGGTAAAAGCCTTCTAAACAAAATATATTACGGTCACCTTTTAGATGTTTAGGTTATTTTAAAGTAAGTGGAATTGGAGTGTTTGGCAGGGCAGACTGGTTGACCAAAGCGGATGGAGCTTAACTCTAGTCTCCAAGTAAGATGCATAGAATTCCTTGGTTCTTTCTTTCTTTGGGTCGATGAACAAAAGATACTGGTCAAACACAATATGTCTGTTGGAGCAAGAAGTTTTTGCTGGGATGAGGTTTCTGGCCCTTTCTTGGTTTTTTATCTAATGTACAATACACCACATGGAATCATGTATATCTAAATGTATGATAGGTACAAAGTGGGTCCATAGAAGTGACTCAGAGGTTAACGGGAGCCTCATACCCTCGACGAAAGCTTCATGGGAAGGTCCCCACCCCCAGGGGCTCTGAACCTTCATGGCAGTGAGACGGTTCTCGACGAGTCTCTCATGTCTGCTCATTTGTTTCCCCACGGATCGAATTTGTTTGTCATCACATGCAAGTTTGCGCATGGGATTTCCATAACAGGCTCAGTCTGACTCTCATTTCCACGTCCCCACAACGGCCTATGGTGACGCACAAATTCGATTTCCTGTTCATTCACATCGACAAAGGAGTCTAATTTCTATTTACTCGCTAGAATTTACTGGCGATAAAGGATTACCTAAAATGATCAAGTGCAAGAGCATTTAACGAGAGAAGCAAGACATCCAAATCCATAATAATTGCAAGGCACCCGTACACCATACCTTTGATTACCATCTTAGCAAGTGGATCAAAAAGAGATATTCAGGATCACAGGTGACGACAGATAGCACATCTTGACAATGAACTTTTGGAATTTACTTGAACATGGACAACCCGGCATCAACAGGACCACAAAGTACCAACATGCTTTAGACACTTCGCAGTCCAAACATAAATTCGAACCAACCAAACAGACTGCTGATATAATCACTGCTCTTCTTCTTCTTCATGTGATTCAACTCAAGTTTCTGACATGGGTTCTTCTTACCATGTCTTCCTTCAGTCGCTTTGTTCTTTCATGTTTATCTTATTTATCTTGGTTGACTCAGCCGATCACAAGAAATCAGTCATTACCAGTGCTGGACCAGCAACCAACGTGACCAAGCATCTCTTTTTCCCTGATTTCAGCTCGGTAAACAACCCCAGACTCGCCCACGATGTTAAGCTACTAGGCAGTGCTATAATATCAGAAGAAAAGAGTGGCTGCGTCCAAATACCCGATTTGTCACAACAGGTTGATCCCAGACAACTAGCAGGGCGAGCCATTCATTCCTCCCCAATCCGCCTCTTTGATCCTTTCACCCAAACTCCAGCCTCCTTTGAAACTACTTTCTCTTTCCAATTCCGGACGAACAACAGCACGAAAAATTTTGCTTCGGGTTATGGGGATGAACTTGATGGTGGGAGTGGCCTTACTTTCATCATAGTCCCCGATGAGTTCACAGTAGGAAGGCCCGGTCCATGGCTTGGCATGCTCAATGATGCATGCGACGAAGACTACAAAGCCGTCGCCATCGAGTTTGACACCCGCCAGAATCCTGAATTTGGTGACCCGAACGACAACCATGTTGGCATCAATTTGGGTAGCATTGTCTCCACCACAACCATCAATGCCTCGGACATTGGGGTTGATCTCAAAGATGGTTCAGTCCATCGAGCCTGGATCACTTACAACGGCCAAATGCATCATATGGACGTCCGTCTTGGACCAGACGGCGATAAATATCCTTCCAAACCGGCTTTCTCCGGTCCTCTCGATATCTCACCTTTCCTGAAGGAATACATGTTCGTAGGGTTCTCTGCTTCCACTGGCAATCACACCCAAATACACAACTTGCTCTCCTGGAATTTCACCTCAATAAGCCAGGCTTCCCTACGTGTACCTTCTGGCGAAACATGCGAAAGCAAGATCATCATCGACAACAGCAAAAATGGTGGAATCTTTGTCAACCGAACGTCAAACAGCTTCATGATATTCATGGCAATAGTTATCCTCCTCTTGGCCGCTTTGCTATGTTATTACTACAACAGCAGACGAAGAGGCATTTCATCAAACACCTCGCCTGCACTCCCTGACAAGAAGCAACGGCCAAGACCGCCAAACAAACCGCGGCGGTTTTCAATCACCGAGCTTTCATCCGCCACCAGGTGTTTCGGCGAGTTACAAATCCTCGGTGCCGACACAAGAGGCGTCACGTACAAAGGTACCATGTCCAATGGCTGTAACAACGTGGCAGTGAAGCGGTTTTCTACCGAGTTCGTCAACTCGAACGGGCTCGACAGGAGACGGCTGGCGAAGGAAATTAAGGCGATTAGCAAAATCCGACACCCGAATCTGGTTCCGTTACGAGGATGGTGCTTCGACCGCAACGAAGTTTTAGTTGTGTACGATTTTATGCCTAACGGAAACCTCAACGGGTGGCTGTTCGGCGTCGGCGTTCTGCCGTGGACAAGGCGGTTTAAGGTTGTCAAGGATGTTGCTGAGGCACTGAGTCACCTCCACTCGAGGCAACTCGCTCATAAGAACGTCAAAACCAGTAGTGTATTCCTAGACGTTAGCTTCAGGGCGGTTCTCGGGGATTTTGGGTTCGTGTTGTCGTCGGCCGAGTCAGAACGGTTTGAGTCGGCGGTGAGCCAGAGGGCGGACGTGTTTGAGTTCGGGGTGTTTGTGCTGGAGGTGGTGGCGGGGAGGAGGAGGAGGTCCGGCCCGGAAGGTGGTGGGCCGGATCTGCTGGAATGGGCTTGGAGTATGCACGAGAGGGACGAGAAGGTGAAGGTGGTGGATCGGAAGATGGGCTCGGTTGTGAACTCGGAGCAAGCGGTGCGGGTTATGGACATCGGGCTGCTATGCACGTTGAATGAGAACAGAGGGAGGCCGAGCATGGAGGAGGTGGTCGAGTTTCTGAGTCTGGAGAAACAGGTCCCGGAGTTGCCGCCGAGTCGACCCGTTTCTTTGTTCCCGTACAGCAGCACCACTGGTCTTTGCAGTGGGTACTCCTGTGCTTCTTTCAAGTGAAGCCACGTGGAAATAGCCAGTGGGTACTATTTTGCCTCTTACGAGTGGTGTTTGATTAGCTTGGTTTGTCGTAATAATCGTCACTAAAAGTAAAGTTGTGTGTCAAATAGTTATAGTGACGAAAGTAAGTTTAGTAAATATGATTATTCGTGATGATAAATGTGTATTATGTGACTTACATGAAACTGGAAATCATTTATTTTGGGAGCGTGCATTTACAACTTCAGCGTGGGAAATTGTGCTGGAGAAACTGTTGATAATGAAGCAGTGGCAATCATGAGATCAATTTCTAATCCATGCCTCCGAGAAATTCAGAGATAAAAGCTTTCATGCAAAATCATGCAAGCTAGGAGCGGCAGTAACTGTGTATACGATTTGGACAGAGAGGAATCCAAGGATTTTTTAGAAGCAGCAAAAGGCCTATGAGATTGTGCTGATGCAGATTAGACAATGGATCCAATGGTGTGTAAGAAGCTGGAAAAGAGTTCCTGGGCATAGAACAAATAGAAGACTATGTAATGGATGGGGAACTGATGAAATAATCCTGTTGTCTTGAATGTCTATTATGGTGTATATAAGGTGTCCTGTTGTAGATGGCAAGAGTGATGTTCAGTTAGTAATTCGCCTGTAAATGTAAATCATTGGATTTGGTAATAAAATTTTGATCTTTCACTCAAAAAAGACCTAAACCAAGTATATAATTGGTCAAGCTATGGATGAAGGAGCTTAATGCGTGGAAAAAAAAAAAAAAAAAACCTCTACAGTATTACATTCAACATCTCATATAAAGCATTGTTTTTTATCAAAGACTTTTATCCATTTACCTTACATGTGTCGAAAATATTTGTTTAAGATTTCTGAATGTTCGAAAATAGCAGTAGAAATTTAATGAATCACCGCTCTCACCTCCAACATCTAAGCGAGAATAGTGTCTTATTTTTCAAAAGACAAAGAAAATAAACAAGCTATGTCGCCACTAGAGCAATTGTGAATTTTGTCGAAGGCTAATATTTTAATGGACCATAGTACCCCTTACAAGTTGAGTCCCTTCCCCCGTGAGCCAACTATTTTCCACCATTGACTGTTGGCGCTTCATACGCTCGATCAATTTTTTTTTGTAATTACTATTTGGATATTGCTGGAAATCTTTATCATCTCGCAATCGGGCAACATAGTCTCCACTTTGATCGTTTAGAAAGTAAAACTGATGAGCCAACCTGATAAGGCATGGATATAGAGATTGAAGATGAATTCTGGGACATTGTTAGTTGGTGTGGATACATGACACGATTGTGCAACAATTATTCAGACGGACCAATGTGACTCGTCATGTTAGAAGAGAGCGACAAAGTTGATTCAGAGATCTCAGTGTTGGACTTGTGGATCATCCATTCTTACATGAATGAATTTGTGATGGTGCAAACATGAATTTGTTGTACTCATGATCTAAGTTGTCAATTTTTTCTAAAATGGGCGATGCACCTATCTAAACCCTCGTTCTCTCTCCCCTTTTTGGTCTACGTTTCTGTGCTCATATTAGTAAATAAGCATCTATGTTTCCTACTCTCACATTCTTACTTTTGCTTTCAAGCGCCTACCTGCTCGACTAATCGGTGACTTAATGTCACGATGGATTAAATCAGTATCGATAGATGAACCCTTCACACAAATATGTCTCGGCTAAAACCAATACTACTGCGACAATAATAAATTCATATAAATTGAAATTCTGCTGTAACAAGCAGAGGGAGTGCATAGTTACAACTCTTAACTTTTGGACATTATCCAGTGAAATTTGCTTCGGCGAAGCACCATTTGTCGGTAGAAAATGAAAGGAGACTTGGATAGGAGGTTTTACCAGGGCTTTGTGAAACCCCTCCTCCAAGAAGCCCAGATCCTTATTTAGCAAATTACGAGCACCAAAATCCCCAAAAATCAAAGTCAACTTCCATCGAATTCGAACGAAAATGAATCATCTGGCGAAATCTCGTAATGTGTTGAAATCCGTCGGTTACCTCCGGCAAGCGGCGGCGATTTCTTCGAGGAGCCTCTCGACTTTGCCTCCCTCCTTGGCTCGCTCCTCTCTTGCGTCGACGTTTCGATCGTCTCTCTCGCCCTCGCCCTCGCCGCTCGCCTCCTCCGTCCGATATCTTCGGACGGGCCGGACCGATCCAAGCATGTCCAGGTAACCACACACGCACGCACACACACACACGCATGTACACATAAATGTATGTGTTTATTTAGGGTTGCCAAACATTTTGTACATTGATTGAGTTGATTTTTGTCAAAGAAATGATATTGAAGTCGCCAATGGGTACACACACACATGTACGTGTTGTATCTAGGATTTGGAAAACAGTTCATACTTTGATTCAGTTAATTTTAGTCTCAATTGTGGCAAGGCACGAGATTGAACACAGCTTATATGTATTCACCCACACATACATGTATGTGTTGTATCCAGGGTTTGCTAAACATACTCTACATTGAGTTCGTTAAATTTAGTCTCCATTGTGGCGAGGAGACGAGACTAAGCATGAACATAGAAACGCTAGGTCAGGGTTTGCTAAACTCTTTATACATTGGTTCAGGTAACTTTAATCTCAATTGTTCCAAATACATGAGATTGGTAATAACGTATGTGCTGTATATACTGTTTGCTATACTTCTTATGCATTGATCCACGTATTTTAGTCTCAACGGTGGTAAGGACATGAGATTGAACACACAGACACATGAGGTCACAGCTTCCATAGACACAAACGCACTCACACACACTTAGGCGCCCACACACATACATATAACATGAAGACTTTGCTTATTGTAGTATACGAAGATCTTGAAAATTTTACTTTCCATTGTGGTTCAGATATGAGATTGAAAGCACACACGCACCTACACACAACTCTTGGATATCCGATGGATCCAGGTTTTGCTTTACGTTATCTGCAATGATTCAGTAGATTATTGTTTATATTACAGGTGTTAGATTGAACGTAGATAGTCACCCCACATGTATCTGTTGTTGTATCAAGCCTTTGCTTTACGTTATGTTCAAGGATTTACTACATCTTAACAGCTTCTATGAACAGATGCACAAAAATAGGTGCATATGTTTTTCTGTCAAGGCTTTGTTTAATAATTACAGTGCCTTAATGAAACATACTATGAATAACACACACTCGCGTACACATGCATGAACACTCGCAAGCACGCACTTCTGTTTGTATGTGTGCAAAAACACGCGCACACACGTACAGATACACATCAATAGAAATATATGTATTGTACCAACTCTTTGCTTACCATCATATAAAATGATTACAGGTATGACCAGGATCCTCCAGTAAATTGGGGCATTCGAATAGTCCCTGAGAAGAAGGCATATGTGATTGAACGATTTGGGAAGTACAGGAAGACACTCACTCCAGGCATTCATTTGCTGATTCCCATCGTCGACCGGATCGCGTACACCCACTCCCTTAAGGAAGAAACCATTCAAATACCTAACCAGTCCGCTATCACCAAGGACAATGTCAGCATCTCCATAGATGGAGTTCTTTATGTTAAGGTTGTGGCATATATATCTCGAATACTTGAATCACTGCTCATGGGGTTGTGTTTTGAAACTTCTGGTTGTTCGTTTGCAGATTGAGGACCCTGTTCTGGCATCCTATGGTGTCGAGAGCCCCCTCTTTGCAGTTACTCAGCTTGCGCAGACAACTATGCGCAGTGAGCTTGGTAAGATCACCCTCGACAAGACTTTTGAGGAACGAGATACCCTAAATATCAAGATAGTGGTGAGATGTTCTCCGTGTTGCAGCCTTTTCATATCTGCTGATTGTTTGGTGCTTGATTCTCTCATTGTTGTTAGTCTAAATTATCAGCCTGTTGGGTTTGAAGTTTATTAAATTCACAAAGCACTATGTGAATCTATTAGTAATAGCCACAAAACACAGGGTGAGCATTACCATTTAGCTTACTGTCTATTGCAAAGCGAAGTATTTTGTTGCATCCGATTGGGCAAAAGAAACCATATATTTTGTAGCCAACAAGTCTATATCTATATCTCTATAATGTATAATAATCAAAGCGAGAAACAAAATGATGACTTTTTTTAGCACACCTCATCCTATCAAATATAACTTCTTTGAGCGACACATCGTCATATTATATTGCCCAAGTTCAATAGGATTACAAAACCTATATATGAGACATGCTTGTGTCGTTAAAGGTCTCCATACATTATCTTGGATGGGGTCTCTATTTCGAACTTTAATTAAATTGGCAGCATTGACAAAGAATATATCAGTAAGCCTTCTATATATTGGGAAATTGTACCAAACATTCTAAACCTCTACATAAATAATATGCTAACATATTTGGACCTGATTTTGACAATCGTATTCCTAAAAACAATGCAAGATGGAAACAAAATCCATATATCTAAGTAACAATAATAACAATAGAGAAATGATGGTATCATTTACGTAAATTTATTACATCATAGTAGACTCCCTCCCTCCCTAATAACTAAATGCTTTGGCTTTTCACGCATATTAAGAAATTGGTAAAATTTTGTTGCTTTCCAATTCCTACTTTTGCTTTCCTTTGTAACACTCTGTCTCCAGACTGTTACCCATTCTGGCCACTCGTTTCTCTCTATAGTCCCTCTATATCCTCTATCTGTACACACTCTCATATACAAACATAGATAAAGTGCGTACGATCACGCCTAGTCCTAATACCTTTTACGCCTAGTCAATAGTCAATCACTAAGTGGAACACTGGATGAGTCTTTTTCCTTTTGGATCAGATCAATCATCAAAAGAGTGGTGGTTGATGTGTGGCTTGGAGTTGTGCTGGTAACCCAGATGTGATGATTGGCTGCCGCCTGCCGATAAGGTTAGCTTGGATGACTTTATGGATGGTTGGTGTCAAAGGCGGTGATAGCAGAATTGATGCAGCAATGATGATCAGAACAGGCGGTGAAAGGGGGGTGGGGAGTACTGGAGGTGGTGTAGTTACCTGTTATTCTTGCTTGAATAGGAAAGCAATTGCTTACTTTGGGACATTGGAAAAAGGAAAGGAGCTCACTTATTTAGGGGCGGAGTGAGTATAGATCTGCCATACTATTTTGGGGTGGAGGGCCCCATAATAGCTTAACAAAAGAAGTAAACCTGAAGTGTTGTAAAAGACTGGAATGGAAAACGAAAGGGAATGTACCGGATTTTTAGCACGTACAACCATAAAAGGTTTCATGATTACCTTATCACACGCGGATCTGGTAAATAGCACAATACTTGCTCGCGAGTTTCTGCTTTATGAATATGGAGCATTATAACAATGAATAGAAATGAAACGGCTATAGGTCCTATATGAACTGGGGGGCGGGGGGTTTGATTACCTGTTTATGTGATGATTAAGCTCCCTAGGACAAAGCCGCCTGAACTACCGGATGGAAGTATTTCTTTCTTTGTTTTTATCTTTTGGTGTCCTTGTCTGGTTACTGTGTGCAATCCTTTAGCTAGTGTAGGGTTGCTATATAGCGTGCTTTTTAACCAAGTTTACTGTTTTGTCATAACTGTACTATGATTGCAGATATCCATCAATGAAGCTGCACAGCATTGGGGCTTAAGATGTCTTCGTTATGAAATAAGTAAGTTTCTTGCTGAGGCATCTTTTAGTTGAAGTTTATTCAATCATACAAGTCTCATGACTTCCATCTTCTAGGGGATATATCACCTCCTCCTGGAGTAAGGGCGGCTATGGAGATGCAGGCAGAAGCAGAACGCAGGAAGAGAGCTCAAATTTTGGAGTCAGAAGGTAATAAAGTTTTTCCCCTCCTCCTTTTTCTGTGAGTATGTATACTTGTAATTGTGTAGGTGTCTTATTTTGCATTTTGTAATCTGGGTTTAGCATACTCGTAGTGATACCATATGCAGGCTTGACCTTGAATAGGACTTGTAGTACTTTATTGACCTTAATGTTAATTCTGTGATTATTGAGACCTATGAAACTGGTTAGTTTGAAATTCGTTATGGTCCACTTTTCGGCCAATAGCTGGCCAAGAAATATTGAATGGTTGGGTGACAAGCCAGGGCATCTGTGGTGTCTGCACTATACAGAGTTCTAACTTAGTTAATAAAATAGAATATCCAGATAATGTTTGAAAGATTTGAGGGGACAGACTGAAAGGATAGAAAAGGGGCTTTTGATGCTTTTCAACTGGCATCTTATTATTACAATTTTGTTCTTTTACTTAGGTATTTTGCAATTAGGTTGCTGGGGGTTGGGGGGTTAAAACTGCAATTTTTTTTAATTTTCCTTTTTATTCATAACCTCTGAAAAGCAATCATTGCTATTTTGCTTGAAATCTTATAGATAATTCCAAAGCATACCACTGCCCTGCAAGATCTGACCTCATCCCAGGTTATATATTTTCCTATTCTTGAAATGGATGTACCTTCCTTTTTAACAGGTGAAAGGCAGGCACATATCAATAGAGCAGATGGGAAGAAGAGTTCAGTTATCCTAGAATCAGAAGCTGCAAAGTTGGACCAAGTCAATAGAGCTCAAGGTCAATTATGATTCTGATCTCATCAATTTAAGTTCCTCTCTCCTGTTTTTGATAGAAAGGTACCCCGCGCTCTCCCTGGGGGGTTGACCCAGATAGAAGCAGGAACAGACCAGAGAACTCAGTGTGAGACAGTGTCGTAGCCAAACAAGAAGCATGTAACCATGAAAGTCCCGGGAAACAACCTAGTAACAAACTATAATCAGACAAATTCCTAGTCGTTCTAAGAAACACCTCTTTGCTCCAGACAAAGACCTCGGTGTTAGAAAAATTAATTACGTTCGTCTCGTCACGCAGAAAAGGAACATTGTGAATTTTATAGGAAATACTGTTGAGGTCCCTTCAATTATTATTTTTTGTTAATTCAGGAGAAGCTGAAGCTATCCTTGCTAGAGCGCAAGCTACTTCAAAAGGAATAGCTATGGTGTCGCAGGCCCTTAAAGAGCATGGCGGTGTGGAGGTAATTTCTTTGTACTTGACTAACTGCATCATATATGATATTGGTTCTTGGAAGTGTAGGGTATATTCCTTCTTTCCCATTAACTAACATATGTTCTGATAATACTTACGTTTTGGGTTAAACCATTAAACTTGTAACTTGGTCCCACTGGATAGGAGTAGACGTGGTTGGGAGGATCTTTAATGAGAGGCATCTTCTACATGTTAGGATACCACATGCTCTAAAAGCTTGAGCTTAGAATGCGCCCAACAACGACATCGTGCTTAACAGTCACCCTCACCCTCACCCTCACATGCAAGCTCCTGTTTGTTCATGGTGAAACCAATGAATGAGAAACAAATTAAGGTGCACGACTAGCTAGTGCACAAATAAACACAGTACAAATTACGCTATTGTATAGGGGGACCAGATATGCAGGTAGGAAGAATCGAACCAATACGTTGTGCAACTAGAGCTCCAATACCATGTTAAGTTACATCTGCTCTAAAAGTTTAAGCTTTTAGAGAATAGGCCAAACGATGTTATAATACTTAGACACTTCCATCATCTTTTTGCTCTGTGGATGCTCTCATTACAACATTACGAAATCGTTGACTTAAATCTCTGCACTGTTGGCAATACTTCTAGCTAGTGCATTGGATGCTTAGGAAATTGTTGATGCAATTAGAGGTATGGTACGGGTTATACTGGCAAGCTTCTTAAGTCAGTGAATGCAGCGATGCACATATCTGTATCCACTGTTTGAGTATAGTTTTAGCTTTGGCGGTAGATGCTCAGCAACACTTTTAATAATTTTTGCAATTAAAATTTCATAACTTGAAATGCGGAATTACCCCTATCACTATATTGTATTATGCAGCAAACCCTTGAAGTTTAAATTTATACAAGTGGCCCTTTTCTTGAGTTTCTTATGTCAAGGCAAAAGAAAACTATAATAGACATGGAAGTTGCAGAAAACATATTTCACATGTCTAAAAACTTTTGATTCCGAAGGTTATATTGGCCCTCGAAATATTCTACATGGACTGAGGTTCAAAATTTTGCTGGGATGTGCAGGCTGCAAGTCTCAGAATTGCTGAGCAATATATCCAGGCCTTCAGCATGCTTGCTAAGGAGGTAAAGTGTAGCTTTTTTAAAGGCTGTATGGTGTGTGCTCGAATTTAACTTCTTTCTGATTCTGTTGTTGTCTTTGGTCCCACCTCCTTCGATGCGTATGCAGGGTACAACGATGTTGCTTCCTTCCAATGCTTCAGATCCTGCCAGCATGGTCGCGCAAAGCATCGGAATATACAAAAATATGATGGGCCATAATTTTGGGAATGGTCTTCCTGCAATCTCTGACCATAACAGTGATGTTCATTGGGAAGTAAATGAAAATGAGATTCCTGAAACTACAAAAGCACCAGTTGCAAATCACCCCGGCGATCCTGTTTTCTCCCTACAGGGCTCCAAAAAGAAAAACTAGAGTTGATTCCACCAAATACATCAGCTAAAGGAAGGCCTGGTTTTTCCATTGGGTTTTAGTAGCTTAACGGCATCTTGCGGTAGTCTTTTTTGTTCTGTAGTTTGTTAGAGACGGTGCAGAAGCGGGAAATGCTGGAGACAGTTGAGTTCCACCGCTAGGATCCATATCCTTTCTGAATAGAGTTCCTGACTTGCGTTTTCCTTTTGTTGCCAAGAAGGACTTGAGAACAGCAAGTGCAGCTTGCTGGAGAGAAGCTATTTAAGATTTTCCACACGTCACAATTGTGATTTCTATCAGCTGTGGGGCGTTTCCCCAGTAAGTTTGCAGGTGCTATCAGAATAACCGAAGATTGATTGAATATGAATCACTGTTTTTTTAGTCATGGGGATGCTCGGGCATTTGGATGTGATGAGTAGATGGGGCTGATCTATTTTGCAGAATTTTATCACAGATAGTTGCGTTGGTTTTGTAATCAAAACAGCGTCCTGGAGATATGGTGATTCACAGAAACTCGTACATTCCTTTCTTGTTCTATCTTTGTTTTTTTGGCTTTGAGCAAAGACCTTATCAATCACACATTGTCAATAAGAAAGTAGTGCAAAATAGAGCACAATATAAAAGAAAAATAACATGCTGCCGCTTTCTCATGATGTAACCCCAAATAAGGAGTGACATGTAGCCAAACCTCCTTGAATTGCTCTCTCTTTAATGCCAAAGAACCCTTATTGAAGGCTATTCTACGAAAGATTAATGCGCTTTTACTCGAACCAAGGCAATAACTATAGACAAGGACAAGATTAATGCGCTTTTTTTTTTGTTTGTATCGATTTTATTTGTTGTTGTTTATAACTTGTAGGCCTTCACATATTACTTTAAGTTAGGCTGAAGTGTAGGATATGCTCTACTTCAGTTTAATTGTAATTAGTATACGGTCTATAGGTTAGTTGTTTATTTCCTTGTATACTCTGTGTCACGAAAATGTCGTGACATTTTCAGCCGTTTGGCAAAATCTTGTAATCGCTTTTAAGCCCTTTAATTTCAATGCTAATATCATCTTTATCAAAAAAAAAAAAAAAATTTTATTTGGAGGTACCAAGCAAGAAATGCAAAACAACCACCTGCCAAACAAACCACGGCTAACTCCACTCTTAGCCGAGCAACAAGATTCAACCAACCAAGTAAACACCTCCTTGAGAACCTGACACGCATCCAAAAGACCCATGCCTTGAGACAACCACACACGGCCACCGCCGCGCCTACGTGTATCACTGCCACGGACGGCAATGCCATAAACTCCCGCTGAACACCGCCGTCAACAGGATACACCTCCAACCTTGCGACCTCCACAAAACAACCACTAAAGGGGGAAAAACAACCTTTTGAATAGGCTCACTCAATACGCCCGCCAACCCAGATGGAGATACACCCCTCTCCCGCAGCTATTTAGCCCACACCCATAAAGAGTAACCCACCATAACCACACACCCCACGCTCCAACGCCCATCAAAGCGTTAAACCCACAACAACATGCAACAGATCAATCAAACCAAGGTCCCACAAGGAGAACCAAAAGTAAAATTCAAAAACAATCGCTAGGGGTTAAAAACACCAGAGGGGCACCCTCCACTGCCACGCCACCACACCCCAGAGGGAACCTCTCTCTTTATGGAGGACTGAAGAGGGAGGCTGATTTGTGTGTATGTGTCTTCTATAGAGAGAGAGAGAGAGAGAGAGAGAGAGAGAAATTTTAACATACAGCACCATTGCCGTTGTTACTTTCCAGACCTGTTAATTTAACAGACTGGTAGTCTGCTGGTCTTCCATGAGACTCGGTGCCAAATACTACAAACCATGAAGGATCCCTGTGTCAACTTAAAGCAGCTTTTGATAATAATTTTACGAAAGCAAAATATCAAAGATTGAGTTGGCAAGATTGCGCATCTTAACCAAAATGATCCTGCCTTCCCCAAATCCCAATATTCCTGCTTTCCCAAAATCCCCTCTCTGACTTCTCCAATCTTTATGTAGCGCCAGAAGCTCCAACGCAAATTACGACCAAGTCAAAGTCAACAATCACCTTGGGGCGATCACTTGCCTCTTCGCGATCCCAATTCACCCTCTGCTCAGTAACAATATAGAAATCATATAAACCCAGATCTGATGCCTACTAACCCAAAACCATCCCAAATTCTATGGCACTAGCAAGAAATGAAGAAGTGGAAGGGAAAGATTGACAGAGATTTGATTCAGTTTAATACCTTTGGTTGAATTAACCGCTTATATTTGGGGTGTCAAATGTGAGCGAATGAGTTTGGTGGCATAGTGGTACGGGCAGTCTAGATGGATGGTGGTAGAGTAGAAATTTTGGGTCGGCTGCATGAATTCCAAGTTTGAAAATTACCACCGCGGATCTGTCCCATTACTTTACTACCTTTCATAGCCTATACGTTCAATGACGAATGATCTTCACTGCGGACTCTCCCATTACTTTCCTGCCTTTGTCAAAGCCTAAATGTTCAAAGGGAATGAACTTCATGGCGAGTTGACGGAACGACCCGTGCAGATGAGGCTAATGGATGCAGCAAAGGCAGAGCCCCCTCCCCAGTGGTTGAAAAGGGTGGTGGTGCCGGACCTTTTAGCTGAGGTTTGTATGGACTTTGGTGATTGGTTGGAAGTGGACGACGAGGAAGGGGTATTTTTCTCAGTTTAGAATACACTGGCAGAAGCCCCTATCGCTTTTACAATAGAAACCTATTCAAAATCACAGAGCATAAAGAATTAAAGATCAATTTGGCATCCATGATTTTGTCTTGTTTCATGATTGCAACACAAATGATTTGGCATCCATTGTTCTGTGAGTGCGAAATAAATGATTTCCCTGATATTTCTGAACAAAGAATGAAGCACTTAAACCTCCCATGTAAGGAGAGAGAATAATTTCGTTGCCACAAGTAATATTTCTCTAGTTCTCTGATCATAAAAAAAACTATGAAATATGACAATGAGGCTCACAATTGATTAAACAACATTCAAGCAAAAGGCAAGAAATAATGGAAACCAGCCGACCAATTACAAGAAAAGAATCTTATATTCCTCTTAATCAGCAGTTGTAAAAGAATTGGGTGATCACCCTGTTACATAACAAGTCATATACACGCATCGAATCGAAATGCAGTGGTAAATAAAATCTAACCTCCCAAAATCAGAAAGAAACTCCATTAAAGAAGGCCGAACAAGACAAAAAATCCAAGCAGAATGAGCCAGACAATTTGGACCAAGAGTAGGGCCTGGCCCGAAACCGGCCCACTTCCTCCATCCCCAACGTCACAGAACCCGAGGCTGGCGACGCGTGTGCCGGCGCAGAGGGCTTCGCTGCAGCCGCACCAGTAGGTGATCCCGTCCGCCCCGCAAACCGGATCGGCCCGAAAGCACTTTACCGGGCAAGAACCGGGCAATGCCTTTCCGGTGCAGAGCCCTCCGCCGTCGACGGCGGCAGCGGTGTCATCTGACGGCAACTGAATCGGGTTGTATTCCGATCGGACCGCGGAAGGGAAAGAGAGGCCGATAATTACGGCGAGGAGGAGAATTTGGGAGAAGGGGGACATTGGGTTATCGGCAAAAGCTTTCTTTTCGGGTAAAAGAAAGCCTTTTGCCGTTCTGGAGATTGCTGATCCAATCTTAGGTTTATAGCCCAGAAAACCTAATTCTTGATTTTGACGAAGAATGCGGTGAATTATTTGAGGAAGGAAGGAATCCGAGAAAGACGAGGTCGTTCTTGTTAGC
Organism: Escallonia rubra; assembly: GCA_033065855.1. Taxonomy (NCBI): domain Eukaryota; kingdom Viridiplantae; phylum Streptophyta; class Magnoliopsida; order Escalloniales; family Escalloniaceae; genus Escallonia; species Escallonia rubra. The sequence goes on from JAVXUO010002486.1 coordinate 201,439, forward strand.
CGCTGCCCGCTTTCTAGGCTGTTCGGTCACCTGTTTCCACCCGTCCGAAAAAAGGAAAATAGAATATAACAAGTCTTGCCACGTCATCTATTTTTGCCGCCCCAAATACCTATTTTCTCCTTGGAGGGGGGCGGGGGGGGGGGGGTAGCTATGTAATTAACTCAAAACTTTGTCCTTTTTTTTTGTTAAGAGGAGAAAAGTATCTCATATATATATATATATATATATATATATATATATATATATTAGAAGCCGTCCCAACTAGATCAACTATTTTACAGACAGAAAATGTAATATCAAAAGCTATCATTAACAATATCGACTAACAACTAACTTATCAACCCTAAACAAATTACAATTTTACTGAAACAGAGTATGCACTTCAGCCTAATTTTTTCATAACTTGTTAAGAATATTAACACGTAACATATAACACAATGACATAAATAAATGTTACAGTGAGGAAGACAACTGGAACTGGGCGACTAATCGAGGGCGTAATTGACACCCAAAGGGAGCGCAAAGATAAGAGGCATTCAACCTTGCAAGGTTCACAATATTCTACCAGCATTTCAATCCCAAACCCCGGCAAGCGTAAAACTGAACAACAACCCAATAATCCTTAACGGGCATAGCCAGACTAAAAACCTTCCCCCCTCCCCCACCCCCTAGAGCAGGTTACCCCAATACCCATCCCCCATCCCCCAACCCCAAGCCCCCCGAGGCTCTATCCCCCCCACCCTACCCACCTAAGGACATACCCTAGACGTAGAACCATGTAACCAACGGACAGACCCCTAGCTAGCTATTAAGCTCTCCCAGATCTCAGCAGAAGTTCTGGCCGCCGCCGGTAAAATTTTGGCTGCCACCAGCAGAATTTCGGCCACCACCAGCGATGACAGATCCAACCCTAACAAAGAAAAGCCCCATCAATCAAGCATATAAACTCCTCAACCATCGGCCATCCCAACGATCTAGACCTAATAGATCAAGAATAGCTTGGGATCTACATAAATCTGAAGCATCCGGTGCATTGGAGCGAGGCATCGCCATCCCCATCCCGATCGAGTTGGGGGAGATGACGCCTACCACCACACCGTCTTCGCCCACCATCGTCCACCCTGAAGCTGCCGCCGGCCACTAAAGTTACCAATCCTCACAGAACCTAAACACACGAACAAGAGACGGAAAGAATAAAGAGAAAAGGCCGAAATCCGGCCGCCGCCCCATGCGCGCCAAAGCACGGTGGGGAGGCCACAGTGATTTTCCTGTTGAAGGTTTTTGTGTTAGAGAGAAGTTAGAGAATTTTGAAAGTTGAATAGTCTGCGAGACAAACTTTGTCCTTTGGAGTTTACTTCCTTGAGACTTTGCGGTAACGTTAAAGTGTTGCACGATGTATCACTTAGCGTCGCTTAGTAATCGGAAGTTCAGTGTTGTACTAGTTGTTGAATTGATAGTTATATATTGAACAAGTCACTTCGATTAGTATGCTATGTTGAGCGGAATCGCGTTTCAATATGCATGTGGTCTTTGCAGGACTTTTCGCACCCTCAGATTCATGTAGCTGTTTTTCGACCACCATAAAATTTTCTGATGGTAACAGGGTTTCTGTTTTCATGCTTTCTTACCTTTATATGGTCGTACTTATGTGTGTGGGTTGCATTTACTATGTTAAGCTTTGGTTTGCCTTGTAACATGCGGTGGTAGGGTTTTAGCCGATAACCAAAAACAAATGGCGAAAGTCATTATCAGAGCCTTTGTGCTGAAGAATAAACTAATTCGCTACTTAATTACTCCGTACTAGACGAGGATATTATTACTATAGCCACAAAAGCAAGCGCTTAGCGGTGAAATTCACCTCTACACCCTATGAAAGTTGAGAGAAAAGAGATGATTTGGTAAGGTGTTAGACCAAAGAAAACAATGCACAAAGCATAGTTTGAAGGTATTTACCAAGCCTTTCCATCTCTGCTCTCAAGTGAACATTTGTTTGTCCATCTGTTTGCTTTTGGCTAATCAAATGTTGATGTCCAACAGTAAATCGTGTAGCAAAGACAATTGGAAAGGAGTCATAATTCCTTTGAAGGAGCCTTTCTTCATATCGAAAAGGGAACAAGTTTTGCCATATCGTAGTCGTAGCAATTCTATCCATTCATATAGCATTGCGCACTTGTAAAATTCTTGTGAGAATACTTGTGCTATCTAGTTTTGCCACACCAGGATTCTGTTATACATGTCATACTTTAAATTGAGAGAGTTACACGAGATATTAAGAACGACAAGAGAGTGTCTGTCATGATTTTCATAGTGTAAATCATTACTGAAAGGTAAATAGTCTATGCATCTCTTGGAAACAAACGCGGGAATTATTCCACGCCATTAAAAGTTTGCCAACGAGAAAATTTATTCTCTCTGAAATTAGATGCTCAATTGATGGCTAGTGCTGGAGGGGAAGGATCTCTTGCAAAGGACTTTTCAAGGCTAAATGCTCAATTGAACACTTCATTTTCGCCTTGAGATCGAGTCTACTCATGATGCTTTAAGGACTGAGACTTGTTGTTGTATATGGCAATGCCGTGTATAGCCAAACATTAAGATTTTTGAACAGTTCGAATTGCATCGGTTCGATTTTAGCATTCTAAACTGTTCGGATTGGTTTGAACGATTTGGTCTCACCCTTTAATGATATGCTTTGATACTGTTCCAATTTCAAGAGAGTCTGCATGAGTTCGACGCTTCCAAGTCTGATCTTTCATTATGCAAGCCAACCCACTTAGGTGTCCAAACATAATCCATTTATACCTTTGGCTATAGTTAGGATGAAGTAAATTGGTATGATATTCCGCGTTTCACGGGTTAAATTGGCCCAAGACTTGCAAAATAAACCAAAGAAAGAAAGTGCAAAGTAGTTTTGCACAAACCTTCTAATGGCCATCCATAAGAGGGTGAGACCTTTTCCTTTCCGAAAAATAAGGGGGTGAATGCCTCCATATCACCACAAACATGGGTCTCCTCCTGTCCAGCCAGCAGTATGCAGTCCTTAATATTAGCAGCAGCTCCACCTCTATATAACCTGTTCTGTTGCCCATTTTTCATTTCAGCCTCAAATCAGCTTTGCCCCATTCATATAATAAGCTTCCCACATTGGCTCTCTTCCCCCTCCCCTCTCGCCTCGCCCCCATTCGTCCTAACATTCTTGAGAATCATGGGAGCCTGTGCGACCAAACCTAAGGATTTGGACAGCCAAGAGGCACCGCCCCCAGCCGAGAACCCTGGCAGCCCTAAGAAGGCCGAGGGCGAAGCTGTTCCCCAAGTAACTGCAGTCTTAATAAAATCTTTGCAATGTCTTTAGCGTTGCGTTCTATCCATATCAATTTTGTTGCTAAATGTCCATTAACGGTAACCTTTGGCATTTAGCAACAAAAAGGGTATGGCAATAGCCTTCGCCTTGTCATTCGTCTCTTCAATGTCATACCAGATATGAAAAGTTTCACATGCAACTGGCAACTATGCATCTCATTTTCCTTTTATGTGGTGATTGGTATTTGACTGTGTGCAGGAGAATAATGGAGGAGAGACCAAGAAGGAAGAGCCTTTGGTAGACGTTTCAGAACCGGTTGAGGAGGCCCCCAAGAGCGAAGAATCACCAGAGGAGGCAGTAGCTGTTTCTGAGGAGGTCAAGCCTTCAGAGGAGACCAAACCTGGAGAGCTGACGGCCACGCCAACGGAAGATGAAGAAGTCAAGGCTGCTGACGAGGTCAAGGAGCCAACGCAGGAGGAGAAGAAAGAGGAAGCCGATGTTGTCCAGAAACCAGAAGCTGAGGTTGCAGAGGCAAAAACACAAGATAAAAGTGATGCACCACTTGTTACCGTCTAATAATCATATAGTTTATTGTATCTGACAGACTTCTTATCGCGCTACAATGGACTATTCTACTACTTGATTTGCTGCTGCTCATGTAGAATCAATAACAATAAAAAGAAAATCCTCCATATCTATCTTTAATACACTTTTGCGTTGGATGCTCTATATGGCCGCCTTCCTCAGATAGTTCCTGTATGAATCAATAGCTACATGCAGGTAACCAACGCCTAAGATGATGCAGGTTTTTAGCTCTACTGAAGCGCCTGCTAACATACATTTTGCAACTGCTACATTAATTTTCCAAAGTTCTCTGCCCATATTTTGCCCGTTAAAGTATTGATGTTGGTTTACGATAAAAGGCTATGCATAACATATATCCTTATAGTTGGATATCACTGCACCATGTTAGAAGTATTCTGACATATGGAATTAACTACAGCATTAACTAGATATTAGTGTTTTTTTTCCCTCTTTCGCAGCTAGAATTTGGCGGCCTTTGAGGTGCGAATATAATGCAGAAAAAATTAATCGACTTCATTGTTTATAGCTCATCATACTTGAGCCTTAGTCTTGACCATGATAACCCCAGGATTCGACTAGCTGACTTTAGACATTGCAGAAAGAATAATCAATCAAATAAGGCAGAAAAATAAACAAACTCTTATGAAGGCAAAGACAGCTCAACACTACTCAAACTCTCTGAATCCAACCATAAGCTGAAAACTCAAGAAAATCTATCATGGTTAGAAATTCATGCAAAACTAACTGATAAATTCAAAAAGATACGTACTGATCGCTCATAATAATCATGTAGTTCTCTGAATTTCGAAACCAGAGACACGCGCAGAGCACAAATCGCCAGAATTTGACTAAACATTAAAATTCCCAGACGCTGTTTTACTTGCACGAAAGGACCTTGTTCCTGCAATAGCTTGTGTTCTTTTCTATTCTCAGTTTTATCATAGTATGATTTACACACAACGATAAAATTGAAAAAAGAAAAGAACACAAGCTTGATTTTGCCTGCCGTGTTATGTCAATAGTCTCTCCCACAAAACTTTTATTGCTTCAAGCATATCATTCTATTTGCACCTTCTTATTTCGTTTATCTTATCCTTTATTTTATTTAGCTTTATGTTATTTATTCCTTTTAAATGGGGAGGGGGCATAAAGAATTTTCCTTGACAAGTCTCTGTCTCCAAATAAAGTAGAAACTAAACGGAAAAATAAAAGAAAGACTATTGATTCGGAGCAAAGCAAAACGAGAAGAGCAATACTTGATGCTCCAAACGTACCTAATAACAAAAAACAAAAACTAGGGAATGCAAAATCTCCTCTTATATGAAACAGATACCCTCTAAGCCTGATTAACGATTACTGGTTCACTATGACATAAAACCCACTGATGATTTTCAAAATTTGTATACAAAATGTCATGAACATACGGCCTCCCCTACGCTGAATGTCTCAAGTGACTTGTGTTGCATATCACGAACTGAAGGAAAGCCAGATGAATTCAGGCAAAAACTTGTATAGATGGGAACTATAGTGTAAGGGTGGTGGTAAAACTCCTCTTTGAAAGATTGGGGAGGGGTGCATATTTAGAGAGACTTACAAATTTGAGTGGTTATTAAACCATTGGTTCTACTGGCTCTATAATAAGGTAGAGATTCAAAACCATATCGTCTTTGTTTTTTATAATTGGTCCAAGTAAAGTGCCACCACATGCAACTTTTCTGGAGATATAACGCTGATGCTTCAAAGGCAGGGAAAGAAAGTCACACTGTTCTGGTTTGGAATGCAAAACATTAAGCTAATTCCTGAATGACAGTGCTCTTACCCAATACTAAGGTACTAAAAGTTAGCGAGTCTCAGACATGGTTCTATGTTTCATGATCTAAATTTCAAAGCAGATTTAGTGTTGTACTAAGTCGGGCGAAGGATCTTTAACAACAAAGTGAGTAGGTGATACTTAGTACAGACCAACCAGGTGTCTTAGAAGTCATAAGCAGCTCCTCTGGGCATCAACATCCGAATGAAAATCTTTAGTATAAATGGGCTAATGAACTGCTTTGGCATCTTTATTCTACGATCCACATTGGCCAGGGAAAACACAAAGGAATTCAGAATCTGCATATCCATATTGTCTTTAATCTATAACCATCAAACACAATCTAGTCAAATACAAATGTTCTAAAAAAACCAACAAGGGTGAGCTTAAGAAGGTGAAATCTGGTTTCCACACATGATCAGAAGAACACAATGACAATTTCACATGAGAAATACTTTCTTATTGAAGACAAGTCAGTGTACATCTACACATAAGAGAGATCAATCATCTTTAATATACTGTAACTTATGTAACAGTACATTTACAGTTGAAATGAGAATCCAGTTTCCAAGAATAAAAAAAGCTGCATAGAAAAGAGGCACCACAAGGCGATGGAAAATATAAATTAAAGGCAAGAAAAGAGGTACTATTTTTAAGTAGTCTTGCTAGCGTCGCCATTAGTCTCATCTTTGGAGGCAGGGAAACCTGTTGGAAGATCAACATCCTTTGACACTATCTCGTCAGCTGCATCATTATCCTTTACGGCCAACATGACCAGAAGCACCAAAAGTGGATAGCTTATTGAAGTGAGTACCCAATTCACGGTCAGTTCGGTCATGAACGTTACCTTGTGAGTATCAATTTGCCAAGCCACTGCTGCTCCTGCACTTTGTACTCCCTTATAGAATCCATTGTACCTGCAAACCAAGAATTATTTTACAAATTATGATCTAGATTACATATCTACAAGCAAATGCAATAAATAGCAACCTTGAACGTGTTTTGCATTTTGGACAAAGCCCAGAAACTGCGTTTCAGTGAAATCACCTTCTTAAGGAATGCTCTTGTTTAAACGCAGAAAAAACTGCATTTAGACCTCTTGGAAGTAAAAAAAAAAAAAAGGAACATTTCACAGCCTACAACCTTCAAGCAACGAAGGTGCTTTTGAAGTCCTCAAAAGCAAAGAAATGAATCAATAAAGGCTAGTTATGAAAGATTTACCTGCTGAGGACCTCAGAATCATTTGCCAAAGCTCCAATCACCCAGTAGACCATGCTCTGGAACATAGCATCCAACAGCCCATAACTAAAATACAAGACAAACGGCCCTGCGAAATCAGAACCAGAGTCCTTGAAATCCAGCTTCGTAGGTAGTGGATCTTTACGAGAGTAATTGTTCTGATTGGCAAGCCCACCACCCCAAATGACAGTCCCAAGCACCGCAACAACCGAAATCCCGACCAACCCCCTTGTCCTCCTGCTCTTAAAGCTGAAGTCCATTATATACCCGATAAAAACGGACCCAATCATCTGTGCACCCCAATAAAACACATTGTTCAACCCCCTAGTCCTCAAGTTAAACTGAACCCCATTCACATTATTAAACTGGTAACTATAGAAGAAATTGCTTGCCCACGAAGCCGGCACCAACAAAAGCATCTTCCAGTTCAAAAACAGCTTAAGAATCGCGATGCTTTCGGTCGTCACATCCGAGTACTTGATGTTAGTACAATGTGACCCATCGTCGCGAACAACTTTCCTTGGATGCAATATGGTCAGTGTCAAGACAGTGCCGATGGACATAAATATCATGAACCCAATGTATGTCCCATCATTAACTGAAGCATTATTGTCGCCGCTTCGATTATAATTCAGTATAAATGGAATTAATCCCCCAATAACACCACCCATGTTGAATATACTCCAGAACATGGCTATGTAAATCCCTTTACGGCCCGTCGGTGGGTACGATGTCATTATGGCACCCTGGCCGGCCCATAATAGGCCTGCACCGATACCCAAAATAGCTCCTGCCACTATGGCAAAAGCCTGGTGCTTGTGGTGGTTGTAATAAAGGAATGAGCCGGCGTAAAGGATGTAAGTCGAGCAGCCAGCGAAAAGGGTTAAACGTGGGCCTAAAATGTTGTAGATTCCACCACCCAGGATGCCGAAAACCGCAAAGGTGGTGTACAGGGCGGTATTGGCGTTGTTTGCGGCGGTCGGATCGACCTGGCCGCCGGCGCCCATGCCGGAGAGGGCGTTGAACATGCCGGGGCAGCAGAAGCAGACCAGCCCAATGAGACCCACTTGGACGATGGGCGAATTGTACCGGAATCTCGATGTAATGGGCTGGGATTCCGGCGGCGACGCCGTTTCTTCATCACCTTTGACACCCATGATCGGAATATTTTTTTTGGGATTCCAAGAAATGTGAATTTTTGAATTGGGTGTGCAACTGTGAGGAACCAGAGGGCTGAATTTATGGGGCTGGTGAGAGTGAGGGATCTTATAGAATGTAACGCCTCTCACACAGCTTGCTGCTAGGGATGTGTGTAAGGGGTGACAGATGGATGAAATTGGTTCCTTCACTGATTATAGAAAGACCATAGGCAAGATGACGATATTGAAGATTGAATCTTTTGTGGTTCCAACAGGGATTGTTTTCTCACTTTGAATATTCTTTTTTTGTAAACTCATCATCGAGTCCCATTGGTTCCAAACCTCATTTTGTCGAATCAGTTTGGTAAATGTCATTCTCTAGGCTTCATTATACACAGGACCAACAAAAAAAGAAGACCTTTTTGTAGGCCTCAACAGGTATCTAAACAGGAACAGTGATTTAATTTGAAGGTTAAAAAAAGTGTAATACCTTTGGATCTGTTGGTCGAACAGAGTGTTATGAAATTTCGTATACCTATCTAAGATTAAAGATACATATGTTCTGAAATTTTATCAAAAGAACGATGTCGACTTTTTTTTATTTAATCCTAATTGTAGGCCTAAGATCAAGAACGGTCAAAGAAATTAAAAAAGAGCAAGAACGTACACCAAACGCATTCTTCTGTTCGTTTATGTTCTTTTTACATTAAAAGATCAAGAATAAAGGAACGAGTAGTGTTACCAAACACAACCTTAATCTTTCTATCACATGGATTATCACATCAAATGTACGTAACTCAATTTATGGGACATCTATAAAGCATTGATCTCTATGTACTAAAGTCTAACACGTGAACAAGTTTATCATGCGTCTATAGTTGTAAAACACCTCACTCTAAAGTTGGGACCTCAACGACAAGTAATCGGTAAGTAACGCACACAAAAAGAACAAGGTAGTTTTGAATTAAATTTACACGAAGGTTGCACTTGTCAATGGTAAGAAAGATACAAAGTTTGAACAGGCAAGGAACATGTCTTGATCCATTTCTATTTCTATAAACTAGGCAGGACCACTGCCTTTCAGGATTTTACCTAGTTAACATTATTAGTGAAGGTTCTTGTCATATACCTAGTGTTCTGATGTCAATATCAACAGCAGAAGATTTTTCAGCAAGTTTAACTCAATGATGTGAAGGGTGGAAAACAAACAGCAGATGCCTCAAAAGTCATCTAACAAAGAAAATGATGGCCATGGTGAGTTCATTTGCAAATTTACATTTTTCTTTCTGGGTGCACACCACAAGACCAGTAGGTTGATTTGTTTAACAGGACAGTGATGGGGGTAATCCATCCAGCTCTGAACTGTACAAGATTCGTATCGATTGAATTGACTATATTTTCGTTTTCTCCGGCCGGCTGGCCGGCAGCAAAACCCCACCTTGTGCAGCACACACGTGAGTCCATTTGACATGAATAAGACTTCTGATCAGCCCTGGAATGTTATAAGAACAACAGCAGTGTGTTGGACAGCCGGCGGCAATATTCAAGCTATTAACAGCTCTCGTCAGTCTTTCGACCTCCTAACGTATGCATCTGTAAGTCAAATGACCCAGTCAAGAACAGTTCATTGACATTAATAAGATTTCTGGTATATCATAAAGTATTAAGGCTGGATTCTGGAATCCATCCATAATCATAACAAAAAGTGGTGGGCAGCCGGCAATATTTCAAAGTTATTAATGAAAATTGTCAAACACACGAAACATTTTTGTCTTGCAACAGGATTGAATTTTGGTTTCGTTTTCCTTTTTAGTAAGACAAGACAAGAAGAGGCCAGATCAAGATGAGCCACATGAAATGAGATGTAACAAGTTCTCCTTAGAAATGCTTAGGTCAACTGGTAAGGGGCTGTCCTAGCTTAACCAGAGGTCTCGTGTTCGAGCCCTGGGAATGCAGCTGCGTTAAAACTTGGTAGGGAGAGCTTTTCCGCCCATGTGGTCCTGCCCAGCTCGAACCCGGATTAGTCGGCTCTCAATGTGGTGTCCGGAAACCGGGTGGTCTAACCAAAAAAAAAAAAAAAAAGAAATGCTTATGACTTGGTACGAAGACAGGTCTTAAAGTCTTCCATGGACTATACATAGGGATTGTAGTCGGTTTTCATACCCAGTGAATTTCTCTTGCACTTGAGCATATTTTTTGGTTCGAGAGTATGCTTTTAACATGGTATTAGAGCGAAGTCATGCTCATGTTCCATGATTTTCAGGTCATTATCTCATATTTTATGCTATGTGTAAAATTTTACTTTGCTCCGATTGAGGTTTAGAATTACCATATATTTCACGTTATGGGTGACGACGGGTGTTAACGTCTCATTTACATTACATGGGAGATGTGATCATGTCTTATATCTGGTGGATTTCTCCTCCCTCTTGAGCATACTTTTGGATTGAACACCAGACCTTAATAACAATAACTTCATTTCATTACTTTAAAGGATGAGTAACTCGAATGGTATAACAAAAAATCCAGGAAAACAAAGCAAAAACTACCCCCTAGTTAGGATTAACATGTCCAATGCATACCTCACACATGCTTGAAAAAATGGGGAAGTCAAGTACTCTTGAACTATACATGGACGACCAAAAAAAAGTACTCTGAACTATTGCTATAGGCAACATAGTTGAATTTTTTCAACTAAGAAAATATAAATTCCAAAAAAAAGCGTCATCAAGAGATAAACTGAAAATTTAGAGTACTCGTTCTGATGTTAGTTGGCCGGTAGACAATAGATAACAAAAAGGCGATAAATCTTGCAATATGTATTTAATAACTGCTAGTATTTTAGTAACTCAATATTTGTGGTTGTCTTGCAATATTTAACATATTGTTCTTCAAATGTCAAAATCTTTCCTAGGCCTATCTGCCTAGAATTTTTGGTTAGATCTAAGGAAGTAAAACAAACCTTAAACGGAGGGACAATCATGATTACATGTCGACTTGAGAAATCAAGGCAACTATGGGGACCTTTCCAAGCCCTTGGATGTCCATATTATTGAAAACTCTTCTTGTTCTCACACAAGGACCTAAAGAACTATCACAACCAGCTAGGAGATGCTCCAATTATATTGAAAATTATTAGTATTAAATGACAAAACTTTTTTAAAAAAAATTACGACAATCATACAAAATCATTAAATTAGATTCGAAAAATAAGTTAATACTTATAGGTAAGTATATAGCAAAGTAACAAATTAAGAGAAAGAACTGATAGCTTGTGAGCGACACGAATCATTCATTCATTGACTTTAGATCACTATTATCTAATGAAGATTTAAATTCAAAGCAAACTGATCAGTTTGATTCAGAATTTAAATCTTCATTATCTCAGTTACATTTAAAGTCTTCACTATCTCTTGTATATATACACACAGATTCTAGAGTTCTAAAGTTACAAGGCAGCTACATAATTTGAAATACAAACTACCAATTTGATCTGATCTGATCCTATTTTCTTGGAGAGATTGTTAGTTGCCAAATCTTCTGAATCAAACTGATCAATTTGATTCGAATTTAAATCTTCATTATTATCTCCCATTCATGTAGGTCTTGACGAGTAACAACGATCCAATATGTAATCCACAGGCTCATAGTGACGTCTCATCTGATAGCACGACTACAAAAAGACTTGCGAACCCATCTTATCAAATTGCCGACATAGTTGGTATAAAAAATATATTTGTGTAGAGTATCTCTACACATCTCTTACTTTGTCTAACGGGTTCTCTTATTACCTTTGTCTAGCCATTTTCTTGTACTAGACATCACTTATTTATACGAATGGAGAGGATGCAAAGACACCTCTTAAAAAAAAAAGGTCATAACTAGTTTTCTACCCATCCCATTCCGACTTCTATAGGGAACGCGTAGGAGACCTTTAATTTAAATGAAGGGTCATAACCCTTAAATAAAATATTAATTTGGAGGGTGTTTTAGAACTTTTCAACAAATTATTGGTGCATCCATTTGATTTTTGATCGTACATAAGACAATTTTAAGTAAGCAAATAATGTTGTCGCTTGTCAATGTGATAACTATACCTGATTCTACTATATGCATGCTTTGTCACGAACATATCAACGAAATTGAATGAGTAGGCCTCGAAGCTGCAGGGGACGCAAGCAAAGAACCTTAATTAGGCAGTAAAAGAGGATTTCAGAAGTCTCGTATAATAATTTGCGTAATTCGCATAATCCATGATAATCTGTGTATGCTATATTCCCTGAGGCTTCTAGAGAATCAAGAACTCGGCTCTTCTAGTTGTGCTCATGTTTGTAAAAAAGTCAAGCTTGAGATTGAGTTCAAGCTTGTGGTACGATTAAGCTTGCCTCAGTTACTGCACTACTCGACACCAAAGAGTTTTTCTCTCATATATAGATAACATTTGTTAGAGAGGGGCATTAGCAAGTATCTATTCTACCCTAATGATGATTATGCTCAAATTCAAAATTATTTATGTACCTTAATCTCTACTATCTTTGCCACTTTAGACCCTTTACTCACTCAGGTAGTGTTTGAAAATCATTTGATTTTCTATTTTTTCTCTAATTTTGTAAACTGGAGGGGAAAAAACGTATTTGACACACAATTTTCATTTTTTTCCCTTCAGTTTTGAAAACCAACTTTTAAAACATAATTGTTTTTGAAAATTTTCATTTCGGAGTTTTTGTTTTGAGACCACCACAGCCACCGCCCGCCGCCGCCACCAACCACCACCTGTCGCCGGCCATCGCAGCCCACCGTGCTGGCCACCACCATGCCCCACCAAAGAAAAAACTTAAAATAAAAACTGGGTAATCAAACACCCAAAAGAAAAAAAAAAACTCAAAATAAAAATTGGGTGATCAAACACTCATTTGTTTTTATAAAAAATAAAAATTAAACTAACTTTGATTTTATTTTATTTTTTTGAAAATAGAAAATCAAAACTGGAAGTGATTTCAAACAAACTCTCAGTTTAGACGATCGATTGCCCAAAACTCTAATAACTCGTGCCAAAACAATATACATCAAATAGAAGCAATCGCTCTTACCAATACAATGTACATCAAAAGAAATCATGATCCCCTGCTGTAACCATGGTTACAACAGGGGTGCTGTCCTTCTGTCTGTGAGAGGGGGACGAGAGAGAGAGGGTTCTCTCTCTCTTCCCCTTCTCACAGCAACACGAGACATCAACCCTACTGTAATCATGCAGGGGAAGAGAGAGAGAACGGTTCTCTCTCTTCCCCCTCTCACAGCAACATGGGACAACAGCCTTGCTCTAACCATGCAGGAGATCCTGATCCATCAAGCAGAAGCAATCGCTCTACAGTGCAGCTACTGCAACTTCGGCTACGGCTAGCCTTTGCTTAAGCCTAAGACTTTCATTGCTGCCTGAAAGCCCTTACAGGAGATCAACCTACTTGTTGACCCAATAAGTAAGACTCACTCTTACTATTTCCAGAAATTAAGCTTGGCTCTCAGCCCAACCCAATCGATATCCTAGTCTATTGGGCCCAGGATAAACGAACGTTGGGCTTGGGCCCAACTCTCTGTCTCCCTCCATCTCTTCTCCATTAATAACTTATCCAACCTCTCTCCGGGAAACAAGTTCCGCCATTTGCGGAATCCACACGAAGAATGCTCTCACTGGCTTTGTTTGGCAACTCTTGCACCGCCATCGCCACCGTAGCCTTCACCACCACCCGGCCTTCCAAACGGTTCACCACCCAAGCCTTCCTCAACAAGCCCCCGCCTCCACTCCCAAACTCCACCAGTCACCCCTCCGTAGTTCTCGACAGCCTCCGAGTCCTCGAGTGGGACAAAGTGTGCGACTCTGTCGCCTCCTTCGCCGGCACCTCACTGGGCCAAGACGCCACCAAGGTATCATCTCTGCGTGTGTGTGCGTGTGTGTGAGAGAAAGCGTGAGTGAGTGAGTTTTTTATTAAGTTGTGGTTTTCGGTGTGATTGTGTTGTTAGGCGCAGCTATGGAGTTTGGGTCAGAGTTATACGGAGAGCTTGAGGCTGTTAGAGGAAACGAATGCGGCAGTGGAGATGCACAAGTACGGTGGCTGCACCATGGATTTTGCCGGCATTGATGTCGCATCGGTTAGTTCTCCGCAATTAGATTCTTACTTCTAGTAATACGAAGGTTAGGTTTTCGTTATTTTGGATTGACACAAGCACATGTAATGTAACTTTGATGCACCGTTCAGTAATAACGAGTCTTGGAAAGCTATGTCTAGCGCTTCAATGTGTAGTTTGAGTGTTATGAGTGGATACTAATTTCCTAGTCTAGAAAGTAAGAACAAAATACTCTGTAGAAAAAGAGCTGTGGTAGTTACCTCTAGAACTTGTAGCATGAAAAAGATAAAGGTAAATACTGTTTTTGCATGTGCATTGCTTCTAGGATCTCACCTACCAAAGAAGAAGAAGACTATCTGTGATCTTAACACCTTAAGACTGCAACTTTATACTCAAGTAATACCTGAATCTGTTACATTATTATAGCAAGTGGGAACTTAAATAGTCATTGGGAAGTCTGTAAGGAATGCTATATCTCCGACACTACTAAAAGCTATAGGCAATGATGTAAAGTGAGCAACTTTTGGATGCTGAAGCAAATTAGGACAAAGCAAGATTGGTACAAATAATATATATGCAACCAATGTGTCAATTGATTTGCTTTCTGTTTTGTGGGTGAGGAACTTTTCTTTCTCGATAGATGTTCTTTCCCCTATGTCTAGGTTTGTATTTCGTTATATAATAGGTTCTTTTCTGGAGCTTTTTATTCTTCCCTTGCTATCTCCAAGGTCGGCTTCAAGTTGCGCCTTCACCGTCTTGCCCGAAGCGATGGAAGCCTTATACAGTGGGTCGCCTCTCTATCATGATTGGTTAACGGAATTTGGTTGGTTGGAGGTAGTATTTCTGTGTTTGTTCGTGGGGGCTTCTTTTGGCACGTTTGGAGGTAGTTATCATGTAATTGATGTGGTGGAGATCCATTATGGGATGAGCAGATCACAAAATTTAGGTACGAGTACGAAGCTCGTGACAATCATCAGAGGCAACAGTGTTATAGTCGGCCCATCCTGAAGCCGATGAAGCAACGGTTGGTGTGTATTCTTTCATGGATGTGGGCGGTGAGGTTCAATCCTGTCTCTGTGCGCATGAGGCTTTCTTCTCCTCCTGTTTGGTTGGGAGTGGTTTCTGGCAGATTGTTGCTGCTTATTTTTCCCTGGTTGTCCTCGGACTGAGGTGGTTTGGGGATGGTTTTTTTCACCTTCAAGGATTCATGTCATAACATTATCTGCTGGGAGATAAGATACCCTAGGCTTCATAGATGACGGTGATTTTGAGCCAAGGTTCATGTCTCCCGAACAACAGTTATATCTCCCTCTTCTGTAAACAAGGCTTAATATGTGGGGAACTCATAATAATTGCCTTATTTCTAAATTTTTTGCTCTCTTCTGTTCTAACTGATAGCTGAAATTGTGAAATAGACATTGTGCATTATGGATGCTATATTATCATTGGCTTTTCATCCTTGAAGGTGAAATCTGCTGTACAACATGCCCGAAGGGGTTTGCCCATGGATGGCAATGAAGCAATGGCTCTTGTAGCACTGCTACAATTTGCAGAATCTTTGCAGTTGAATCTCAAAGCTGCAATAAAAGAGGATGCAGATTGGTTACAGCATTTCATGCCTCTTTCTGAAATGGTATATGCATCACGAATGTTTCCTTTGAACACCTTTCTCTTTGTATTTTGACAGCCTTGTTTTTTTGTGTACATTTTGCAGATTATGGAATTAGTCATAAACCGATCATTAGTCAAGTTTATACAACAACTTATTGATGAAGATGGCTCTGTCAGAGATTCTGCGGTCTGTCACTTGCAATGCATTAGAAAAAATGATCTGCGATCTTTTAATTGATGTTTGATGTTTGTGCCTTTTCACATACAAATGACTAGTTATTTGAATAAGATACCGCTGCACATCTCACTTATTCTTCATATTCAGCTCTTTTTCTTCTTCTATTTCTCCTTTCTACATCATATGAATCTTTTCTTTTGCCTGACGCAGAACCTTTCTTTTCCTTCTTCTTATTCCTCCTCTTTTTTTCTTCTGTTAAGCAATAAATTTATCACATGGTGACCATATTTATTATTGTTTATCAGTGTGAAATTCTCAGTTCTTTTAGAATTTAGTCAGTTTCATGTTCTTTTTTAAACTTATGCCCCATCCTCTATATTTAATTTCAGAGTCCAACATTGAGACGATCTCGGGAACAGGTGCAATTCCTTGAAAGAAAGGTAAATTGCTTCTTTTCTTTTTTCACAGTTTTCACTTAATACTATGGGTTTGAAAAGTTGCCCATTGGTTTCATCAAAAACCTTTTCTTTTCTTTACTGGAATGCCAGTTTCTTAATTGAGACTGTCTCATTAAGATATAATTCATAACTGACTATGTATGATGCCTGGCTATTCCAAACTATGAAAAAGGGCTATCCTAGTGCACGGGCTGTGCCAACCCAGAACAATCAATAACCATGTATTGTCTAAACATAAAGGAAAGGCTTCAAGTACTTTAAATCCATCATCAGCATGCATATTGATCACGAGTGCTTCATGAAGGATGCATGGCTTTGCTGCCAGACCTCAGACATATAAGAAATTATTTTTTCTTTCGTGATACGTTAACTGCATCTTTTGGATAAGTAATATTGCGTGCATTTGCTTGGTAAGAAATTGTTAGCTTGTATATAGCATCTAATAAGTTGATTTTAGACTGTGTTTATGTGAGTGTATATTTATTGCTCAAGTACAAGTTCTTTGGAATTTTGGTTTTAGTGTCTTAGGTTACTTGATAGCACGATACCTTTAACATCAATCAATGGAGAAGATATCAAAATTGAAAATGGAAAGGGGAAATCATTGACATGTTAACTGTGGCGAAAATAATCAAATTAATTCATATGTTTTTCAAGACATTTAGAGTCCCATGTTTAGTTATGTCCAAAATAGGTTCAGGGAATTGAATTATCAATGTGCAGGGGATAGACAACCAGTACATTTGTTTGGTAGGGGCATCGGAGGGACCAAGTTTTTGACCTGTTTACCTTTTAATTGAATGTTTTTTGATACAAAGAGGGAAAATTTCTGCCCTTCCTTGGAGATCTCTTTTAAGTTCCTCTACTCTTAATAAGCAGAGATAATGGTAAAAACCTAGAAAAGCAGAGGCATAAACTTGTTTCCACAATGTTATCATGTATTACCAGATTGCAGCATTTTTTGATTTCATTTATTCCACTACTCAGTTAAATTCCAGTACTACCTCCTGCTATAAGAATTCCTTTATATTATCTCTTTGTTTGAGTTGTTGAAGTTGTTTTGTGTTTTGCTTCTTTGATGGATTCTAGGCAATTAGTTGTTATATATATTGCACTGTTGTTGGCTATCAATTGTCTTCTAATTATTATGCGTGTTACTTTTACTCAGTTATTCCAATTGATGGAAAGCCTGGTTAAGAACGAAATGACGGAAACATCCTCTCTGGTAAGCTTGGTTAACTGCATGTATGTTTTAATTTCTTACGATCTCTCCCTGATTATTTTCTTGCTGGTTCAGGAAGTGAGTCATGTTGATGGTAGATGGTGTGTAAAATCAGGAGCAGATCAGCAAACAAGTTTTGAGGGTTTATTGTTGTCAAGGTGCATCAAACAGTTTGCATACCTATCAATTGTCATTGTGCATGCTACTGATTACTTGTGTTGCTATTTACATCCTTTTATTGAGGCTGGGCCACCAAGAAGGAGACTTGATTGTTATCCCTGATAGTGATGATTATTATAGTGATCCCATTACGGTTGTAGACAAGGAGAGTTTTGGCAGCTAGGGATTTGCTTGTTTAGAATTTTGCTTGAATTTATCTCGGGCTCAGGTCGCGAGCTAGGCTATGTGATTTGGTAGAATCTACGACATTATGTTGGCATATTAATTTGAATAAGTTACATTAATAGCAAAAGAATTCAGCCAAACAGCATCAAATGACTTAATGATTCAGTACAATTCCAATCGATAGCATAAAACTTAAATGAAATTGCAACAAATGATATAATTATTTTAGTAGCACAAACACCATACACATGGTGTGGCGGTTTACACGAATTAGGATTTTTTGACATTTTGGCATACGTTGAATAGTAACTATGTAAACAGAAACCAGTATAGAAATCGATTAATTTTAGATAAAGGACTTATCCTATAGATTCACTCAATATTTAGCATTGTTGCTATCTGCCACATTAGGTGTTATTCCAGAGAATTGCTGAAAGTACTCAAAGGTCCACTTTGGTTTATAGAATACAATCAATGTCCCCCATCGAAAAGGTGTGATATCATCCGCAAATTTAAACTCCAACAATCTACTCTAACTAACAAAGCGGATAGTACAACAATGCTAACAATAAGCAACGAAAAAAAAAAAAAAATACAGAAATTAGGTAGGGAAGAACTGAGAATGTAGCCGTAATTAAACGGCTACTAAAAAATCCAACACTTGTGTAGACATGTAGGGTGTATGTTGGAGTCCAATAGATCAGGAACACCAACTCCTAGGCGTTTTGGTGAAATTTTCGTGTTCCATAGATCACGTTTTACACCTCAGATATATATTCACAAAACAGATGGGCTGAAGCATGCCTATTCACCCTTATTTTGACTCAGCTTGTTAATACACTATCTTAAAAGGCGAGTTAACGGTCTGTTTAATATTGAGTCTCATCTGTTGACAAGCAGCTTGGTCAATTACAGCCAATTGTACTATTAATAGATTTAACAGTTCAGCAAATTGAATAAGAATGCTGAACATTACAGTCAAAGACAAGAAGAGATTACGGAAATTACACATGAATGATAATTTCGTCGCTCCCAAAATTATGTCCAAAAGTGACAACACCAAATGAAAGAAAGTGATTCTGGCGTCATTTTCTTATCTCTGATGCTAACACAGAATGTACTTTTTGCGGTCTATACTTGAAGAGTCAACCATTGCTTCACAAGACCACAGAAACCATTTCTGAGAGGTAATACACTGTTGTAGTGGTTCAGGTGCAGGAAGTATTGTAGAGCCACTCTCTGCTGTTCCATTGAATGATGAGCTGCAACAAGCGAGGGCGTCTGTCGCCAATGCTGAGGCTGATGTGCTTTTAAGGATAACCGAAAAGGTAGTCTCGGAGTTATTCAGGTGACGGTTATTAGCTCTTTTCAAATGGGGTTAAATACACTTGAGTACCGTGAAACTACACAAAAGTCTCACTTTAGGACCTAAGTTTTCAATTTTTTCACTTCAAGGTCTTGGTGTTTGTTTAGGCAATTAGTAAGTACCTAGACCCAATTTCCATACATATTCCTAACAGTGCTCAGCTAAACAGTAACTCCCTCAGGGGAAAAAGCATGAGTTTTCGGGGCAATTTTTTTTCTCTCTCTCCCATTGCCCCACTGAAGAAGACCTTCATCATATCACCACTATTCTATCCCTACTTCTATCAAACTAAATCTGCAATTAGGGTTCATAGGTTGATTGCAGGTTCAGTTGGTAAAGATTTGGGGAGTTTGATCTGGAGATTTGTGAAGGGTCTGCAGATGGTGGTGGTGGTTCAGTGTGGTTGATGGTGGTGGCAATGGTGGGTGAAGGTGGTTGGTGCAGCGATGTGATGTGGTGGTTGGTGCGGCAGTTTAGGGTTGAGAGGGTGGAGGGGCGATGGGAGGAGGAGGCGGCAACGGCAGGAGAACAATGGAAAAGGAGGCAGCAGAAGGAGGAGAACGATGCAAAAGGAGGCGGCACAGCGATGGGGGCGGCAGGAAAAGTATTGCCACGCCACAGCTACAGCCTACCACCATCAAATAGGAGGAAGGTGGTGACCGGGGTAGGGGTGGTGGCTGGTGGTTGGTGTGTGTGCAGTGGTGGGTGATGGGGGGGACAGTTTGTTTGTGTGTGGCTATGTTTGTATGTGTGTGTGTCTTTTGTGTTGTGGGGGGGTGGCCGGTTGTTCTTTAGAGATTTAGATTTTTTTTTAATGTTTTAATAGTACTTTAATGTTAATGTTAATTTTTATTTCAATTTCTTTTTTTATGTGTTTGACGAATATATCACTGAGGGAGTTACAGTTTTGCTGAGCACTTCTAGGAATTTGGACGGAAATTGGGTCTAGGTACTTACTAATTGTCTAAATAAACACCCGGACCCTGAAGTGTAAAATTTGAAAACTTCGGTCCTTAAGTGTGACCTTCATGCAATTTCGAGGTACTAAATTGTAATTATCCCTTTCAAATATTGATCTTATCTTTTATGTTGTTGGCGTCATATTCTGTTCGCAGATGCAAATGGATCTTGATGATGTTCAAAATTTATTAGACAATATGATTCGACTAGATGTGGTATGTATCCTTCACCAAACTTGCAGCTTTGCTGGTCTTTTAACAATCCTCTCATTTATCCAGCGAGAAAATGTAAAATGCTTTACAACTGTTTCAAATAGTTCAAAGTGGCTCTTGGAAGGTGAAGCTTATTGTAAGAAATGAATATTCCTGTTGGGTTTTTGTGTGTACATTGTGAAATAAAATAACTTTGACTTAGTTTCCTTTTTGAGGGACAGAATATCCTGCTGATCTGTTTTGCCGTCTTTGTTCTTTTAGTATTCCCTTTTATTTTGTTTGAGATAGATACTTTAAAGATGAGCCTTGAGGCCTAGTCCTTCTCTATTGTATTCAGCATTTGCAAACTGACTCAAAAACGGCTGAACAGTTTGAATATATCAAAGGAATGATATTGTATAAGTCCTGCAGATGTTACATCATAACATTCCTGTAGTTGATGGTTGGGTTTTATCTAATTTTTGGTACTGTGCTTTTAGATCAATGCTCGGGCAACATATAGTCTTTCATTTGGAGGCACGTGTCCTGATCTATTTTTGCCAGAAGACAAGGATAGTTGTCTTACTGCTGAAGCATCATCAGGGAACAAATCATCATATGCATCACACCCAACTTTGAGAAAATGGACCTTGTATCTGCCTAAAGCTAATCATCCTCTATTACTTCAAAAGCATCGGCAAAATCTGCAGAAAGTTGTGAAAGACGTTACTAATGCTACTGCTGTAAGTTATGCTTCAATAATTGAAATGGCGTGGTCTACAATATTTCTGTACCTACAATTTTCTTTTTACAAGAATCTGAAAAGGAAGTTGCTGAGAAATGTTGCCATGGGCAATGCAAGGGCATAGTCAGGCATTTTGTGTTCCCCAATGTGAAGTCTAGAACAGCTAGATGAAGAAGAAATTTGATTGATCATTTGACTTGCAATAACTATTATTCGGCACAAAAGAAGCCTTTCCGGTTCCCTTTCATCCCAAATGGGGGTGCTAGTCAGTCATGGTCATGGAATCATTCGATATTGATAACTACTTGTCATGAGCTTACTGGGAAGTATTATGCTACAGTACTAGCATTGCATTAAAGCATATCATCACTTCGTATTTTCTTCGCCTAGGAAAATAGGAGGAAAAGACAGCAAGGTGGTAATATGACTCGGAGAGAAGAAACAGATACAAGTCTTTCGACTTTAAAAATGCAGGTATATTTGTTGATACATCGGTGTTTATATTCCTTATTATCCATCATAAAAAAAACGCTGTTATCAAGGGCAGGAATTTTCTGAAATTTCAGCTTGCTAAATTGGAACAAGCTCCTCCAGTTCCAGTTGATATTTTTGTTGCTCAGAAAACTAGAGTTCTCGTTATAACAGGCCCCAATACTGGAGGAAAAACCATTTGCTTAAAGACAGTTGGCTTGGCAGCTATGATGGCAAAATCAGGTTCGCTTCAGTATCTTTCTATCGACTTCTTTCAATTCTTAACCGATGATTCTCTCTGTAACAATTGCTTTATATTAAGTTCTTTTATTAAATTTTTGTATCTTAGGGTCTCGATTTGACAGGAAAAGAAAATAATTAGAGCTGTCTGAGCTGCAATTGAGTAAATACTGAAATAGAAAATATGCAAGTCTTAGGGTAGGGCTAAAAAATGCGTACTTTGAGTTTCTGCCAAGCTGACTTTAACTTGGTTACTTGTAATGGAAACTTTATGTGGTGCTGTAACCACGCAATCTGGCCTGAGCGTTGATCCAAAAAGAGGATACTCAGGAAAAACCAAATCATCACTGTGACGTGTTGTAGATGATGATCTACTAATGTGTTTTTCTGCTTTCTTACCAAAAGCCTTCTTCTACTGCACGACCTCTTAGTAACTCTTTCAAGTGTTTGCAGGTCTTTATGTATTATCAGCTGAACCAGTAAGGATCCCTTGGTTCGACTCTGTATTTGCTGATATTGGTGACGAACAGTCCTTGTCTCAATCTTTGTCTACCTTCTCTGGCCATTTGAAGCAGACTAGTGTAAGTTGGTTGGTGTGTTACTTACGATTATAACTGTCCAAGAATCCTAATTGTTTTTAGATAGAGAGTATAAGCATTTAAAGCCATTCCAAGCGTACTTTTCGGGAGTGAAAATTCTCGTCCTTTAAACTTTTGATTTCATGAGGAAGATGTCCCGGGATATAAAGGAACGGTCGATTGTCAGAGGTGGAGGTATTATTTACATATTTTTTTAAGTTTTGCATTACATGGATTGAAGAGCTGGGAAACCACTCTGCAATTGTAAACTCAGAAATAATTGTCAGGTCATCAACATTTGGTAGAATTGAAGGCCCCTTAATGTCCTTGAAGTGTAGCTGTAGAGGATTACTACATGATCTCAAACTTGTACCTGTTTCTCAAGAAACACAAGACTGCCCACCCCAATGAAACATTGATAAATGGCACCACCATAGGTTAGTTGCTAAAACAACGCGCACATGGAAGAATCCTACAGCACCATAGGTTATATGTTTTCAGCCTCCTGACAAGAATCAGCATACTCAAAAGAGTAAGGTATTTATCAATCAAATCAGTGAACCAAAGATCTACGAAAACTTACCATGGGCATGACCAACAAACATAGTGCTTGCACAATTCTTACCAATATAGTGTGCATGACCAACATAGTTGCCATGGGCATGACCAGCATGTTGCAAATGCTCAAGCGTTGCCATAGGCTTTCTGGTTCGATTTCACTTATGGTAGTATGATTGGTAAGCTTGAAGACCTCTCTTACCATATTAATATGTTGCTTGTCAAGTGCTTATGACCTAGGTGTGCTGCCATTGGTTGATACTTTATCCTGCTGTGCACTAATAATCTGATTAGGATAATGTCTAATCTTTTGTGCCTGTCTACTGTATCCTTCAGACCCTGGAAAATAGAAGCTGATATTATCACTCTGGCAACTAGTTGCGTTTACCTTGCACATTCATGTAGCTGGGAATCTTAATTAGGGGTTAGAGAATATATTTAGGGTGACCTTATTGCCATTTTCTTCAGTCTTCAGCTGTCAGTTCAGCATTCGATTGCTCAATAATTGTTTGTCATTGTACTTGCTGACCTTTTTTCTAATATGGATTGTCTAAAACTTGCAGGATATTCAATCACATTCAACGAGTCTATCATTAGTGCTCTTGGATGAGGTATGTGCCTAGAATAAATCCTCTTTGATCACCTCTTGTTCTATGTAATTAAAATTTGACCATTATGATCCGATCAGTTGGCAGAAACATTAGATGAATTTACAAGTTTATATCTAAACTTACTAAAAAGACAAGAAAGTGAAGCTAGAAAGCTGACAATACCCTTGTAAAATATGTAATGCCGGGCCTCTTTTTTATCTGTTAGGTTGGTGCAGGAACCAATCCCTTAGAAGGAGCTGCTCTGGGGATGTCACTGCTGGAATCTTTTGCTGAATCTGGTGCTTTGTTGACAATATCTACAACACATCATGGGGAACTCAAAACCCTTAAATATAGGTAACTGATTTCAAGTTGAATGGGGAACGTTGGCGTGGATCACGAGACTTGACCTTGCTTCTTTTAAAAGCATGGGCTTATGTTTTTAAATTTGACTTCAAACAGTCATGATGCCTTTGAAAATGCATGCATGGAATTTGATGAAGTGAACTTGAAGCCAACATACAGGATTCTGTGGGGTGTCCCAGGTTCCCTCTCTTACTAATAGCTACCTTTGTTTCTGTACCACTGTATGATGAAAGCAACCTTAAGTGACTTATTATAGTGTTTGCTGTCATAGTGTTTGCTGTCTTGTAATTGGGTAGATATGTGAGCGGGAATTTTTATATTCTGTTTTACTCAAGTTGAATATAGGGATTCTTCTTATCTAGTCAGCATTAATTTGTCTTAAAACATGCGCATATTCTTTTAGCTTAAGGTCATTGCAGTGCAGAGAATGCAAGTACAAAAATGTGAAGCACAACTGCAGATCATTTAATCCATGAGAAGCATACATACATGGGTGAGGAGCAAATAAATGGTTTTGATTTGAACATGCTCTTATAGAACTAGAGGGGCATAATATTTCCTGCATTGCTCCCAAATCCCAATAGTTGATCCTATATAGACATTTCTTGAATCTATTGCTCCTCTTCCCATGTTGTGGTAGCCTTGTCTGCTCCCTCTCTAAGGCGGAGCTGGGTGGTTGTTTTCTCCTTTTGTTTTTAGTTTCTCCGCTGTTCTATATCGTGCTTGAGGCAACGCATAAAAATTGATGGAGGCATTCTTTTGTGCAGGACGTTCCAATGCAATAAATATTGCTGAAAGGCTGGGATTACCCGATATAGTTATAAGTAAAGCGCGTGAACTCTATGGACCAGCTAGTGCAGAGATCAATGAGGTAACTTGAATCAGCTTTGCATGAAAACTTTCACCTTTTTATTCAAACCTGAAGTCAACGCTAAGGCCTAAGACTGACTTTCTCCGACAATGTCACCAAGAGATGCATATTTAGTGAGGTGATGTGCCTTATTATGAAGAATTACATATTATTTTGGGGAAGTACCGTTATCTTAAATCTGCAAGATAATGTCATTTAGTATCTATCTACTCTGAGAAGTCAAATTGTATTCTTAAAAATTAAGGAGGGTAACTGGCACTAACGTTATGTTTAGCTTTTAGCATCATATGGAATTTTATGAAGTGTTTATTGTTGCAGTGGTTTGCGATGTTTGCCACATTTCTGAAACAATTCTTTTTATCTATGCAATGCAGGTCATAGTTGATATGGAGAGGTTTAAGCAGAATTTTCATGAGCATATCCGTGAAGCACAAGATTATCTAAAGTGAGTGCCTTTACTTAATATACTTGCTGCATAAATCTAGTCATGTATTTTTACCAGGTACCCATCTAGAAGTCTACTTTCTATGGTTATTCTTTACTCCTAAATTTAGATAAGATGATTATGTGTAGAATATGTTCTGTTTTTGTTAATTTTAATCTCTTAATGGATTTTGTTTGAAATTTGTATTGGTTGCCGCTTGGAAAATGGACTCCATTTGGAATCCAAATGGAGTTGGGCTTTAATGTGGAATTCGGACATAGCAAATTTATGACTAGATAGAAGGCTGCAAAAGTCGTTCTTTATGACTTGTCATATCCAATCGGCTCTCCTCTCTATGGTCATCGAGCCCCAAAAGTTTAGATTCCACTAAAGCTGTATTTAAATACCAAGCGGCGACAACCATGACACTGAGGATAGAAGATGAAGGAACAAAAAGCCTCTACATCCAGGCGAGTGATTCCTATATGCCATAAAAAAAGTCCTCAACTGACAATTTGCTAATAAATGTTTGCTTTCTGTCAATAAAGATATCTGCTATGTTAGATTGGTGGCTAAGCCTGTAAGCTTGAGGACATAATTCATGTAATCTCATCCATTCGTTCCAGGCTCTCAAGAGATCGTCATAGAATCTTATTGGTGACCAGAAGGAAGGTCACAGAACATGGCAGTAATGAAAGATACAGGAAGATGCAACAAATATTTGAGGTAGCTGCAGTAGCACGTTCTACCCTTCACAAACAAATGCGACAGCTTCGGGCCAATGTGACTCAAACATCCCGGCGTACTACAGAGGTTAACCACCAGTATATGCCGGCATTAAGCAGTCAGCAGACTACAGTGGATAAGCGTGAAATTCCTGTAGTAACTAAGACTGCAAACGCATTTGATAACAACGGACGATCACCATCAGGTAAATGCTTAAATAAACATGTATAAGGAAACAAATGGATAGAATTTTCTGTTTCATGCGGACCTTCAAGTAGTATGTTATCACAAAGTTAAAGCTCCTCGGGAAGTATGTTTATGATCAAAAGGTTATTGCATTCTTTTTTGTTTACTCTTCTTCTGATGCACATTGCAGAGAAGAGGACTAAGCTTCCAAAGGTTGGTGAAATGGTACATGTTTCTTCTCTTAACAAGAAAG
Source organism: Escallonia rubra (assembly GCA_033065855.1). Classification (NCBI taxonomy): domain Eukaryota; kingdom Viridiplantae; phylum Streptophyta; class Magnoliopsida; order Escalloniales; family Escalloniaceae; genus Escallonia; species Escallonia rubra. Next base: position 227,975 of record JAVXUO010002486.1, read on the forward strand.
CAATGGTCTTAAAAGTGGAGCCATCTAAAGAAGAAGTGGTAGTTCAAGCCGGTAACATGAAATTGAAGTTGAAACTAGTGGATCTCCTTACCTGATAGGTTAGTTTACTTTTGCCATTTGTGTCTGAAAGGATGCATAATCATGTTTTGCTTAATTAACAGGTCCGCTCCAACCAATTGGAATCATAAGACTCTAGAATTCTACTTTACAAATGGTATCTTTATTGGACAGAGCCACATGGCTTAACTTGGAAATTCGGTGATCACCAAATTAGGAGTGGTTATCCTAATAACTAATAAGGCAGGGAGTACTTTTAGCTGTGAAGTTGATTTATTTGGCAAAATTGTGAAAATTTTCCCATTGAGCTTTGCAGCCCCAGGGAGTTCGAAGAATAAACAAATCTTTGTTTCAGTTTGAGCATGTTTTGACATAGAGCTGCATGCAAGTACGGCTGAGAAATGTAAATGAGCATCAAGGCAGCCGGATTTTGCTCCGGGAAGTAAATTTGTGAGTATGTTACAATATTGTTAAAGTAAATTACATGGTTCCTCTTTAATGAGCATATACATCTACATTTCTCAAGTACACTACCTTTGGCTTTCCTTCTCCCAAACTTTGTTTCTCGTATTGACTCTTATATGGCGTGGCTCAAATTTAAACCTTCTACAATGCTCTTAATTTGCTGAGATAACCATGAGGCCTATGATTTGGAAGTCAAAATTTGAGTATCTCAGCAATGTATCTGCTGACATTTTTTGTAATCTTCTTTTTATCTATGGACATTGAACCCATGTCTTTTGCACGAGTTGTTATGCCTCCCTCACTTGTGAACAGGATTCTCTGGCTATGGACAGTCACTTGTTTAGAAGAATCGTGTTCAACAACCTTGTAATCAACACAACGAAGGGGAGTAACTTTCTAGCAGAAGTTATGGATGAAAGGCCACCAACATAACCATAGCAACAGAGGAAACAGAGTTTGGCAAGTAAAAAAGAGATGTAAAGAAACAAGGTTGAAAGTTAGATATCAGGTTAAATCGTAGAATGTAAGTACTGACCTCTGTTGTACATTCTAGTCCACATCAAAGGAGTACTTTTGTAAGCAACCCAGTTTGTAACTCCACTCATTGCTGTCAGTATTGGACATTTGTTCTGGCATTATACATACCCGAGGTGATATTTTCCCGTTGTTGTAAACTGATAGTTCAATCGACTAATGTTGATCTATCGATAGGACGTTCAATGAAAGTATTGGCCGAAAGCCGTAGATTTGTACTAATTGGTTCAAAGTAGTTTGTCATTAACCCTATGTAACCAATCAGATTATACATACCTAACACGAAGAACTCGAGTAAAGAATGTTTCGTAACAACTATATCTATAAAGAAAATCAACACTTCAATTCAACTTGGGTTGAATGTCACTCTCTTTTCTGCAAATCTGCGAAACAATCAGTCTACTTGTATTCCTCTATTTGTCTCCAACTCTACGTCCTGGTGCTGGCCCTGGTCTTCCGAAGCTCCGGAAACCCAGCCAAAATCAATGGTGACATCGAGGAAATAGAGCAGGAAAACCATGACAAGGCAAGACACGAACATCGGAATCGGCCCAAAGATCCACAGAAACAGGGGGAAAGAAAAGTAATACGCACGCAGGCCTAAAGACCAAAAGTAACTCCCTCTATTCATCGTCCTCCCCACATACTCGGCAGTCAGATGATGATTAAACCTGTGATTAGTGTGGCCATTTGACGATGATCTTGAGATTGTCTGGTAGGGGACGTTGATGAGGATGCCGGCGTGGCTGTAATACCTGATCGACTGCACCATCAGCAAAAATGCGAGCAAGAAGCACACCAGAATGGAGAAGAACTTGATGGAGAACCCAAGCTCGCTCCTGTCACCAAAGACCAGTCGCGACGAGCGTTCGCTGCCATCTGCGTTGTTGGTCATCAGGACGGCGATGAGCGAGCTGAGCATGATGGCCGTCGACGCCAAAAGGGTTGATGCCATTATGTTGTTTCTCAACGTCTGCACTGCCAGAATCCCGTTCTTGGGTGTCTCCTGCCATTTTTCAAGCATTATGCAAAACTACACATGAACACATACCTAAACGTGTTTGCATGCACAGATATTATGTTTTTCACTACAGTTTGTAATATCATATACGAGGGTAAGATTCGAAGCAATAGTAGAAGGTTTTTGCGACCGGAAGGTCTCGGATTCGAATCACGAAAACAACATCGGCGCGGCGAGAGCCTTGTGCACTCGAACCGCCCCATGTTCGGAATAATACCGTAAATTATACGCATCTAATACGCATGATGGTTACCCTTTTAGAATGTTGCGCATCAAAACGTAAACTATGTGGACACGAACCTCCATCATGGCGCGGACCCAGAAGCGCCGGTTGATGGCGTTGAGGCCGACGACGGTCCTGGTGGGGTACTTGGCGATCTGGTAGAGAAGCCAGATGTGATACGCCACCATTATCACCAGCCCAAACGGCACCAACACGAAATCGAGAACTTGTTTCTCCATATCTTCGTCTTCTTGGTGTGGCGATATGAATTTGCTCCCAAGTTCTAGATTAGTTCTAGATTAGTATGCGTGTATCTATGTGGGTGGGCTCAACAGAGTAATGGTAAAGGCAGTGCGCAGACTGTGAACATCTCCCATTTCCAAGTTGTTGGAAGTCAAAAAAAATAAAAATGGAGATCATGAATGAGAGAACGAGAGAGAGGGCTGTCCAAGTGTAAGACGCGTGGACTAATGGAGTCCTGGTCTTTTGTAGCTGCGGCCTCTCGTGTCCCAGTTTTCTGGTATTGTCCCGTGGGGCTATCGGAAGTGAAATTTTTTTGGATGCTATACGAGTCGGTTAAAAATATTCTTTTTATTTCTCATATATATATATATATATATATATATATATATATATATATATATAGGGTCGTGATCCATTGCTAGCGCTAGCACGTTGTGCTAGCGCTGTTTTGCAGTCCTCTATATAATGTAGCGGACGAAAATTCACCGTCCGCTACATTATATAGCGGACGGTGCTAGCGCTAGCAACGGATCAGCTCCCATATATATATATAGTAGAATTAGTGGTTGTTAAATATTTTTAGTAATTTTTATTTAATGACGCTAAAAAATGCTGCTAAAAATTGTCGCTGAAAGTATTAGTAGAAAAGTTGCTAGAAACATTTTAGCGACTATTAGATGTCACTATTTACGGGTTTAGAAGAAGATTCTTATAATTCGGGTAGCAGCCAAAATTTATTCATCAGAAGTCTATGTTGGAATTTATCCAAGCACTAAATGAGTACGGATGCTTCTCGATTCGTCGCTAAAAGTGACACATAAAACTTGTTGATACATATGCTTCTTGATTCGTCACCTGTCATGCACGCAGTGGCGGAAATTAGAATTTTTTTTTCAGGGGGAGCAAAAATTATATCGAATTCACCACCAAAAAAAAAAAATAGTAAAAAATATGGTGCACTTAAAAAGCATACAAAATGTATTATTAAGGTTCACGAGAGTCATTAAAGACTCCTTACAAGTACAACACAAAAAAAAAGAAGTAAATACAAATTAGATATTCAACTGTGGCATCTTGCCGGTCTCGGTACGTTTTCGCCTCGTCACGGTGTCTCGGTGGTCGGTGCTCGATGAGACCCTTGCTTCCAGATCTGGTCACAGGCTCACTGAGGCGATCGTCGGTTGGAGTGAGTCACCGGTCACTGCCTCAGTCCTCACCGGTCACGGGGAGAGAGAGAAAGGTGACTGGTCTGAGGTCTCAGGGGACGGGGTCCTGAGAACTGGCCGACTAGGTGCAATTCCTAATATAAAAAAATTCAAAAGCTCAGGGGGTGCACTCTACCCTTGCATGCACGTGGTTAATTCTGTTAGAAATTTTAACAAAAATTAGATAAAAAAAATTTATGATGTGACTTTTTTGTTGAAGGATTAATTAAGCAAGCACCGAAAAAAGAAAATGAATCAAATGAGATATAAATACAAATTTAAAGAGCATATACGGGGAATTACTCCGACCAAGAAGTCTACAAATGCCATTGTATTTATATTTTTGAGCAACAAATGAGGACATCATCTAACATTGTACTTACTTTATTGAATGGTGCCAGGGGAAACGATTTGTGGTTATATTTATAGTTAGATTTTTTTTTTCCTGTTGACTTCTGTGTTTTGAGAGCCCCTAATTTTTTAGGTTTGTTCTTTCATAATTAAAGTCAATGTTAGTAACAGTGCACCACTCCTTAATTAAATTAAATACTTAATCTTACTAAAAATAAAAAGAACTATAAGAAACACCAAAAAATAATGGTGTTGAAGTGATCAACTAGGTTTATGAGGGTCATTACAAGGATTAGCAATAGCATTGTTTAATGAAAAAAATTTGACTGCTACCCGGGTCGAAGGAATATTCCTCCTACTCTCTATGTAGCGACAATTAATGGTTGTTAAATCTTTCTAGTGACTTTTATTTAGTGATGCTAAAAAAGTGCTGTTAAGAGTTGTCGCTAAAAGTGTTAACAGAAAAGCCACTAGAGACATTTAGTGATTATTAATTGTCACTATATATGGAGTTGAAGGAAGATTCTTACAACCGGGATAGCAGCCAAAGTTTGTTCTTGTTTAATAGTCATATGTGGCAGATACAAGATTTAGTATTTTATAAATACGAGTTAGTTGAACCCTTTAATTACTCCTTAACATTTGCTTTATTTTATTTGATAGAAAATTATCGATAATATATTTTTTTGGTGACATTTTAATAATAATTGTGCAATCAGTGCCCGCAATAAAGGCTCAGGGATAAGTTGCGACCAATGAGTCTTGGGTATAAGTCAAAGGACGATTTCTTTTGTTGAAGACGATGGTCGGAGAAAGTTTCCTCCAATTCGACCATAAAACATTATGGCGATACTTTAAAAACAATTATATAATAATTAGTAACAGTATTTTATCACCAAAAGTATTGCTCCAGTGTCGCCAATAACCTTTAGTGACCTTTTCGGGTCATGATAGGGGAAGGTGGTATACTCCATACTCTCAAGCTAAAAGTCAGACCAAAATTTTGTCCTCTTCCAACAACCATTCTTTAACTACATGCCTTGTTCAATTTGATCTCCGCTTCTTCCCAATGCACTTGGCATTTTTATGCAAAAAAAACTAAGGCACAAAATAAGGTTGTGCCTAGGTAATAGGAATCGTATTAATACCCGCATTAAAGTTTATGTTAAGTCTATATTAAGATATGAAGATTCTCGTGTCATTGTATATTGTGGTGCATGAAAAGATTTAGAGCATCCTAGGCTACTAATGTATGTATCAGTTTTGGGTATCGAGCTTAAGTTATTAGTATACGAGCATGCGGCTTCTGGAAATGAACATATGTTTAGACTTTGTTAAACCTCTTTATTTTAACAACTTCAGTAGTTGACCTCTGAAGGTGACAACACTTTTTTTGTTTGGCTAATAGCCTAATAGAAGGTGACATAACTCGTTGCAGTGAAACAGATAGAAGTACTTAAATAAGTAATGTAGTAGCAGAAGAAGACAAGAAGGGTCTGAAAATCAAGAGGCCACGCGGGTCAAGTAGTCGTCATGTTGATGCTAAAGGAGTCAAGTGGCAGATTAACCAAGATTTTGGCGATCCAAGTTGAATTGAGGAGATCTACTTTGAGGGATCTTATTAACCGTTAAAAAGCAAACAAGTATACGAGACTCACCCACTTTAGATGATTGTACCGCTTATTGAAGGCAAACAAGTGCACGAGACTAGCAAGCGTAGAGTGAAACAATTTTATGTGAACGAACCACGGCGGAAAAAAATAGTCTTAGACATTAGACAAACATGAGAAAGGGGCACTAACAACTAGTTAAGTTGAAACAGGTGAGAGTACAGTGAAAGGACATTCAGAAAGAGGGACTCATAGTAACTGGTAATACAACAGTGATCAACAAGATTACAAGCTTATTGGATATAGAAACAGAAGATGCAAGTACAAGAAGTAGAAACAACTTAAACATCATACGAATAGCAAGTATCAGCATACATATGGTTCGATTCAACTTGGATTGAATCCAACCTTATTGCCCTCCTTTCTCCAAGCCCACCACAATCAAGTGACTACATGAAGATCAATCTACTTGATCTCCAGTATCAGCTTCCTCGTCCATGTCTTCGGGAGAACCAGCATTAACCCGACCAAAATCAACCGTAACGTCGAGAAAATAGAAGAAGAAAACCAGGACAAGGCAAGACACAAACATAGGAATAGGCCCAAAGATCCACAGAAACAAAGGAAAAGATAAGTAAAATGCACGTAGGCCTAATGACCAAAAATAGCTCCCTCTATTCATCGTCTTTCCCACATACTCAGCCGCCAGATTATGATTAAACTTAAGGTCGCGGCCGTTCAATGATGGCGACGATGATATGATCTTGTAGGGCACGTTGATCAGTATGCCGACATGGCTGTAATACCTGATTGACTGCACTAGCTGCAAGAATGCAAACAAGAAGCATACCAATATGGAGAAGAACTTTATGGAGAACCCCAAGTCACTCCTGTCTCCATAGACCAGTCCAACGGTGGACCGTTCGCTGCCACCGATATTGCTCATCAAGAGGCCGATGATGGAGCTGAGAGTGATGGCCGTAGATGCCAACACTGTCGATGCCATTATGTTGTTCCTCAGCGTCTGTACTGCCAGAACCCCATTCTTTGGCGCCTCCTGCCATGTTTTGCTCATTAGAATTTGTGCATCACTCGGGAAGGTTAAAGTTAGAGAACCAAAGGCAATACATTTTAACTGCCATGGAGTCGAACAGTACGTGAAAATGGTAGAGTGCTTACCTCCATCATAGCACGGACCCAGAAGCCGCGGTTGATGGCGTTGATGCCGACGACGGTCCTGGTGGGGTGGTTCAGGATCTGGTAGAGGAGCCATATGTGATAAGAGACCATTAATGCCAGCCCAGATGGAACCAGCACATAATCAAGGATTTGCCTCTCCATCATAAGCACTAGCTAGGAGCAAATGAAATGCTACACACACAAAATAGACAGCCTCAACTGGTCTTTTTGTAGCACAGTTTCCTTGCTCGGACAGTTACGGGTTACTAAAAAAAAGTTTATGGGTTACTAAAGTCTAACGTTGAAACTTGAAATACTATTTTTTTTTTTTACTTTAGATTTCATCTCCCCTTGAAAAGAACAGCCATAAACTCGATCAATCTCTTGCATAGTACACTCGTACTTGTGTTGGAAAATGCTTTGCTGACGAAAGTACGTAAACACACGAGGATGATGACCTTTTCATATCAATTTACGTGAAGTTTTCTAATTGCACGTCGTGTTTGTACCGCTCTTGTGAATACACCGAGGTTCAAAGATATTATCCCTAAGTAGTTCGGGTGAACAAAGCATCTTCTTGGTTAACTAGCTTCGGGCATTATGTTTGAAACGTCAATTTTGACGAGAACGTAGAATAGGCATAGTAGTGAAATCTGCTCACTGCCTACCTAAAGATATGGGCTCTGATGAGAAGACAGACATGATGGTCGAAGAAAATGTGATCAAATTTGCGGCAAGAGGAACACTGATTCCCTCAGACGCGTTGCTTGCATGCATGCGAATGCCTATTTAGTGATGTACCATAACTACCAATCTAGAAAGGAAAGGAACACATTATACATATCGCAAAACGTTTCTATGATTGCGAGAATAAGCATTAAGATGGCCTGTTTCCTGGTGGCATGTCCTCTTCCAAATTACTTGCCACACCATATGGCTCTATCGCCAGTCTAATCATCTTCTCAGGATGCATCCTTCAGCCACGAGCCAGAGCCAAATCATCATTGTCAACCCCTTGAAGGCTGGTTCATCATTCTATATTGACTTGCGTCATTTCCTCGTGGACAGGCCATAGGATAAAGTAGTAATTCTATTCAATTAAGGCAGATCTTGTATAAACATATAATGAGATAAACTTGTCATTAATAATCATCTGAGATAGAAGCATGAAGCACAGATTCCAATTTTTTGGAAGCTACTCATTTAAATCCTGCAGGAAGAACAGAGAACTACTCTAAGACCTTTGTCCAAGCAAGGATGTCCAAGAAACAAATAAACCTGCAGGCAAAGAGAGTGATTGGACATCAGCAAAGGGAAAAGACTATGCAAAGAACAAAGAAAGAACTTACGAAATAGCACACATTGGTTTGGTTGGCATAATATGCATGCATACTGAAGTAGCACAAACAAACAAATTGGTTAAATTCTGAAGCAGATCAGCGTGCCCAACAAAGAAAAAATGTCAAATTATGAGTAGCAGACTAGTAAGTGAATCTTTGCTTGTTCTTACCTCTTCACCTTGCATTACCATTAGGTGAAACAAGACTTGCAGTATGTGCGGGCAGCCTAATGCCACCACCAAGGCCATAAACTTTAATCTTGAGGCAATTAGACACAATGAACTTGTTCTTGCCATAACCCAGGACTGTCCCGTTCCTCACAAGACATAAGGAGAGTGATTGAGGTGGAGTAGGCGCTGGTTGGTGGTGGTGATTGTCCCGTTCCAGAGAGAGATGAATGGGGGAGGCAATCACGCCTGAAATCTTTAACACCATCACCATTCTGAATGGTCGAGGACACAAGTGCTGTTATGGCAAAACACATATACCCCTAAACTCCTAAACTCAAGAAGTTTAGTGATATTATCCTGATAATGAAAGACCAAAACGGGGAGTACCATGGAGCCTTAGGTAACTACGTTGGATGGCACTCCACAGAGAACTCCCACATGATGGGGAGCATTCCACCTCACCTGAAGGTAGTATATGCTGGGAAAAGGATGTAAGCAAAGCCACTAATTCCTGAGATCTTGGAGGAGGCAAGTTCCATTAGAGTGTCCAGCACAACCCCGGGTACTGAAACAGACAGAGCTCTCTGCATCAAAAGTACTTCCAATAGGACCTGAGAATAACAAGTTATCCAACCATAATCAGGTACATTGGCCATTGCCAACTATGGAAGTACTGAATTTCCGACAAACATTCTGAGTTGCATAAGCATCTTCCTTTGCTTTATCACACAAGTGTGACAGCACTGACAACTTATAAGCAGCACCCACCTCCTGCCACTCCTGCACAACGCCCTGCTCATGCCCATTGTTTATAATTAGAATATCCTATTTCTCTCTCCCCCCCACTCCCCAGAGAAGAGCAAAGGGGAAAAAGGAAAAAATCTGCAGAAAAATACTAGTGCCGTTAAAAGTATATCCAAAAATAGGTTCTTAAGTTGTGGGCAAGGTTTCTGATGTTACCACCTTGACTTTACTAACTAGCTTGTCTTCTTCACTGCAGATATTTCTCAATTGTTACTTGCTAGTTAGTCTCCTCTTTCTTGCTCCAAAAATACAAGCTCAACAGTTATGGTCCTCAAGCTCAAGCCCCAAAAGTTAAATGCTTTTTCTCTTAACAAAACGGGTAGTGTTTCCAATGAGAAGAAGTTTCCGGCTAGTATCAGCAAAAAATGTGCAGAAGACGACCTTTTATTTCCCTTTCCTGGCTAGTCTAGTATATGAGAACATTTCTTGAAAAATCCAGTTATCTGTAGCATGTCCAACTTGCTTTAGCTAAATTAGCACATCTAGGCCACTTACATGGTCTTCTGGAAATCCTTGACAGAACACTGACAAAATGCTAAAGAAAACAGGGAAACATATATCCAGCACTACAAGCCACACAAACTCATTTGAGTTTATAAGATAGAGAAAGCATTTGGAATCAAATTCAACATACATGAGTAATTTCAGGAAGTCATGATAAAGCAAATGTGGAAGAGTGAATAAATGGGAGGGAGGGTGCTACCCATCAACATTGTTCTGGCGAATGTTGCGCCCACAATAGAAGAGATTGCATGGCTGCACTCAATGCTCCAAAATTTTGATCTTCTCAAGACAGTTCTGCATTTGCTGGTTAACAACAGCTGTGAGGCGAGCTCCAGCCAGAAGCTTGTACTGCTCAAATTTCAGTTCGTCACACTTCAGAGCTGCATTTCTACAGGCCCTAATACTTCCTGACACAACAAGAAATGAAAAGTGAATGAAGATTATTGTTGTTGCAAAAAAGATGTAGTAAAATGTGGGGATGCAACAACCCACTGGAACGTGGCACGATTTGATGGTAACAAGTTTTTGTCACTACACTTCATGCAGAATATATTATACTTCTCTTAGTATTTATTAACACTTTGTATATCATGCAGTATTTAATTAGAAAACTCGCCATAGATATCTCATTTTGCAGTATACAAATTTCTTTCATAAGGAGGAATTCTTTTTTTCAATGTGTCCGCAACTACTTAAACACTAAGTGTTCCACGATGCCAATGATCTTAAAATCCACAAACCAATTTGACCCACCCCCTACTCCAAGTAGTTTCTAACATATTAGCAGAAACATAAAGAACTTTGTTCCTCTTATAAGGAATGGCACTTGAAGATAAAACAATGTCCAGTCCATAACAAGGTGATCAACTTAATGGCAATAATCTTTTGTGGAAATGTTTACTCTGAAGCATCTCTTATCTTAACTTTCAAAGCACCTTTGAGAACGTCCAGCGAGTATCCTGGGTGAATTAACTATTGCTAGTATAATTTTTATCAGGTTCTCCATCCCACCGAATATAGATTAACATTAACTAGAGGAACCTCTATTGTTAGTTACTTATCTTTCACATTTAAAAGCTCCACTTCCCTGAGGCTTTGACTTACCACTCAGATCCAATAAGTTGAACATCACAGGACAATTTCCTATAATCCTGACCATTGTAATTGAAGACCAAACTTTTTGGTACTCGTCCCTCGAGGCTCTGATAATGCACAGTTTCGTAATCGGATTCACGTACTTGACTGCACGAGAAAAACAATGTGCTTTAGGAAATCATGATATCAAATTGGGAGCGGCAAATTACGGCTTTGTAAGTTCAAAGAGAAAACCCTTGGCTAAATGTTAAGCTCACCTTGGAGTGACCCAACTGTGGAGGCCAGGCCACATTCGCCAAAGTTTAAGAGAATGCTGTCTTTGATTGCTTTGGACACGTTATGCTGGGTAATGATAACAGGATCATCCGCCGCGAGATCTTTATTAGGATCCAGAAACACCTCCATCACCATGTATCTATTCTTAAAACCCACCATGATTCTTCCAACTGCTTGGTAAAACTATGAACAGGTGAGGACGTTTCCATCCAATAGTATTATAAGCACCACAATAGAATCAACACCAGTGTAATTACAATCCCAAGCTGTTTCCTCCCAAAGTAGAACAAAAAAATTCGCTCTAAAACTGGCTTAAAACCTTCAACCAATGACATAAATAAACCACAACTACAAACCCTACAAAACCATAAGTATTAATCATAACCAGCATGGTTTTATAACCAAAATAGAAAATGATAAATTTGCAATGATGTTAGAGATTAAGCGTGGAGAAAGTAGATAAAATGTGGATGCAAAATTAAGGATTGATGGATGGACATACCAAAATAATGTTTAATGGCGGCTTAAATTACACAGGGATGTGGCGTTTTGGTGGGCAGGGTTTTTGATGAGTGGCGGTGGTGACTACCTCAATGACAGCAGTGGTTGTGAACGGCAGCCTGCAGGTATGATAATCGGGCTGCTTGGCAATAGAAATGGGGGTAAAATACAGTAATAACCCTTCAATTAATGACACATGTGCAACTTGGTTCCCAAAAACAAACTACCCAACGTTATGTACCCCTTAAGAACTACTTATCATGCGCCGAGAATATTCAATTTCAAGATAAAATGCCCCTCATTAGGTCTTGTGACTCAAAAGTCCACTAATCTGTCTTAACCAAATTCGACACACAGTTGTAACCATCACAGGTCAACAAACCTAAGAGGTCAACAGCTTATGTAACAATATCAGCATTGCATAAATGCTATTGGTCCAGAGAAAATGCAGTGAAAAAGATATTTAACCTATGGTTTAGGGTAGGTAAGTTCATGTATGCATGCATACAGACAGTAATGCACATGCATAACCTCTCTCGCATTGAAATTTTCTTCACATTGCATAAACTTTTTCCCCCTATTCTCACCAATTTGTTCTTTCTCATCTACTTTTGACATTATGCATATTGTTTTCTCGAACTTGCATTTCCACAAAAATTGTTTCTAGTTCTTCACAAAGCAGTCCTACACACACACACACATACTTGGTGATTAAAATCTCGAAATCTCTTAGTCACAAAAACAAAAACAAAAAAAGCAAATTAGCCATTGGGTGAATCGAGGGGCTGAGAGGAATCGATTTGTAATTGGGAGCTAAATATGGTGGTTCGTGTTGGATGCATGCTTTGAGGTGGATGCGCACCTAAGGTGCAAAGGGTCCCTGGAGCTTGGGCAAGGCGCCGCAGTGTGCCTTTTTGAAGTGAGCCACAAAATAAAATAAAATAAATAGAAATAAGACTCCTACAATTACTAAAGAAAATCAAAGGAAGGATATCCAAAGGGGGGTCAGTCAATTTCCTCATGAACAGTCCACTCAGTACATACTAGGTTTCAAATCACTACCTCTTGGTTTCAATAAACTTCATGTTCTATGGTCGTACGTACTTCATCGAAATAATTGTACTCAGAGCGCGAGTGCGCGATTATGTAGATGGTAACAATGCGAAATTCGCGCTGAACAACACATAGAACGATGCGACGACTCGATTCCACAATATTAGCACAACAGTCACAGTGGTTTCAAAATTGAGAGAGAGAAAGAGACGAACCTGGAGGTGGTCGACGCCAAAAACAGCAGCCGGCAGCAGTGAGACCAGGAGCTGGCACCGGCTGCGATGGGGCAACAGCTGGTCGAAACTGGAGCAGAAGCCGGCGGCAAGCTGAACCGCAGCCGGCGCCGAGGAACAGTAGCAACACAATTGATGTATTAGGGATTTCGGATCGTAGGTTTAGAAATTTATTCAAGATGTTATTAAAGAACCAATTAAAACAAAATTAACGGTTGAGACGAGGTTACGATCACAAATTTTAATTTTAGGTATATATTCTCGGAGCCACGAGGCCCACGAGACATGGGCCTGGGCTGGACCGCTTCAAAGCCCGTTTACATGCTCCCCCATTGGGCTGCGCGAGTCGAACGGCTCTTGTGGGCTGGGTCAACAGAAAAACGGCACTGAGAAGGGCTCACTTGCCACGTGCACCGCTAAAGCCGCTCTTCTTTCCACGTGTCAATCACCTGTAGGCCCTTAAAGTCCAACCAACACTTTCTCCACTCCAACGCTACACCAGAAGAAAGGAAATGAAATCCGGAGCGGAGACGAATCAGGCGAAACCACGTGACTGTAAATGCACCTCCATCCCTCTCTCACTCGCTCCCAGGCAACTCAATCCCACGCGACTGAAAAAACGATTTCAACATAATCATAAAAATAATAATTTCTTAATTTTACACTTCGAATATTCCACCTCTACAATTTTGTTCGATGCGATTATCTCCACCAAGTCATGGTGGAGAGCGATAATATTGACAATGACAGTTATAGAGACGTTTAAACGATAAAGTTTTAAAATCTCATTATCTCTTCGTATTATTTACGTTGTTGTTATGAACGTAATTCGAGAGCGGACCCACGATAGAAGACCACTTGACTTTCATTTCACCTAAATTTCACGTGCATTTCACCTACATGAAAGTCGGATCACACTATCTCGTGTCTCGCTCTATAAATACCACGCTCTTTCCTTCTATTCCCTCGCCATTTTTGCTTTCGGTTAGGTGCGGCTCTAGGAGTTAGAGAGAGAAAGAGAAGATAGTTTTAGAGAGAGAACTCTTGAGAGTGAAAGAAGTGGGTCGGATCGTCCATCACTCGGTGAGTTGCTCCCGAGTCACTCATTTCTCGTCTAATTTTAGGTTTTTTGTTTATTGTTGTGTGTTTTCTGGTACCCTGATTCATTTGTAGCATAATTTTTGTTTATATTCCTTATTTCTACTGTTGTGTGGTATCTTAGACTGGCCTCGGCTCAAGCTTCTAGAGTTTTAATCGCCATTTCTTGTTTGATGTTCTTTCTGTGATGTTTATCGTGCAATATATGCTGACGTTGTTAGCTGAAGAAAGCGTATGGTGTGGTCAAACTGCGTGAAAGTAGATGTTAATATGGCCCTTTTATTTGTCAAGATAATAATTGATTTGAAGGGTTGAAATATGAAATCCCATACAGTGGAAAGAAGGGTATAGAGCTAGATAATTGGTCGGGGTGATCGGTGATGAAACTTTTCTGGATTCAGGGGAAATATTAGGTTCAATTAGAAGCTTAGGTGACCATAAGTAGAGTGATCTGAATATTCAGTGTTAACAGCGCTCAGGATGTGATCTGTTTAATTGATGATCAATACCCGAGCACAATATGTGGAAGAGTTCTATACTAGGTGTCTTTTATCTAATTTTCAGAAGATAATTTGTCAGAACAGGATGGGAAAGGTTAAGACTGGATCTACTTGATTATTGATTTCTCCCTCTTCCACGCTCCTTATTTTGTGTATTACTCATGAAAAGGAGAAAGAGATGCGCTTACATGCCGTCACTATTTAGACACTCTTTAGTTTTTAATTTGTTCTAACTTATTGGCAACAGTAACTACAAGAACTTCCAGCTGATCTATTCTCTTAAGAGCTACATATCCCTCCCATCCAAAATGACAGTTTCTCGTGTTGTGTTGGGCTCTGCAGAACTTTTGGGGCAAAGCTCTAGGAGTTGGGAGTTCATAAAGTCTCTCAAAGTTTACTGATCTTCGGGAGCAATGGAGGTATTTGGTAAATCTATGGTTGCCGTGCCTACAAATGTTATTTTTCTGTCGAGTATTCTAGGCCAAGATGGGCCAAACTCTGTTCACAAGTGCGATTGGAAATGTGCAAACGAACATGTGTGCGGAAACATGTATCGCTGCAGACTAACTGGGCTCACACACATCTGTGACAAAAACTGTAACCAGAGAATTCTGTATGATAATCATAGCTCTCTTTGCAGAGTGAGCAAGCAGGTTTTCCCCCTAACACCGGCTGAGGAACAGGCAGTTAAAGGTGTCCGGAGGAAGATTGATGGAGAGAGTTCCCCTTCTGATGGCTGCGCTTTTAAGCGCAGACGGGATGTGCAATTCCATCCCTCTCCTTTTGAGAGATCCTTTGCTACTGTTGGTCCAATCTGCAGTCAAATTGGCGATGGCATGGATTTGAGCTAGGCATTAACTGATTGATAGAGCTTTTGCCCTACTTTGTCTATTTCCTTTATAAATGTTCCTCCTGCGGAGGACTAGTATGGATAATAGAACTTGATGTGGGTACTTCAAATGGCGGGCCTAATTATCCCGCTTTTCTGTAGGAACAACTTATAATTTGAATTCCTTTCCTCAAGCTGTAGCTTCTAATAGCCTGATTATTCATAGGCATCTGACTTTGCTTCATCTTTATAACTTCTATTATGACGCTTAAGTTGCATTTGCTTCTACTCCAGACATTTGAGCTATGACAATTACAGGGTTAGAAGAAGACTTAGCATCTTCTCTTGATATGTTAATTTTAGCAATATGGTCACTTCTTTACTTCTATGTTGTCGTTTTTGGTAGATTTCTGTATTAGTTGTTTTGAGTATTGAGGTGAGGTTGCATCTGATGTGCACTCGTAAGACCTGACGTGCACTCATATTATTATGTTTTGAGTTCCTCTCTTGGGAGGGCCAATGCTCATTGTTAACGTTTTACATATATGATCTGTCCTGACTTTTGATTTGCAGTTTACTCTCTCCGTGTCTTAATGAAGTCAGGAATCTTTGATAGTGTTGGCTATTCTTTGCAAGGATTAGTCGGTTTTTTCTTTTCTACCTGATCTGTGATCTGGTGGAGAGTTGTCTTGATTATATGTTGTCCTCCTTTCTCAACTGTATTTCATTACATTTATGTTGTTTTAACATTAATCTGGCTGTTCTAATCTGTATGGGTCCCTGAAGTTAATGTTGATTTTGCAGGGTTGAAGCATGTGCCATTCAGGAGAGTTGAATTAGTTTACTTCTCATGTATTGAAAAGATACCAGTTACAAGTTGCTGAAATATTCATCCTTTTTGTAGGGGACAAATCTTCTATCCACTGCTCTGCAGCTTGGTCTGTGCTGATGAACTAGGAAGTGGAATCATTGAAATCCCAGGTTTTTTTGGACCTTTGGATGGATTTAGCTGGCAAATGAAGTCGACGCCTCTTCAAGACTTGTTGATAATGATACTCTTGTTCTCTCCACGAAGTACCTTCTGTGCTTATGTCTGTGGACTTCTGTGACCGCATTCGAGCACTGCAGTTCGTCCATTTTGACTGTGCAGTAGGTAAACGATTCCACCAACGCAAGAGCCAAATTATCGATTCCAGTGCTGATTGAACCTTTGAAGAAGTTGCAGTCTTTCTTGAGGTTCCATAACGAATTTTCGGTCTATGCTCTAACGTATAGGTTCGGAACCATTGTATCACACTCTTCCTATGTCAATTAGATCTCAGCATGCCCTGCTTTTTGTCGTCCCGGGATGGTTGACTACTTCTAAGTCTTGTTCAGAGTCGAGAGTGATATGGACAGTCCCATATGAATCTATAATTTCTTTTCTTCGTTGGTGGGAAGTTGTTTAGTTGTTGGTAGAGGAAAGAGTTTCCACCGCAAAGGAGACTTTAGTGTGAATACCCCCTGTAACCTGACAAGTGTACATGTGTTCAATGAATTCTTCAAATTTCTTTGTTACTTCCCAATTCCCATTCTTCTTTTGTTTCTTTTCAAGTCATATAAGGTAGATTTTCTGGCTCCCAGGATTTGTCTGGCACTGTAAATGCTACAGTTTGATTCCTAATGCATTGATTGTTTACAATTCTGCTACTGTAAAAGCAGTTGAGATGGAAATTTATGATGTCTGAGAGGAGAATTACAGCAGAATGCTAGACAATACTAAGGTGGGGGGGGGGGGGGGGGGGGGGTGTTGGGGGGGTTGGGAGGGGAATTGTCATTAAGAGCCCAGTTGTTAAGCTCATAAATCTGACTTTGACCCGTTGGTTCGCCAAGGTGGTTATTTCATTTTTTTCCTAACGCCACTGAGAAATTGCTCGATAAAATAATGGTGGGTATGGCTAATGGGGTTGTTGGATTTGATTGTCTTTCCGCAACAATAAAAACTTTGTTAGGTAAAGACATTTACTTCTATTGTGAGACTCCTTTGTTGCAACTTGAATCTCCTCAAATATCTTCCAGCGGGAGGTGTAACTTAGAGGGCTCCCGGCCTGATAGTTGAAAAAGTAGGGCTGATGCAAGGATCGTGGTGTTGGGGTGGTGGTGTTGCGCTCGTGCTGTTGGTTGGTGTTAATGGTGTGGTGGTTGTGAATGGTAGGAGATATGGCCATGTCCCTCGGTGGTAATGATTGTGATGGGGGGCATTGTAGCCGAGGTGGGTACGGTTTGGGCGGTGGGCATGGTGGTGCTGAAATGGCGAGATTGGGGCGTGGATAACCTTGTCGGCATTGCTGAGCTGATTCTCATTGGTGGTAGATCTTCGAGACGGGTTGATGTTTGTTAGTTCCGAGTTTGTTTTGAGTAAAATTTGAACAAGCAAATGTCGATATTACGATTTATTTTTGCTCTAATTTAGCTTATCAAGCAATTCTTATTTAATCAACGATTCGTAAAGCAATTCATTTAGATGTTAATCACATCCTCGAAAATCCCAAAAAGTACAAAGTATGAAACGGGCGGAATATCAAAGTAGACCTAAGAAAGAGCACTGCCTAATATTCTCAGTTCTCACCCTAACTCAGGCAGGTCGAATCTGCCCTGTAATTACATGAGATAATGCAGCTCCAAGATAAGGTGGGGACTCTGTTGATTCTGCTGCAAGTATGTGTCTATTCCCAATCTGCCTTTTAATCGACATCCTCCTTGGAATTACCAAAGAAAGGAATTGCTGCTTACTTGTTAGTGAGGCCACCCCCTGATTAAAGAAATGCTAAACCCACAAGTGTGATGTTCATCTTGCGGCTACTCAACACTTTTGGACCATTTTCAATCTTCATATTCAACTTCCCTTCCTCGATGAATCTTTCTCAACTTACAAATATGCAGCTGCCGGTTGCCATTTCCTGTGAAGAAAACCCTAAATAAACTGTATACTACTCTCTTCGATAATATGCTGACCACAACATTATGGAAGTGGAAAGTTACCAGTTTGTTTCTTGTCATTTCCTCCTTGACTTGCTCCTCTTGCACATTCACCATAACTAACGACTGTCCATTCACGATATGGCCCGGTACACTCGCCGGAGCAGGGACACCTCAACTTCCGAAGACAGGGTTTCAACTGGACTCGGGTCAAAGCGTTAGCATGGCAAGTGTTCCAGGATGGTCGGGAAGGTTTTGGGCGAGAACGGGTTGCACGTTTGATGCATCAGGGGCCGGTACATGTCTAACGGGGGACTGTGGAGGGAGGCTGGAATGTGACGGCATTGGTGCCACCCCGCCTGCATCGCTTTTTGAGATAACCCTCGGTGCAGGCATCGAGAAAGATTTTTACGACGTCAGCTTCGTCGACGGTTACAATCTGCCACTCATTGCTGCACCACGCGGGATTTATGGTGGATGTAACGCCACCGGCTGCGCATCAAACATCAACATGGGTAAGTTTAGTAGGTGATCCAGAAGTTGATTATCGGTAGTTGATTATAAGCAAACTTATTCTGGACAATAAAACAGGTTGCCCCAAAGAACTTCAGGTGGTTGGTGGGGATGGCGGCGAGGAAGGGGCTGTGGTTGCATGCAAGAGTGCCTGCGATGCGTTTAGACTGGACGAGTACTGCTGCAGTGGGGAGTTTGCCAACCCAACAACGTGCCGCCCATCGTTCTATTCAACCATCTTTAAAAGAGCTTGTCCAAGAGCTTATAGCTATGCTTTTGATGATGGCACCAGCACATTTACATGCAAGGCTTACGAATATGCCATCATTTTCTGCCCCAATGTGAACGGGTAACATCTGCCCGTCATACTAATTTTGACTTGCCATGGCCAGAGAATTCCTCCCATGTACTACAAGGTTCCACACTGCCATATCTATCTCAATTGTTTACACATGTATTGCAGGATGAATCATTCAGATGGTGCATTAACAGCTCCGCATAACCAAGAGAACCGCAACACAGCATCTGTAGGGATGGTTTCGTCCTCAAGCATCCTCCTACCAATTCCTAAATTAGTCATAGTAATTGTCACTTTGTTTTTTAAGACGTACCTGGTGGATCTACAGCCTTGATATCGCGAAAAACTGAGGATCTTATCCACTGGAATTTCCAGCCAAGTCCACAGAAGCTCATTAACCCTGTAAAGTATATGCTGTTGCGTAGCCTCAACCTGAAACACTAGATTGATAAATTAGAAGTGTTCTATGAGCGTTTTTACCATAAAAAAATCTTGGGACAATCAATCTTGGAGTGGTAAAAGCAAACTAACAATTTGAAAGGAAACATATTAAAAACGAAAGAAGCTGATATATTGAATCCATGAAACTATAAAGAAAGCCCCAAATGATAAACTAGCAAAGCAGACTAGCGTATCTGTTTCATTGCAGATAGTGGCGTAAATGACAGAAAAGAGACTGGGAATAACAAAAAAGACAAAACTTTCCTTTGTATTTGCAGAAAAGTTAAAGAGAACGGATAGTCTTACTCAACTCAATTTCAACTAAAACGTGAATGCTGTTGTTTCTCTCGTATTCATCTATGAGGACTGCAATGGCAGTTACCTGTATAGCATACATAAGAAAAACATACTACGCACTCATTTCTATTTCTTCGTTTTTGTTTTCTTGGAAACTTGAGCTTTCTTCTTTACTTTCTTTACGGGCTTTCCTCCTGAAGCTTTAACTTTACCCTTTTTCCGTGCTGCTCCCTGCATTCAGCGCTCCATACAATTAACAATTGGACTATGGCGCCTGAAAGATACTCATTAAAGAAACAGGTTATATGGCATACTGTCGCTTTCGCAGCTTTCCTCTTGCCCGTTCCATTAGGTTGTTGCTCAGCACCCTCATCTTGGTCGATTTGATGAGTAATGGGCTTAGGTAAATTGTCAGCCTCCTCTTCCGAATCAAATGAGAAGCCCTCCAGTGTTCCTAATCGTGCGGAGTGAATTAATGTAAGCGAAACGTAAAATGTTTTATTCACCAAAAAGAATAAGTTTGAATAGCAAACTCTCTGTATCCAATAAAATACCTTCAACCATGGTTTCAGCCTCATAAACATTAGATTGTGGTTTCAGCTGAATAAAGTCATTCATGATTGCCTCTATCTGATCAATACACATAATTAACGTGAATAAACCAAGTAAAGTAGAAGGTGATGGATTATGAAGTAACCACATCACCAAAGCATGAGAAAGGTAGTATAATCCATTCAATAAAAGAAGGAAACCAAAAAATAGAAAATAACAAACCCACCTTAGCTTCTGATGGACCAAAGCTTACCTGATGAAGAAGAAGAAGAAGAAGCGAAACATGTTATCACACTGATTAATTACAAGGAAATTCTGAAAGAGAACTTTGCATTTTCCATTGCATGTCATCCTAATAAAATGTTTTAAAGCTGAAAGGGATAATACGTACAACACAGAATGTCCTGGATGGAACTATGGTTGTTTTGTATATAGTTCCTGAAACATGAAAAGAATGGAGAAATGAAAGTTACATAAATTCAAGCCGATGTAATCACATCAGATAAAAGATATGACTATTGACTGGACATCTTATCCACCATCTGGTGTCTAGCCCGTTATCTTTCTAAGGCCAGAAAGACTGAAAAAATGAATGTAGAAAGCCAAGTATATTAATCCTGCATGTGCGATATCTAGATTATCGATGCCCTAACTTCAACAGGCCATACTTTAATGTTTATCAGCCTTCGTAAAGACATCGAGTTCTTGGATCTAAAGGGAAATAAATACTAACAATAGGTTTAACATCCAAATAAAATAATAAAACCCCAAGGAACACTAGTATTATTTCAAGAATAGAACAAGAAACATGGCGTGCCTTTCAAATCTAAGAACATGTCATGATCTCCATTATCTGAGATAACCACCCGTCCAACAGCACCCACGTCGCCACTTAAATCTATGGAATCGCCCTCACATTCCACAAGTGCCTGCACAATGAAGAAAAGCGTTAACAACAAGAAGTCCTGTAAAAACTCGATCTAATGTGCAAAGTCATCAGAGGAATAGATTAGTAATAAAGCAGGCATCTAAAGAGGAACAAAACTCAAGCGACACAAATAATGTGGCATAGATAAATATTTAATAACTTCATTTTATGAAATACGAAATGCTACATAAGAAAGCAAGTCACCCCAGTTATCCACAATGCCTAAATAACACATTTTCTCCAGAAAATATATTCTGTTCTGCATGTCTAGCAGATAGGAGGGAAGGGGAATTTCAGATCATCATTAGGTGAATTTAATTGCTCATTTTACGACTGCAACGAACAATCTTTAATGAAATTCTAGAGAAGAAACATATATAAACCGTCATAAATGACCAATATAATTGCTGGGCCTACCTTTGAACGATGTACTTTTTCAGAGAGCACCAAAGGCAGCCTTGAAGACGACACCTGCAAATCACGTCACCAACGTTAGTCGCTAAACAAAGAAAATTCTAAGAATTTTATAAAGAACATTGAAGATTCATACATAAGGTCCAATCTGCTTCCCAGATATATCTTCCTCTGCAACTTCAATGTGACCATCATTCTCTGTGTCAAATCAAATATCAAGTATAAGACAGATCAAGAGGAGATGCATTCCTTGCAGAAAGAGGGAGTATGGATTCTTTTAAGGTCTCTTGAACCTAATTAGAAGTCAACGCAAGTTCATGATTCATCTGAAACTGAAAGCTTTGCAATTAGACTGGAAACCAGCACGGGAAACTCGAGCAGACAAACCTAGCCTCCTGCATACCTTTTATGTGGCCGTCTACTTTCTTCTTCTTTGTAGATATTTGCGCCTCTAATTTTGGCCTCTTTTTAGGAGATTTGATTTTAGAAGCCTGATTAAGTGATGAATCTCCACCAATGTCTATGAGAACTGCATCTTCATCCTTTTCCTTCTCTGGATTTTGAGCTGTTTTCCCTGCAGATACTTCTCCGTGATACATTTTGTCTTCCTTTAGAGAGCTCATATCAGGGCAAGACTCCGAATCTGATGACAATGTCCAAACTGAATGTTTTGGTTCCTGTACAACATATTATACACGCGAGTTGATAGCAAAAGTCTTGTTTGAAGTCAGATCTACAATCCTTTAAGCACTTATTCTCCTCTTAAAGTCAAAAACACAGTGGTGAGATTTGCCAAAACTATTGGTGATGAATACACTAAGGAAGCTAGACAGATATAGAGAAGACTAAGGCACAAAAAAACTGAAATGACCATAGGATTTGTAAAGGTGCACAAGGATGGCCTGCCTCAGTCACATATGGCTTTTGATGTTTATCTGGATTGATTAATAAGTTGCAAAACAAAAACATTAAAGCATTTGATGATTGAAAAACAAATCATTTTCATTCTTGTCAAGAGTGATCAATAAATACTTCAGCTCATACTATCACAAAAATTTACCGTTGAAGAACCAGACTTTCGTTTACAAGCTGTGACCATATGCTCTAGGTTCTAACAGTAAGAGGCTACTTTTTCTTCTGTTCTTTTCTTCTCCTTCGAAAATATTAATAGCTTCACGGTTACTATTTTTATCTTTGGCTTCTTTAGGAGTAAAGTCAGGGATATGACTTCCTTAGAAAAAGATCAATCTTCAACCACTTTATATTTGACGCTGGGCTCTTTCCTAGATATTACTATTTTCTTCAGCTTCTCCAAATAACAATACTTGCTTCCTTCCCCCAACCTTGGATTGGGCTAAGTATGACCTTAAGGGCGTGTTTGGTAGAGAGGATGGAAAACAAGAGGGATAAAGCAGCATCACCCCCTCCAATTTTTCAACCATAAGGACGGGAGGATTTCTTTACCTTGTGTTGTTTGGTTAGTTGGAGGCAAAAGAGGAATGAAAGACACGGTTTCAATTGTTCTACTATATTACTCTTTTCACTGAATGTAGATACTAAAGAGGATTAAAAAAGTCAAATGCTTAAACCATTTCTGCGCGGAAAGAATACGGTGGGCCCGGAAAGAAAGTTCGCCTGTCCGGTTTTCCGCTCCTTCCATCCACTCTTTTCTCCTACCTAGTGAAAGTACTTCTATCCCTCCACTTTTCCAGACAGTCTTCCCCACACTTTCAATTTCCATTGCATCAAACAACCTCAAGCTACCTTATTCTGTACTTCAGAACTCAATAGCAAACATTTGTCCTTCCAAGACCCCACAATGGAGAAGGCATCGTGCAAATCACTGCCTTATACATTTTAAAAGCTAAAGAGGCTGTTAAAGCACTTAAAAGCTCACATAATTTTAGATCCATTAAACCTACACATAAGCACTTGAAAGCTACATAGACATAACAATGAGGATGAGAACATAAATGCACTTGTTGCAAAGTTCTTACGTGAGGTTTGTTAGACTTCTCAGACGTTTCTTGATCTGCAATCTTCACATCAACCATATTCCCTGTATCATCACAAAGGAGGAATTACTGCAAAACTTTGAGGGAAGGGGGGGTGGAGGGGGAACAGAATAAGGATAAAGGTAAAGATCAAGCTAAAATCCACCAAGGAGCGATGAAGGTTTAAAATAAAACAGTAAATTCTTTTCGTCCTCTGAGCGTGATTGGAAGTGGAATATCTACTGTATAAGCACCCAGAAATGACACCAACCTTTTGTCTTCTTTTCCGCAGGCGTACTCTCTGCTTTCGGCTTTTTATTTGGAGGTTTCATTTCTGAAGTTTTACCCAATAGAGGCTCTCCTCCATCCCAATTGTTATCCTTCTCGTCCTCGCTCAGAGAACTGTCATCGGTAGGAGACTCAGAACCCAAAGATAATGCCACAGCTGATTGACTTGGTGCCTGTGCAATCATACAAATTCCCACCAAAAAAAGATAGCAAACAACATCCAAATCAATTAAACACAAACTAGTCCCCAATCTAGCAGCACTAATTTATTTACATAGTTTTGCTATATACAACCAGGTAGAACAAAATACTTAAAGCATTGAAAAAAATGTGTCAATTTGTTACATTAAAAATTTTGAAATAAGAAGTAGCTATCTACCAAAATACCTTAACACATAAAAAGTTGCCTGAAATTGAAATATCCAGGGAAAATTGAAACAAATGTTACTCCCTCCATTTCACGATTTTTGTGCCCTCTCCTAGAATAGAAATCTGAACATGTAAGCATTGACTTCACTCATTGTGTTTTACCCGAGTTTGACTTGTCAAACAAAACTTAACGATCTGTAGTTACCATTTGAGTTCAAATTCAATGCTTGTATGTCCAAATTCTGTACTAGATTCACAATAAGTCAAATGGAACAAACATTATGAAGCGTTTGGACTATAAGTCAGATAAAAAAGTTGCCCAAATATAATTTCACACACATGCGTGGGCGCATTTATATGAGCTACAATCGATACGTAAAGCAATCAGTAATATGCAAGACTTGGTGAAGAAATTTCGAATTCACTACTTGAGCATAACACAAGTTAAATTCGTAAAGCAAGAAAAATAAGGTTCTTCAACATTACTTACTATATCGTGGAATATAACTAAAATCACATGAATTGGGGAGTGAATCAGAGTAAGCATGAAGAAGAACCTGAAAGCAATGTAGCCAGTCTGGAGAGTTCTCTCTAGAGCTGCCCATTTTTCAGTCTTCCCCAAATAAAAGGGAGACCCTGATCTTGAAAAACCCTAAACCCTGAAAAGGTAACCAGAATTAGGACGGCGCCGGTGGCCGGTGGCAGTTCGCAGGTGGACTGTTTGGGAAGTAAAATGGTGAAACGGTGGGTCTTTCCCCATTTGACAGTACTTTGAAAATTACTGGGCCGAGCTCGCGTGGGCCTCACTAGCAAAAGTTCTTCAAGCTGTGGGCTTTTTGACTCTCTTTGTGCTTTTTGAAAAATACCCATCCAAATTTCACTGTTCATAAGCCCATCCTTTCGGATTGTAAAATGTTGTGAGATGTCTGGCCTTTGATGTTGAAATTGAGGATGTTTTATAGTTTTCGTATCCTAGAGTTTGTGACATTAGGTGTTTTATTTTTGTAATATTAAGTATGTACGAATAGAACTCGGGATAGAAGCACGTAAAACAGTCAAACAACAAATTTTATGGACCAATGTAACAATTTGCTAGCATCAAACCAACGCGATGGTGGTTCGCTCACAATGAGTAACTTAGGTAGCGTTTGAAAACACTTTCAGTTTTGATTTTCTGTTTCTAAAAAAAAAAAATCACTTTAGTTTTTTTTTAACAAAAACAAATGGGTGTTTGATTACCCAATTTTATTTTTGGTGTTTGATTACCCAGTTTTTTCTTTGGTGGTGATTTGCGGTGGCGGTGGTGGGGTGTGGCTGTCGGCCGTCGCCGGCAGTGGGCAGTGGTGGTGGTCTCAAAATAAAACCAAAAACTCAAAATGAGAGTTTTAAAAAACAGTCATGTTTTAAAAATTGGTTTTCAAAATTGAAAAAAAAAACGACAATTGTACGTCAAACGAATTTATTTTCTCCAGTTTACAAAACTAGAGAAAAAACTGAGAAAATAAACGATTTCAAACAGAATCTTAGTCTTTATTTATAGCACATTGTCGATTTGCGAGGAACCATAGGGTTTCAAAAAGGATTTCATGTCGGTGTTTGTTGGTTGCTATTGATTTAGGTATCAAAAATAAGTATCGACACATTGATGTCGTTTAGTGATGTGATAGTACTCGAAATCAAACGAGCCCGAGTCATCAAAGATTAATTTGTAACTAAACATCACCTCACAAAACAAAACTTTTCACTTATTTTCTTGTATTTGTTATATTTATACAATTATTATTCTCTTAGAAAAAAGTTTTAAATCAACAAAAATGGATTCCATTTGAGGAGAATTGGAAAAACACAAAAACAACTCTCACTTTCTCCATTTTGTGGATTAAAAAGGTTAGAAAGCAGCTGTCACGGAGTATCAAACCTACACACAAGTTTGTCTTCATGTAAACCCCTCATCCCTAATAAGCTTTTGATGCCATTGGGGTAAAAAAAATTGGAAAACAAACCTGTGCTATCCAGAGTCCAGACCCCTAGCAGTCTAGCACCTACTAGCAAAGCGGCAGCAGAAGCAAGACCAAAATGGGGGACGGAAAGCAAGGAGTGATGGTGGTGGAAATGAGCAAAGGGTTGGCGGGTCAAAACCCAATAACGCAGTTGCAAGCCAAATACAAGGAGCTAGAAGGTGGGTTCAGGGAGTGGCTGGCCAAGCAGTCCCTGGCCGTCGAGGCCGCCGTCGTCACCGCCACCAGCGCGGCCCAGGGGGCCGCCATCGGCGCCTTTATGGGCACCCTCACCAACGATGTTTCGTCCTCTTTGCCCACTCCGCCGCCTCAGGCCGCCCTCAATCCACAAGCCATGGCCTCCTTTCAACAAGCCCAGGTTGATTCCTTAACTTTTGAGATTAATCATATTTCTGTTTATGGGGTTTAGGGTTTCTGGTGTTTAATTTTCTGGTGTCCAATTATGGGAGTTGTAGGAGTAGTTTACAGTTTAAGCATTGGTAGCCACCCAATGAAGTCTAATTACACAAGTTTGATAGTTACATAAGTTTGTGGACGGAGTAGAAAAAGATTAGTGTTTTTTTTCTTTTATGTGCGTGTGCGGGTGTGGAGACTACAAGAAAAATGAAATTGGCGAGGTACGTTCTTAAGTTACAGCTGATAAGCATCATTCTTTTACTAGTTGATGATATGATTGGAGGGATTTATGAAGAGTTTGAATTAGTTTCTTTTGCGTGGAACTTTGTGGATTAGAAATTTACATTTGCTTTTAGTCATTACTAGAGTATATCAGCTTCTCACTTATCGATTATCATGTTGGGAAGGTTGAAGATAGGTTACCTTTATCAGCTTCCCATTGTTTCCTGTCGGTGTTTGAAATTTTACTGGTTTATGATTTGTGGTTTACTATGGTTACAGGCTCTTGCAGGGGGACCTTTGGTACAAGCCCGCAATTTTGCTGTGATGACTGGTGTTAATGCTGGCATAACTTGTGTCATGAAAAGAATACGAGGCAAGGAGGATGTTCAGTCCAGGCAAGCTTAAGGCATCCATTCAAACAGCTTTCTTATCCTAGGATTCTCCTCCTAATTTCCTCTTTTGCCTCTAGACCCTGTTTCAATATATGATTCTTGTTGTTAGGTGGAACCAATTTGTGTTTTTAGCTGTACCAAATGTACCGTCTAGTTGTAGTTTTGTACAGTGTACTTACAATTCTTCATGTATTATGGAAATTAGGCACTGATTTGGCATGAAATCATAAACTTTGTTGGACTGAAGTTCTTCCAGGGTTTCTCAACACATTGTTTTCCCTAACAGAATCTAGTGGTTATTTTTATATGTTACACTCCAAACACTTTTAGCCAAACCTCCCTTCCATATCTTGGATTGCAATTTTAGTCAAACTAGGAGGTCTGAAGGTGAAATACAAACTGTTTGGGCAAGAAGTACCTATGAATGTGTTTGTGTGCTGAGTCGCCTGGAGTGAATTGATGCGAAGTGGCCCACAGGATAAGAGCAGGTTGGGTAGACTGGACTTGTGCTACTGGAGTACTGCAGGATTATCATTTTTTTTTTTTTATAGTTGCAAGAAAACTTTTATAGGACGGCGGTCAGGCCAGGGATGTTGTATGGTTAAGATTGCTGGACAACTAATAAGCATCATAAACATATCGCTGGAACTAAAATGCGGATTATGAGGTGGATGAGTGGCCTCATAAGGAGAGATGGACCAAGAAATGCAAAGGGTAGGGTAACACCAACTGAGGAAAGGATGAGGGATCATTGCTCGAGATGGTTTGGTCATGTTCAATGTCAGCCCATAGATGCCCCTGCAAGAGATATGTGCCAAGTTTGGATAAGACGGGGTAGGGGTAAGATGAGAGTAACATGGGGATAAGTAGTGAGAAAGGGTTGATTTCTAGGAACATACCTGCTTGAAAAAGGGAGAATGCAAGAAAAGAATTCATGCAACGATCCCAATTAGTTTCCCCCAAATGCTTAGGTGATGATAATGATGTTAGAGGCAGTCTGTGAATGCTATAAAGTTTATGTTCCCCTTGTAAAAGGAAGTTAACTATCTAGAATTTGAGCAATATATATCTGTTCTACGATACTTGAGTTCAATTAGTTGGATTTCTGCATATCTACAATAGAAACATACTACAGACCATATGTTGGTGAGAGCTTGTATGTCAACGATTTATTTCTACTGTGCTTAATAATTTCAAAGATGCACAATGTATTGGAGATGATTCACTTTTCATTCACATGTTGATGAGTCTAGTTAGTACTTCAGACGTAAGATCCGGGTTTATCCTTCTTTATGCATGAGGATCTGCTTTGATTTCTTAAATGCTGTCGTTGGTTGAGTTTGCCTTCTTCTTCTGCCCTTCTGCTCGTTAATGATTATTAACTTGTCATTGCAGCATGGTGGCAGCTTTCGGTTCTGGAGCCATGTTTTCCTTGGTTAGTGGAATGGGTGGCCCGAATCTGGCTGCCAACGTAGTCTCATCTGGGCTTTTCTTTGCGTTGATTCAAGGAGGACTCTTCCAGGTTGGTCAGTTGGACTCTAATTTCTAAAGCATTATGTTTTATGTTTGCTGGTCTTATAGATGGCTGCTAAACATAAATTACCGCATGCAGAGCCTTGGTGCTCTTTTCGTATACTATCATGGTTTTTAGCTGATTTAGTGACCCTGTTAAGATGATTCTTAATGATATTTGTCAACAAACATTATGAAATTATGTTGCATGTTTAACATTTCTCAGATGGTATGTATCTAGACGCACATGCCATCACCTGATGGAGGCTACAAGTTTTAGTAATTAGTGGATTGTGTGTTATCTGAACTCAAACTTCTTCCTGGATATGTTGACTGTAGTATGAGCCTTAGTTGAACGAATCAGGAGCAGATGTGAGGTTCCGTAGCGGGAGCATGAGTAGTATAGTGAGTTTTTGGCTGCAAGCCGGAGCGGGGGCGAGATTCTGGGCTGGAATGTCACCAGAATTGTAGATTCCTGCAACGAAGGTGTTAGCTTCTTCCTCAGAGATTAACATCTCTACAAACAGATTAGTGAGATAATATTTGAGAACTTTGCAATGACACAATAAACTGTGGTGTGGTGCCTCTCCTAGTGCTGAAGTGATGGGTTCTTTTCTTTTCTGTTTGTTTTGGTGTTGGTATTCTTGTTTCTCATATTTCAAATGAAAAATCTTCCCATTTTAAAAGGAAACAAAGGTACATGACTAACGTATTATGCGTTCATTGTCCAGAATCTAGATGTAGTGAACTGATTGGCATTGAAACCTGATGTTTGTATCAAGAATAATGAACTTGAGATACTTTAACCATTGCACTACAGGAGAAGTTACTTGCCAAGCATATGGCAGGAAACCATGTTTAGTTTTGTTTCCCCGGGCTAGACTGAGTTCCAGGTCCATATTTGTACATGTTGATTCTACCTTCAGAATCCAACTTCAAACAGGTTCGATATAAGTGATTGATTGCTGTTTAGACAAAATCCTTCAGAAAAATAGACAAAGTGATTGATTGCTGTTTACAAAGACAAAATCACACATAGCTTCTTCTGACATTCTGGTGGGATTGTCACTCTCATGAATGTAGTTAGATATCAATGAGGTAGATATAATGGTGGTTACCTGCATGAATCCAAACGAGAGTATGATTGGGTTGTGATTTTCCACATAAGATGTGCGATAATGTGTGATTTACCTTAGACTACCCTGCCCCATGAACTCATAACTACCAACTTAGCTAGCTTATTGAGGAAGGCATCGCCCTGTGGTGGGACCGTGGGCTACAGATGGTATCGAAGTTGACTCTTGAAAGCTTGGGTTTAGGCAATCCAGTCGAGCTGCTGGTGATTGGGGGAAAAGAAGGCAAGCTCAAGTATATCAAATATCGGGAGCTTGATTGAGGCAAATGAAGGGCAAGTTGGACACATCCCAGATCTGCTAGAGAGAGATTCTGGGCTGTGTGTGATAAGGTTTACTGGACACACTTGGGGGAGATGTCCTAATAAGCAGGTCATTATGTACTTTATGTATGTCTGTGTTCTTTACAGAGTTACTTTGGTGAATTCCCCTACCAAGTTATTTTGATAACTCTGATGAATTTTTGCGACTACTTTATCGTTTGTTTTACCGAAAGCATCTTCAATGTGGCCATGCAGTTGGGGAAGAAGTTTTCACAGCCACCAGTTGAAGATGTGTTATATTCTAAAACAAGATTCATGTTGTCAAGCCTTGGCCTCCAAAATTACGAGAAGAACTTTAAGAAGGGCTTGTTGACAGATAGCACTTTGCCTTTACTTACTGACAGGCAAGTAGTATATATGATACGTTTATTATTTCTTGTATAATTATGAGTTCTGTTGCATTCTTATGAGCTTCTGCCTGGTGTACTATCTTATCAGCGCTCTTCGAGATGTCAGAATTCCTCCCGGACCAAGGCTCCTCATTCTTGATCGCATCCAGAGGTTTGATCTCGCTACACCTTAAGAATTTTACTAAGATGTTGAGAATTGCCGAAGATAAATTAAGAATTCATCTCTTGACTAATCTCTGCCTGTAGTGACCCGGAGCTGAAAGAGAGACGACGTGGGGCGTAGTCCAAGTGCTGCCATTGGGCCATGATCCTCCACCGAAGAAAATTCAATTTCTGCATTTTTGTGTCAGTTTATCTTATATGTTATTGTTGCTGTAACTTATTACATTATCAGTACATTTTGTTATAGCTCCACACTTATGCATCCAGAGTAGCTAGCTTGAAATTGCCTTGGTGTAATAGACAGGGCAGATATAAGACATCCGCGGCAAATGTTGGCTGAAAATGATAAGCATGTAGTTGAACAATACTTATCTAGATATTTGGTAAACATGCTTTGGATGCCCTCATGCCGTGAATCACTTCATAGCATGCGGTGGGTTGTCGAACATCAACATCGGAACTGATAAAATTCGAGATTATGCAGGATCATACACGGGTGCGTTCTTCACTCGAGTCAGGTTGTAGTTTACACGACTGTAGTTAGCAACGGGTGCCATCTGAAGAAGCATAAATTATGTGGTCCGTAAGTCTTGAAATTCGAATTTGGGCTCTCTTCTTCGGGCGCATGTGAGAGCACATAGCCCAGAAACTTGGTATACCTCAAATCCTTGAACTTACGAAGGCTTACCCTTTTCTTAAAATGTCATATGCTTTTCACTTACAAGCACTCGTCTCTTTTTTTACAATAGAGATCCATGCAATAGAAGATTCTTATTCCAGTTTCTAACATATTACACAGTTTCGATGCCATATGCATGAAAAGAATAAGGATCCTCTGTTCTACATTATCTCTGTGCTGGAACAGTTTTTGTGACTTACGTTGTAATTAAAATTTATAGTGACAAATTTTTCGTCTCCAAAATGTAGTAGGCGACGTTATTTTATAGCACCAGAGGTGTAAACTTCTGTAACGAATGAAAGCTCAGAACGTAACCATGTTGTGGTTTGAGGCTAAGGACATTCATGCATTATATCAGCACTCGAATGAATGGGTTTCCCCCTCCACTGCAGAAAGAGCACGCAGAGGAAGTGCGTTTAACCAAATCCGCAAACACATTGGAAAAGAGAGATTAGGAGCATACAGCGTACTACAATATATGATTTGAGAAGTCATGTTTTTATTTCTTTTGGTTTTAGGTAAAAACTTAGGTTCTATTTGACCCAAAAAAAAATTATTTAAAAAAAAAGTAGGTGTTTGATAACTCAGTTTTTATTTTGAGTTTTTTTTTGGTTTGCAGTGGCGGTGGTGGCGCGTGGCGGTGGCTGCCGGCGGTGGTCGCCAGAGGTGGCCACCGACCGCCAACGGTGGTCGCCGGCTGTGGGCGGTGGCTGCCGGCGATGGGAGAGTGGTGGTGGTGGTCTAAAAAAAAAAAACTCATTTTTTGAGTTTTTTTTTTCTTCTTCAGTTTAAAAACTGATTTTTTTAACTGAAGAAGAAAAAAAATGGTTACCAAACGCAACCTTTTTTTTCCAATTTTCAAAACTGGAAAAAAAAAAAAATAACTGTGTCAAACAGGGCCTTAATATTGGTAACAGGTGGTTTGGGAATGATTTTTAAAAGTTGATGTCAATTAAATCTGAATCATATTTTTTAAATCGGTTTTAAATTATTTTATGCATAATATATTAAAAGTTGTTATAGGTATTTGGATAAAAAGGATTAAAATAGATTCAGTATGGCAAAATTACTATATAGTTTATTCAAACTGAAAGGGAGCATTTAATATACGTTTATATGTAAGGATATTTCGATAATATTTTTTATCAACCCTGATTCTCTAAAACTGAGTAAATCAGAATTCAAGAAAATGAGAATTCTGAATTTAATCAGTTATGAACACATTCGAGCATATTTAACCTGTTCATATTTTTTTGTCCAACACTTCGAACATGATTTTAACTGAATTTAATCAGATTTGACCATTTTAAATTTAATCTCAAAAACCTTCTAAGTATGTAATACAAAACAAAGCACATTGTAAATAAAAAAAAAAGGACATAATATGGCATTTTGAGAGTCTTATCTCAAACAAGGAATGCATAAATTAAATCTCTTTATATACACGAGAGCGAGTGAAATCAAAAAACAAAAAAGGGACGTCTTTTAAATTGAATGGTACCATCATCCAAGTGGGCACAATGTCTATGGACTATGGCCATTGGTGCTCGAATATGCCTTGGTTTGAATTAGCTATGCTTTGTGTCCACCGCCGAGTGACCCACCATCAACCATGGCTTTTGAAGAATGGTGTATGTGGAGTTTCGTAGCAGCTTGTGATGATGAATTGCCCCACTTGTGTAATGAATGGACGTCCAGAACTGGAATGTCTCCAATAATGGATGCTCGGTAACGTTACGCTACGTAGCACACAATCGCCTCTCACTTTTTCGTAATATGTTGACGTTCTTTCTTTCACATTTACCTTTCTTGTAGCTGGTCAAAGGTGCCGAATGATGAATTTTTTTTTGGCTTTTATCCCAATTAAAGTAATATTCCTCCTGCCTCATATATAACAACAATTAATAGTCATTAAATATCTCTAATGATTTTTATTTAGTGACGCTAAAAAAATATTATTAAAAATTATCGCTAAAAGTATTAGTATAAAAGTCACTAGAAATATTTAATAATTATTAATTGTCACTATATACGGTATTAAATGAAAATTATTACAATTCGGAAAGCTGTCAAAGTTTGTTCATGATTAGTTTTATGATCCATGTTTCTGGTAAAATCGGTTCACCTAGAAATTTCCCTCCTGACCATCCTGGGTCCCTCCCTCCTTCACGAAGGTGAACTGACAAAATTATACCTATCTCATCAACGAAAATATTAACAGAACAAAGTATAAGAACTATTGTAGTAAAAATAAGAGCTTTATGGACACGAGAATAGTTCAAATGGCTGGAGTTGTATTATTCCAAACTTTAAGTGACAAAACAATTCATTGTGTAAATTAACGCCGCTCAACCTTCCTACCTACCTACGGGTGGATCATCAATTGTGTTCATACCCCAAGGGATTGGTCTGGTGGTCAAGGAGGTATGTTCCTTACCTTGACTTCTTGGGTTTCAAGCCTTGGGGCCAGCACTCAGAGGAATAAAAATTTCTCTGAATGTATTTAGTCTCGATTGACGTTAAAATTGGTCCGAGAATACCCTTACCGTCCAAACAAAAAAAAAATCAATTGTGTTCAAACTAGATGGACGAATAGGAAGTCAGAAAGTCATTATCGATGGCAATAAGGTGACCAAACCAAATGTCAATAGTTGGATTCTTGACATTATTGTGGTGCTGCATAACTTTTTTCATCAAGATCCATCAGCCAATCCAACAAATCACCTGTTTAGTCCATCCAGTGTGCGATGCTGGTGATGATGACGTTCGATTGCGTATTAACAATGGAAGTTTGTCAGAACTCTGATTGGAAGATTCTCTTCCCCATAGACCTTTCACGTTCTGGAAATTAATTAAAACACTGCAGATTCTATATACAACAAGGACCGAACCGAAATGTTTATAGAACAAGCTCCCTTCTTGATTCAAACGGTCGGCATTTGTTCGCCGACAAGTGATCCACAGGCACAGCGCATATCGAACCAATAAGTGGAAACAAAAATTGTACAAAAATCTCTCCATACATAAGGCAGGTCAAAATGAAGAATAGGCAGGAAGGGAAAGGGAAGAAGAAGACTGGAGCTGCACTTGGGCGGCGGCGAGCTGGTCCATCAGCGCCAGCATGCGCGCCCGGTAGGCTCGGGCCTCGTCGACGGCCTCGGCCTCGAGCTCGCCCAGCTGCGAGCAGAGCCGCTCCTCGGCTTCCTCGGCTATCCGGAGCCTGTTCCACGTCTTCTGCAGCTCCGCCTTCATTTTCTCCTCTCTCGCCAGGCTCCTCTGCAGCTCTCTCTCCAGCTCCTCGTTCCTCCTCCTCAGCGCCGCCTCCTCCTCCGCCGTGTCGCGGCGGTTCTGGTGGTGGCTCTGCGGGTCTGCTTTTACAAACGGCATGGCTATGGTTGGGGCCATTTTCGATCTGTGGATGTAATTCGAAGCTTCTTGCACGGATGGTTTCAGAGGAAAGACAGGTTTTGGGTCATTTGAGGCCGTTCCTTGGTAGTCTGTTTTATAAGCGAAAATGGAATGGGGATCTCATGTCCAGGTTCAATGTATCTGGTAGGTCTTACTTCTAATTTGAAAATAGGAAAAATAACTGAAAATAGGAAAAATAGAGTTGCGTACTTGCTTACGCACTTGGCTTGTTCAATAGGTCTTACTTCTAATTTGAAAATGGAAGAATCTTATTTAAGTTTCTATTTTTGTTTTACGTCGAGAGTTAAGAAAAAATTTAACAAGAAGCAACATCTAACAATATAATATTTCCTAATTATACGGAAAAAAAATTTACAATCTTTCTTTGTTAAGAGATTTACGAATCTAGTCAATTAGTACATCTCAATCTAACAACATTTAGCCAGCAGATTTTAGCTGAATACAACGATATTATTTGGATGACAGTTCATTATCGTGGTACCTGGTCTTTATCGTGATAATCGTTCACGTGGATATTATAATCTAGCATATTCTCGTTATAATCCTCAACTTTGAACATATTTTCAAAATCTTAGTTGATTATATCACTTTTTTTACATTGTTCATGACTAATTTATTAAGCCGGCCTCCTTCCTTTTCTTTTTAGAGTTAAAGTCAAAATACTTTGACAGCACTTTAGGCGCCAATGACGAAGTCAGAAATTCTCTATGCTGTGAAAATTTTTGGTGCAAATTGTGATTTATAACGCACTTAGGCTACTTTTGTGGCAAGGTTTTTCACTAGTACATTCTCGAAAGATTTCCCACCTCAGGTTATATGTTCTCCTCACCACTACATACTAAATATTATTTTCAACTTATCCTCCTAATCTTATTGAAATCACTTTTTTGATGACATAATTACAAAATTATTCAAATTGTTTGAATCGACCATTTAATTTGTATCGGGGAACTAGTTAGTTGTTGCTCGATGTTCCAAGGCAAAACGATAAACCCGCGTAAAGAGCAGTGATTGTTACATATGGAATAATCTTTAAAGTAGAAAAAGTAGGGAGATAGATAACACTCCTTAAAATGCTGACATCCTAGTCTCACAATTTACAATATCGCCATTTTTGGTTTAAAAAATGATAACAAAATTATAGATATACAAGAACAAATTTCTTCTAGAAATTACATATTTGTTCCACGGGCGATGCGCATGCCTCGGATCTATACTATTTATAAAAGTAACGCTCTTTTTAGTATTACACAACTTCTTATCTATCTAAAATGGTGACATGTGGTAAAAATTAAAAATAAAGAAGAGAAAAAGTAGAGATATAAAAGAGATTATTTTAATGACAGATAACTATCCTAAAAAAGTATATTCTTAATACCACAATTTACAATATTGTCATTCCTAATCCCTCCAATAAATAAAGTAGTGTAAAAGCACAGTTATATCATTGCTCCACATTATCAGCTTTTTCATGTTTTCTCATAGAGCATAACTCACGATCACAATGGTCAAGTCGTACAATTAGAGCTTTTTTTTTTTTTGGGATAAAAGGTCCCATGTATTATTTCAAACATAATTCCATATATACAATGCTCTCTTCTATACTCCTCTATCCTAACTCACAAACCAGCCTTTGTACTCATATGTACAGTTGATTACAAAAGAATTTATTTATCTATCTCCCAAGCCTCACATATCTCAATGTTTTGTAGAATTTGCATGGACTTTCTTCCGGCTATGAACTATGTACCTCACCTACTATTAGATAACAACCAAACACCCTCGCTTGAACAGATGTTACTTGCTTCTTAAAAATGATGTTGTTTCTCTCTTATCATATCTCATAAACAGTAATAGTCATCCTGCAATTAGAGTTAATATATACCGTTCATATTAATGTTCAATCTGTCGTTTCTATACGGTCTAACGATAATTCTACTGAATTCTGTGTTTCTTCGATGATCATTGATAGATCGGAACCAAGGATTTGAAACCAGATAATATCATTTTCTATTGAACCCATATCCCCTTTCATTTGGGCACTTGCATGCAAAATAATGCACCGGCGGGTTGCGTCATCGCGAATCCTTTCTTTTGTCGGTACGAAAAGGACACCGTTAGCCACCTGTCGTGTCCACATTACATATTACTAGGACCCACTTCCTTGGACACGCTCATTGGTCGCCGTAAATAAAAATCAACACTCCCCCGGCCCCACAACTCGTGGTCTACGTTTGTCCACTCCACACGCCACCTACGTAATTTCCGACCTTTGGTTTTATTGCCTTATATTAGTTGCTTCCACCTTGATTGCTCCGCCGTGCCTCGCGTAGTAAATTGCCATTTTGAGGTTTTGGGTATATTGAGGTTTATCAGCTGAACTAATTTGTGTAGTGATTGAGAATATAATTTTGAATCGGATCGATAATAATCAATAATTCTTGGTATAAGTTTTGAGAGCCTTCATTCTTATTGTTAGTTGAATCGAATGCTCTCACGTAACAGCATAACGCATCATAGATTTCGCACGTAATTTGATTAAAATTTCACTATTTATTTTAACATGTATGATGCGACTTTGTACCATCAATCAATAAAATAGAGACGATATCCTCGATTCTTGCTCAAAAGATTGCACCTTGAGATATGCTATCTTTTTAGCTCTCACACGATTCGATATTTTAAGTGCTCGAGTCAACAATCAATTACATAATCTGGAATGTAATCTTAATAAATTTTTTAAGGGGTAACATAGCTTCAAAAGGAGCAAAACAAAAGGCGATAAAAAAAGTTTGTCTTTTTATTACCCTTCATATATATATAAGAATAATAAACATTCGAGATTGTGCAGGATTATACACAGGTGCGTTCTTCACTTGAGGGTCTAAGAAGCATAAATTATGTGAACTTTGTATTGAAATTCGAACCTAGGCTCTCTTCTTCGGGTGCACGTGAGAGCACTTCACTCAGAAACTTGGTATTCCTCGAGTCTTTGAACTTACGGAGGCTTACCCTTATCTTAAAATGTCACGGTATGCTTTTGACTTATTGACACATGTTTCTTTTGTTACAATAAAGATCACTGGAGCGGAAGATTCTTACTCCGATTTTAAACATATTATACAAAAGAGTGTAGACTGATACCATTTAAAGTAATGGGATAAGGATTCACTGTTTTCACTGGTGAAACAACTTTAGTAACTAGATTTGCATTTAAAAGTGTTTTGCCGCTGCACCTAAAATTTATAGTGACAATCTTTTTTGTCTCTAAAATGTACGTAGTGACCTCTTCTTATATCAACAGAGGTGCAATTACTCCATAATGAATGAAAGCTCAGAGCTTTCCCCGAGGCGAATTGAAGGAGATTATGCATTATATCGGCTCTTGAAGGAACGGGTTTAACCAAATCTAAAAACGCGTTGTAAAAAGATAGATTAAGAACATGCGGTGTACTACACTACTTTTGGCTTTAGACAAAAGCTTTGCCGATCATAACATTGATAAGCATATAATATAAAGTAGAGCACGTTACAAAAGGAAAATTAAATGATACCGTATTTTTAATCACGTTACCTCGTACAAGGATTAGTACAAGTCGAATCAATACCAGAGCGAGAGCAGGAAAAAAAAAATTTGGTAACATCATCCAAGTTTCTGAACAAGGACAGAGTGGTATGGACCCCGTCTATCACAATGGCTTTTGAATTAGCCTCTGCCTTGTGGCCACCGCTGAATGAGCCACCATTCGCCGTGGATGGTGGGTGTGGAGTTTCGCAGCAGCTTGTGATGATTCATTACATTACCCTCACTTTTTCATACTCTCTTCATGTTCTTTCTTTCATATTTACGGTTCCTGTAGCCGGCTAAAGCTGCCGCATGACTAGTTTTAATCGTTCATGTTTCCGGAGAAAGAAGTCCACTTGGAAACTTTCCTCCTGACCATCCTGGGTCCCTTCCTCCCTCCTTCCCGAAGGAGCAACATTTTTCAATGACGAAATTACAACTACGTTATTATGGAAAATGTCAACAGAGAACTAATTTAATGATGAAACAAGGAACAAGAATTATTGTAACAAAAGAAAGGGATTCATGGGCGGATCATCAATTGTGTCCAAACCAGATGTACAAATAGAAAGTCATTAACGATGGGATTCTTGATTATTTTACTGCTACACACATCTTGTTTTCGTCAAGATCGACCATCACCCACTCCAACAAATTCAACCCAAGAGATTCAGAAAATGACAAAGACATTGAAAACAACCTCAAAATCGCTGATTCCAATAGCCATGGAACAGACAAACCCATCACCCTTCTGATCTTTTGTTTGGTCCATCCATCCATTGTGCGATGCTGACGACGTTCGACTACGTTTCAACAATGGAAGGTTGCCAGAACTCTGATCCCAAACCTTTCACGTTTCGGAAAATAATTTAACAAACTGCAGCTTCCAAATACAAGGAGGACCGAAATATTTACCGAACAAACTCCCTTTCTGGACTGATCAAACCTCGGAATTTGTTTGTCGATGCAAACACATCTAAATATATCACAATCTCCGGCAAATGATTCACAGGCACAGCGCATATCAAACCAATAAGTGGGGGAAAAATGGGAAAAAAAAAATCTCTGGGTACATGAGGTGGGTCAAAATGAAGAAAAGGCGGGAAGGGAAATGGAAATGGAAGGAGAAGATTGGAGCTGCACTTGGGCGGCGGCGAGCTGGTCCATCAGCGCCAGCATGCGCGCCCGGTAGGCTCGGGCCTGGTCGACGGCCTCGGCCTCGAGCTCGCCCATCTGCGAGCAGAGCCGCTCCTCGGCTTCCTCGGCTATCCGGAGCCTGTTCCACGTCTTCTGCAGCTCCGCCTTCATTTTCTCCTCTCTCTCCAGGCTCCTCTTGAGCTCTCTCTCCAGCTCCTCGTTCCTCCTCCTCAGCGCCGCCTCCTCCTCCGCCGTGTGGCGGCGGTTCTGGTCGTGGCTCTGGGGGTCTGTCTCTGCGGACGGCATGGCTATGGTTGGGGCCATTTTCGATCTGTGGATGTAATTCGGAGCTTCTTAGCACAGATGGTTTGAAAGGAAAGACTGGTTTTGGGTCATTCGAGGCCGTTCCTTGGTAGTCTGTTTTATAATCGAGAAGGGAATGGGGATCTCATGTCCAGGTTCAATGTATCTGGTAGGGTTGCTTATTTCCTTGCGATGACCAAATAAAAATAACTGGAATTTTTTTTCGTGCTTGCTTGTTCGCTGGGCTTGTTCAATAGGTTTTACTTTTAATTGAAAATGGAAGAATCTTCTTTAAGCTTTTGTTTTCTTTGTTGTAAGAGTCAAGAAAAAGCTTTGATTCTTTGTTGTCAAAATCAAAAAAGGCTTCAACAACAAGCAACATCTAACAATGTAAGAATTCTTAATTAACACGGAAACATTTATTAGAATCTTATCGACACTTCTATGAATTTTGTACGAGGCACAAATCAAATCGATATTATTTCAATTTGACAATATTTAACTAGCAGGTTATAGTTCAATTTAGCGACATTACCTAAATGACAACTCATTATCGTGGTGCCCGAATTGTATCCCTACAACTGTCCACGTAGATATCATAATCTAGCATATTCTCGTTATAAACCTCAATTTTGAACATATTTTCAAAATCTTAGTTGATTATATCACTATTTCTACATTTTTATGGTAGATATTTATGCTTTATATACACGCTAACCTATTTTTTAGATATACTCTAACAGTAATTCCACAAAATTCCGATGTTTTTTTCGATGGTTATTGCTAAATTTAAATCAAGGATTTGCAACCAGATAATATCATTTTCCCAAGTTTTTTTTTATTTGTAGCCCTTTTGTCCTGATTGCATACAATAATTGTTAAGTTATCATCTGCTCTAAAAGCTTAAGCTATTAGAGAATGGGCCCAACAATGTTATCATGCTTAATACTCTCGATTGCACGTAGAGAGACAGACCAAGTCAGAGATAAACTAAGTGCAAATAGCACTATAAGAAAGGGGGACCAGATATGCAAGCGGGAAGAATCGAACCCAAGGCCTTACTAAACCAGAGCTCTGATACCATGTTAAGTTACTATATGCTCTAAAAGCTTAAACTATTAGATAATGGACCCAACAATGTTATCATGCTTAATAATAATAATCCGACCGAGGGTTGCGTCATCGCATATCGCATATCCTTTCTTAGGACTTTGTTAGCCACCTGTCCAGTCCACATCACACATATTACTAGGACCCACTTCCTTGGACACGCTCCACTTTCCCCCGGCCCCACAACTCGTGGTCTAAGTTTGTCCACTCCACAAGTCACCGACGTTATTTTCCTACCTTTGATTTAATTGCCTTAGTGCTGAACTAGTTTCAATAACTATTAATAATAATATAATAATATAACTCTAAATTAAATTGATTATATTTAATAATTTGATCGTATGATTTTGAGAGTCTTTACTTTAATTGTCTGTTGGTTTTTAATTAAATACTTTTATATGGTAGCATTGTGCTTTGATTCGGACTCAACATGCAATGTAATTAAAAAGCCACTATTTATTTATTTAAATATGTCTCGTGCAATTTTGTACTATCAATCAATAAAGTAGAAACGATGTCATTGGCTCTTACTCAAAAGCTAGTACCTTGAGATATGCTATCAACTTGACTCTTATGCGGTTCAATATTTTAAGTACTTAAGTCAACAATGAATAACATAATTTGAAATGTAATTTTAAAGAATTAATTTGGAAGTATCATTGCTTCAAAAGGAAACGCGATGACAAAGTTCGTCCTCTATTTCCGTTCATGTATATAAGAATGATACACAAAGGTTGTCTTATATGTAT
Organism: Escallonia rubra; assembly: GCA_033065855.1. Lineage (NCBI taxonomy): Eukaryota > Viridiplantae > Streptophyta > Magnoliopsida > Escalloniales > Escalloniaceae > Escallonia > Escallonia rubra. The sequence continues at coordinate 269,798 of JAVXUO010002486.1, forward strand.
AGGTTTTTCTTTATTCAAATTAATTGTCCGCAATGTTTTCGTTTGCCATTTTCTCGAGTTTGTAAGAAACTCTTCTCTATAGAGAATAGGTGGTTTTGCTGCTTTAGTGAAGAATATTTGGGTATCTTAAATTTTACACAACAAATATGTATATTTTTTTTAAAAAAAACATTTGTAGAAATAAAATTCTTGTTTATAATTCGCCAACTTAGTTTTTTTTTCTTCCTTTTTTTAATAAATTGAACATCAATTTAGATGAAGTGTTGATATAAAGTTCAGAACGAGCAAACTCGAAAGTTCCCCAAAATCATCCACCAAAAAGATGACGTAAAGGATTACCTTATTTGCAACCCTTGTGCCAGAGAAGTGCCCACAAATCCATCAGTGCCCGGCCTTTATTGCAAAGTTGAATGGCCGTTGAAAGGTTAGCACGGGGACATAAATGGTTGAAAAAGGCCGAGGAACTCGAATGTGATAGAATGGTCCACCTTCCATTAATGCAGTATTGCAGTGCAATCGTCTTCATTAGATGCCCAGATCCCTTTCAATTGTAAAATCACTCCAAAGTTCAATAAAGGTGTTGTGGACAGTCCCCTTTTTCTTTTTTAGAAGTTAGAGACAAATTTAATTTCGCTTCATCTATCTAATCAAGTCTGGTGCATGAAAGCACGACTTATTAGGAGATCAGCACAAAAATATGTTGCTACAAAATAATAGCCATTTTGCTTAAGATGCCCATTCTTTGTTAATGTATACTTTGCGTAAGATGCCAAAATTCTCCGCCTAAATATGAACTCAAACGCCTTTGTGTTGTAAGCGGAACATCCAACAAGACCTACAATCCCACCGGAGAGGGTCGACCGGCCATCACGGAAAAAACCAGGATCTCAAGTCCTTCAACTACCCCATCACGAGTGAATTCTGCTGGGCGGAGCGGAGAGCGCTCCATTCACAGCTAACCAAGGGACTTTTTATTAATGACCTAACTAGCTTGAGACGATATTGAATTGCCACAGCTACATCCGACGAATGCATCATTATCCTAGCGGAGACCTTATTTTATTCCCTTGTATGCCTTTTAGCGACAAAACAAAGGGAGTAGATTTGGAGATAAAAGTAGCCTCTCTCTTTCCTGAAGTAACATCCTAATGGTGACAAAATGATTCCCTTCAATGACCTTCATGAAACCACCATACTTATGGGCTTTGCATACTTCCTTCATTCTCTTTTTTGGGTACAGCACATGGGTTGTTGCCTGTGGGTTTGACAAGAAGCAAAACTGGGCCTGATTGTTTGAATTCTAGCAAATGCAAAGCCTGCACAGTCGGTGGCCCACGTTATGCATATCTAAATCTCAACACTTTGTTTGGGCCTTGGCCCGGTATAAATGTACCCATTACTCAAGTCTTTAAAATTTGCACTTCATGCTTGGTGAGAATAATTTCACCCAAAGAGATTTGGGTGGTTGTACTATTTTCTCCTCGTGGGTAGATGAATTCGAGATTGCATTTGCCTAAAATAAAAAAAATAGCAGTTGCCCAACAGAGAATTTATGTGTTACTGGTGAAACGGTTCGTGCAATAATTCTAGATGATGGTTTTCACTTCTTGCCCCCGAAAATGATGCGGGTATTCCAACTAAAGAGTATCGGCATAGGGGTGATTTAGGATTGTTCAGACATGGCGCTTTTTTTTTTGTTTTATTTTATAACTTTTAATAAGAACTGCATTTCATATCAATGAAGAGAGTAAACAGTTGGACCGGAAAGCATCTCTCTTATGCAAGAAGGTTACAATTGACCACATCGGTCTTATTCAGTATGCAAATATACTGGTGTTCTCTATTTTTATTACCAAAACAGATTATCTTGGAAATTGAAGCTAAAATCAGAAGCTTTATCTGGCATGGAAAGGACATAAAATGCACTGGAGCTAAGGTAGCATGGAAGGATGTTTGTCTGCCAAATAAGGAAGGTGGACTTGGCTTAAAGAGGTTGCAAGAGTGGAATAAAGCTGCACTATGCAAATATATATATATATGGGATCTGGCCAAGAAGAAAGATTCACTGTGGGTAAAATGGAGCCATATCTATATAATAAAGGAGCAAAACATATGGTACTATAAGCCCCCTGCAGATTTATCTTAGACTTGGTGCAACATTGTGAAATTAAGGGGTACTATGCAGCAATACATTCACTATTACATATGCAATAGACAGAATACCTAGTTCTGGCTAGACAATTGGCTCCCAAACGGCCCAATAGTCCACCAATTTGGTCATAAGATCATCTATGATGTTGGAAGCACAATGGAACTAAAGATTAAAGAAGCTTGGACTAATGACAGGTGGAATATCCCTAGCAGATCACAAGCACTCAGGGAGTTAAACCAACAATTACAGGCTATACATTATTGTTTCTCAGACCAAGAGGACCAAATCAAATGACTACCTAAGCCAGGTAGTTTTAGCATAAGCTCAGCTTGGACTGTGCTCGGAAACAGGCAACCTCATGTGTCCATGGTGGAAGTTGATATGGTTCCCAGGGCAAATACCCAAGTGTGCCATGATATTGTGGATGATCTGTAAAGGGAAACTAAGAACAAGAGATAAGTTGAAAAAATATAATGTTATAAAGGAAGACCATTGCATTATATGTGGACATATTCAAGAAACAATAGAGCATATGTTCGTGGAGTGTCCTTTTGCCAATGAGCTATGGAAGAAAGTCTTGCATAACCTTCAAATAGAGTATAACCCAAGGACTTGGAATCAATTGTTGTAATATGCTACTACCAAGTTTAGATGGAAAAGTTTCAGCGCAAGGGTTAGCAAATTGGTATTAGCCACCATTGTGTATAGCTTATGGGAAGAAAGGAATCAGAGATTGTTTGTAGGAAAGACGCAGGAAATGACTGAGGTATATGCCAAGCTGGAAACATTGATGAAATACAGAATACTGAGCTGGAATAAGGTGCAAAACTCTCCAACCAACCATCAACTATGTCATAATTGGAAGCTGCCTCCCATAGTTTTGCAACACTGATGAATTTTGTTGTTACTTTAAAATTTTGCATATAAAGAAGACATGTAAGAAGATTGTTTGGAGCTAAATAAGAATAAATGACATTTTACCAAAAAAAAATAACTGCATTTCATTAGATTAAAGGCTACAAAGTAGAATAAAACAAGTTGATATCAGAACAAAAGAAATGATTTCTCAGCTACAAGAGCCATTTTTTCTTATAAGCTCTGGGATATTATCTTAATAACAAGTATCTATAATAAAGTATTTAAGATAAGCAGCCTATAAGTTTATTTTATGAAAAAACATTGTATTCATTTCCAAATGATTTTGGACTTTTATCATGAAATAAAAAGTGAGTATATATTTTTTATCATAAAGGAAAAGGTGATTTTAGACTTATATCATAAAATTTATTTTTGGTAATATCTATTTTTTGCCTGAAAAATTTTCAACGAAATAACAAAAAAATTACACTCGCTCAAACGCCACTAACTTGGCAGCTTCTCCAATTGCATGTGCCTAATCGAAGATGACGGGACATCTTCACTCCATTTCGATTTGTATTGCATTCGGAGGGAGTTGTGAGAAGATAGAAAAAAAGAAGAAGGGTGACTTCATAAAAAAGGGACGAGGTGGGGGGGGGGGGGGGGGGGGGGGTGATGAAGGGGCATGTGCGGGGTCTGAGTGGCAAGGTTACGTGCAGATGAGAAATAAAAAGGTAGGGGTTTTTGTACAGATAAAAAACAAAGTGGGAGGGTGGAATTGCGTGCTGGGGTTTGTGCACCGATTAATATTTGGTTATTTAGATTTGATATCAATGCACAATTTTATTTAAATCTTAAACTTAACTCTGATAACCAAATAATAGTTACTCTATAATTTTCAAAATAAAACCGTCTCGATAAACCCGAATTTGAAAACAAAAACAATGAAAATGGTATCGGAACAAAGCAAAAAAGTATCAGACTTCCGGGTGACGTTTTTCGAAACAGATTCAAGTTAAGCGAATAAAAAAATTAGTGTACCTATAATTAATTTTGTTTTTTGGTCCATAAATGTAAATTCCCCAATTAGACAAAAACGTCCCTATCTCTCTACAGCGCGCCCGAAACAGAACCGAATTTCATAATAAACCCCTCATATTTACTCTAATCTAATAATAATTGACTACTAATTAAACTCCATTAATCAGATTGAAAACCACTGCCAGTTCTCTCCTTTCTCTACGCAATCTCTTCTCATCGTTCCTCTGTAATCTCACGCATCTCCCCCCAGAAGTAAGTCTGCTTTTATCAGTTCATCTGTAGCACGATCTCATGTTAAATTAATCCCGTTATCGCATCATTTTGTTTTTTTCGCAAGCATGTCTATCTAGCACCATTCCCCCTTTAATTTCATCTCAATCAAGCTTGATCTGCTACTTTACGTAAACATCTAATGTTCATCAAATCTTTCCGATTCATATTCCTTCAATTATTGGGTGTCGGAATTGTGGTCAAGTTATTTCAAGTATATATTCGCAGACCCGAAATTTTAATACTTTGCTGTTGGTTAAGATAGGAAACCAGAGAGTTTCGTGTGGAAGGGATTAAAGTTTTGGGATTTAAGGAATTAGTGTGAGGGTTTTGTTTGAATAGAAAGATGGATTTGCACAGTGGTCCTCATGGTGAGTACAGGCGATTTGAGCAAATTCTGTCTCAGTTTCTATTAAAAAGCCTGCACATTGTGCTGGACTCGAGGGTTCCTTCGATTCGACCGCGTGGCGGTAGGGGTAGGCCGTTGTCGGGTGCTCAATCGAAAAAGAGTGATAAATGGTTCAGCTTAGCGTTAGGGGACCGTCCGTCTGCTTTGGAAAATTTGAATTTTTGGCACAGGAATTTGATGGAGCCGATGGTTATTGATATCATACTTGTCCAAGAAACGCAGTCGGATCAAGATATGTATGTTAGTTCGGGACTCGGGACGGTCGTCGAGACACTTATAGAGAGGTGGGTTGTACAATGTGAGAGTGGGAGCCCGATGGGTTTTCATGGCGATTCTTCTGCATCCCACAAAAAAACATATAAGAAACTGATCATACTTTTACGTTCGTTGTACTCAACGATGAGGTTGCTTCCAGCGCACAGGGCCTTTCGAAAGCTATGTTTATCAAGCAAGGGCTGCGATTTTGATATTATTTACAAGGTGTCTTCATTTAGTGCTCCATTTTCGAGGGCAGAGGAAGAAGTGATGAAGCAATATGGTTTCGTTCCCGTTGATGCTCCACAAGGTCGCCTTTCTATATCTGTGACTTATCGTGAAAGTCTGTCTGATTTTAACCTGGAGACTTCTGCATCATTCCCTCCACAGATTATTACAGATTATGTTGGTAGCCCTGCCACTGATCCCCTAAGGGCTTTCCCCTCAACGGATAAGGGTTTCTGTGCTACATCTGTTCCTTCAAGAGGGATGCAATCACCTTCTTCGATTCCATTTCAACGTCCACACAGCTGGACAGGTGGTCTCCACAGGGGAGCTCCTTTAGGACGGAAACTACCTTTGGGTGGATCTCCACCGGCATATCCCTCATCTTTTGGACAATATGAAGCTGCTTCTTCACCTACCGATAACTATAGGTTTCAGAATTATAGACATTCAAATCACCACAAAGCAACTAGTTTTGATGATTACCAGCTTTCACCTCCCTTCTCGCCATCTCCTTCACCATCTGCTTCCCCATCTCCCCCAACATACCTTTCCAGTGGGAATCCTGTACAAAATTGTACACGTGGAGAGTCTTCCCCTGTAAGTATCCCTCATCCAATGCTGGGAAGAAGTCCCCGCTACCTTTCTCCCAATCTTTCTGATCCGAATCGAAATTCTCTTCCACCTCTATCCCCCAGAAGCTTAAAGCACGACCCGTCATACCAGGACTCCCCATCTGGAATCAGGTCAGGGCGGAGATCAGATTTGACAAGGACTGGGGACCCGAGTCCTGGGATAACAAATTATTATTCTGGCCAGAAGGTAACTGTTTGTCCTCTATACTGCCACTTTTGTGCTTAACTCCTTTACCTTTTGCGCATCAGCTTAGGTTCATTTGTTATGCTTATTGCAGGGGTCAAGGGATAGCAAAGACGACTCAGGAAGGTTTTCAGGTTTGCTATCATCAAGTGGCTCACCACGTGTCGGACTCTCAAGAAGCTCAAGTAGATTTTCTTTCCAGGACGACTTGGATGATTCCGACTTCTCGTGTCCTTTTATCGTCGATGATGTCGATACTCCTGAAACGCAAGCCAGGTACTTGAATTATTCTTGTAACTAGTATGCCTTACCGTGCATATGCATCGTGTAATATGTAATGCTCCCCTTATGTGAATATGCATTTCATTTACCTATGGTCTTTATTGGGTCTTTTTATCCTAGTGTATGGTTCGTCCTTTCGTATTCCAGTCATACTATCTAGCTGTAAAAGGTTCTAGGGTCCACTTTAGAGCTAGGACTAATCTAAATTAGATATGAAGTTTAAATTTCGATGATTTGGAAGAATTTCCTTTTAGCATGGACAAAACAACCTCGATTCTCAGTATGTGTGATTCGGATTCAGAGTTGTATCAGTGTTTGGATCACTTTGAAAAATGTGGTAATCGAAGCTATTTTATGTAGTAGATACTAGATAGTAATCATCTCAGGGTGATCGACAAATGTTGATAGTCCAGTTTGAAGGGTACGCCTAAGAGTTCTGGTTCTGAGACTATGATTCTTACCTTTACTTACTGAAGAGAAGATTATATTACTCACCTTTTGGTCTGTTATGATTTTTTATAGTCACACTAGGGTCTGAGGCACACATGTTGATTGAGAAACCAATGCTGCAAAAAGAAGACAAACGCACAAGTTATGAGGGACTGGGGTTACTTACCTAGTTGACTGGCTCATAGTTTGATCTTTTCTCGGCTGTAAAAGTTTAAAAGAAGTTATAGAATTTAGAAAAAGTGAATGAACATGCCAACTATGTCAACTAAGCATAACTCTAGCATTATAGATCTTTGATGCTTCTTGTCCATTCTTTTCTAAATGCTCTTGAATAGTAATAGAACCCATTCATTTCACTCAAATCATAGGGTTGTCGTTATCTGCACTTCGGCCAATAAATATACATCTTGGTCCGTTGTGTTTGCTGGTGTAATTATAACACCAAAGTATTATTTTAGTGAGTGAGAACAGTTTGAGCAAAGTATCTGAGCCTAAGCGGCAGGTTGAGATGAAACACTCCAAACTAAATTGCAAGTTAAGGATTAGAGATTATGTTGGCTGGTAATTTTCAGCATTTCAATCAGTATACAAGTACAATAAACCGATCTCTCTTGCTTTACGCAGCTTCTAACGTTTATTTCCAATCCTGTGCTACACAGACAGAATGTTGATGGGAACAAAGCTTCAGAGTTTACTTCCCAGACATTTGGGGTGGGTAGAAAATCACAAGATGCTGCTGTTGGTGCCCTCGTTCACATGCTAAGAACAGCACCACCTTTGCGCCAAGATTCTAGTTGTTACTCCTCTCGTTCTTTGAATCCTGGACTCGAGGGAGATGCCGGCACTGCTTCTGGGTTCTTTCTACCTCGAAAGACGTCGGACGCACTGGAAGAGCTCAGGGTTTACAAAGGAGTGAAAGACCTGCTCCTTTCGAAGAGCGGAGCTCGGTTTGTTAGCAAGGAAGACCCGACTGGTTGACGCCATTGAGTTTCTTTGTTTCCTGAAAGTTGTAACATATCTGTGAATAGGGGAACTAACAGGCTTTGTACATATGAAGGATTGAGAGTTAGTTACCACAGCAAATTGATTACCTGATGATCACAACTGCCTGTACATGTACAGAAGTTCATGGTGTCTCTGTCTCCTCGTTCTCTCTGTCTTATATGCGAAGTTTGCCTTTGAAACAGTTAGTATGCATAGACGCCTGCTCTTTGGTCGCATTTTAAAGTCACGACAAATCCTAAAACACTTTTATAAGTCAAATTCGGTCACCAGTTTAATCAGCACTTTTGCACCTTCTAATTATATTTAGCGACGATAAGTTATTAAAACTTCTTCCCTGAAAAAGTAGATAGGATACACTCACAATTCGAGTATTTCACCCTTATTTAGTACATCTATACAAGCATTATAGTTCTTTTTGTGATTGTTACGTACAACCCTTTTGCATTAATCAAATTTTAGAACAGACTGGTGCGGTAGACTGTTTCTTAATGCTCTGTCGTTTGAAATAAACGTCTTTAATGCAATTTTTTCGCTTCAATTGTAAATTTTATTTAATACACATTGTCATTTCTAACAAACGTCACGCTTAATCCAAGGGCAAAAGTGAAATCTATTAGCGTGAAAACGAACGAAAAACAAGTAGTAACACTTACGTTTAAGAAGCGATAACGCATTAACTTTTATTTGTTAAAATTCTAAATAGAAACTACTTAGTACTACTTTTTTTTAGGACAAAAAGGGAGTAATAATTCCATATCTGATTTCCTTAATCAATACATAGCATGCACTAAATAATTCTGAGTGAATTGAAGAATTTTCTTCCCGAATATCTTTGAGTGAATCCGATTATTAAATTTTACTGTTCATTCAATTTTGAATCCATTGTCGAAACTTGGGAGTGAAACACGAGAGAGAGGGCGGGCTCTGGACTGAGCTTCTATACAATAGCAACATGGATGTCTCGACTTGCCCTTTCTGCTGCCAGACAGTTGCCTCCGCAGAATTGGAAAGGTATTTACATCTTCTTTCTACTTATTGCTGTTCTTCGGCATATTCTGTGGATTGAATGGTTATGGCTCTTGTTACCTGCTAGTGAATCTGAACTTTGGTTTGCAACATTTTGTTACGGGGCAGGCATGCCAACAATCATTTTGAGGATGACGATAAATTGGCGAGAGACCTCGAACTGGCCAAACAAATCTCCGCTTCACCTTTTCTTGCGGTGCTCTCTCTCTCTCTGGCGAGCGCACACGCACTCTTATTCCATGTGTATTTAATCTGGGTGCAATGTTGTTGCATCCTGCTTCTTTTTTTTTATAATTGCTAACCGATGTTCGCTATGTAAGTTCAGGTTATTGCTAGCATTTTTTCATTTTAATTGCATTACTAATAGATTCTATTTACTAACAAGCATGTGATGTTTTGGAATGACTATTTGTAAAGCAGATAATGCACTTCCTCGGATAACAATAAAATGGAAATCTTCGATGGAGTTATTTTAATCAAATAATGGAGTCTATAATAGTAGTTGTAGGGCTTCGTTACATGCCAAATGTGGAGATTGTGTTTAGTGACAGTTTGGCTGTCCCTCGAATGACCTGAGAGTGCTTCTAACTTCTGTGGTTACCTAGGAACCATGCGTAGCACTCAACAGGGAATCGGCGCTAGTTTTAGGTTATAGGTGCATAAGGATGTTTGCTCAACCTGGAATACAGTCATGGGAACTCACCATCTTGAATTCAGCCATTAAAAAGATTTTGGAATCCTAACTTATCTCTTTCAATAGGGGCTATTTGATGCTTTCCCTGTATAACAAAATTCAAGCGTTGGAACCCTTTTTATATTGGGAATTTGAGATGATTGAATTTTTGTAATGGGTCCGTCGGGTTAAGTGTATCTTAAATATTAGCTTCTACAGGTAGTAAATGAACAGTGAACAAGTCAATTGCAGTATGAGGGACAGCCTAACTCTTGTTTAGTCTTTTCTTAGTTGAACCAGAATCAGGACTCAGTCGACTCACTACATTTTCTCTTTTACCGTTGGCAGGTTAACACAAATAATCAGGTTGATATTGCCATGAAGTGTGAAACTGATTCTTGGGAAAAACCTCAAGGTAGCTCCTCTACGTGTGAAGACAGGTCTAGGGGCAGTGGGAGGAGTGGTACTGATGAAAAATTCCGTTGCCTTGTCGGTTTACAAATTAAGGAGACCTTTTATAGGGTTGAGGATGGTTTGATGACCTTGTTGAGACACTGTTTGGAATTAGAACGTGAGAACTCAACTAGTATCTTGTCGGGGTATGTGGATCATTTTCAGAGCATTCCATCCGAGGATGTTGGGTGGGGCTGCGGGTGGCGGAACATCCAAATGCTTAGCTCACACTTGCTTAAGGAGAGACAAGAGGCAACAGGAGTCCTGTTCGGTGGATCCAGATTTATTCCTGATATTGCATCACTCCAAAGATGGCTTGAAATTGCTTGGGAAATGGGTTTTGATATGCTTGGATCAAATGATTTTGATCGCAAAATCTACGGTAAAAGAAATTGGATTGGGACTACGGAATGCACTGCACTTTTTCGTTCATTTGGGCTTCGTGCCAGGATAGTGGATTTCTGTAGTAAGGAACTCAGATCACGGGAAAGTGGTTTAGGTACTGACAAGAGGAAACAAACACAGGTTTATGGACCAATGGACAGATTTCTGTCTAGAGGGGATTGTAGTGTTCCCCATGCGGGCTTTAGTGGTTATGGTAATTCTAAATATTCTGGAACTCACCTCAGGAATGTGAACGGTCATCAGGTTCTCATTAACTGGATATGGAATTACTTCTCGGGTAGTTCTACAGCACGCAATCGTCGCATTATTGTCAGTGAAAAAGCGTAAGTATATCTCATTTGGAATAGAATAGTTCACTGCGCTTACTGCTTTATATGGACGTGTGAATTTTTGTCTGCATGAAAACCTACTTCCTTGTTGTACTTTGATTTTTTGAGTATCTTTATTGTTCAGGCCCTTGTACTTCCAACACGATGGCCATTCAAGGACCATTGTTGGGGTTCAAGTCAAACATCAGCGGAACGGGATGGAGCAATATAACCTTTTGATTTTAGACCCTGCTCATGTAAGTAGACACTTATATATATTACTGTGTGCATGTTGATTAGCAGCTTGTATATCATGCTTGCTTATGAAAGCTCACTACTATGAACTTTATGCTGTCTATAAGATGGGCAGTGCCTGTGTTCCGAGGATTTGCGTTTTAAGATGCATCTTTCATCTTTTAATCTTGTTTCTCTGCAGAGATCATATAATGCACTTTTAAATCACTTACCAGATGTTCTAGCGTATTATTTTCTGGACAATTTCACATTCTTAGGATTTATATTGAATATGTTTATAGAAGACAGAAACTCTGGAAAAATCTCTCAAAGAGAATGTCGGGTGGCAAAAGCTTATAAAAAGAGGTGCTCATACACTGAAGAAGCTGCAGTATCAGGTTATACTACCTTCAATTAATCCTACCTGATCTTGCCGTACTCTGATTTTTTCTAGTAGTTTGACTAAATGTTTTTGGTTCAGTTGTGTTATATTGATCCTGGATGCGCAAGTACCGAGGAGATGGAGAAGCTTAAGACATTAGACAGTGTCAAACTTGAATTTTAGATGGAAATCTCGATCTTCAGCACCTTTTGTTGGCTATGCGGGTTTTGTATTTCTGGTGATTGTGGATGCAAATACGCGAAAAATGCATTACTTCTCGTCTCATCATTAGTCTCATGCGGGAAAATGCTTTACTTTACTACTTCCTGATATTAAGCAAAAATGGTGCAGCTGGAACATACATGTAAAAAAGCGCAGTTTAGATGTCTGTGAAGCCAACTCTCATTCGGATGGACTGCTTTAACTGTTTTCATGTTGGTGTGATAGCTAAATTATTTTTCAGTCATGCTCTGGAGCCGGAAGAATCTTGAATAAACCCCCTCTGAAGCTGCTATCAGGGTCGAATGGGTTCCCATCTCCACAACTTTACCCTTGTCCATGACAATCATGGCGTCAGAGTTTATTACTGTTGAAAGTCTGTGTGCAACTGTAACCCGTGTTGTTCTGGACAGTAAGCCACCACTACCGTTCAGCTTGGTTGACTCCAAAGCACTCACCACGGCTCTTTCAGATTCTGCATCCAGGGCACTTGTTGCTTCATCAAGGAGCACAATTGCTGGCCTCTTTAACAGAGTCCTAGCTATGGCTATTCTCTGCTTTTGCCCACCAGAAAGTTGGCATCCCCTTTCCCCCACAGATGTGTCATATCCATCCGGCAAATTGCTTATAAATTCATGTATATTTGCTTGCCTTGATGCTTCTACAATTTCTGTTTCAGAAGCTCCGTCATTCCCATAACAGATGTTATCTCTTATTGAGAAATTGAAAAGAAGTGGCTCCTGCTGAACGAACCCTATTTGCGACCTTAGCTTTCTCAAATTGTACGTTCTTATATCCTTCCTGTCAATCAGTATGTTTCCTTCTCTAGGATCATAAAATCTCAGCAAAAGGGCCAAAACAGAAGACTTTCCAGCTCCACTTGGTCCAACAATGGCCACCTTTGATCCAGCATCAATATGCAAACTCAAGTTGTCGAGTACAGTCACTTCCGGTCTCAATGGGTAATTAAAATGGACATTTTGAAATTCAATTTCCCCAATAATCCTCTCAGAAGGAGGATTCTCTGGTGCATCTGGTTCCATTTCGGTTTGTCGGTCAAGGGTTTGGAATGCAGGAGTTAGGACACTAATGGCGGAAATAACGGCAGGAATCAGTGTCCAGAGCTCTGTGATTGAGGGTATTGTTTGGGCGAAAATTTGGTATGCTCTTACTCCGTTTTCGAAGCTCGCCTGTTTTTTCTTTACAAGAACCGTTGTGTACCATAAAGCAACTGCATGTGCAATGTTCCACAAGCAAAGAGCTATACCTTGAATGATCCCATATTTTACACTTTCCTTCCTGCTCTTCCTGAGTGGTTTCTGAAGAGACAATCTGGCCTTTTCAAGTATGTGTTCTTCGTGGCAAAAAGATGCAATAGTTTTTATGTTAGTCGCAGATTCAGAAGCCAGGGCAACAAGTTCTGAATGCGCTGCAGCACTGTCGCCTAAAAATCCTTTGGCAGACCTGGCTTGAATCAGGCCGGCAATGAAGTGGCAGGGCATCACAGCCCAGGATACAAGACCCATTCTCCAGTTAACAACCATGCTAAGAGTTGTTGCAACCAGTATGGAGGAGATGCATTGGACAATTACAGACATCCGATCAGAGATTATGGTCTTGACTGTGGAGGTCTCATTGATGATTCGTGAGGTAAGCAAGCCTACGCTGTTCTGAGGCTTCTCAAACCAAGCCAATTCGTTGTGTAGTACCGCTGTAAGATATAAATCTCACGGGTGTTAGTGTTACTTTTCATAGGCTGGATGAAAGCTATTGCATGTTTAGGGGAAATTTCAGCATGACTGGAGTACCTGAGTACAAAGCCCGTCTAAGGTTTGTCATTGCCTTCTCTCCAACTACTCCAAAGAGGTAATGCTGCAACGTATTGCTGAAGAGAGACATTAGTCCTATTGAAGAAAAGGCTATTGAGTACCATCCAACTCGTTGCTTTGCATCTTTCTTGTAGTACGCTACTCCTATTGTTATGACGAAGAATCCAAAAATAGGTTTTGAGATGCCAGAAAGAGCTGCTGCAAGAGAGCCCATAATAGTCTTTACAAGCTCTTTCTTCTTCAAGCCAAACCAGATTCTGAAGAACGTATGCTTCTTTCTTCTATCTGTCCGTTCCTCTTGCTTGGGAGGATCTTCGGTGAGATGTCTGTTGAGCTTTTTAGGTTCTTCAGGTTCCTCTAGGTCTTTACTCTGCTGGGAACTTGCAGTTTCTTCCGCGGGATTTGCTATTCTGTACAATATTTCATTTAAACCGATTAAGCTTTTGTTTCCATTATCGTAAAAGCATGTATGGTTGCACCTTTATTTTTACCAACCTTGAGTCACTTTCAAGGCTTAGGTTCTGCATACTGAATAAGTTGGTATAGAACTTGCTCGTGTTTAACAAGTCACGGTGTGTTCCTCTCTCAGTAACTTCTCCGTTCTCTACAACTATGATCGTATCTGCATTTACAATTGTTGACATCCTGTGTGCAATTAAGATGACTGTCCTACCTCGCATTGCTGTCTCAAGGGCATCTTGAACCACCTTCTCCGACTCTGAATCAAGTGCACTTGTTGCCTCATCGAGTAAAAGAATCGGTGGGTTTTTTAGAATGGCTCTTGCTATTGCAATCCGTTGTTTCTGTCCGCCTGATAATTGCACACCCCTTTCTCCTACCTGAAGTTGGTCGTATGACGACAAAACTCATTCAGTCTATGATTATTTTCGACGAAGATGTCCATTTGTTAGTTTACCATTGTTTTAGAAAGAAGTCGGTTGTATATTACTATTCGTATAGATAGGTGTTAAAACATTTAAATGCGCCCACCACGTAACACGTAGTGGGTTCGGAAACATACCGTACGAAGTACCGAAAATTCCGACGAAGGATCCTTATTGTTACGAGCTGAGTCGAGTTCTACGTTCACGAACCAAATTCTAGAGCTTGGTGATAGTGCAACAGATGGAGGGATTGTCTTGTGACTTATTATCTTGGGATATCTCTAGCCTTTATATAGAGATAATATTAGAGACTGACTTTATCTCAAATACTTAGGAGATAAAGACCGTATTTATCTCAAACACTTAGGAAATAAATATCCTCTAATTAACTGTAATAATCTTGACTAACAAATACGCATTATCAGGCGGATAATGGGTCCACCGACCCAATTTATTAACAATAGGAATCCTGATTCTTTAGCGTTTATTATCTTAATAATTTTTCTGGTGAGATTTGTTATATGTCTGGGTGTTGTAGTTGGGTATTCATTCTCACCTACAATGATCGAAATGGTTTCTATGATTTAATCAGTGGCAGTATTGAGATTAAATCCCACATTGGGCAAATATCAAGTAATGCTTCAATACATAAGCCTTGTGGGCCTCTCCGTTGGATGCTTTCACAGGCAGTTCAACATTTGTAATCCTTTGAGTTAAGACGTGGCAACTGACCTCTGTTAAGTACTGATTTGGAAGTTGGGATATGAAAGAGTGGGCATTTGCCATCACTGCTGCACTCTGGATCTGTTGATCGTCCGCATCTTTGTTTCCTACCTTCATGTTATCTCTGATAGTGCCAGCAAAGAGTGATGGCTCCTGTGAAACGGCTCCTATGTTTCTCCTGAGGAACTTTAGATCAAGATCCTTGATATCGTGGTTGTCAATGAAAATCGTACCTGCAAGGTTGCACATTTTGTTAGGCTTCTCTAGGTTTGTATTTATCCTTTTTAATCCGTATGTTATTGCTCTTACAGTCATCAGTGTTTCAAAAAAATGTGTACATTTAACATGCAACAGTCATAAACATGGATGCATGTGTATTAGTTTTTTTTTCCAGATTTGTGTGGATGTAATAGTTTTTGTTCCTATGACATGCTGAAAAGTCTAGGTGCCTCGGAATGGGCAACCAACCTTTCGTGGGATCATAGAATCTTGACACTAGGGAGATGATGGTGCTCTTTCCACATCCACTACTACCCACTAAAGCCACTACCTTCCCTGCAGGTATTGACAATGAAAACCCTTTCAGGATCAATTTTTCTTGCCGCGACGGGTATGCAAAGTGCACTTCACGGAGTTCGATGTTGCCCTCAACTGCCTCGAGCACCTTTCCTCTGGTTTCATAACTTACTAGGGGCTTTCTTTCAATAACCTGGAACACTTCCTTTCCTGCAGCTTTTGCCTGATTGAAGATTTGCAGGTCTGGTGTAGCGTATGTGAGTGAACTGAAGTTGAAAACGAAAAGATGATTAATATGTCTCACAAATAAACTTGGTGGAGGAGAGATTGCTGACAAAGGTACATGTTATGTACTTCTTACATGGCCCCAAAGAGAATACTTAATACTGCAGCTATGACATCTCCTCCATTAGCTCTTTTGGCTGCAACAACAATTGCTCCGACCCAGACAATCAGAGACCATGAACAGAAGGTGACAGTTTGGAAGGTACCAGTTCCAACTCCTTTTATCAGTGCTTCTCCCCTGCTTATCAGTAATTGCCTTCCCATGCATTCGGAGAAAGACTTGATTGCTGAAGTTTCTCCAACAAATGCAAACACTGTTTTGATTTGGGAGACTGTCTGTTGTGGGGAAATTCAAGAGCATGGCATGTATGGATTGGTTAGATTTACCGTAAGTTGAATCTGCCTTCGTGTTAAGGTGGGATGAGTTAGCGGTAATGTTGCCAAGTTGTTACCTGTTCTACCATCGCTGTAGCTTCTGACAGGTAAAACATTTTTGCAGCTGAAATGGTGTTCATTTTCTTTGCATACGTGGCTCCAGTTATCAGAATCAGAGGCACGACAAACAAGGTAAGCAGTGAAACTTCCCAACATGATATGAAAGCAATTAAGACTCCAGAAAAGAAAGTTGCCAAGCTCGACAGAAAATGCCCCAACTGCGAGAGAAGTTCATTAGACGAAAGTGAGAGCATGTCATTCCTTTGTATTTGATGCTAATCTAAATAATGTGGGGAGTGGAAGCCTTTTTCGTATTTCATGAATAGAATTATAGATTACAAACTAAATATGCTGCAATACCACTTCTGTTTTTTCTGGGCAAGTAGAAGAACAATTAGAAGGCACCAGAAGCGGTGCAGTTTATGTACAAACAAGTACACGAAGATAAAACATGACGGTGATGATGACTTCTTTGGTGGACTGAACACCTGTTTAATGGTTCATCACTGATGTTTATGTAGACACAGAAACCGAGTCACGCGTGTGCACGCTCACACACACACACACGTGTCTATGTTTGCGACCATGCTGAATATGTACACAAAGAATGGTTGTACGGCAGCTAATATGTAGTTGTAAAACTTCAATTCTTTTCTGCACAGTGGTTGACTAATTTTGAAGTTCAATTTGTTGTAGGACATAATAATGTTATGCAGGTGTAGTGCTGTTACTGGAGCTGTAGGCAAATGACGGGATCTTGTACTTTTCTCCACACAATCTATGTACTTGATCTATGCTGTACTACCTGGTGTCCATATTAGGCAACGGCTTATAAACATGTCTGATGGTAATTTAAGTCGCATAATCTATTTACACGAGATATGCATGTATACTTCTTAGTTTTGATATCAGGGGATGGTGCATAAACATGCCTGATGGTGATTAACTAAAAAAGACCGATGAAACAGATTATCAGTAGTGATTGAAAGTGAACACAAGGGTTGTACCTTCTCTCCAATAGCGTCTTGTATGACACTCATGTGGATACTTACACCACTGATTATTTTTCCACTTGATAGATCCGTATCGAAGGCTCCAACCTCCTGGCTAAGAACTGCTCTCAGGAACGCTAACCGCATACGTGCTGCCTGTCTTTCACTTGCATATATCCAGCACCCAATTTCTGGGCATCGAGAAATTAGGATGAGTGATAAATCTTACTTAAGATGCAGAATGTTAGAGAACAATCCTTTTTTTTCTCTCCCCTATTTAGTCCTTTGGACAGTCCACTGTATTACTGCACTCTATTACAACTGAAGTTTCTAGCACTATGTTCTGATACTTGATTATTGCTTTCTTGGTGAATATTATTTTGTTGTTATTGCCCAATTTTGGAAACAGTCTCTCGTTAACTGAAAAAGAGCTGCATCAAGTTAATTTCTCAGACTTCCCCAAATATGGAGTCTTGTCAATTGCTTTCTTTTATTGTTGTGAAGCTGCAGATTGTAATAACCAGAAAACATTTTTCTCTCGTGGTAGTTAGTTTGTAAGTGTGTGAGCAAATAGTTACTTGTTTTTGAGTTATAATCGTTCTACTAATTATAGAGCGAATATGTTTTCTTAATTTGGTGAAATCCCAATTCCTAGTTACAGCTTGTGATTTAAGATTTTTTAAGTAATGGAATATGAATATTTGGGAACAATTTGGAAAAGTGGTGCATAAGGTGCTATTATACTGTCATTTAGTTGGAAAATGGAAGTCCCATTAATTTCTATAACTAATAATTTATTTTTTTGTGAAACTAGAACTAATATTGACCCGTGCGCCCTAATCATGTCTCGTGCTGTAGGCACCGGCGGCTTCGGTATCTACGGGTACGACTTTTGTCTGAATCCCCTTCGTCTTGATTAGCTGGTTTTGCTTTCAAAGTGGAGGTTTACAATACCAGCTTCGTTCACTGGCATCAGTAGGGCGTACTAACTGAGTGAGCCCTATTGCCAATATTCTCAGGCTCTAATTGACCAAACATAGTAGGTAGACTTCGTACCTAGTATTCCAGCCGGTAACGTGGCAATGGCCATGTACCACACAAATGGAATAACCTGTGCAAACAAAAAGAAACCCATTTAGAGAAGTTAGTTGGCTGCTTATACCAAGTATTCTTGTTCATACGTAAACTGCATGTGCATTTATCTCTGTACCTGGTTGCAGAGGAGAGGTATACCTTGTTTAGAGCGGTAACCATGGCGTCGGAGTCGTTGATGTTCCTACCAAATGCATCGAGTGCTTTTCCAAGCAGCAGGTAGGTAACAGGTTGTGCAAAGCCATGGACAATAGACCCCAAGGTACCAAGAATCATCAGTGTCCAATCCAGTGCATCTGCATAGCTCAGAAGCTTATGAAACGGTAAAGTTTCTGCAGCAATCTCCTTTTTTGTGTCCTCTACTTCGTCATTTGTCTTCTCCTCCTCAATATGCGCGGGCTCTGAGTATTGTGGAGCCATATTTTGCACCATGCAAAGCTTGCGAATTGCATGCTGCAAATACTACCTCGTTCATGTGTTTTATATTCACTTTAAGCTGACGAAGAATCCATTCATTGGATATGCCCTGGCATTAGATTTCATCCAACAATACATAAGAAATGATGTTGATCCTCTCCTTGGTTGCATCGCTGTGTGTGTTCTCTAGACGGTGACTTTCTCGGTTGCTGGCAATGCATGGAAAATTAAACGTGTGTTCAAGAAAACAAAGTACGTCCATTAGTTTCTGCCTCACATTGTTTTTTCCAAATGTTATCAGACACAATGTCGGATCCTACTTGTCTTCTCCGAAGATGCTTGTACAGAGAGAACCGCGCACATGACGAATATTATCATTCGATATCATTCTTTAATTGGAGTCAGTATTTCCTTTATTTTTTCCGAGGATTAGCATAAAACACGATGATATTAGCAGTCGAGCACGCACTTGCCATCAAAATGACTTTACCTTTTCGATGATACAATTATCTTGCTTATAACATTAAGGTACATCATCGGTGTTATTAACTTTAGCCCGAAATTTAATCACCCACTTCTTCTATCTTCACATATATACTCCTGCTGCAAGAGTGTATATTGTTTTTTATATGTTACTATAAGATTCAGTTCTCGCTTGTGGGTGACCCTCTTAAGAGTCTAGACAACCTGAAGTTAGACTTCCTCCAGTCCTAACCCCCTCACCACTGTACCACCCGTTGTCACCACCACCCACACAGATCCAAACACAACCAACCAATTCCCACCCTCAATCGTTGCTTCTCGATCACGATCTGCCCTAATTGATCGCCACCCATTCCGCCAACCACCGCTGTTTGAACTAGCGACATCAAATGATTGTAATGTGCCTGTCTTGTACGTTTCCGACGTAGAGAACAAAAGGGTGAAAAGGAAAGGCCGATGATATTTGTCACAATCAAGAAGAATGCTGTCATAGCCTATCGATGAGTTTTAAAGAAGTTGGCCATTCTGCCCACTCCCAAGTTCTTGTCTTTCGGGTCCTTCTGCCTCTCCAACTCCGCAGATGTCCTGTTTCTCTCAATGTGACTGACCATCATGGTCTGATGTTCAAGAATGAGATGGTGATCATCAAATCATGGCGGCCAAGCATCTCATTAGAAGAGCTTATTGCCGCTGTGCAGTACACGGAGTCGGAGAAATGTATCGGTTAATTTGGAATTTGGGTGGTTAATGACTTTAGCTGTGACGACGATGGATCAAGTACTCTTTTTGCCACTAGTTTGTCTTAGATTCATCGATAAAATGAGGACTTTAGACAAATTTCTTTTAATTGATCAAATTTTTTTGTGGATTAGATATTCAACTTTGAGGCCATTGAGCTATGGCGGCAGATTCAATAAGACAAATTTCTTTTAATTGATCAAATTTCTTGCACATAATATAAGGGATTGAATATTCAACTTTGAGGCCATTGAGCTACGGCGACAGATTCAATAAGATTGATCTGAGTATCCTTTTAAGTTCTCTTGGGTTAAAGAAATGGCGGTCAAATTTGAGATTGTTATTTAGATTGAGCCATGTTTAGATAAAAGGAGAATATGACAAGTTATGTAGAATATAATAGAAGGTCGGCTACTTTTGTTTCGGTTCATAATTATATACTTCTGAAAAGGAGGGCAAATTAGTTTATAAAGAAAACAGACACATACATACACGGGTAACTCCTTGTCCGATTTACTAAAAAAAGAAACCATCTTTTGCTGCGATCATAGTTTATTAATGACAACCTAATATGACACGTCAAAGATGATGTCGTTCCGCGACTATTGAAAAATAAATAAATTAACAAGTTTGTTCCTTTTTTGATATGAATAACTCTTTAACATTTCTCTTTCACTCCGCTAATTCATTAATAATTGCACATTGTTTGGAAACTTTAATTTTCGCCAATCCCTAATTACAAAGCAAAAACATCCATCCACGAAGACAACGTACTTACTAGATAGTAACAAATTCCCAACTGCCATCACACTGTGCGACAACTATTAAAGCACGTACACCTGTCCAAGCAAAATATGAACATTGTATATGTGCGCGTGCGCGTTTGTGTGTGTGACATAATGACTACATTAGAGCCCAAATTTTCTTTCAAATTGTTTACTTAGCACGTGACACAACAACACCGGAACCCTAAGAACACAACATATGCATGAGTTGAATCCTTTCTAGCTATCAACTATCTCTGAGCGTTTTAAGATTTCTATGCTTTGTTTACACTTAATGGACTTCAATCGATAAGATGGTGTTACAAATTGGCTTTTTTTCGCACGCTACGAAGCCAACTTCTTCAGACAAGTCAAATGCAAACCTTTTACGCTCGACAGTTCGACGGTTCCAAAATATCGCCCATGCAACTCATGGAGATATGTTCTCCCCTGTCAATTGTCATTCTCCATGTTCCGATGGGTCAATCTTTTAATGGGCTAAATTATAAATAATTCCCTAAAGTTTATAACTTGTAGCAATTATAATCTTGACCCTCTAATTTGAATGTGTAAAACCTTGAGATTTTCAACTTGAAGCACTTGAACCCAAATTCTGATTTTGTGCATCTGACGTGAGTTTTTTTTTTGGGCAAAATTAAAACAACAACTAAAAGCAATATTTTAATAGAAGATGTAAAAGGAAAATTTCACTTGACCTCCTTACCTTCTAGTTGAATTTTCACCTCCCCCAGTCTCCCTCCCAAATGCACTTGCCCTTTCATGGCCCCGCTTCTTACTCCCAAAATGCTCACGTCACCACCACCGACACCGACACCGTCAGCCTAATCCTCCAACCTCCACCAAACCACACAACCCACTCTCCGTCGTCATGGGATTGATTAATCTTTTGTTTGGCTCATCTGATGACCACCATAATGCCACCGCCTGCAACCACCACCTTTATTTTTGTGGTGGATTTGGCAGTTGGGGTGGCGGTGATGCTTGTTTGGCAGTGGAGGGTGGCAGTGATGGTGAGAGAGCTGGGCATGGGTGGCCTGGTATTTGTGGTGTGTCGGTACGTAGTGAGCGGTGGTACGTTATCCAGTAAGTGGTGGCGGTAATGATGGGCGGGGCGGGAGAGGGGGCCGGCGGTGTTGATGGTGCGTGGGTGTTTTTGTGGCAGCGGGTTGAGAAGATGGTGGGAGAGATAGGTGGCAGGTGTTTGTTTGGCACTAAGGGGTGGCGGTGATGGAGGGCAGGCGTGGGGGGTGTGTTTGTAGCGGTGGGTTGCAATGTTGGTGGGAGAGGTCGATAGGTGGCGTGCTGTTGTGGGAGAGTTTGCGATGTCGGTAATGTTGCGCAGGAGGAGGGAAGGCAGGTGGTGAAAAGTGAACCGCATTGACTATATGCGATTGGGAGCGCTCTTTCTCCAGTTGAGTTTGAGGTAATTAATCTGGATTTACTAGAGCTCTTGGTCTATGCTGTTATTGAGGCATCTGTGCTATTGAATTTCTGAGGCATGACAACTTGTCTGGTTCCACTCTCCAGCCTTCTGAATTTTCAATTGAAGCATGTAATGAAAAAATGTCGCTTAATGTAATCATAGATAAAAGACTTGTCAAGAGAATAATACCACATTATGAACTCTGTACTATATATAGTTCAAGCAGGATATTTCGTACTATATATAGTACTCCGTGTGTGATCCGTAAGAATAATACCACATTATGAAAAAGACTTTGAGGTAAATATACTATTCATACACCATAGTAAGTGAAGTAACTGTATACGTAAAATTTTGAAATTTCAATATTTCATAATTCATGAACTTACGAATGGGTAAAATTGTTTTATTGAATTATTCCCAAAAGATGATATGGAACCAACTCGCAGAAAGATTTTTTAACTTTTTTTCCTTTTTATATTACTAGCTATATTAGTTTTCAGCCGTACTCTGGAGCCAAGCTATCTTAGTATTCTATTACTAGCTATATTAGTTTTCAGCCATACTCTGGAGCCGGAAGAATCTTGAATAAACCCCTTCTGAAGCGGCTATGAGGGTTGAATGTGTTCCCATTTCCACAACCTTTCCCTTGTCCATGACAATTATGGTGTCTGAGTTCATTACTGTTGAAAGCCTGTGTGCAACTGTGACCCGCGTTGTTCTGGACAGTAAGCCACCGCCACTGTTCAGCTTGGTTGATTCCAGAGCACTCACCACGGCTCTTTCAGATTCTGCATCAAGGGCACTCGTTGCTTCGTCTAGGAGCATAATTGCCGGCCTCTTTAGCAGAGTCCTGGCTATGGCTATTCTCTGCTTTTGCCCACCAGAAAGTTGGCATCCCTTTTCCCCCACAGTTGTATCGTATCCATTTGGCAAATTGCTTATGAACTCATGTATGTTCGCTTGTCTTGATGCCTCCACGATTTCTGTTTCTGAAGCCCCATCATTCCCGTAACAGATGTTCTCTCTCATCGAGCAACTGAAAAGAAGTGGCTCCTGCTGCACTAATCCTATTTGTGACCTCAACTTTCTCAAGTTGTATTCTCTTATATCCTTCCTGTCAATCAGCACATTTCCTTCTCTAGGATCATAAAACCTCAGCAAAAGGGCCAAAACAGAAGACTTTCCAGCTCCGCTTGGTCCAACAAGGGCCACTTTGGATCCAGCCTCAATATGCAAACTGAAGTTATCGAGTATAGTCACTTGGGGTCTCAGTGGGTAAGAAAAGAGGACATTTTTAAACTCAATTTCTCCACTAATCTCCACAGAAGGTGGATTCTCTGGTGCATCTGGTTCAATTTCGGTGTGTCTATCAAGGGTTTGGAACGCAGGAGTTAGGACACTAATGGCAGAAATAACAGTGGGAATCAGTGTCCATAGCTCTGTGATTGAGGGTACTGTGAGGGAGAAAATCTGGTATGCTCTTATTCCATCCTCGAACTTGGCTTGCCTTTTCTTTACAAGAACGGTTGTGTACCACAAAGCAACAGCATGTGCAATGTTCCACAGGCAAAGAGATATACCTTGAATGATCCCGTATTTTATACTTTCCTTCCTGCTCTTCCTCAGTGGTCCCTGAAGAGACAATCTGGCCTTGTCGATTATGCATTCTTCATGGCAGAAAGAGGCAATGGTTTTGATGTTAGTCGCGGATTCAGAAGCCAGGGCAACAAGTTCTGAATGTGCTGCAGCACTGTCACCTGAAAATCCTTTCGCAGACCGGGCTTGAATCAGACCCCCGATGAAGTGGCAAGGCATCACAGCCCAAGCTACAAGACCCATTCTCCAGTTAACAACCATGCTAACAGTTGTTGCTATCAGTATCGAGGAGATGCACTGGACTATCACTGACATACGATCAGAGATTATAGTCTTGACCGTGGAGGTCTCATTGAGGATTCGTGAGGTAAGTGATCCAACATTGTTCTCAGGCTTTTCAAACCAAGCCAATTCGTTGTGTAGTACAGCTGCATAATATGATTCTCAAGGGTGTTAGTGTTATATTTTTAAGCTGAATGAAAGTTGTTGCATCCATTAACGAAATATTCTAGGGAACAGATGATGCAGGGTCAGTAGACTAGATTACCTGAGTACAAAGCCCGTCTAAGGTTTGTCATGGCCTTCTCTCCGACCACTCCAAAGAAATAGTGCTGCAAAGCATGGCTGAAGAGAGAAATTAATCCTATCGAAGAAAAGGCTAGTGAATACCATCCTACTCGTTGCTTTGAATCTTTCTTGTAGTATGCTACTCCTATTGTTATGATAAAGAACCCGAAAACAGGTTTTGAGATGCCAGAAAGAGCTGCTGCAATAGAGCCAATGGCGGTCTTTACTAGCTCCTTTTTCTCCAAACCAAACCAGATTCTGAAGAAAGTATGCTCCTGTCTCCTTTCCTTCTGCTCCTCTTGCTTGGGATGGTCTTCTGTGAGATGTCTATTGAGCTCTGTACCTTCTTCATGTTGGTCTAGGTGTTTGTTTGAAGCATGGTGCTGGGCAGTTGTAGTTTCATCGGTGGGATCTGCTACCCTGCAAGATGTTTTATTTGAAGCAGTCAATTTCTTGTTTGCATATGTTCTGTTTACGATTTTGAACTTTAATTTTGCACCAACCTGGATTCACTTTCAACGCTTATGTTCTGCATGCTGAATAAGTTGATGTAGAACTTACTCGTATTTAACAAGCCACGGTGTGTTCCTGTCTCTGTAACCTGTCCGTCCTCTACAACTACAATCATGTCTGCATTAACAACGGTTGAAAGCCTGTGTGCAATTAAGATGACTGTCCTCCCCTGCATTGCCGTCTCAAGAGCATTTTGAACCACCTTCTCCGACTCTGAATCAAGTGCACTTGTTGCCTCATCAAGTAAAAGAATCGGAGGGTTCTTTAAAATGGCTCTTGCTATTGCAATCCTTTGTTTCTGTCCACCTGATAGCTGTACACCCCTTTCTCCTACCTGAAGTTTGTCTCAAAATAGAAAGACTATTAGATATGATTGTATGACCGTGTGCTTATTTCCATTTTTTGGAACGGATGTCTGATTTTTGCGTCTGTTGGCTTCTTAACTTTCCAGGCGAAAATTTGTTTTATATCGTTTTTTCAGGGTCAGACTCACCCACGGACTTCTTTGGGTGGTATATAGGGAGTTAATTCTCTCGTTTAATGGTCGAAAGAGTTCACAAGATTTTTAATCAGTGGCAGTGCGACAATTAATGTCTTTTCTTGTGATGTGGTAACTGACCTCTGTTAAGTACTGATTTGGAAGTTGGGATATGAAAGTGTGGGCATTTGCCATCACTGCTGCACTCTGGATCTGTTGATCGTCTGCATCTATGTTTCCTACCTTCATATTATCCCTGATGGTGCCAGCAAAGAGTGACGGCTCCTGTGAAACCGCTCCTATATTTTTCCTGAGGAACTTCAATTCAAGATCCTTGATATTGTGGTTGTCCACGAAAATCTCACCTGGAAGTTGGCAAATATTGTTAGGCTTCTCCGGGATTTCATTAGCTTTAATCACTAATGAACATGGGAGCAGATTTAGGTGCCTGAGAATGGTTGATCAACCTTTCTCTGGATCATAGAATCTTGCCACTAGGGAGATGATGGTGCTCTTTCCACACCCACTACTACCCACTAAAGCCACTACTTTCCCTGCTGGAATTGACAATGAAAACCCTCTAAGGATCGATTGTTCTGGCCGGGATGGGTATGCAAAGTGCACTCCACGTATGTCAATGTCGCCGTCAACTACCTCAAGCACCTTTCCTTTGGTGTCATAACTTAGTAGGGGCTTCCTTTCAATCACCTGGAACACTTCCTTTCCTGCAGCTGTGGCCTGATTGAAAATTTGCACATCTGGTGTAGCGTATGTTAGTGATCTGAAATAGGAAGAGAAAAGAAGCTTCTTAGTACGTCTGTCAAATGAATTAGGGTGATGAGTGTTCACAATATGTTCACATTTATGTACTTCTTACATGGCTCCAAACAAAATGCTCATTACTGCAGCTATGACGTCTCCTCCGCTAGCTCTTTTGGCTGCAACAACGATTGCTCCGACCCACACGATCAGAGACCAAGAGCAGAAGGTGACCGTTTGGAACATGCCAATTCCAACTCCTTTGATTAATGCTTCTCCCCTGCTTATCGTTAATTGCCTTTCCATGCATTCTGAGAAAGACTTGATTGCTGAAGTTTCTCCAACAAATGCAAACACAGTTTTGATTTGAGAAATTGTCTGTCATAGGGATATTCAAGGGCATGGCATGAATAGATTGGTTAGATTCGCTGTAAGGTACATCTGCCCTACATGCTTAAGTTGGGATGAATTAGAATTTTTATTTTGCTAAGTTGTTACCTGTTCAACCATTGCGGTAGCTTGTGAAAGGTAAACCATCTTTGAAGCTGAGATGGCATTCATTTTCTTTGTATAAGTGGCTCCAATTACCAGAATTAGAGGCACCACAAACAAGGTAAGCAGTGAAACTTCCCAACATGATATGAAAGCAATTAAGACTCCAGAAAAGAAGGTTGCGAAGCATGATAGAAAATGTCCCAACTGCCAGTGAGAAGTTTGTTAGATGAAGATGGAGAATATAAAGCTCTTTTATATTTGTTGCAGATCTATAATTTGGAGTATGGAAACCCATGTTAACGTATATATTTCATAAAGAGAATTATCTAGAGCAAACTGAATTGGCTCCGGTACCATTTGACATACTTCTAGGTAAGTACAGAATTAGTACAAGGCACAAAAAGCAGTGCAGTTCATGTACAAAAGTAGTGCACCAAGACCAAACTTAAGGATGACGATAACTGTATTTACTGCAATTCTACACCGTTTGATATGCAGACAAGGTACAGGAGAGGGGATTGTGCATACGTATATGTCGAAATGTTTGTACTTGATCATGCTGAATATGTACGCGTGGAGTATTTGTAGAACGAGTGGATATAAAGTAGTAACACCATCATTTTTCACATATAGTTGACTAATCAAAGTGCAACTATGTGTTGCTTAATAGCAGATATGACATCTGCATTTCTCAGTTTTACCTGCTGCAGGAGATCATAATTCTCTGCATAAGGTGGAGTGTATAGTTACTGAGAGCTGTAGACAAACCAGGGGATCTTTTATTCTTGTCCACATTATCTTTTTACTTGAGGTATGCTATATTTGTGGTACTTGACTGGGAAATCAGAAATAAGGCAATGTCATAATATGCATGCCTGATAGCGATTGACTGAAAAGGCCAGAGTAATGCTGTCATCTGAAACAAATTATTGACATTGTGCTGGAAAATTAGCATACAAGTTATACCTTCTCTCCAATAGCGTCTTGTATGACATTCATGTGGTTACTTACGCCACTGATAATTTTTCCAGTCGTTAGATCTGTATCGAAGGCTCCCACCTCCTGACTAAGAACTGCTCTCAGGAATGCCAACCGCATACGCGCTGCTTGTCTTTCACTTGCATACATCCAGCACCCAATTTCTGGACATGCCAAAGTTAAGATGAGCAAGCAGTTTTATGTTAGATGCAAAACCTTTAGAGGACAATTCTTTTTGTTTCTCCTTTCAGTCCTCAGTTCTGTTCACCACAGTACTGCACTCAATCCATTGCAGATCAAGTTGCTCTTGTAACTTATTGTCGTTTCTTTCTGTAAATTGTAAATACTTGGTGGTTGCTGCCCAACTTTCAAGGACAGTCCCGCTCTTTAGTTATGTGTTTAGATTGTTGAGAAGCTTCAACTACTACAAATTGCCAAGTTAATAACCCCTTTAAGATCAATGTTTTTGAGAAGTCAATTTGGTTTTCTGATACGTAGGAACAACCATATAAACAAGTTGTTATTTGTTTTTGGACTATTGTCTTACTACTAATTAGAGAACATTCACATTATTTTATTTGGCAGAGTAAGAACGCAGCAAGGACAAAAGTCGGACAGATGTGGCATAAGGTGTTTTTTTATTATCAATCTGTGGGAGTGAAGCCCCTTAATCAGGTTTCCAGTAGACCAGATGTAGTAGGAAGACTGCATACCTAGTATTCCAGCAGGTAATGTGGCTATGGCCATGTACCAAACAAATGGAATAACCTGTGCAAACAAAAAGAGTTCCATTATATAGAAGCAGCTAGCTGCTTCTAGAAATTAAGTACTCCCATTCACACAAAGAGATGACATGCGGGCTTATGTTTCTATCTGGTTGCAGAGGAAGGTATATACCTTGTACAGGGCTGTAACCATGGCGTCGGGGTTGTTGATGTTCCTACCGAAAGCATTGAGGGCTTTGCCAAGCAGCAAGTAGCCAACAGGCTGTGCAAGGCCATGGACCATAGACCCCAAGGTACCAAGTATCATCAGCGTCCAATCCAGTGCATCTGCATAGCTAAGAAGCTTATAGAAAGGTAAAGTTTCCACAGCGATCTCCTTTTTCGTGTCCTCTATTTCGTCATTCGTATTCTCCTGCTCGATATGCATGGGCTCTGGTGAGTATTGCGGAGCCATGTCTTGCACCATGCAAAGCTTGCTACACGTGCTGCAGATACTTAACCTCGTTTGTCGTCGGATTTATATACACTTCATAAATCCTAAGCTCAAGAGGAATATCTGCTATGGATATGCCTTGGCGTTGGCATAAACAAATGCATAAGAAATTATGTTTATCCTCCCCTTGTTTGCATCGCTGTGTCTTATTCTAAATGATGACTGTTTCTACTGTTGGCAATGCATGGAAACATAAACACACGAAATTGCACATCAGTTTCTACTTAACAAATTTTCCTAGAGTTACTGGTGGGCTACTTAGCTTGTTTTTATCTGGAAATGTATGGACAGGTAGAACTGTGCACAGATTCTGCTTTGCCGTTTAGATGCTAGGAGTAGAATTCTTACACAAGCAATAATGCAAATCTAAAAGCAGATCATCCATAGCATTCGTTCTTTCCTAAGATCCTAGCTTTTCCCCATGTTTAGGTCATGTATTTCTTGGTATGTATCATTTATCATATAATTTCGGCACCATTTATCATATAATTTAGGCACTGTGTCACGGACTCATTGTGTGGGCGCTTAACGCAAGAGTGCGCATAGAGGCATATGCGTTGGACTACTTCATGGGCCGAACATATAATGTCACAGTCTAATGCACGGGGGGCTCGTATTGGTCCTAACATCATCCAAACGAGGATTTTTTTTTTTTGGTGGGGGGGTGTCTATTGGGAAAAGGGCCTGGGGCTTTACTTCGGTACACACACTGCAGGCATTACCACAGATCTTCAAAGCATCATCCTGCATACGTAAAAAATGATTCTACATTCCTCCTAAGTATATTCCCTGCACTACAATGAGTTTTGTTGGTATCGGCCTCAAGACTTTAGCCTTTATTATGATAGACAAAAATGAAACTTTTTATGAGTACTGGTAATTTCGTTTTGCAATTAACAGTTGATAGCTTTACTTGTTTATAAATCTACGTTGGGGTCGCCTTTTTGTCGATAAATATATATTGCAACGACGATTGTTAACTTTTTCGTAATAGACAAGGGGTAAAATCACATACAAAGTGGTGCAATAGCCTATTTTATCTGAAATTTGGATCAGCTCTAAATGCCTTAAAATCAAATCGGTAGGTATCGGGAATACCTGGCGGTCTTAATCCCCCGAGTCTGGACCGGCCCAGTAGATTCGAATCCGTTTATCTCAGATCCCTTTGTTTCGTCTCTTCTTCTCTCGGAAATACCAGTAGATCCCGTAGGATCGGACGGCCACAACAGTCCAAGATCGTAACTTGGCCCATCATTAAGTCGATGGGCCAAGCTTTCCAGGGCAGGTTATAATATTCTGTTCGGTGTTAACTATTAAGATTAACAGGCCCACCAATGAAGACAATCTCTGACTGACTATTGAGGTTTTTGGGTATTTTCTTGGGAAAGGGAACGATTTGATGGAGTGTTCCTAGTAGGATGGTGGGTAGCGTTTCACGTTTGGTTGTGTCATCTGATCTGCTGGGTGGTGTTTTTGCGGATGCCCGTGTGGCCTTTCACCGGCTGTTTCGTTTATCTCGGTTTTGTGTATAAAGTGTGTTTGTTACTACCGTTTTTGGCTCTCTTGATTGCTTGCAGCTTAGGGTTTGTGTGGTAGATGGTTTGGGCGGCTTCGTCGCGTCGGTTAGATCGCTAGGGTGTCCCGAATATGTTTCTATTATGGTTGTGTTATTAGCACGAAGGCGAGGCAATGCACTGTCGTCGTGTGGCGCTCTTAGGGAGCGTGTGAGAGTTGCGTTTTATTGTCACTGTAATCTATCTTCACTTAATAAAACTCTTAATTCTACTCAAAACTGAAATGTTTACTATATTATAATTATAGTTTATGATTCTTGTACAGTACTTTGACTCTTAATTTTATCCCGATCCTGATATTAGACTTGGTCCCAAAACTTTGGATCTAGAATGAAGGAGGAGGGAGGTAGCGCATGGGTGGTGGGTGGGTGGTAGAGAGGTGTGAACAAGGTCACAATCAATGGTCAGGTTTTTGCTAGGTCAAAAAAATCACATGGTTCACATTTTATATTCAATGTGCAGGTCCATGGTGGTGCCATTGTTGTGACCGCCACTCTGATTCTCTGTCCACAGTCCACACTACTGTGGTTCTAATGGGTGCATACTGTGCTGTTTCTTTGTGATAAAAATTTAACTTTTATCAACAAAAGTTTTGAAAATTCGATTTAGTCGCAATAAAATACATAGCTGATTCGTATTGCAATATAATTTTTTAATTAACGTTATCTTTGTAGATTTTATTTTTTTTGATACAAAGGGAAGAAAAAGTAGAAAAACAAACAAGTTACAAGTCGCACGCTGCGGGATCCTTCGACATCGGCCTGCAGCATGGCTTCAAGCCCTTTAGGTGGTTGTACTCGGATGCTCTCTCTTGATTGGCACCTAAGTTTGTATTCTTTTTTTAATAATAGAAATATACATAAGCCAAGAGACTGCAAATCAGTCATGTACGTGATTGGGCCCTAAGTTTGTGTCCTAGTGTTTTATTCAACTTTTACGATATTGCGTTGGAAGAGATTAATTTAACACCTTCCGTTCTTACTAAACTCCCACATCCGCTCGTTAAATACTTGAAACGCTCTCTTAATACATTTTTACCGGCAGAAAATTAGCTAAGATTTATCGTGGCCTCTCGTTGTGAAACATAAATGCGCGCTTGCAAGAGTAGCTTCTTTGATAGAGAGCGACCAGTTTTTAATTCCCTCTTCCACTTCAATTTTTACACGAGTAAAGGAAATGGATTCCTCCTCCGACCAAATAAATACTGATTGATTCTCCTGCTGCCATTTCTCAAGGCAAGGACATGGGTGCTCGTGGAAAAAGGGGGTCAACCACAAACAAAAAAAAAAGAAGAAGATAAAAAAGGCCTAGGATTTCATGAAACACATGACATAAGATTAGGATTTCATGAAACATATGAACATGCGAGAAGCATCAACCGAATCCTACCTCCACTCTATTTCTTTAGGCTTTATTCTTTTTAGTCTTGGTAAGCGATTTGAGAATTTTTTAAATGCCTTCGTCTTGTGACTTCACGTTCTCCTTGTTAAAAGATGACGAATCAACTCATATATATTTGGACTAGATATTTGTAAATGACATTGCACCAGCGAAAAGTTAGAATCTGACACACAGTAACATAGACAGTTGAGTAAATGGAGATAGTATCTAACGCAACACGTGAAAATGCAAGAGAATGACATTTGATGTTTGAGATTTTTCAATATTAGACCATTCGGCTTCTAAACTTTACACCTTAGCTGTGATGCCTTAAAATAATCACTCAATTTCATTTACTAATTTAAGGAGATGTAGTTATCCCAAAGTTTGGAATAGATGAAGAATGCATAAGCTTGAAATGTGTATTCAACATTACGGAGGAAATGGAAAGGTCATGAGTATGTAAGTGGCCATGTGGTGTGTTACATTGTTCTAGAATAACACAGTATGCGTGGTCATGTTTTGGAAGTAAAGGTGCTACTAGTGCACTTTGCACGTGTGCATCGTTTCGAGGAGTCCTCACCTCAAGCCCAATCGTTATCTTTGCGACAAATTCAGACTGGTATGAAAAAAGTGTGACTGTTATGAATTTCAACAAAAATTTCAATTCTGTTTAAATTCAGATGACACTTTATCATGGTCCCTCTCAGTTTTGTTATTTTTAAATGACATATGTACATCATTTAACCGCAATAACTGTTTTCATATGTTCATGGTATCCGTTGGTGCACTACACGTAGGGTTCGAGGGCAAACAAATTTCTCCCTTCACTTTTTTGTACTTTCGCTCTAAGTAAATTTTTGTCCGGCAATTACTCTGCAATGATCATCGGTGTTTTTCCTGTTTTATCTTAGAATGCAGTTTGCTATTACTCTGTACAATGTAATAAACGAACAAATAAGAAAAGAATATATAGCATTCGGCTCGGATATTCTCAATATACTGTGCTTATTTTTTTTTTTTTTTAAAGTCAACTCTAAAAGAAAAGTTTAGAACTTAAACAACTGTCACTGGGCTCACAAGAAATACTTTGGATCTAGTCTAGAATGAATAGGTGGCAGGTGGTGGGTGGTACGGACGTGTGGACAAGGTGACATGAATGATCAGATTTCGGTCAGGTCAACAATCACATGGCTCACATTTCATATTCATCTACAGGTCCATGGGGGTGCCCTGGCTTGGCTTATGAACACTACTCTGATTCTTTGCCCCCAGTCCACACACTACAGGTGTGTTTATAAATGCCCACATCTTCTGACTCTACATTCCCCTGATAAAATTGTGACAAATCATTTCACATATATATTTTAGACCAGCTCTGCGCAAATATGACACAGATCCGCTATTATAACCATAGTTACAGCAAAGCTGTTGTGTCCCTAATATTCGTTCTTCCTCCGCTTCTTGACCCTTGGCTTCTCAATACTAGAATAGCCTCCGAGGAAATGAATAATAGGTATGCCAAGATCAAACCAGTCAACATCACCAAGTCAAAGATCCATGAATTTTTCACGTATTCTATTCCGAGAAAAATAAATTTTGGCTGCTACTCGAGTTATAAGAATCATCCTCCAATCATATATATAGTGATAATTAATAGTCGCTAATACATATTGAGATTTTCTGTTAACACTTTCAGCGATAATAATTATCAGAATTTTTTAACTACCATTAATTATCGTCAATCTAGGTAACAACTAAAATTCTTCCTTTGAGAATGCACAAACAAAAATTTATTGAAAAATCCATTAAGTTACCAAACGGATCAAGAGCACCAACACCCATGAAGCTCCTTCAGATGTGGTAGAAGATGACATGACAGGACAGAGGAGAGATGTTTGGCAAAGCAGCGCAACAGTCCACAGCAAACACGTGAAGAGGCCAAGAGGGCATTCACTTTGAGAAGAGAGAGAGAGAGAGAGAGAGAAGTCTCAAACCAAGTCATTTGAGGTTCTAACTCGGGTGACGTGGCTGCTTGTAGTGCGTGAGATTAAATTACACGATTATTCTGTAATCATGATTACAACGGAACATCCGTGTCAGTTAAAAGCTCGCTTACATGAACAGAGTCAATTAAGTAAATGGAGATAGTATTTACGTGAACACAGACAATTAAGTTAAATTTGGTGAGAGTAATAAAATAAAAAAAATTATAAAAGGGTAATATGATAAAACACTTACATAATATTTCTTAATATGGAAAGTGATTAGTTTTTTTGGAACAACCTAAAAATAAAGTATGTTTACTTTTTTTTACGACAGAAGAAGTGTAACGAAACGCCGTGAAAATGCAAGATAAGGACATCCGACAATTTTGACTCTTCAAATAACCGTTTTTCATTCTCTTACAAACAAAAAAAAAAATAACCGTTTTTCAAACTCACAAGAAATACCGTTAAAAAAATAACGAGTACCCTGAGATAAACAAGTCCTCGTTCCCTCTCGTTCCATCGGAACGCTAAGCTACTTTCTAACCACACAATCCAACTCAATAAAAAGGCATGGAATTGGACGAAACATGTGCCAAAATCCTTCATGGTTGTACAACGTAGTAGGTTTGATTCATTGGCTGCTGCCACCCATTTGGGACCCTATGTGTTATGGATAGATAGATTTTCTCTAAATTATCAACTTCCATCTCACGTTTTCATAATTGCCCAATTTTCTTAAATTTTTGTCAAGTATTATGGCTTTATACCAATGTCTCCTAAAAAATTGTGTTTCCAAATCTACATAGATTTCTCATATGTACATATATGAAACCCAAGAAAAACCTGCGAATCATTTTTGACCCCATTCATCAATGTTGCAATGGGGGTTATCGTACTCTAGCCAAATGCATGCAATCGTCCCGTTTTTTTTTCCGTTGACACTTGATGATAGAGTTGACGAGGGTTAGCAATTGAATGAAAATGGTGTAGTTCTAAGTAACGGCTATGGAGCGAAGGTGAAGCCTTTGGTGGAGGCTTCGGTCGTGGTGACTTGGTGGAGGTGGCCAACAAATTTAGCGAGAGGGGTGTTCCTTTTGCTCGTGGCGAAGAAATAATGTATGTTCCGTGTGAAATGATATCAAAGAGAGAATTTAAGGCATCATATGTTAACCTAGAGTTTTTTTATAATGGGTTCGCTAAACGGCCACGAGTTGTAGTTTAGGAACTTACTCATTTTAGTTGAGGGGGTCTTATTGCATTTTACCACCCTGGACTATCTTTCTATGAACCCACCATTACTTAACTCATTAATGATAGCCATCATTATTTGTTAGTTGAACCATATATAAAATGGGGCTCCCTGTTGGGCAGCAAGAAAGAAGGCTGCTTGTAGCTCTGTGCTGTAATAATGGAAGTAGCAGAGCAACAATGGGAGCAAGAATGGGAAGAGGAACTGGAAGAGACGGCTTTGCTAGAAAGGCGGCCACGGCACCAAACTAATGGTAATGGTAATGGCAAGTCTGATCACCGTGATAATAACAACAATGGAGATTCGTTGGGATCCCCACCTCCTGGCAATGGAGTTGATGCTTTGGGTGTCCCTGAACAGCACCCAGATGACGGAGACGAGCTTACAGCTGGTAAAAATGGCATTGTGGTTGATGATTTGGTTGACGAAGAAAAGGGTGCAAAAGATGGGCAAGAAAGATCAGAGAATTGCGTCTACTATGACAGTGACAAAGGTACTTGCTTGTAAATTTTACTAAAATATACACACACTGTAGACGAATTTGTAAATGTGTATTTCTAAGTGCCTATTCTTTGTTTCTGTGTTTTCTTCCCATCCTGAATCTTATTACAGACAGTGTGCTGCAAATGATGATTTTTCATAAGCCATCTATGCCCTCAAAACCCACCGCACCCCTTTCGTTACCCTACCTATCTAATGGTCGGAAAACATGGAGGGACCCTCCTCTCCACAGACCTACTTTCTCTCTTCTTTCTTCTTCTTCAACTTTTTTCTCTCTTTTTTCTTTAGCTTCTCTCTGAACACTCTATTTATGGTCTTTAAGTGGCTTTCTTCCATCTTGATTCGATTGAATCTGCAGTCGGGGAGCGATCTGTCTCCAGTTAATTACTTGAGGTAGGTAATCCATCAAAACTTTTTGGAACCGTGGTCCATGTTGCTACTGAAGCATTTATGTTTAAGCTAAAAATTGAAGAGCTGGCTAAGTAGGTAGATTTAGGTCTATACTGCTATCGTGACGCATTTTACGAATCGGCTTATGATTAGTGCTGGTCTTGAAGTAACAGAACAAACTAAAATTGGCACACGATTCACAGGGAGGATAGCCATCTTGCTTTCTCTTTTTTTGGTGGGGGATGGGGTGATAGGAGGGGTTACGGGAAGGTGATGCTTTTAGGTGTTCCAGTTTCTGTGGAAATTATACTAGGTATTAATTTCTCAGTTTTTAGAATTAGTATGATCATCTCATTGTGGACCTTATTGTTAAGTGAAGATGCAAATTAAGCATCTTTTTGGTAGTATTGTGATAGTTTGCGTACTCTTTGTATTTAACCAGATGCAACTGCTTGTTTGAAGGGTTGTCTCACACTATTATTGGATATGGCTGGGATCCTTGAAATTAGT
Organism: Escallonia rubra; assembly: GCA_033065855.1. Classification (NCBI taxonomy): domain Eukaryota; kingdom Viridiplantae; phylum Streptophyta; class Magnoliopsida; order Escalloniales; family Escalloniaceae; genus Escallonia; species Escallonia rubra. The sequence continues at coordinate 306,068 of JAVXUO010002486.1, forward strand.
CAAGCTGTACTTAGTATTGCCTTAATATTGCTCTAGGAATTTAAAACAGTACCAACCAGATCTGCTTCAAGCAAGTTAGATCTGCATCCCCTCTACTTATTACATTTGCCTCTTCCATATGCCTCTTTTTGCTCCAAATTGCGAAATCTCATGTAAGTTTTCCATACTTTATTAATAGTTAACGATTGACCACTGGCCAGCGTAAACCTACGTCCAGAATGTATACCAGTGGTAATGTCTTGCTTGTAGGCAACTTGGACTAGATTTTAACATTCACCCCACAAGTATCGGTAATTATAAGAATTGATTAAATTGCAGTCTCTTTTTCCTTTTCTTGAATGAAGGAATATGGAAATGTCGACACTGCTCTTGGAGCTACCAAAGTCAAAGTTTTTGTATTGATCATATTCAGAATCCTAAGCGCCACTTGCATACGCTGATGAATGTCAAATCTGTAAATCATCAGGGACCATGTTTCATTTGTGAAACTGAAGGTCAGTAGATCCCATGACTTCTGAAGCAAAGATTAGCAGTTGAAATTAGTATAACTTTTATCTTCTAATAAACTACAGAAAGATTATCCGAACAAGTGGGACTATGTTGTTACCAGAGTTCTCTGGTTACTTCTGTGGCAAAGTGGCCGCTATGGCGGTATCTAAATCAAGTTGATATGGGGGCATGCAGATTTGCTGTGCATCTTCCCATGCCACATAGCATGTTGGCTTTCGCCTTATTGAGCTTATACATAAAGTTTCATGCAATATATGATTAGGATAATGTCAACCTAAGCACAATTTTACATAGATATACCTTTGTAAGTCAATTTAGCATCAAAATGCGCGTCGCCATTTTGACCATCGAGCACAAGCATACAAAACCCAGTCTATAGGAGTCAACTGCAAACGTGTAGCAGAAGTGTCGGGGTGCCGTGTCGTGCCCGAGCACGACGCTTTGTGAAGTCGTGGTGCATGATAGCTGCAAAGCTATTAAGACTTCTTTATATTAAGATTATTCTGCCAAATAAAAAAGTACATAGAACCAATAACTGGTCCGATCAAAACCGGATGTAAACTAGGTTAAATAACAGTAGGGACAACAGCATAGTTAAGAAAAGTTTCTTATATCTCTGAATTTATAGTTTTTGATGATTGTCGACAACATCTTTTATAAGAAAATTTGGATCATAGAGGCTCTATGATCCAAATTTTCTTATAAAAAATGTGGCTCTATAATAGAGCGACTGGGGTGCAAGTAAATCGGTGAAATGTTGTGCATCTGCATGAACTGGTACTTGCCTTGAAAGTTATCTGTAATTTGCCTTGTAGTTGTAAGTTCTTTTCTGCGGTTTCGCTGGAATTTTGCTGTATATTTCTTCCTTTTCTCATCGTTTTTAACTCGGGGCATGTAGAAAATCAGCTACTCTGCATACAACATGAATAATATCTTCCCCTTTCTCCGCCTCTTATTATTGACAACCAATGAAATGGTTGAGTACATGTGCTTTGTTCAAATAACCTTAAAAAATAGTTGGTTCTTTATGTACATTTGGAAAGTCTAGAGTGTCGGGGACACTAACTAGTTCTCTCGTGGTTTTTGCATGCTTGGAACCTTGCTTATCAGTTTAGTTTTTTCAATGTGTTAAGGCAAGAGCTTTTGATTTTTGGATTATTGGTTCTGTGGTAGGTACTGGTTTTTCTTATGGATTGGCTGCAACAGAACATAGTAGATTTGAAAGTTCTGCTCCTGAGGACAATTCTGGAGATGACAGATTAGATGTCACAATACAAAGTTTTGACATCGGAAAGAGTTCAAGCACCGTAATCAACCATCAATACGAGGTAGCTCTGAAGCATGATAACTTGCTTGATTCCGATCTTCGGCCTTCCGAAAATTCTGGAGATGACAGGCTAGATGTCACAATACAAAGTTTTGACATCGGAAAGAATTCAAGCACCGTAATCAACCATCAGTACGAGGTAGCTCTGAAGCATGATAACTTGCTTGATTCCGATCTTCGGCCTTCCGAAAATTCTGGAGATGACAGACTAGATGTCACAATACAAAGTTTTGACATTGGAAAGAGTTCAAGCACCGTAATCAACCATCAATACGAGGTAGCTCTGAAGCATGATAACTTGCTTGATTCCGATCTTCGGCCTTCCGAAAATTCTGGAGATGACAGACTAGATGTCACAATACAAAGTTTTGACATCGGAAAGAGTTCAAGCACCGTAATCAACCATCAATACGAGGTAGCACTGAAGCATGATAACTTGCTTGATTCCGATCATCGGCCTTCCGAAAATTCTGGAGATGACAGACTAGATGTCACAATACAAAGTTTTGACATTGGAAAGAGTTCAAGCACCGTAATCAGCCATCAATACGAGGAAGCTCTGAAGCATGATAACTTGCCTGATTGCGATCTTTGGCCTTCCGAAATTTCGGTCGGAGCATGCAGCACAACTAACAAGGCTTTTGCCAGTACTGAAATAGAAAGTGCAGAGATTAACCTGACAAGGGAGAGTGACCAAGACGTAACTGAATTTGATGTTGAGAGAGTATTAGAGAAGCAAAATACGCATGATTTGTACTGTCCTAATTGTAACTCTTGTATTACCAGACGGGTCATTATTCGAAAAAGAAAACGCAGAATTCGAACATCTGGCGAAGATGCAAAGCGCAACAAGTTGGAAACCTTAGCTAACTCCAAGTTGGATGCTATTTCAGAGCATGCAACCAACAATCAAGCTCGCAATACGGACGATATCTTGGAAAGTAATGTACCACCTGCAGCGAATGATTTTGATCGTGATAGAGAGCCAGATGTGTTCAGATGCTTGTCATGCTTCAGCATTTTCATTCCCACAGGTATAAATTGATGTGAGGCAGCACGGAAGAAACTGAATGGTGATTATTTGCATATTGCAGCAGTATGATTTCTTCTCTGTGATACTGATAGTTTTCTTGACAATTGTGATGAAATCTATAATCTGAAGGGGCGTTTACTGCTTAAATTTCCAATAGATTTGGTATTAGCATATGGTTCAAATTTTCTTGTCATTTCTAAATGAGAAATAGGCATGAACTCCTTTATGCTTAGTCTGCCTTCTAAAGTTAGAAATTGGCATGAACTCGTTGTTCTGTTCCTAGATGAGGAGTAATGCTGCTTAAATTAGGGTATGCTTCAGACGTTGGACATGGATTAAGATAAGAACCATTTTCTTATTGACATAAAGACCATTTTGTGCAAGTCTTGATGTGCTTACCGTGAATATATGATTGTTATCTGCTCCTTGGTCCTGGAATAGACATGTCCAGTGTGGCGTGCTGATGTGATGCTGTCAGGTCCTTTGTTCTCATTTCGCGGCTTGTTTAGAAGTTTTTTCCTTGTAAAAGGCTATTTCTTAAATGATTTGTTAAGTTCTGCAGGAAATGGTTTTAAGCTGTTCCGAATGTTTGGAAGTAAAAGCGAGAAAGAGAACCTGCAAGATCCTCAACAGATACCGCCTAGGAAAGAAAACTGGTTTTCCTCTATTTTTGCATCAGATAAGAGGGTACATATTGAGCAAGGTCATCTTCATTTCATGCCTTAAGTACTTTTGCTCGATTCTTTACTGCTTTTGGTTACTTGTTGTCTACGTTCATACACTACTCATGCATGGAATAGGAGGTATAGAATCTTGTCTTGTATGTGCCTAGCCAAGTCATCACTAACTGTTCCTTTCACTTGTTTTTATACAAGTTTTTATAATTCTTACTTCTTAGGTTTCCATGACAAACAGTTGTTAGATGATGTACAGGAACATTTTTAGTCATCTTACTTACCTCTTTTTGTGTTCGTAATATTTATAATAAAGCAAGACATGCCCTTCATCATTTAATATAATTCTGAGTAAGCTTTTCTTTGTCTAGAGCCCAGACTAAGATCTCTCTCTCTCTCTCTCTCTCTCTCAGGTAACTACTCCCCCCACTTCAAAATTGTTTTCCAAAGATGTAAAGACATTGCCTTTACTCATTGTTCTCACCCTAGTTTGATTTATCAAACAAAACTTCGTTGATCTGTAATCACGATTTTAGTTCCAATTAGATGTTAGAAAAGTTTACAATCGATCCTAGTCAACGGGTGAAACGACCAGGTCCAAATCCCCACCGGAGGGCAATGCCTCCCTCGAAAGGGCTAGCTAAAGTAAGTACCTATGAGTTTATGGCAGGGTACTTATGCGGTGGAACCCTTGTTGGTGCAATGTCAGAGAATAAACACTTGAGTGATATATTATGTTCGGAAAAGAAGGATATTCTTTGTGCTTACGTTTCTTGGACTAATAGGTTGACTTCGGATGCAGGAACCGGTAATCGGGCGGATGTGGTAGAAAACAATGTTGGAGTACCCATTCTCTCATCCAACTTGAATGAGCAGAATGGTCTAGAAAAAAACAGTGTGGGCGCGCCTTCTCGATCATCTAACTGGAATGAACAATATGGTCAAACCTCACCTGCTGAAGCATTTATTGCTGTCGGGCTTATAAATGGTAAAGTCATTGGAGAAAACGTTTTAGCTTCTTCGGCACAGGAACCTGCAAAACCTGGACAGGTGATGGCTGCTGGTGGAGAGCAATCAGAGGATGCCATAGAAAAGAGCAAAGGTATTGACAGCTGTTCAGTTTTTGCTTGTGTGTAAACAAGAAATACTTGAAAACTGGTGGCCATCTTTAAAACTAGGTCTTTTATAAAGGCTGAAGTGTGCCTTTTCTCCTGCAAAATGCTATTGCAACTAGGAAGTCTAGCAGTGTCTTGTTTATACGATAGACAGTAATCAAAGGTTGTTCTTTATGTGATATCCTAGATTTGATGTGATCTACGAAGCTTACATAGACCAAGCATGCATTTGCTTGTGTATGTAACATTTAGATTCAGATTTTCTAGTCAAATTGACAAAGAGTTTGCTCTCTTACTTTTTGTTGCTGAAGAATGAAGTTACTTGTGTTTGTCTTGATTGGTTGTGATGTGTCTCTTTGATACTATATAAGGAAGGATTGCTGAGGAACTGATCATCTACTTTGGTGTATCTGGTATAGAAATTTGTTTGCAATATTTTTTACTAGATTTCACATTTTGCTCAATTTATTGGTGCAGACCATTCTGAATTAGACACTGCCAATCAGTTGAACTCAGCAAGCTCTTTGACTGAAATTCCACACAATCATGAGAGCGATAATCCAGAAACCAAGTTTCCTGGAAAGACTGCAATTAGTATGGGAGAACCTTTAGAAGAAGCTGATACTACACATTCGCAAGACGGATTGAAGCTTTTTATTCCCTCAAATGTGGGAACGTCTATTATGGGGAATTTGCAGACAGGCCAAAAACTTAATGTGGCAATACAAAAGAATGGTGCAGGTATAGGTTTGACTTTGTATAACTTGCCAACCTTATTAAAGTTTTTTAGTAGGTAACCATGTTTGATTATATAGCAACATAGACAACCACGTTTTTCTTTTGACTTGCCTTTCCCGAGTTTGGCTTTGTACTTCTGAGATATAAATTACAATGTCTATTAGAAGGGGTTGCATTCTTCCACTGCAATCCTTTTGGAACCTGAAGTACAAGCTAATCATTGCTGAAGATTTTAAAGCAATCATGTTCTGTCAAAAGTCAGGAATAAGGTTTAGTTTCTTGATCGATTTCTTCATGCATATGGAATGGTGCGTGTGCAGATGGCATGGAAACATTTTTGTTATTGGCAAAACAAGTTCCTGTACTTGAGGAGTCGGATATGGATGGCAAAGTCAACATTTCAGCATTTATAGCTCATGACAATGAGCAGACTGTAGGAGCTGCACTCCTCACTGAATCTGCAATTAAAATTGAGAACGGAAATCTTGGAATTGATAAAGGTACGTAGCAATTTCCAAGTCCTCATACCATAAACTGCACCATTACAATCTTCTATGAAAACATTCTGCATTCTGCACTAATGTTGGCAGATGGAGCCTATCCTTCTGAAGTTTCTCAACACAGCATCATCAAAACCAAAGTGGATATACTTGGACAGGAGTCTTTGAAAGTTGACACAGATGCACTAATATCATCAGTACAGGATGCTTCATTGTCTCAAGATAGACCTGTTGACATTGGTAACGGGTTAAAGGATATGCCTGCAGAGCGCGTTACAGGTAAGAAACACACATATGTCAATCAGTTTTTGAGTGGCGGTGAGTGGGAATGTGTTTTGTTGGCTGCTAAGAACGGAACCGGCTTCATTTGAGACTACTTCACATGGGGTGGTTTGGGCGGTAACTCTTTCCTTAGGTTCATCATCTTGCCTTCCTTGGTCTCCCCATTAAAAATAACCACCCCCCACAAGGGTGGCCCCTATGCACAAGATTCCCACCATTGCAAAGTTTGGGACGAGTTGATGTATGCAGCCTTAACGAATGTTCCGTGTTGTGAACACGTGACCTCCAAGTCAGCAAATGCTATATGTCATTAACGGAAATATGTTAGTGTATGAACCAATAATCTAGCTTCTAGAGTACTGAAGTTCCACTATGTTGGGGACCCGTGTGAGGTAAGAAACTGTACGTTGGCTTATGTAATATCCGTCAAGGCGAAATATCTCCTTTCTCCAATTTCCTTGAGTTACTAGATACCGAGCGCAGATTCTTAAAAACATGTATAAAATTTCTTACAGGACTATCTTGTGCAAACACTATGTGCATAAAAAAATCTTGCTTGAAGTGCATGGTACTAAGATTCCATAATCGAACCATTCTTCCTTAATCTTAAATAATCTTTCATAAATAACGTTGTCTGTTTTTAGAAATTTATTTTCAGGTATTTTACCTGTCAAATAGGGTTGTTAATACTTTGAGATGCAGGCAAGGACACAAAAATAGTTGTGGATGGCGGGCAAGTTACACAAGCAAAATCTACAAGAGCAGAATATAAGATTGTGCCTGAAGAAACTGGGGCTTCACCACAAATTGAGACTCGAATCAGCGTGGTCGAGCCAACAGTTGCCACAGCTAGATATGTTCGTAGATTAGATATAATTAAGAGCATTGTTTATGGTGGGTTGATTGAATCGATTGCAAGTCTCTGTGTCGTGTCATCTGCTGCTGGCGGTGATGCTGCCACATGTAAGTATTCTTTCTGCTGTTGCTTTCTCTTGACTTATGAGACCAGCTTCTGGATTATTTAACTGCATTTTACGGGCCTTAATTCATTTGATGTTATTGTGTCTGTTAGATAGCCAGTCCTGTCCAAAGGGTGCAACAATTGGCTTCCTTTAGTTTGTTGTATATTAGCCACAGTTTTGGTAATTGCCTTACAAGATGTTCATATGCAGATGCATATAAGTCATTTATGCTCTAACTTGGATTATCTTGAATAACTCCTTGCAGTCGAAGGTTTAATTTCGTATCAATAAAGATGTTATGTGGTTTCTAGCTGAACAGATATGTGGATTGCAAGTGTTTAGTTGTGCAGATAATAAGGAATTTCTGGAACTAGTCCTTGAGTAGGTGGTTGAATTACAGCAAACTACTTGGTTATTTACCTGGTGATTTTTGTCCTTTATATCAATTTGTGGAGTTCATCACTTCTGTAATATGATATTACTTGTTTATTTTAGTTGAGGCCCTCAATGATTAACACGTCTCAGTTACTTATCTCGTCTTCTGTTAATTCAGTGAATGTTTTGGCTTTGGGATTGGCTAATCTGATTGGCGGCCTACTCGTCATTTTTCATGATGTGAGTAATTCTTGGTTTCAAATTTGTTCAGTACTCAATGATTTTACATCCTGATATAAATCTAGGCATCTTCCATCTCTTGTGAAAACCCATCACTATATTAAATTCATCGAAGCAAATCTCTGATCCAAGCCCCTACTAACTTAATACTCGTCTGATGATGTGTGGCTAGAATTAAATTTTCAAACCCTGACATGCATTTGTCAACTTACAGCTATGGGACCTGAAAAATGATCATACCCGTCGGACTTCCTATCAAATAGCTGAGCACGTTGATCGATACCAAGAACTATTGGGTCGGAGATCAGATTTTTCACTCCATGCAGTCGTTGCGGTGTTATCATTCCTCATCTTTGGCTTAGTACCTCCAGTCGTGTATGGCTTCTCGTTTCGCAAGAGTGATGACAAGGAACTCAAGCTTTTAGTAGTTGCAGCGGCTGCGCTCCTATGCATAACTGTGCTAGCTGCCGGGAAGGCCTATGTTCGGAGGCCGCCCAAGTTATACTTCAAAACTGTAGGGAACTATTTCACTTTGGGGTTGATGGTCTCGGGCGTTTCTTATGCAGTTGGTATCCTGATCAAGAAATTGCTGGAGAAGCTCGGTTTGTTCGAGTCAAGCTTAGGTGTCACCCTGCCCCAACCAATGCAGCCTGCAGCATGGGCGTCCTATTGATGTTCCAAGTTAGCCATCGGACAAGGAGAGGGAATAAATGGCGCGGTGCTGGAAGTGGATGGACACAACATACCAGGAAAGTGGTGCTTGTCAGCCGACGTGCATGGAAACAGTTTTGTCTAACAATGTGTTGCCCTGGAAGCAAATAATAGGAGGATAAATACGCCTCTGGTATTCCGGAGATTTTGTCTTAATACACTTGCTACTCCTTCCTTTTGGTATTAAATTATAAGTTGAAATGACTTAATTGCCATTAGATGTGTAATGGACTTTCAAAAATTTCCAGCCTAATCCGATAAACCATAAAAATGAGGGAAAATTGCAGAAACCACCCTCGTGGTTTGGGTCAGTTGCAAAAAGACCCTCATAGTTACAAATGTTGCAAATGACCGCCTGAATATGCAAAAGTGTTGCTACAGACGATTTCTGTAACAGAATAATTGAAATGTCTAAATTGCCCCTCTATATAAGCCCTAAAATGAGATCTAGGGATTGTCTGCTCCACCCAAAGAAATGGCCGGCCGTAGCTTCGGCCATTTCTTTCGTCCATCTGCGAGCCGGTGAAAGACCGGATCGTCGCTGCCACAATCGCCATCACCATGGCTCTGCATCGCTTCAAGGGGCACCGTCGCCGTCACGACAGGCAACGGCTAACAGCGCCGAGGCATTGGGCCGAAATCAAGCCCATCTCGTACACGACGGCACCACTCCGTCAAGATCGCCGGCTGAGACAACGGCTAACAGCGCCTCGAGCGCCCCACCGTCGCTAGCGCGCCACAGTTGCGCCGCCGTTAGTGCCACCACCTAGGCAACCGATCTGTGTCACCGCCGAGGCAAAGATTGGCGCCTCCTCAAGTCGCCGCCGGCCGTGACGCACGCCTCCATTACGCCGCCTCTATGTGGTGGTCCGGTGACCAGCGTTCCCTCTCTTTCCCCCTTCCCCTTCCTCTTCCATCTCGTCCCCTTCCTGTTGCCTCATATGTTTTCTTGTGCCGGCCCTAATTAGGGCTTGATGGCTAGGGTTAGGTTAGGGTTTGGTTAGATTAGATTGGAGAAGAAATTGGACTTGAGTAGGAGTAAAAAAAGAAAATGAGGGTACTTTCGTCTTTCCAACGTATCAAAAATTTATCAAACGCACTTTTAAGAGAGTGAACATCACGCCCCGTTAATTTGGATGAATTTTCTAACGGTGTCAAAAAAATTGACACAATAGGCGGTCATTTGCAACATTTGTAACTATGAGGGTATTTTTGCAACTGACCCAAACTACGAGGGTGGTTTCTGCAATTTTCCCTAAAAATGACCACAAAACCACCATCCCTTATAGATCCGACGACCACAAACATTGCACTACCAATAGTCCCACCTTTCTGGGTTCCTTCACCACAAACCCACTGACCGACAACCCTAGACCCACCGCCGCCACCACCACTGTTCCCCCACCATTAACCAATTCTAACACTGCTTAATCAATCCCACCACCAATTAACCATTCATCACCACCAATAGTTCTTACCACCAGTCGATCCCTCCCGCAACACAAGCACACCACGCCACGCCAGATCCCCCAACCAAATTTATAACCACCACAACAAATTCACCACAAACCCACTTTGAAGAGTGTGCGCGTGCGCGTGCACGTGTTTGTGAATATGTCGAACCTCATCATGGGGTATAAGAAAATAAGAAATGGGCTGGTGTTGGAGTTGGTGTTGGTGGTGATCGGTATTAGGGTGGAAGCCTTGGTGATGGGTGGTGGTGGTGTTGATTTTGAGACTTGTTTAAATTGTTAAGGTGATGGTAGTAAGGGTATTTTTGGTTTTTGAAATATCTAATGCTTAAATGGATCGAAAGATAACGGAATGGGGCATGTAATATGCAGAACAAAAGGTGTAGGGATGTTAGTGTAATTTTTCAAAAGAGAGGGATAGCAGGTGTAAACAAAAGCTTTGAGACACCGAGTGTCATTTATCAAGCTACATTTTGAGACACCGAGTGTAATTTCAATAGTTACACACGGCTATGCGTAACTATTGAAATTACACTAAGCTACATTTTCTTTTTAATTCACAAAGTTAAGAAAATTATTTGGAAGACGCAATGTCAGTCATAACAAAATATCCAAAATGGAAATTTTTTGCTTCTGACTTAGAAGTAGCCTCATCCTGCTACCCTCCACGTGGCGATATCTCATTGGTCCAGCAACCAGCTGTCACTCTCCTTGCACGTGATCTACCAGGAAGGCTTAACGGAATATCACCGTTAAACGCATATCTGAAATTTCGGCGTGAACGGTCATCACTTAGGTAGTCTCTGTCTCTTGTTCACCAAAAAAAAAAAAAAAAAAAAAAAGAAGGTAGTCTCTGTCTCTCTCTCTTCATCTTCTTCCTCACGTCCACACTCCAAACGTTGCTCCTCTCAAGTGATCGATTGGTGTTGTTAATTTGAAGACTGTTAAATTTCTGGGATCCAAACATTCCAAGCAGAAAACTCTCTCTCACGTCCACACTCCAAAAATTGCTCCTCTCAAGTGATCGATTGGTGTTGTTAATTTGAAGACTGGTAAATTTCTGGGATCCAAACATTCCGAGCAGAAAATGGAGAGGAAATTGTGGAGAAGGTACTGAACAGAATATTGTGAGATAGTTTCTCCACAATAGGAAATTGCTGGGAAAGGAAAGGGAAGTTATGAGAAATTTGTATCATATGCATTTGATTCTAGAGAAATTAAAGCAACAGTAAACTTCATGATTCTTGGGGGTTACGATTAGGTTTCTAGCAGCTTTAATTTATAAAGCTTCTAGTCTCTTTTGATGCTCCCACTTCCTTAATCTGTGCTCATCAAGCCTAGATCTTTGGGGAGACTTGATGATTTTCCCCCATGTTTTCTTCTGGATACAAGGAAAAGATGATGACCAAGAAGTATTTACCTCCGGCATCACCTCTGGTGGGGGAAATTGAACCCAGCAAAAGCTTGATAGTGATTACTAGTGGACAGAGATGAAAATCCACAAAGATTTGTTGGGTTCAGCTAACCATTTCATGAAAATCCCACCAACAGTTTCTGGAGTTTGAACAAGAGGAAGAAGATTGGAATGGAGAGAGAGAGAGAGTCCTTATTCCTGCAATTGATCGATGGTCTCTCTCACTGCTGATATGAGTGTCCCCTCTCTTATTCTTCCCCTCTTATTTTTATCGTTCTTGCACTCCATTAATTTAGACCTCCTCTTTGCTGATATGAATTGATCGATGGTCTCACTGCTGATAGAGTCTTCGATGTAAACAAGAGATAACGGATGGAGTGTGGACGGCGGGACGAAGACGATGGGAAGTAGAAAGCAGTTTTTGGAGTGTGGACGGGAGAAATAAGATGGGGAGAGAGAGAGAGAGAGAGAAAGCTACGTGATTACCATTTCCACTGGAATTACAGGAATGCTGTTAACGGTGATATTCCGTTTAGCGTCACCACGTAGATCACGTGCTAGGAGCCTGACTGCTGGTTTTCTCGACCAATGACATGATGCCACGTGGAAAGAAATCAGGATAAGGCTACTTCTTGGTCAGCAGCAAAATTTTTTCCTTTTTCATATACTTGCACTTGTTTTTTTAAGAACATTTGACAATAATAGATGAAGAGTTTAAAATTTAATAATTGTCATTAAGCCTACGCGAAGTACTTTGGATCTAGAATGAAGGTGGTGGGTGGCAGAGACGTGTGGACCAAGGTGACATGAATGATCAGATTTTGGTCAGGTCAACAATCACATGGCTCTCATTTCATATTCATGTACGGGTCCGTGGTGGTGCCCTGGCTTGTGAACACCGTACTACTCTGATTCTTTGTCCACAGTCCACACTACTGTGGTTCTATTGGGTGCATAGTGTGCTATTTTTCTGATAAAAAATTAACTTTAATAAGCAAAAGTTTTAAATCAAACCAATCAACACTACCAAATCAAGATTCATGAATTTTTCAGATCTTCCATATTTTATTTCGAGAATACACAAACAACAATTCTTTCTAAAACCCATTAAGTTACCAAATAGATCAAGAGCACCAACACCCATGAAGCCCCTTCAGATGTGGTAGAAGATGGCATGACAAGGGAGAGAGGTTTAGTCATGTAGGCAAAGAGCAGCACAACATCAACACGTGAAGAGGGCCTTCCCTAAGAAGAGGGAGGGAGAGAGAGAGAGAGAGAGAACAAAGATAGGCTTTAATTTAACTCGAGTAACATGGCTGCATGTAGGGCGTGAAATTAAATTGAACGATTGAGATTCAGTCTACAGAGTCACTGTTGTCTGTGTCCGTGCAAATAATGCTATACTAGCTAGAAGTTAAAAGTGCACTTACATTAACATAGACAATCAAGTAAATAGAGTATAACTCAGCGCCGTGAAAATGCAAAAGAATGACATCTGACAAAAACTCATTTTGGCGTAACATCTCACAAATCACAAAAATAAGCGAATATCCTAAGATAAACAAGTCTCCGTTCTATCGGAACGCTGAGACACTTTCCAAACCACATAATCCAACTCACTAAAAAGGCATGGAATTCGACCAAGCATGTGTCAAAATGCTTCATGGTTGTACAATGCAGTAGGTTTGATTCATCGGTTGCATTAACCCAATTGGGACCCAATGCTTCATGGTTGTACAATGTAGTAGGTTTGATTCATCGGTTGCATTAACTCAATTGGGACCCTACTTTGCCAGGTTTTTCTGTTCCTTGTTAATGTTGGTAAGGGCTCTTTAAGTGCCCATGAAACTTTTGGTGGAGGGTCAGCAGTAAATTTAGATTTAGTGTTTGTTCGTGGCGAACGATACGGATGATGTATGTTTAGTGTGAAATTATATAAAAGAAAGTTTTGTCAATAAATTCGCTAAATGGAGGGTCAGCGAGAGGACAAAGTTTGATTTTTCACTCGTTTTCTCACTTAACAGTCAAACCAAGTCAAGCGAGCAACGAACTCGCCACGAGTTGTAGTTTAGGAACTTACTCGTCACAAGTGATTAGTTGAGGGGGTCTTATTGTATTTTCCTTGATTATCTTTCAATCAACCTTTGACTTGACTTAATAATGATAACGACCATCATTAGTTAGTTGAACCATATATAAAGTGCGGCTCCCTATTGGGTAGAAAGAAAAGAAGGCTGCTTGTAGTTGTAGTAGCTCTGCGTTGTAATAATGGAAGTGGCGGAGCAAAGACGGGAGCAAGAATGGGAAGAGGAACTGGAAGAGACGGGTTTGCTAGAAAGGCGGGCAGGGCATCAAACGAATGGTGATGGCGATGACAAGTCTGATCACCATGATAATAAAAAAAATGGAGATTTGCTGGGATCCCCACATCCTGGCAATGGAGTTGATGCTTTGGGTGCCCCTGAACAGCATCCAGGTGACGGAGATGAGCTTAAAGCTGGTAAGAATGGCGTTGTGGTTGATGAAGAAAAGGGTGCAAAAGACGGGCAAGAAAGATCAGAGAATTGCGTCTACTATGACAGTGACAAAGGTACTTGCTTGTAAATAGAAATGATATATATGTACTTACACTGTTGACAAATTTGTTTATGTGTATTTCTAAGTGCCGATTCTTGGTTTCTGTGTTATCTTCCGCAGTAGGGGATTCTGCTTCTTCCGGTGACACATAATATGTTTGTTAAATATGATAATAGCGTTAGGTTCATTCTCGCATATGATAACTTAGGCTTCGTTTGGTAATATTTATTTTTTCAGTTTTTTTTTCAGTTTTGTAACTTTGAGAAAATAAACGAGTTTGACATACAGTTTTTGTTTTTTTTCCCTTCAGTTTTGAAACCAGTTTTTAAAATATGACTTTTTTTCAAAACTCCAAAAAATAGTTTTCGATTTTCAGTTTTGGTTTTTATTTTGAGACCACCACCACCCTCCCACCGCCGGCGGCCATCGGCCACAACCACGCCCCATCACCGCCACAGCAAATCACCACCAAAGAAAAAACTCAAAATAAAAACTGGGTAATTAAACATCTATTTATTTGTGTAAAAAAAAAATTAAACTGGTTTTGATTTTTATTTTTTTGAAAACTGGAAGTGTTACTAAACGCTACCTTAATATGGTATGAGAGCTCTGCTTTGGCAGGGTCTTGAGTTCGATTCTTCCCACTTGCTTATATGGTCCCCTTTTATTGTTGTGCAGTTTGCACTTGCACTCAATTTATTCACGTACTTAGTGGTGGTACACCCTGATTTGTATCTCCACGTGAGGGAGAATGTTAAGTATGATAAAATTGTTGGGTTATTCTCTACAAGTATAAACTTTTAGAGCAGATGATAATTTAACGATGTTCGTTTTCGCTTTACCGAGCTTATACATAAAGTTTCATACAATATATGATTAAGATAATGTTAACCAACACACAATTTTACATAGAGATACCTTTGTAAGTCAATTTAGCATCAAAATGCGCATCGCCATTTTGACCATCGCAGTCTGTAGGAGTCAGCTGCAAACGTGTAGCAGAAGTGTTGGGGTGCCGAGTCGTGCCCGAGCACAACGCTTTATGGAGTCATGGTGCATGATAGCTGCAAAGCTATTAATTAAGACTTCCTTCTATTAAGATTACCACGCAAAATAAAAAAGTATATTGAACCAATAACTGGTACCATTAAAGCCAGACGTAACCTAGGTTAAATAACAATAGGGGTAACAGTATGGTTAAGAAAATTTTCTTATATCTCCAAATTTATATTCTTTGGTGATTGTCAATGACGTTTTTTCTAAGAAAATTTGGATCATAGGGCGACTAGGGTTCAAGTAAATCGGTGACATGTTTCATATCTGCACGAACTAGTACTTGCCTTGAAATAGATCTGTAAGTTGCCTTCTTGTTGTAAGTTCTTTCATGTGGTTTCACTTGAATTGTATTGTGCTGTATACTTGTTCCTTTTCGCATCCTTTTTAACTTTTGGGCTTGTAGAAAATCAGCTACTCTGCATACAACACGAATTATATCTTCCCCCTTCTCCGCCTCTCATTATTGACAAGCAACGAAATGGTTCAGTACTGAATGGTGATTATATCTTACACCTGCAGCGAATGATTTTGATCGTGATAGTGACCCAGACGATGTGTTCAGATCACTACAAGAAAACTAGCCAATAGCCACGAAATTGCCTACGGCTCACACGGAGCCGTAGATACAAGTCTATTTAGACCGACGGTTCAGATTGAACCGTGGCCATTGCTTCTTCTCGAAATTGTAACCCATTTGCATCTGTGCGGCCGTGTGAATTGGGTCGAAATCAGAAAGAGCTTGGAGATCTTTGGCGAGAAGTCGATAAACAATCTCTCAAACGCAAACCCCACGGCTGATTACCGTGGGGATAGGAATTGAAGATCAGGCGCGGGCAATTTTGGCAATTGGAATTGCACAAAACCTAGCTCGAATCAGATTTTGGGGCGCAACAAGAACTTCACTGAAGATCTGACTTCTAGGTATGACGTTCTTCTTGCTTCTTTTTGTCAATCACTCACACCATGCCGATCTTCTTCTCTCTTGTGGGACGTTTGTTGCACTGCTGGGTCTGTATGGGTAGCTGGGGTCGTGGGTGAAAAAAACGTGACTGGTTAGCTGTGTCCGTGTTTTGGGAGGGGTAGGGGGCTGTGGGTAACCGGTGGTGGGCGTTTGTTGTCTGTTCTGTTTGGGGGTCATGGTGAGCTGTGTAATAATGGAATTGATGTGTGCTTTAGATTACTGTGGGGCGTGTAATTTAGCCATAAACATGACTGTGAGGCCATGTTGGTTGAGGAATTTTTTTCTGGGGATTTTCAAGCTTCGGGTGAGGATTTTGGTCATGTTTCAGCGTAATCTTAGAAGATATATTCATGTTTAATTGATTTTCGGGCTTCAAAGTGCTAAAGAAAAGGAATTGTAGTGGTCCAATGGTGCTATATATATGTTTACAGTGTGTGTGTAAGTGTGTGTATATATATATATTCGGGTGTAATTGTGGAAGGTTATGGACATGATTAGGAATTAAAGAGTGACATGTGATGTTTCAAGAGTAGAGAGATGATTTTGGTGTTGAATATATAGCCGAAAGATGGGAGTGGAATGGAATGGACAGTGAATGCGTGGGTGAGCTGTGCAGTGTTTTTTAGTGTGTCAGTAAGTGTATGTGTGTGTTTTCAGGTGTATGAAGATGGGTGATTATGTATCTTAAGTGTATAATTGTGTAATAGTTCATGGGTAGGTGTAATTATATATATGTCTATGTTGTGAGAGTGTTTGGAAGTGGCCGTGTGTGTGTTTCAGTGTGTGTATATGAGTATGTGTTCTTCAGTGTGTGAATTCGGTTGTGTATATATATAATTGTGTAACTGTGGGTGTATTTGGGATGTACACGTGTGTTAGTGAGTGTTTAGGCATGGATTTAAATGGCTATGTGTGAGTAGAATGTGTTAGTGAGCTGTTGGAGTACTGTGTGGATGGGAGAAATGGGTCTCGGCTGGTTCAGGGAAGAAGAAGGCATGTGTGTGTTTCAAGGTGAAATAGTAGGTGCTGTGGGTAACCGGTGGTGGGTGTTTGTTGTGGAGGACGTGGGCATAGTAACAAAATTCGCGTTTTTTTGCCGAAATTCGCGTTAATTTCGCGAAAAATTAAGGAGAAGTTAGAAACGCGATATTATCGCGTACTTCCACTGAGATCGCGAACTGTTGCCGAAATTCGCGCATATCGCGAATAAAACCCGAAGATCGGCAAATTCGTTTCTCAAAGTGGAAAAGAATCAAATACCTGTGAATAACACAAGTTCGTGATCTGCGGCGATCGAGAAACAGATAGGCATGATTCAAATTGAGATTCGGCTATTTTGCTACGGAAATGGGGAAAACGGCTAGTTAATGGTATGGAAATCAGGCTCTTCTTCATCCCTTTCACTATAAATTTGTATACACCAATTCGTTTCTTCTCATGGAATACTGGTACTCTGTCATCAAAGCATCTCAGACCAACTTGTTATTGGAGAAACTACAAAGGGTTTACAGGAGAGTCAAGGTATGTTCATATCTACTTTCTTTGATGATAATTGTGATATCATTCCATTTTCTCTCTTTTGTGCATAATATGTACACGAACACACACATTTATGCAAACATATGTATGTATTTAGGCAGAAAGAAAAGTAGAAAGAGAAGTGTACTAACTTGGGTAAGTGAAACAGATGTGCAAATCTTTGATTATATTGTTTGTGTAATGCTAGCAAGTAATGCATGGAAGGTGTTTGACATAATGTCTAAGAGGGAAATTGTTCTAAACTGAAGTACTGAACTAAGTGCTAATATTACAAACCAGCTTAATTGGAAAAGAACAATAGTCCAGTAATAAAGCAAAATAACTTCATCACCATTGGTGATGAAGTCCTAAAAGACTAATATTTCAATTATTTGTTATTTCAAATGCCTTAAAAGACTCTTATTTGGTTGAATAAATCTTACATTTGCTTTGTGTATCCACTTTTTAAGTTCATGACTATTGATGCATGATTTTTTTTCCTGTTTCATTGTTGAACTATAATACATATACAAATGAACCATATCAATGAAAGAGCCCCATGGTCTAATATACTAGTTTAAAACTTCAAATAAACATGTTACTCATTGAAATGTTACTTTCTGATAACGTATTCATCTAAATTCACTAGTAACTTTGGCGACTAATTGCCGAATCAATTGATGAATAAATGCCGAATTATTTCACGAATTTGGTTATTCTACCGCATTTTTTCCGATTTTTTTGAAAAATTCTCCGAATAATTCCCGAATCCCGAGATTTTTCCCATGCCGAATTATTTCCGACTTCCGAATTTGTTACTATGGACGTGGGTAAGGTTATGAGGGTGGGTTAGCGGTGGTGCGGGGTGGTGGGGTATTTCTGTGTTGTGGGGGTCGTGGAAAGCCTAGGTGGTGGGGTGGTGATGGGTTAGTGTGAGTGGGGGTCATGGAGGGTGCGGGGTGGTGGGGTATTTTCGTGTTGTGGGGGTCGTGGAAAGCCTAGGTGGTGGGGTGGTGAAATGATCAGCTGTAGTACATGTGGCTATATTCTGGCGAGAAATTTTATATCCTATGTGGTAGTTAATTTTCTTTTTGCCTTTCTCTAAGAAATGTTAGTTTGTAAGAAGCATGCCTCGCAAAATATCAAACTTTTTTCCTTCATCGATGGAGATTGTGCATCTTTAGATTGGAGTTTGAAAAAGTTTGGATGTTTTCTCAAAATTTTTATTTATTTATGATGTTTCATCTAATGGGATGTTTGTGTTTTATTTACGCTTATAATTTGCGGACGCTTTTGGTTTTCTTCTCTTCACCTTTCCTCCTTTTGCTGAGAACATTTAATTCAGGGTGCATGCTTGTTATGATGCTTGCATAAGGCTTAGGTTCTTTTGTTGCAGGGCTTGGCTTGATAGGGGAAAACACATTAGTGTGTTTGGAATTCGTTGAAAGTGGGGCTTCAAAACATTTAAGCGCAATTGAAGGTACTTTTAATTCACTTACTATTTTTTGCATGTACATGAATATCAATTAGAAAATGGATTTTTATGTTTGATGCCTCTTTCAGTTTGAAACCTGATTTTTGATATTTGATGCCAATTGATTATAGGCTTAGGTTCTTTTGTTTGATGCCACTTTCAGTTAGAAACCTGATTTTATGTGCATACTGTAATGTTCTTGCTTAGCATGTCAAATATAAGTTTACACATAAACGTTCCTTAAGTTAATAGAAATGAAAACACTCAAGTTTCTCAAAGTGAATGGCCATAAAAACACTTACCAAGAGACCAAGTCTGACCAAGAGACCAAGAAACCAAGAAATGCACAAGTTGATATGCTGAGTTTAGCTAGTATGGTAGGACTTATATAGTTGGCGCTCATCAACTTTACATGCATGCCACCTTCCATCATGGACCTCTGAATTTCACTCAAAACATTTGATTTCAAAAGGACCATTTCAATTCGAATCCTGCAGAACAGTTCCAAATTAAGAAAAGAAGAGAACGACTTAAATTGGCGATAATGATTCAGAGGTCCTGCATCAAACCAAAGACAACAATAAAACAAAAAACTGCAAAATGAACACTTTAACAGGGCTAATTACAAACTTCAGTTCTGCTATGTGTTTTCATCTAATCATACATTCATCTTGAGCATGAACTAAATGTTAATCGTTCATGGGTCAGTATTATAAGGTAAACTCTAGTAAGTTCACAAGGAAAACATAAAAATACTATGCAGACACCTATAGGTTGCTCCACTTCCCCCAAGTGTAATAGGAATAAGATTTCAACATAGGAGACTTCGAATTCTAAGCTGCTTACAGAAAATAAGACAGTTTATACAAGACTTAAATAACAAAGGAGTTTCCAAAGTGAATCATACTTGCCTAAATGATTCAGATGACATGACAAAGTTGGCAAGTAGCAGCATATCATCAGGATGAAGGGATCACTACAAGAAACTGTGGCTATAGCAGCGGTAAAAAAAGGCTTTAAACCGTAGGGAAAGGCTTAAAAAAAGGCTATGATTTAACTTTAGCCTACGGAATGTACCGTAGGTATAGCTTAAGGTACCTATAGGGTAAGCATATCCCTACGGTATTGGCCGTAGGCATAGCATTCAAAAATAAAACTTAAGCCTACGGTTATACCGTAGGCTAATCCTACAAAACCGTCGCTATAAGTGGGTTAATACGAATTCAGCATAGGTATTATGCCTACGGTATAACCGTAGGCATAACCTTAAATCCCGTAGGCATAGATCTAGGGCATCGCCACTTCTCCCTACGGTATTGTACCGTAGGGATAGGCTATGCCTACGGGAAATGGCACCTATACCTACGGTACTGTACCGTAGGCATAAGCCGATTTTCTTGTAGTGAATGCTTATCATGCTTCAGCATTTTCATTCCCACAGGTAAAAATTGATGTGAGGCAGCGTGGAACAAACTGAATGGTGATTATTTGCTTATTGCAGCCGTATGATTTCTTCTCTATGATACTGATTGTTTTCTTGACAATCGTGATGAAATCTAAATGAGAAAGTGGAATGCACTCCTTTATGTTTATTTTGCCTTCTAAAGTTGGAAACTGGCATGAACTCGTTCTTCTGTTCTTAGATGAGGACTGATGCTGCTTAAATCAGGGTAAGCTTCAGAAGTTGAACATGAATTAAGATGGGAACCGTTTTCTTACTGGCATAAAGACGATCATTAATTGTGTGCAAGTTTTGATGTGTTTACCGTGAATATATAGTTGTTATGTGCTCCTTGGTCCTGGAATAGAAATGTCCAGTTTGGCGTGCAAGTGTGATGCTGTCAGGGCCTCAGTCTTCATTTTGTGGCTGGTATAGAAGTTTTGGTCCTTGTAAAAGGATATTGTTTATATGATGATTTGTTAAGTTTTGCAGGAAATGGTTTTAATCTGTTCCGAATGTTTGCAAGAAAAAGCTCCACTGCATGCAAGAAGAGGATATCTAAAGAGCAAGGTCATCTTCATCTCATGCCTAAAGTACTTTTACTCGATTCTTTACTGCTTTTGGTTACATGTTGTCTACGTTCATACACTACACATGCATGGAAAAGCAGGTGTAGAATCTTGTCTTGTATGTGCCTAGCCAAGTCATACATAATTGTTCCTTTCACTTGTTATTATATTAACCTTTGTGGTTCTTAGGTTGCCATAACAAACAGTTGTTAGATGGTGTACAGGAACATTTCTAGTCATCTTACTCCTTTTTGGGTTCGTAATGTATAGTATATATCGTTTCTCAAACAAGACACGTTTTTCATCATCGTAATATAATTTTGAATAACCTTTTCTTTTTCTAGAGCCCGGACTAAGATATCTCTCTCTCTCCCTCCCTCCCTCCCCCCGCCCCCCTTTCCTAGACTTTTCACTAATTCCTAAATTCAGCGAGAAAATGCAAAGACATTGCCTTTACTCATTGTTTTCACCCTAGTTTGACTTATCAAACAAAACTTCGTTGATCTGTAATCACGATTTTAGTTCCATATAGATGTTAGAAGTTTACAGTTTATCCTAAGATTCGGAAGTAGTCAAAGGGTAAAATGACCAGGTCCAAGACTTCACCAGAGGGGAATGCCTCCCCTCAAAAGGGCTAGCTAAAGTTACCTACGTATGAACTTATGGCAGGATACTTGGTGCAATGTCGGAGAATAAACACTGGAGTGATGCATTATGTTCGGAAAAGAAGGATATTCTTTGTGCTTACATTTCTTGGACTAATAGGTAGACTTCGGATGCATGAACCAGTAATCGGGCAGATGTGGTAGAAAACAATGCTGTAAAACCCATTCTTCCCTCGTCCAACTTGAATGAGCGGAATGGTCTAGCAACAAACAATGTGGGTGTGCCTTCGCGATCATCTAACTGGAATGGACAATATGGTCAAGCCTCAACGTCCTGAAACATTTATTGCTGGCGGGCTTATAACTGGTAAAGTCATTGGAGAAAACATTTTAGCTTCTTCGGCACAGGGACCTGCAAAACCTGGAAAAGTGATGGCTGCTGGTGACCATCTTTAATACTAGGTCTTTTACAAAGGTTGAAGTGTGCTTTTTCTCCTGCAAAACTAGCTAGCAAGTCTAGCAGTGCCTTGTTTACACGTACAATAATAAGACAGTAATCGTCTTTAATCACAATCACCATGAGGTGATGATGAACTCCCTTCATTTCTATGCTATTCTGCTTTATATCAAATAAAAAAAAAAAAGGGGTTGTTCTTTTTCCCTTTTTGGACTGATATCCTAGATTTAATGTCACCTACGAACTTACATAGACCAAGCACGCATTTGCTTGTGTATGAAACATTTAGATTCAGGTTTTCTAGTCAAGTTGACAAAAAAGTTTGCTCTCTTACTATTTGTTGTTGAAGAATGAAGTTGTATTTGTCTTGATCGATTGTGATGTGTCTCTTTGATACTATATAAGAAAGGATTCCTGAGGAACTGATCATCTAGTTTTGTGTATCTGGTACATAAATTTATTTGCAATATTTTTTTACTACATTTCACATTTTGCGCAATTTATTGGTGCAGACCATTCTGACTGCCAATCAGTTGAACTCTGCAAGCTCTTTGACTGAAATTCCACCAAATCACGAGAATGGTTATTCAGAATAAGTTTCCTGGAAAGACTACAACTAGTATAGGAGAACCTTTAGAAGAAGCTGATACTACATATTCGCAAGACGGATTGAAGCTTTTTATTCCCTCAAATGCGGGAACTTCTTTTATTGAGAATTTGCAGACAGGCCAAAAACTTAATGTGGCAATACAAAAGAATGGTGTAGGTATATGTTTGACTTTGTCTAATTTGCCAACGTTATTAGTCTTTAGTAGGTAACCATGTGATGCCAGGAAAGTGGGTTTGCAGTCGACGTGGAGATGCCACAAGGAATGTAGTCTGAGTCACATGTCAAATATGTTGACATGGGACACAACAAGGATGGAGTAAGAACACAGACCAAGGGCTTTCCAGACAGAGCCTGAGGAGTGGTAGTTTGATAGTGATGCGAGGGCGATGGCGCATGGTGAATACACGACGACAGTCACAGTCTAATGCTTAGGTCTAGAGTCGAGGTCCCATATGTTTCTCTCTCTAGATTTCTAGAGTAAGAAAGTGAATGTGAGAATGAAAGTCTAAAGTCCTGAAAATGAATTCTCAAGTCCTTATTTATAAGGTAAAAGATGATGTCATCAACTGACACGTGGCGGTCCCTGGGAGTGACACGTCACTGAGGGGGGCCACAGGTGCCGATGCTCCATGGACTGTCAGATTGCATATTCACCCGGCTTACTCCTCAGAGCGCCGCTCTATCTGTCTAGAAAGACTGGCTCACACAGCGCCGGTGTGGCCAAAGAGTCTCCTTGATCTAGCTATCAATCCAAAGCCCTTCCAACGTCCTAATGCGCTTTAAGAGACGCTGAGAACCTGACAGCAGTGGGGAAGGCCCAATGCGCAACTGCCAGGCGTACTAAGCGTGATGCCCTCCAGAGACCTGCTCCCGTCTTGGAGTGATTCGGGGGTTATAGTCCCTAGGGGTGCCGATAAAAAGCCCTCAGCGCCGGAGCACATAGACTAGTTATGCAGTTTGGAGATTAAGGGTGTGTTTGATAACGCAATTAAGCACTTAAAACTTAAAATTTTCAATGATTTTCAATTAAGTGCGTTTGATAACGCTAAATCTTGTATCACTTAAAAAATTAAGTCCTACAAAAAATAGACTAAAATTTTAAGTCAGGTGGACTTACTTAATGCTGATCACTTAATTTTAAGTGAGATGGTTAAAAAAGTTATTTAACATATTTTTACATAAAAAAAATAATTACCACCATGATGCCGCCTCAATTAATTTGCTGACAATACCGTCTCCACCACAACCATTATTTCATTTTGCTACCACCACCATAATTACCATAACATAGTCACTATCACCACCACCACCGACACCACTACAAGGACACCGCCACCTCCACCACCCACACCGTCGTTGTTGTCACTACGTCTGTTTTCGCCAAAATCATCTAAAGATCCACCACACTACAACCACTGACCGCCATGTCGCCGCCTTTTGCTATCATCACAATTACCAACACCACGTCTTCATGCTCAATTACCGCCACCATAGACAGTTTTTTGTCTCCACCGCCACCACCACTCCATCGTCATTGCCAGCACCACCACCATCAACACGATTTTAGCCCCCCCCCCCCCCCCCCCACACACACACAACCCAAAAACAAAAGTGGCAAAGTACTTAAACAAATGAATAATTTTGGTAAAATGGATAAATTTGTAAATAAACAATTTTCAGTTATCTGCTTTTGATTTACCAAACATGTTAACTTATTTTTCAGTAAAAATTCAGTTGCTTAAAGTTTTCAGTTTTACAAATTCAGTGCTTAACTTTTTCAGCACTTAAATTTCAGTTTTATCAAACAGCCCCTAAGTCAGATTAGTATTTAGAATAGAAGTTGTTTTAGGTGGCTCGTCAGTTTAGCTTAGGATAAGACTTTAAGTTTGAATTTCATACTTTATCTTCTTATCACATGTACAACTCTATAAAAGGCACAACTCACAGCCAACAAATTAAATGGTGTGAGAGTTTTTCCCAGCCATTTCATTATCCTATGTTCTAAGTTGGTATCAGAGCTCTGGTTTAGTAATGTCCTGGGTTCGATTCTTCCCGCTTGCATATCTAGTCCCCCTTTATCATAGTGCTATTTGCATTCAGTTTATTTCTGACTTGATTTTTCTCTCCACGTGCAATTGGGGGCTTGCACGTGAGGGGAAATGTTAAGCATGATAACATTGTTGGGCTCATTCTCTAACAGTTTAAGCTTTTAGAGTAAATGGTAACTTAACACCTATCAAGAAGTTGTTGGAGAAGCTCGGTTTGTTCAAGTCAAGCTTAGGTGTCGCCCTGCCCCAACCAATGCAGCCTGCAGCATGGGCGTCCTATCGACGGTAAAGTTAGCCATCGGACAAAGAGAGGGTATCAATGGCGCGATGCTGGAAGTGGATGGACATATACATACCAGGGCGAAGCACTAATGGTTATCATGCAGATTAGCTCGTTTGCTTTTCCATTTTTTTCACTTTCTCCTTTACCTAAGTATCATTCCATCACTGCGAACTTCTTAGAAGCTGGTGCGAGGGAAACCAGCAATTTTTTAGGCAATAACGTGCGTTATCGTACTTAAGGAAAGTGGTGCAATTCAGCCTACGTGCATGGAAACAGTTTTGTCAAACAATGTTTTCCCTTGGAAGCAAATAATAGGAGGATAAATATGCATTTGGCACTCCTACCACCAAAGCGGATTAGTTTAGACGAATTAACCTATTTGATAGTAGTCATTTTTTTTTACATGTTTGGGCATGTTCATTGACTATTGAGTCTCTCAGATATACATGATCACAAGTTTTCTGGAACCTACCTATTGAAATTACGGTATAGTTCACTGGTATATGTCGGCGGTGAAATCATAAGTACAGTAACAAATAAATAGCAACTAAGCTTGGATTAAATTTAAGGTTAATTACATGCGACACTCCTGGGGTCTCTTTTTATTACACACGGGTACTTCTAATTATTGAAATTATACTAAGCTACGTTTTTTTTTTCAACTCACAAAATTTAGAGAATTAGTAGAAAGAAAGTGATACCCCTCACAGCAACATGAAATTACCCAACCGACCACATCCCAGAACTGCTTAGACCAGTTCATCACCATCACACCGGCCACAACTCCCTCCCGTCGTGACTTGAGGATGCCTGCATCTAGAATGACTCAACCACACATGCATCCCTGCCACAATCGCCACACCATCATATCAGCTTTGCCAAGGAAGATGGGCCCACACATGCACACACGGACGACCACCATAATATTTCTTTGGAAACACCATTCCGCTACCAAATCCATTCAATGCCCAGCTAGCCACTGCCGAACCACTGCCTATCTGTCTCACACGTGCGCGTGCGCCCGCGTACACACATAGATCTTGGCTCTCTTGCACCCCCCCCCAATTCTTTGTGACGACGGTTGTGTACGTGCGTGTGTTTTTTTTTATGGCACAAAGGTTCGATGGTGGCTGGTGCGAAATGGATTAGGGTGGTTGCCACTGGTTCGATGAGCAAATACTGATGTTGGTGGCCCAACATGCGCGGCTCCCTTCTGCCATGGCTTGACACCGCCATGGCTCCAAAAACATTCATCACTACCAACTACATGTAGTGATGGACCCTCCATGGTCCAGGTCTCATTTAAGTAGATTGCTGGAGGTTATGGGTGTGGGGTGAGTGGCTGACGGTAGAGAGAGAGAGAGAGAGAGAGAGAGAGAGAGAGGTGGTGGTGGTCCTCAACGTGGGCAGATCTGATGGTTGGGTGTGTGTGTGCATGTGATGGACAATGTGTGTGTGCGTCGCCGGTGGTGGTTGCGGACGTGTGTGTGTGTGTGAGGGGGTGTGCGATGGGCATTGTGTGTGGGCGCCTTCGTGTGTGTGCGCGCGCGCGTCTATGTGTGTGCATGATGGGCAGCGATGGGGAATGGAATGGGTTTTTTGGTATCTGGTGTTTGGATAGGTGGAGAGAGATTGGGGTGGTGGCCTATTGTGTGCGTGTGTGTGTGCGGTGGTCGCTGGGCGTCAGCGTCGATGGCTGGTATGGAAAGAAAAAAAAAAAAAAAGGAAGACTTTAGGCCAATTTCAATAGATCACAATAAATCGTAGGGTGACTAAACTTTTCCTCACAGTTCCTTAACGGAAGTAGGCGCTGTATAAGTCTATTTACAAAATACAAGGGCAGAGTGAAATTCCAATAATTAAGCATAGCGTCCTGTAATTTCGGTCAAACTTCAAGAGTGTCGAGTGTAAGTAACCCTCAAATTTAAATGCTTTAATTGTGCATACTTAGATACCGTTCATTTCGGTCCAGAACGGTTTCAAAAAAGCAAAATCGAGCTGACCAAACCAAACATTTAGTTTTGGAAGAAGAAAAAACAGACAGATTGATACTTTTAAATCAGCTCGTGACCGACCGAATTAGTCGGTTCAAATTCACCGATTGGATCGATTAAATGATTCAAAGGCTCACTCCTCATGTCCTAAAAAAAAGCTACAGTAATAATGAACATCACCACTGGGTTACTGACTCTTGCCGCATTAACTTTCAGCTCACCCCACTATGTAAGTGAGGAGCTACTAAATTTGTTAGGCTACTATCCATTTAGCATATCATAGTTTTCATTCCATCTCTACATACAAGCCAAGTAATGTTGCCAGTCAGCTCTTCCGGATATTGACCACAATTATAACTAGAAGGCCCTCCGTGTCCAGAGAAATTGGTAGGGCATAGAGGGCTTGCTCAACCTTCTAGTCGACCGCTATCCGCCAAACTAAAACATCTCTACCTTAATTAGCCGTTTTGAACAGTTCCATCCAAGAAAACAGAAGACTTTTAGGTGCCTTTGGTGCTTCCAACTTGCAACATTTGTACACTCTTTCTGATATTAATGCAGTGCAGCTCTATCGTCATTATCTGATACTAATGCAGTTCTATCGTTATCCGAAAGAGAAAAAAAGAAATAGAGAGCCAATCTAAGTCAATTAGCGTACAGTAAGTAGCGATAGCGATGTTGCGCTGTGTGTTGCGTGCCAAGGCAACTATCACTTTCGGTCTTCAGTTTGGAACGGAATCCGCTAATTAAGCTGGGTAAACAGTCATTCATACTTCATTCAGACTTGGAACAAATTCATACATCCTCAAGCAAAAACCTCTTTCTAGACAAAAATGACAACGCGAATCAAATTTTTTTAACACAAACAGATGTAAGATGTATTATGCGGTAACATGTAAGAAGTACTATTTGGTCATAACAACTATGACAAACTGATATAAAAGCTCCTCCTTGTGCATCCAAGGCCACTCTCATAAATAGCATAGACAGCCTACCGGGTGTCGCTGAGTCAAAGAACGGGCTACGAAGGACATGGTCCCATTGTCACATCCCCAACTCAACTGAACTTCACTTTGGCTTTTCCCAGTTACAGATTCTTGGTAGCGGATCCCTGAAGAAGATCTTGCTTGCTTTTACCTTTCTTCATTTTCGCTTTAAACCGGGACTTGGAAACCAGCGTCTGCACGGTGTTTGCAAAGTTTCCGACTGCCATGATTATCAGAAGGATCCCACATGTCACCACCTGCCAAACGGTGGTTACACCCTTTAATCAAACATGACATGATACTTATACCGAGTAAATTGCTGGAAGTAAATGCAGTGAAAAGAGGAGATTCCCTTTTCTGAAGGTTAAGCAGTCATAAATGTAAATGGTCAGGATGCATTTGCACGAGTCCACCTTTCAAAGCTACAAAGTTCCTCACCTGCCACTCAGAGATGACACCAACCACTGCAGTTTTAAGCAACAGCACTCCGACAACTGCTTCAAAACCCTGAAACCGAGGACGGATAAAAGTATACAGCCATCACGTAAATGCAATGCCCTTAGAAACTTCAGCAATAAATGTGGCACGCACTCTAATAATGTTCCAGCCTATCATATTTTCTTGCTATTTGGAATGGCTGTTAAAAGAGCCATTTTAACAAACGTATTTTCAGCCTAATACGTTTTCTTGCTATTAACATTTCCTTTTGCTTGAGGACTAGCATACCAGATACATATATTTGGTCTTAAAGGTATCCTTGCCATATGTTTGAAACAGTGAAACCTAATGCATTACAGCAAAATTATGAGTACCCATGCTTGTGTAGTTCTAATGGAGTAAATTCTATGAAATTGCAGATAACCTCACTAAAGTCATTACAAAAACATCTAAATGCTACACCTATCTCATTCTGCTTTATATTGTATAATAATGAAAATTGGGTGAGAGGTTTTTCCTGTTAAATATGATAACAAAAACAGACTGAGCAGGATGTGTGAAATTCCTCAGCAAATCTAAGCAGATATCTATGATGACAACTATTTCAGCAGCTTGGATTACCTGCAAGATGAACAATATGGGGCACAATAGCCATAATTGACCTTCTACTCCAGCAGTTTCTCCCCACACAACATCCATTCTCCTAGCCTACAATTAGAAAAAGAAGTTGATAAATATTTCTATGTCAAAATAAGAGGCTTGCTAGATCCTCCAAAAGGTTAGGTTGGAGCACTCCATCACCCAGAAAGGAAGACCAGAAAGAAAGAAGAATATTTCTTCACAGTGGCAATGGATCAAATTGGGTTGTTTTGCAAATGAATAGCCAACAACAAAAGCACAAGAACTTTAATAGTTCCAGGGACAGTGAGGAAATTTTAGAGACGGATTACATCATGCACAAAAACTTCATGTTAAGAAAAGTGTTTTTGCAATGCACCTTGCCCAGCGCAATGCGTGTATACAGTCTCTGCCGCTGATATCTATTTTGTAAAAGCATTGCAACTCCTTGCATGATCGCCCATTGCAGGAACAGTTGTACGCCTCTCTGCAGACATGTTTGGCTTTTGTTATACAGCTAAAACACACACCCAAAACAAACAAAAAAACAACAAAGGTAGGCATAAAAATATATTAACCTGCTTCTGGGCACAGTCAGGTTGCCTTTCTATCTCCCAGGTTAGACTGATGAGTGCCATAGCCATAGCACAGTAGTGATGGTATATCCACCTGAACAACAAAAGTAGCTATTTCTAATACACTCAAAGATTCTGTACAGATAATACTCACAGCTGATGGTTTCTGAGTTTTTCACATTCAATACAGATGATATTCACAGCTTGTCTCTTCTGCGTTTTGCACACAATATTTTTATATAAATAAAATACATAGTGAGTTTTTACACTGTTATAAACTCGAGATACTTTTAACACGTGTATATGGGATAGAATAAATAGATTCTTCTTTCAGCAATTGGTTCCATGTATAAAAAGATCCTCAGTTTTCAATTTTTATTGAGCTCTTCTGATCCCCAAAAGACTCTAGCAAAAGAAATATATGCCACGACACCTAGTTCTACATGTAGGGAGTATGTCATCACTGTACTTCTGATCCTCTTAAGGTTTTTGTAAAGCTTTTAACATGGGAATTTCTAAATTCCAAGGTTTGCGAATTTACAATTTCAGCACCTTCATGAAGTCTTGTTTGCACTTTGGCGCAGCAAGAGAGAGAAGAATTCACTCATAGTAGGATTAAAATTCTAGGTTTCAAAAGCGACAATGGTCGATTCTTATTATTTTCTAATTATGTAACAAGAAGACGCATTATGTATGCAAGATCCATCAAACTCAGAGGCCAAATTGAGTGTTTTCTACCAAATCATCATTAAGCATCATCCATTTATCTTTCCTACTGATTTACAGGTACAATCTTAAAACGGTAGATAGCTCAGGAGTTAAAGCCTCTAAATTATATCCAAGGGAAGAAAAACAACTCTTGACTCAGATGAAGCGACTGCATACAAGATATTAAATTACCATGGACGAATATCACTTCCATTTACTCGCAAAATGTTCTCTCGCAAAGCCAAACCTGTGTAGAGAAAGAGCAGCCAGGACTGAAAAGGGCATGTCAGTATGGTTCCGCAGCACAAGTAAAGCACATTACAGAAAAATCAACATAAAAATATTAAAGAAGCTTAGAACGTATGTAATACCTGGTAAAGCTGAACTGGCAATGCGGGTAAACATCCATCCCATAACCGTGACCTTAACAAAAGTAGCAATGATGGGAAAAAGAGAAACAGAATTGCGGTTCTATCCTGTTCATGAGAAGAATTAAAGAGAGTCAAAAACTTATAATCACTTTGAGAATCTCCAGTACTGCCTTTCTGGCGAGTAATAAAAGTAATTACAATAAACATGCAGCAAATATACACACCATATATAACAAGAAGTAGAATCCATGCCTCACAATATATGCACAGTGCAAACATTCAAAGTCTGCCCATTGTCAGATAAATCACCATCACTCCTTTATATATAAACCAAATCAATGAGGAAACATCAAAATCTTTCCTTCAGCACCAAAGTCTTTCACCACCAATTGCCAGCAAAAACAATGAAAATCACAGGATGACCAAAAAACTAAATATAGGCATACGTCTGCATATAATGCGCGTCATACAGATAGCAAGTCAACATCAAAGCGTATAGTGCATCATAGAACATCAAGACATGCATGGGTATGTCTACCTCAAGAAACAGAAGGCCAAGATTTACCAGGTAAAGATTATTTACTAGTCTAAGATACAAGGTTTCGATCTCTGTAAATTCTTAAGCAGGAGAGAAGGAAAAAAAATAAAGATTTGCAAATTGGGGCTTTAATTCCTCTAAACTTTAAAACAAGCTAACAAATCCATGGAATAAGCTTTAAAGTTTCAAAGGTATGAAAAGTAGGGAAAAGGGTCAAGAATAGATTGGACTGCATGATCCAACAGGGAAGGGCAAATTTCACCAACCTATTGTCCAGCACAAGATTAGTGTTTCAGTACTTTCTAACGAAGACAAAGTACAAGTCTCAACCATGATTTACACTTTATAACACGGGCCGGTCAAAAGAATACCCATGCCACTTACTATCAATATCCAAACAAAATTCTTTTGTACTCTATCCATTTCTGAGTGGCAACAAGCTGAATTGCACATTTGGAGGAAGGCAATGAGCTATATACTCACAACCAGGTTTTCTGGCACACCAGAAGTCCATAGAATCCTAGCTAATGAGACTCATCTGTAGCCCCTGATTACCTTGATGTACAAAATACGTGTAACTCCTCTATTGCACAACCAAAGCTTTGTATAATCGGACAATTCCGTACCGCAGAATAAAGCAACGGAGCCTTTGTCACTGCACATTCATAAGATGCACTCTTTCTTGCTGGATGTGACATCCATGATATTAATAATTCTGAAACCTATGGATACTTCTCCACGTATCAGTGCATCAGTTAGAAAGTGAGAAGTACCACTTTTAAGCAGAAAAATACTCATCAAGATACATGCGGAATACCATGCTTCCTAAAAAGACAAGTACGAGCACAAGATCAACAAAAAACATACTCTGAAACTATTATATTCTTCCTTCACTTTCAGCTGCACATCCTTCCGAGTAGCACGAACATTAATTGGACCGATAAACATCCTCATAAATCGTCCTGTATCAATTCAACACACATTCAGTCAGGTAAACCCCAAAATCCACGATTAATCACAAATACATACATGTAACCACGTAAATTATCACCATTAGATTTGGTCGGTAGAAACGACGCCGCATCTCCTTCGCTCAACAAATACCTAGCTCTGTATAGCTCCTCTTCCAACTGACACATCATTTTTACAATAAGTAAATCAAACTGCATATATACGCATATGCATGTGTGGATAGTAATGGTCTTACTTTTTCGGCGTCTTTGGGATCCAAATTTCCCTTCTTACGCGAGGACGCGAGCGACGAGAGTAGATTCTTGATGGTGGAATCGAGGGAGAGCGCGCGCTGGCGGAGCGAGGATTCCTCCTGCGAGTTGCGGGAAATCAGGGAGGCGGCCGAGTCCTGCAACTCCTTGGCCAGGTCGGCGATTCTAGAAACTTCCTCCGCCACAGTTCCCTGCGAGTTGTCGCCGCCAATCGCGGAGTCGCCCATCTCGGAAGCGCAGATTCGAGGGAAAAAAAATAGCTCGATTCGATTGAGATTTTAGGGTTATGGATGCATAGAGCGAATGTATAGGCGTTGGCTGGGGGGGGTGATGTATGTACAGAATATGGAATACTGTGAGCAAGCAGGGAATAGAACCAAGAGAGCGTTCTTCTTCGAAGTGGTGGAGGAGATATGGAACCGAGGGAAGAGTGGCGCTACGCCGAAGCGGTGAAGGTAAAGGGGGGTGGTTTTCGGAGATGGCCCCTCAAGTTTTTGGAAATTTTGCCGTAACTACTTTTCTACCCACCTATGCCACCTCACACGTGTACTCCTCGGGTGTCTCCCTCACTAGCACATAGTTCTAGCCAAGCTTTCGGTTAAAGTGAAAGTAAAATCGCTCTGATCGAATAATAGATATTTGGAGTTATCATTATTATTTTATAGACTTTTTTTTATTTGCACTGAATTTGAAGCTCCATAAAAGTAAGAAACCGTTTGGATTTGAGTCTTTTGGTTGAGTGTAACTCGTTCGCCGAGTTTTGCATAATATTTATGAGGGCTAAAAGAAAGCGATAATCCGAAACAAAACTAAATTCTTCTACTTAAATTTTTTCAAGATATTAGTACTCTCCCCGGTGATCATATTTCTTTTTTGGACAGTCACAGAAAATTAATCACTTTCCAAATTAAGGAAGATTTCGTATGTTTTTTTTTATTTTTTATGTTTACCTTTCTCTTTATATTTAGTCCTCTATCAACTCATTTTTTACTCTCCAGACCTCCTTTCTTTCCTTCCTCTCTTTCTCTATCTGGGTTAGAATGAGAAATTCATAAAATATAATTCAATATCCTAAAAAAATATACAAGCCAAACATGATCAATTAAAAAGGGACGGTGGGAGTATTTAACAATGTAAAATACTCCCTTTTTTTTATTTTTGAATCAAAAAAAAGGGAGTATTTAACAATGTAGAGCCAAAACAAATATATACAAAGATATGTGGAAATTTCGAAAAACCAAATATTTCAGGGACCAAATTCAATTTTGCCAACTTTTGTAAGCCAGAAGCGCAATCTTTGCAACTCTCTCGATTCTTCCCTAACCTTTGCACGGAAAACAAAGGTATCTCTTTACGGTCATGGCGACGAGCCTGCCATGGCACCCTTTACTACCTTCAAAAACCAAACCCTATCGTCTCTACCACACGAACAAACAGTATATCCCTTCGCGCCACGTGGTCAAGGTCCAAGCCTTCAGGCGGAGCGACTTGGACGGCTTCGCCAGGCGCATGGCCTCCGGCGAGGCCTGGCGCGACGCGTGGCGGAGCGCCAACAGCGGCTTCGAGCAGGTTGTCTACGAGTCCAAGAAGACCGCCGAGCGCATCGACCGGCGGTACTCCGTCTCCCGGCGGCTCTCCGCCGTGGCCCAGTCAGCCGCAGACCGCGCCAGGGTGCTCGACCGTGATTATGAGATTACGCAGCGGTGGCGGACTTTTACCCTCGATTTTAGGAGGAATTGGCCTAGGGTTTGTTCGTTTCCTCTTATCGGTTACAATTTGAGACAATGATTTTGATGATTTCTTTTGGAAACTGGTAATTCCACTCCTAACTAGAACTAGCTCACTTCAAGTGACACTCGTGTCAGCTTTTAGCGACAGAGGTGGAAAGGACTATTTCAGTTGTGGGGTGAGAATATAGGTTCTCCTTTTTTTCCGTGTTTTTACTTTGCCTTTTTTTGCCTTGTGCAGTACAGGAAGCAGCTAAATGATTTTTGGGAAACTCCACTAGGAAGAAGTTTTGCTGTGAGTATCGCTCTAACTCTGTATTGCTTGTTATGCATTAATTTATGATATCAGTTATGTTCTTGAGGATACCTATTTCATGGCCTAACCACCATTTAGAGTTATTGGCTGCATTATTATGGTGATATAATGGGTACAAATTCTATTAATAAGGTTTGGCAATTTTTTGTTGGTTGAGTTTTGGTAAGCCTTGGCAATAGTTACAAAAATTCTAGG
Organism: Escallonia rubra; assembly: GCA_033065855.1. NCBI lineage: Eukaryota > Viridiplantae > Streptophyta > Magnoliopsida > Escalloniales > Escalloniaceae > Escallonia > Escallonia rubra. Next base: position 340,709 of record JAVXUO010002486.1, read on the forward strand.
TTAGGCCACCTGCCACCCCTTCAGCATTAGCTAAAACAAGATATCTGATACTTTGACAAGGAGTGGCAAACTTGATCAATATTCATTAGTAGGTGGCTGCAATTAAGATTTTAAAGAACCAAGGGTGTTGGAGATGCTACCCTATTAGGTTGTCCAGTAGCAGCCTAGGAGGGAGTTGTTCTTCTGAGATAATAGTTTCATTACCAGAGGTTCCTTTTTTAGTTCAAATGTAGTAATAGCCTACATGGCTGCGACATTGCATCTAGGTTTCTTGGCATGGCTGTAACCTTGAAGGAATCCATAATATAGAGCATTTCAAAAATCTTGAAATTTTAACTTTGCACTTGCAAACTGTTTTTTTGATGAGCATGAATTGTATTATTAGGAGAAGGCCCCATGAAGAGGAGGGAGGGGGAACCTTTGGACTGCACTTGCAAACGATTTTTGATGATAATCATGTACCAAGGAAAAAAGTTCCCATTTTGGGTCCCATACAGGACTAACAAACCCAGCACTATCGAGTTTCCTTTGCCGGCTCCATCAGGGTTCAGCTTGAAGGCACATTGAGGGAGGTTTATACCCATATACTGCGGTGAGGTTTCAGGTCATGATTATGGAGACTGGTCCATTCTCGAGCAAGCTATAGAGAATAGATAGGAGAGTTGTGCAATGGGCTTTTTGCTTAAGATACTAATAGATAAAGTCAAAGAATCCAAACGTAGTGGGAAAGAGACAGGGTGAAGGTTTATGAGATATGCGAATGAATGTTAGGAAGGAAACCGAGTATGCCGGTTGTGGCGCAAAAGTATTCGGGCCCAAGAAACTGAAAGGAGCCAAGTCTAAGCACTTAAACTATGACAGGAGGAGTCACCAGTCACATTAACAAGAGTGATGTAGCTTCTTGATTGATATTCTATCGTGAATGACAAGCGAGAGTAGGTCTTTAATTCTCGGATTAAAAGCCACGGGAAAGAGGGGAGAGTCGGAGACAAAGCCCCCGGTGCATATTTCCATAAGACTGTAGGTACTGAATGAGTTTGGTAGCTATCCATTCTGATGTTAACTATGGACAGGTTTCATGGATTAATTCAGCACTCTAATAGTTTACAAAATGAATAAAATACCCAAGTACTTCATAGATAACACTGTCAAATAGCAATTAAGATTAATACTCTATAGTATCATATTTCACTCTCCTCCGCAGGTTTTAGAGAAGTTAATATGATTTTGTTTTGCTTAGATCTTTCCTGTGTATAAGCAACCCCCACCAGTTGGAAACAGCTTGAATACCTTAGAAATTCGCTATTGTCCCCCGGGGGTATTTATAGATTAAATTGTGGTTCGTGATTTCACTTTCAGTTGATGCAACCTTTGCTTCTGCTTTTCTTTTTCTTTGTCTTTTCAGTGGTTTAATATTTTACTGTCATGAAGTATCTATAGTGTTTTATACTGGAATTTACGTTGTAGAACAATCTCTAAAACTTTTGTTGCTGTACTAGTCTAGCCTCTTTTTGGAGGTTAGACAGCCTAGTGCATATGCCCTAAAAGACAGAATTAGTTTGAGCATTTTCCTTCAGGCGGATTATACACTCTGGCTGTGCATATTTTCATCACCTCAATCTAATTTTTCTTTTTTTTAATCCATGCCTAGACGATCTTTTTCCTATGGTTTGCTTTATCTGGATGGCTGTTTCGGATTCTAATATTTGCAACATGGGTACTGCCTTTTGCTGGCCCTCTTCTCATCGGAGCTGTTGCCAATAATTTAGTCATCAAGGTAAAATTGGTTTATGTTGCTTTCCTATTCTTTTCTAGTTCTGTCAAACTCAAAACCGCAGTAGTGTGTAGTAAAATGGTTTCCTGTTGATGACATCTGTGCTAGGATTTTGTCATGAATCATTGTATTCTGTACTATCGATGAGATAGTTTGCTAGATTGGTAATTTGTTGCTACTGACCAGTGTTCTATGTGGAGAGCGTAATGGTTATATACTATTCTTGTTCTTCTTCTCCACTTTTTTTCCCCTCTAGTTTTTCCCTGCAAGGGGTTGCTCCTGATTTTTTTTCTCCTCGAAGACTCAAAGTCCATGTATGTTACATGGTCTGGCATCCGTAACACGGATCATCATTATATTAAGTTGTTAGTAGTCCTAAAGAACCAGAAGCTGGAAACTGGGAGTCACAAGTTCGATTTTCCACTCCTCCTGTTGAATTAGCTTGGAGTAGGATTATTGGTGGAGACACTTTCTTGAACATTTACTGCGAACCGTCCAGTATATAGTTGGCTTTTGTTGCAAAGGGTATATTCTGAAGTGAGTTCAGTTGGCTCAAAGTCTAACGGTTCAACTGAAATATAATCACTATAAAATGAAATAGCTTGTTAAGACAATTTATTTAAGCTAGAAGATAGGTTGTGCATCTTTTTTTACCAAGGGAGGTCAGTGACCTTATCCCAAATACTGTTTTGCGTAGTATTAGCAAGATGGTTGGTGAACCATGAGACCTGTAAACTTACATGTTGACATATTAGAACTCTCAACCGCAACTAGGTTCGATTTGTAGCCTTTCTACATTGCGACATATGTATGACCGTGTTGCTTATCTGGCCTTGGGGCATTGCTGTTTGTCAACATGTAGAACTGAATTAGTAACGATAAACTATGTTACGAAAGCGTTTGCTGTTTTTATGTCTAAACTGAGCAGGGATCTTGTCCCGCTTGTAAGAGACAGTTCGTTGGATACAAAAACCAAATAGTTCGATGCGCAGGCTGTGGAAACATTGTATGGCAGCCACAAGGTGATTTCTTTTCAAGAGGTAATAGAGGTAGCTCTCCCTCTTCAAAGTCTGACCCAGAGATCATTGATGTTGAATTCGAGGAGAAATGAGTAGATCCTTCCATACTGGCTGTAGTTCACTTCGTCCATATGTGGGTATGAGATGGCATACCAAAACAGACAGAAGAAAGAGACAAGAATGCAAGAGATCTTACTGTCCAAACCGCATGATTATGGTTCTCGTTGTATCTGTAGTTAGTCTGTACTGCTTCTCTTGTATCTTATTACTCATCGGACTTACTCAACTGTGTTATTCTGTAAAAGACATTTACTCTTTTTGACAATATTGACATATAGTATTCTGTCACAGTCTGGACTACCCTATAACTGCCCCTTTTTACTTTGTCTTGGATGATTGTGGACTAATAGAAATCAAGTATGGGAAGGCAGCAATTTGGATTTTGACTAGATAGACATAGTTAATGTGCCTTTAGATCCATTTCCAGAATGGGATGGCAACTTTTTAAATTAAATATACAACAGGGGATCTTGATGATCGCAGAAATTGCTACTGTGTCTTGTTATTCAACGCGGAGTGGGCTTTAGAAGGTTAGAAATGGTTGATATCCAGACGCTAGATTGCTTCTCATCTTCAAATAGTAGCTTGATGATACCCCTGTTAGTCTTCAAGCTAAGAAAGATGTAGCCTTGATCTTCGTTAGTTTCTTCTATAATGTTCACAGCCTTGTCTGTGAAAGGGAAATGCATCAAGATTAGCAGTTGTCCTTGATATTCTAGGAGTTTATGAAAAGTTTTACAATGTTTTGGTTCTGTTATTTTGTGTTATTATCTTGACAAATTTCGTAGAAAGGTAGACCGTACACTCCTTTGAAGTTGTCAGGGCTCCTCCCAAGTACTTCTTTCTGAAACTCAGTATGAGCTCCTTGTGCTTCAGATATAGGGTGACCCATTTGTATTCTCTTTCTCCTGCATTCACAATGGGGTTCCAGTCGTCATACTCTCTTTGATGCATCCAATATTTGTACAGAATAGGCTTATGCAGCAGGACAATTCTTTGTTCTACTCACCAGAAGGCATGATTATGCAGATTTGAGCGCCAACTTTAAGCATTTCTTGGCTCCTTGGGTAGCGCGTCTCTGCCGGGACCCTTGATCTGAGAGTAGCATCTCCTCTTAAACCTGGTAAGAAAGCCTAAGAAGTAGTCGAGTTTACTGAATACTACATTGCTTCAGATCAAATCTAGCCAGATTGAGTCTAGAATTACATGTGGCCGCTGTGGCTGTTAGTGCTAACATGTCAATAGAAGTTCGGATGGCCAGCCCCGAGTTAATGGCAGAGGCAACTTGGTCTCGATGTGCACCCAGAGATTCTGCCGCCTCAGCCCATACTGTGGTAACCAAAGCTGCAGCCGAGGCAGCTGCAACACCCATGGCCTGGTTCAACTCTGCTGTTCCTCTATCGTCAATCTCTTGTGCTTCTGTGTCACCGTAGGTGGCAAAGTTAGCGATTGCTGCGGCGAGTTGCGTGAGCGAAAGCGCGACGTCTAGTTTGGCTGTATGAAGTCGAACATCCTCTTTCTTCTTCTCTCTACGCGATCTCAAAAAATCAGTTAATGATTTGCCTCTAAACCACCCCTTCATCTGATTCAAATCCTGAGTAGAAAATGCAAATAAAACATAAAAATTCTGTACATAGAGTTTCTTTTTTCATCTCACTTTTGACAAGTAAAATTATATCAGAAAGCTGCCCAAGGGAGGTTGAACCCGAAAATGCTATTCTTAAAGCTGATAGAAAACGGAAAACTAATTGCAGCTTACTGCACAAGTCGCACTAGTGACTACTTGAAGGAGACATAGCAACACTGATTAAAAGAGAGAAAAGAAGCAGACATTACCCTAGTGGCTTTGCTCATGCTTACTGTAGCTCCGTTCTTTTGGATTGTCTGTGGCGCTGCTTCTTGTACTTCGTGTCTCTCTTCATTCTCCTCTATTTTGTCACCAGCACTTGGCGGCGACAAGAGGTTCTGCAGAAATGAGGAGACAGATAGATAAGCTTATTTAGAATGCTGCACCACTGTAGATAGGATGATTTGCCCGTCACTGTGTTAGCAGTTTTTAAATGTTCGGAAATGATTATGGCGTGCCATGTGAAAGAAATTAACTGCATGCATAACGTGTTTCCTTTGTCATGGAGTGATGCATGCCATGGTTATTGCCATCAAACGATGTATGTAACTAGGTAAAGTAGCAGTTTCTCACAGTTGAGAAATTAGGTAGGAATTTGGAGGCAGAGGGGCTCCATGATCTACACAGGAATTCCATTGCACCGGTAGGGCTGTTGGGAAGCTCTGATGATTGCTTGCAAGGGAAAAGTGGTCTTTTGCCTGATGTTAACTGATTCTGACTTCTGGTCCAACACATACTCTGCAACTTTGCATTCTGAACCAATTAAGGAAAATACGTGAAAAAGAATGGAGGAATTTGCTGTTACTTATGAATTGTTAGATATTTTTGTCTTAATGCAGATTATGCAGCAGAACTCACAGTATGTGATGATGACGACGACTTGTGCTGCTCTATAAATGCGGCTCTCCTCGATCTCGCTTCTCCTGGTAGTTTCTCCATGTGAGTTTCCCTTAATTACTACACTTGCCAGATGACTATGATGCTGCCAATACTGTTATCTGTGTAGGCAAATCTTTATGTACTGAAAAGGAAAGGTGAGAAAGTAAACTTTATTGATTAGAGTTAATCATAGCACGTGTAGTATAGAACCACTGATCAGGACAGCCTTCTGAAAATGGGGAAGTAGAACACAGCATAATACCAAATAAAGAAAGGTGGGGGAGGAAAGGAATGTTGGAAAAGGAAACTTTACTGATTAGACTTCCTTTTTAGGGATAGCTCATGATTTGAAGAATAATTTTGAACAGGAGAACTTGTCAGTTAAAGTTGAAACAAGATCAATGGAGCTTCCCACAAAGAGAAAGGGTCCTTATCTGGACTTGCAAATAAAGCACCTGGCACTCTCTTGTAACCAAGGAAAAGCTTTCTAGAAGTGGAGGGTGCGTGGAAAGCATTGCAACATTAATATTATCTTGGTTGCGTTAATTTAGAACCAATAAGATACACTTACTCGTAATTCAAGAGCGCGAATTCGCCCCATTGCTGACATAAAAGAGTGTAATTAGTCTAGGACTTTGGACCAACTTGGGGATCATCAAGGAGATTTTGGCCAAATGTAGTAACATAAGCACATGTTGTTCGAGTCTGCCCCCTCCTAGTCAATTTGATTGCCCAATCTTGTGTCCGGTACATGCGATTTCGCCACTTGCAGATTAGTGATCGAGGGTCCAGGTTTTCGAGGTAGACATGTTAATGTACAGTTCTGAAGCATTGGGACAACCTTAAAACTTGACTGTGATTTGGAAACCTACATGAGGAAAGGTGCTTTACCAAGTTGATATCCATACCCTTGTTACCAGCAACTGAAAAACTGGTTAATCTTACATGGAGCTTTACCAAGTTGAAATCCATACCCTTATTACCAATTCTTCTTGGAAAGCAATGAGGATTTGTTGAAGGGTGTGGGTGTTCGAGGCTCATAAGTTTGTGTTCATGCCCTTAAACCAGCATAGCATGGTCCTCTGCTTGAAACTAGATATGTTAGGATAGTTGGAGGGTGAGAGAGCAGGCCAAAAAGGGAAAAATAAAGAAACAGGGGTGAGAGCAATGAAATGAAAGATCTTTCATGAGAATGTTGCTTCTTGAGTTAATAGTATAACCATTTCATTCTTACAAAGATCTTTCATGAATAATTGAATATGTTGAAAAGCTCCTAATCCCCTCAGGGGATTATATTCTAAGGGTAAAGTACCAAAACAATAAATCCTTTGTTTGTTGCACTAATATGCGATCAGAGTTAGGTATTTATCAAATGTTTCAATGTCGTTCAATATTTACAGTTCCATCATCCTTTTAGTCTTTCTCGTAAATTTGACCGTGTTGGAAGAAATAAAGAGTGAAATCATCATTAAAATATCATTTGTTTCAACATCCCTTCGCCATTTTTTGGGATATGGGCATAAACCCTATCAAGCTTATATTAAAACCCCAAGGAATGGGTAAAGTAGTAAAGGTCTTGAAGAATAAATTTAAGGTACCAAATTCGAATTCCTATACCAACTGACCAAATATAAATTGAATTCGATGAAAGCAGGAAAAAAAAAACCCAAAAATTAGAGTCAAGCAAAGCTATATCCAATACACACGAATACATGAACTAGGAAGGCATGAAAGCAGAAAACCTGCCACAATCGCAAGTACTAGGATGGATGAAGAACAACCACATTAGCCCGAGAATGCAAAAACTCTTGCAGTGATGGGAATGCAATTCTTCCGAGCAAAGCAAGCTAACTTTCAGGACTCGGCCAAAAGGTTGCTGTCAGCTCGGCTAATAGAGCAGCACTGAACAATCCCTTCATTTTGCCTAGATTCTAAGTCTATATCACATTTGCTCCGATCATTTGTCATTAAAAAGTGCATAGCAACAAATCTTTATCTCATAGCGCAAGTTGATAATTAAGCGGCAAAAAAGTTTCAACTTTTACACGGATACCTGAAAAAACAAAAACAACGTCGCGATACTTGTGTAATTTTATCCAATTTAACCTTAACGTTACTACAAAGAGCAAAACTAACAACGTTTTTGTCCCTTTGGATTTAGGGTCTACTACATACTTGAAGGCTCCCAGGGCATGCAAACCTCTTGGCCAGGCTGCACCTTACTTTGCAAGCAAGGACCCTGGGGTCTTACAAACCACTCACAATCATCGTCACATACTTCATCGATATGCCACTCGTAAACGTTGTACTCCCCCTTGCCATGCGCCCATTCCAGGTAGCACTTGAAAACCGTCGTCCCCCAAATGTTGGGCCTGAAACGCCACTGCACCGCCTGCTCAAACTGGAGCACGGTTTCCCCGAAATTATCTTCGTTGGAATGGCAGCGCGTCGTTAGGGGAGAGTCGGCACCGAGTACGTTGATGACCCTCACCCAAGTTTTCTTAGGAATGGCGACGCCATTTCTCAACGATGTAAAGAAAAGCACTAGTAATACTACTACGGGCGTCCTCATGCTTGATTTTGATTCCTAGTACTAGTACTTCAGATAGCATTGGTTGTCTCTTGCTAAAATTTATAGCTTAGGGGGATATGTGTGTATTAGTTATAGCCATGCAGAAATATTTGGCATTTAAATCCATGTAATCTTTGACATTTTAGATTTTGTTGATTTCTAGGTTTAAAGTAAAAGATGATTGATTTCTGAAGGTAAATCTTTTGTTAAACCATGATCTAAAGAGGGGATTTACTCTCTATTTATGTGTGGACACTTTGATAATTCTTTTAGTCAAAAGTGATGCTTAGAATCCAAAAAAGGCAAGGATAATAGATTTCATAAGTTTTGAGTAATTTGAAACAGATTTAGACAATCGAATTTTATCAATTTTAATCTGAATTTAATCAGATTTGACAATCCTAAAATCAATCACAAGCATCCTTATAATACGATTCTTTTATGTACGAGATTGAGTTAAGGGTGAATTGCATTAACCCCTTAAGGTCTATATCGTTTTTTCACTTAAAAGGGTTACAATTGCATCACATAACATCCTAACACTAAATCGTCTTTTTGTTATTTATATATATATATATATAGGAGGGGGGAGGGGGTGGGGACCCCGCCAAAAAGTCACCGGCCACGCCCACCTCCCACACCTTGCACACACCACAAGTCTACGCCCCTACCCACCCCCCGCGCCCCACAATTCCAATCCCCATAATCGAACCACCACACAACACCACGGTCGCCCACCGGGCCCACTCCTCATCACACCTCACTATTTCCCTCATCTCCCATCAACCACCGGCATCTCACATACACCCTGCGGGCACGCGCGCGTCGAGTCAACCCCCTCTCCCGCCCCTCTTTCCCCAATGCTTAATCCCTATCACCATCATTGACGCTGAATCAATGGCAAAAGTTGCCACCGCCATTGCCAGGACCACACCCATATCGACATTAAGTCATTTTTACCATCTAGCACCGAACTCACTGCAGCTAGAAAATCTAAGATTTAGGTGAAATTTTCATCGTGGTGTTATGTCGGGTTGGGTTATGGAGATTGGGATTGGGGGGTGGCAGACTTTGTGTGCCTGTCTTATCATCATCAAAAGAAATTTTTGCCCCTCCATGTGAACGGCCGTTCGGGAAGACAATTTTGGGTGCAATTGTAACGAATTTAGAATGTTAGCATGTTATGTGATGCAATGAAGATATTAGGGAGTAAATGCAATTTACTCTTCGGCTAGTATGATTCGTCGATTGACTGATTATTGGCATAGTTTCTCCCCAATTATAATTGATGGGAAGTGTCAAGCACGGACATTTCAAATATTTCGATCGTAAATGAGGCGCAGGCTCGCCTAAACACCATCATCAGCACTCCTTGTAAATTTCTCATAATTTACCTTCTTCATAATAGTGATATTACTTCGGTTTAGTATGTACTGGGATTTGTCACGGCATCGTGGTGGGGTTGGGATAGAAGTCACAACTGGGGAAGGTTTTCGTGGGGGATCCCTGGCTCGTTCAGTTCTAGATCGATATCTTGCCTCTATACTTGCACTTTCAATCTCAGTTGACTCTTGGTATCTTAAATTTTGAATTATGTACCCACAATGTCCAAATTTGCCGTGGAGATGCAATTGAAGTTTCTTGCTTTTTGGATCTAGAGAAGTTTCACTACTAGTGGTTAAAAATGTCTTTGGTTTTGGATGTAAAAATCTCTTTTTTAAAGAACTATATGGTCATCTGCAAGTGGGAGAATTAAGTAAGCAGCAACAAGGAATCACGGATGGAGAACAGATTTGTAAGAGTGGCTGAGGAATTTGTGAGATCTTAACCACTGCGTAATCCAGAAGCAAAATAGAAATGAATCTGGGCAATGTGTTGTTTGTAAGCTTTGCAAGATTCTGTAACTTGTTGAGAGAAAATGTGAATTTCTGGGGTTAAATGTGGCTATCAGAGCTGAGAACCGTGCAGGTTTTCCATTCTATGTTAAACGCGTAGGCATCAAAGAAATTTTGTTCGATGCTGATACTGGATTAATAATTAAGAGACAGTCAACGAGGATGTTCGGTTTTTTCAGGGTCAAACGACAATATATTGAGTACAGTTCAAATATCCAAAGCAACTCTTCACATAGAAACCAATAAAACTCCCAGAGACAATAATTATTAAGAGATGGCCCCTCAAACTACTAGGTAGTAAATCGATGGCATGCCTACGATCCGGATCATCCTTGTCAAACATAACTTGTAACCCCGAAGCACGATATCATTCCTCCTTGAACAAATGGAAAGCAAGCTTAATGTCCTTTTGCAGTCGATGGCAATGCATGAGGCAACCCATCTCACAAAGTGAAGCACGAAAATGTATGGAAAGCAGTGACAGGCCACCAACCTGCTGATCTGTTCGTTAATGTACTATGTGGTTTTTTCTCAAGTTAGGCAGGGTTCCCAAGGTTCTTACCAGTAACCCACAAGGCCGAAATTCCTTAAAATGTAGTGCTGCTCCGAAACCATGCAGGTCTGAATTGCGTACCATGATTTGGATTTGGAGCTTAATGCAAAGGTCAACTTTTTCCAGCTCATGGTGACAATCCATATAGATTATAACCTGCTGTTGTTCTACAATAACAAGTTTGAAATAAGCAAATGAATGAAAAGGAAGCAAAAGAAATAAAGCAACACAGAAGGCCTACCAACCCTCTAGGGGAGAAATTCTAAGTTTTTGCAGGTACACGAAAAAATCGAGTTGAGTTAGACGTTAAACCTGCTCGACTTATGATTTGCCGGGCTTTTACCTACACTAATTTCTACATCAACCGTGGCGCGAGGATCCATCCAAAGGCTAAAAAGGCATGGTACTAGCATGTGTATTACTGTATTTTATGAGCAACAAGGTACTGTGAACATAATAGATTAGCCCAAAGAATCGTGTAGGTTTTTCTTCTCTCTCTCAAAAATAGCAGAAATGTAAAGAGGGTGCACTTACTATACTCTTTATATATATCAACCCAAGTCCTTGTTTTCCGATTCACAGGAAATTTACAGAAAGGAAGACACTGTGTATCTGCAAAACCAGGACAAGATGAGCAAGTCCTTTGCCTACTTCATGTTGATCATTACTCTTTCTATAAGCATTCTGGTATGTATTGTTCTTCTCTCAGAACTTGCCCAACTTGTCACATAGACCACCTCCACATTCATATCATACTGGTAAAAAGCATAAGGTTACTCAGTTTCACACTTGTCCTAGTAACGAGTCTTCTTTGGTGTAGAGTCCAAGTGGTTTGGCAGCGAGCTCCCCATTTTGTATCTTTTTTGTTGATATGGTAGTAAAGTAATCCAAAAAAAATCAACCTGTAGATGATCAAAACTAGCTCGGTATTGATTTTTCTGAATCATACATCTGTTATTAATCATTAAAATGGTGAAGTGAAGTCGTCGGGCTTTACCAAGCGACCGTACCACCATCCCCACTGAACAAGTTTTTGTACTGCCTACTAACTGTGCATGCACACCCTTCACTGCAAACGAGAAGTCATCAGTGGCTGAGATGGAGACCGAGAAAGGCAAGCCGGAAGTTCATAAGTTGATTTCTGAGGAAGATGTCGCAGTGGCTCTGGCAAAATACATTGCTGATCTATCAGACAAATCTGTCAAAGGAAAAGGTTCTTTCTCCGTTGCTTTGTCAGGAGGTTCTTTGATCCACACACTGAGGTAAAATTATTTAGCATGTGTTTGTTTCCAGTTATTCTATGTACATTTTTTCTTTAATGTTTTCTCAGCATGTATAATTTTCTATCTGTAGAGAAAACGTAGGGAAGCAACAACAATGAAGCACAAAATTCAGACTGTTCTCTCTTTCATAAACAACCATTAAGATAGTCAACTGGAGGAAGGCAGACTAACAAATGTTATTGATGTTTGGATGCATAAAAATGCAGAAAATTATTGGAGCCTCCGTACAAGGACACAGTGGCTTGGTCGAAATGGTTCATATTCTTTTTGGATGAAAGGGTAGTTCCTCTGGATGATCCTGATAGCAATTATAAACTTGCCTATGATGGTTTCCTGTCGAAGGTATATCCTTCAGAATCTCTTTGCTATCTTTGATCCTCAACCAAGCAAATTCATGCTCAGGTTTTTGTGACTTTGTGCCCTTTAATCCCTTGAAAATTTATTAAATTATGGAGTGTTCACAATTTCAATCGTTTATGTCGGTCGCCCTTTCTGTACATATACCTTTAGAGTAGGTTGTGTTTACTTAGAAATTAGTCAGTCTTAGTCACACTGTTAACTACTTAAAAACCTCCTAATTGTCATTGAACTACGAATTAAACAACACAGTTCTAGAGACCTATTAATGAGGAAGTCTTCTGTTTCTAAGGACAATGCTAAAGTTGCAGTATTACATCCATCTTGTTGCTAAAAAGTGATCTTACCCTCCTGTATTCTCATTCTCAATCTCAGGTTTCCATAAGACCCATAACCTTCTTAATTGCAATTTACTAATGCTACTCCCAAAGCGTCAACCATTTAAAAGCCGATATCTATTTCTTCACAGATACCAATTCCCCCTGGCAACGTGTATGCAATTAACGATACCCTGTCACCAGAGGGTGCAGCTGATGAGTACGAGGCTCGCCTCAAAGACTTGGTCAAGAGGAAGACGTTAAGTATATCAGTCACTAACGGATTTCCAAAACTTGATCTCATGCTAGTAGGTATGGGGCCCGAGGGACACGTAGCTTCTCTGTTCTGTTGGCATTTCCAGCGCTATGAGAAGAAACGCTGGGTTACCTTCATCAAAGACTCACCAAAACCGCCTTCCAAGAGGATTACTTTCACCTTTCCCGTCATCAACTCTGCTTCAAACGTTGCAATGGTGATCACCGGGGAAGATTTAGCCAGCGCAGTGAAAGTAGCGCTGGGAACTCATTCTTCTGATTTTATTCCCCTCCCTGTCCAGATGGTTTTGCCTGAAGGAGAGCTTACCTGGTTAAGTATATCAGTCACTAACGGATTTCCAAAACTTGATCTCATGCTAGTAGGTATGGGGCCCGAGGGACACGTAGCTTCTCTGTTCTGTTGGCATTTCCAGCGCTATGAGAAGAAACGCTGGGTTACCTTCATCAAAGACTCACCAAAACCGCCTTCCAAGAGGATTACTTTCACCTTTCCCGTCATCAACTCTGCTTCAAACGTTGCAATGGTGATCACCGGGGAAGATTTAGCCAGCGCAGTGAAAGTAGCGCTGGGAACTCATTCTTCTGATTTTATTCCCCTCCCTGTCCAGATGGTTTTGCCTGAAGGAGAGCTTACCTGGTTTCTAGACATGGATGCTGCCTCCAAACTATAGTGCTTCGGTTCATCTTTGCTTACTTGAACCATTTTAGTTTTACTTACTTAGTCTGATGCTTACTACTACTCAGAATAAGGTACTTTCTTGATAAATGCAAGGTTGCTAGTTTAGATGCACCAAAAGTTCCTACTGCTACTAATAATAGTTATGCATCATTTTCTAAGTGAGCTAAAATGGTTTAGTCAACCAAATAATAGTTTGGTTATGACTTGGTGCACCCAGCTACTAACAAGAAGGGAAATATCTAGAAATTGCTAGATGGTCTTCGCCTTCAATTAAGCATTTATTCCAAATATACTTAGTAAGAAGGGAAAATATGTACCTTTATCTTTTATCACTTTAATCAGAAAAGCTTGACATCAGTATCCCAAGAATGACAGCAAGATCTGGCATTGGTTTATTAAAAGTCAGGCAACTCAGACATTAAGGTGGCCAGTGCGAAAAAGAGAGAGAGAAAAAGAATAGGAAGAGGAAGAACATATGATTCCTTCATAGTAGTTCCAGAAAATTAGGCAACCTACTATTTTAATCGTGTCAAAACTAAGATAACCAAGAAAGCAAACCATTTTCTGATGAACAGAGAGTAAATTGAAACTTGATTATTGGAAAAGAACAATCAAGCAACAAGGACAGAGTACTTAACTACATGGAGTAATACTCATGAAACGAGAAAGCGCCCACATACATCAGCAGAGTATCCACCTGTAGCATGAATCATTAGGACTTAAGATACATAAACGATGGCGATGTTGTCTGTTTCTGCTGCATTTGATTCTAGAGAAAGGATGTCTTTTAAGTACCAAAAAGAGTATTATTTCATACTTCATTTTCCCCATCTTGAAAGGATAAGAAGGCCAGCAACTATAACACATGGTACAGCCACTATGGTCACCACGAGAGCAAATGCATAGACAATATTTGGAAAGTTGAAATACTTCTGGATTCTCTTTAATCCTTTGTCAATAACAGGTGCCAATGCAGCTGCTCCTGTCACTCGAAATGGTCTCGTCACATTGTTTCCGGCCCACATCAGGATAACAATCTGGGGGTCATTAGGAAAATGCAGATTAGCCCGAATGCATAATACCTCAGAAATCTTGTTTGTTATTTAAGGTTCAAGTATTACTTTTTGACGATTAGTACAAGAAAGAAAGCCCCAAAAGGAAACTCTTGTCTAAACAAGCAAGATAGTTCCCACACAAACCTAAAGATGTGCACACAGATTGGAAGAAATTATAGCCACTACGCTGGTCGCTTTGAATGCTGTGAAACAACAATATCATGATGACAACGATGAAGATGCATGAAAACACCTTCCTCGCCATACTGGAACCATTTCTCTATTGACGAGGTCTTCAAGATCAATGGTTACTTGCCCAAGTGCCCAACATTTCATGCTATATCACTAGTTGTGAACATGTCATGAGGATGTGTATAACTTCGTAAGAGATAGCAGATGATGATAGTTAACAGATACATACACCATACAGCAGTGTGCTTTTCAAAAGAGTTCAACTCAGCGACTACTTAAACAGAGACCACCCTACATTTTTGAAAAGCAAGAAAATTATGGCAATTTTGGAAGTACCTTGTGACTGCTTGCATTGACTTCCTCCATCAAAAAAATTTCTATTTTGTTGTGTTAAACATATAAACATGGGTGATTCTTGTTACCAAGTTATCAAGTGAGAAATATTAAATCTAGCCCTCGGAGCTTTGTCCGTCGATGTAAGCCAAGTGGTTGAACCACGTAATTACTTGCATTAATCTTTTCTCTCTCTCTCTCTCTCCGTATCTATGTTCCTTATATATCTGAGACATAGTTTACCAAAGTCTTTGGCTTTGATTCTTTCTGGTTGCATTTTGTTCCCCCGTCATGATAGTGAGGTTTGTACTCCGTTTTGTTTGTGCTCTAGGTTAACCTTTATTATTGTGAATCCTCAATTGCTACCAATACCATGATCCCAAAACTGATATACTGCAGATACTCTACAAACATATGCATTTTTTGAAGACTTTTCAAATTGGTAAACCAAACTCGGAAAAAAGTAGAAATGGTTACTTACCCCCAACAGAGCTTGGAGATTGGCAGCGGGATTTTTCCCAGTACTTTTCTCATACCCAAGAAATGCCAGCACAAAGAATGTAGTGTAAGTGACAGCATCGAATATGCCATAAGCAAGCACAGCCGATAGACCAAGTTTTGCGAGTCTCCCACTCGTTTGAGCTAAACTTTCCTGATTCATTAAACACACACCAAGATTCAGACTTTCGCTGAAATTCCCAACAATGAGGACCAAAATTCAGTAAAGAAAAAGAAAACCCATATGGGTCTTACACCCAACAAACTACATTCAAGAGATTAAAGAAACTCACCCTCCATTTGACCCAGAAATTGTCGTTCTGCTGATCCTATCCAAAATCAAATTTGAAAAGAAAAGGGTAAGTGAATAAGCCTCTGTGGGTGTTTATGTGTGAAAATAAAGTAGAGGGCAGATGTGGCAGAAAAGAGAAAAGAGTCACCTTTGACGGTGGATTTAGGTGGGGAAGGTTCTGGTCAGCCGAGGAGGAACACTTGATGGAGGTTGATTTGGGCTGATTGATTGCAACTGGTAGTAGATTGTTGAAATGGTATGCTTGTAGTTGAAGTACAAGATTATTTGTATGTCTCTTCTTGGTATTGTTGTTGGTGTGAGTTGACAAAGGGAATGGACATGGAGCCAACGGAAGTGGCGACCCAGCACTCCACATTTCTCACCCCTGTTGTTGTGTAGCGTGAACGAACCGGAGTAAATGAGAACAGACCCGGATAATCTGGCCAAAATTTGTAGTTCTAAAGTTAATTAACCACGTATTGCTAGCTTTTTTCGGATATTATAGGTTTTGGACAATAATGGTCATTATAAAGGTTGAGACACTATCGTACGATAATATTTAGTTATTACTGCCGATGAAGTATAAGCTGTCTTCGTATTCACCTTGTGACTATACCTCGAGTGAGAGTTGGGGTCTTGTTGCACTTCCTTTCCATCTATTTCATCTAGTTGACAACCCTTTTATTTGCTTTCCTCCGGCAATCCATCTAGATTTTCACTTGCTTTGTAATGTTAAGCACCTTCAAAGCAATTTTCTTCTTGTTACTTTTTCAGGGTAATCAATCTGGAATTGCGCTTGCACCGTATTGTCCTAACTTGAAAAGTCCGGCCTTAACTGAAGAAAACCCTGTTTTATTATCTCCATTTTCTGTGTCAGGATATAAAGTACTAAAAATCACAGCACAGTTCCGAAACCATATTACTGTATTTGACCTATATTGCAAACTCGATGTATATAAGACGTCAAGTGCTTGAACCACAACAATAAAAGAACGATGAACCCACCAGTCAACCGCTACTAAGTCAGAATAAAGGCCATACGAAGATGCAACCTCTACTTGATTAAACTTGGAAGCATTTTCGGATAGCAACTTCAGACATGGACTTCATCTAAAATGATGAAAACAGTGTTTCGAAAAGAAAGTTGATGGTATGTCTAACACAAATTCTAACATTGCCTCCTAATAACGTCACACTTGCACGCAACTACTTCATTGTGGTTAGGAAACACAGTTTTCTGTGTCTTTGTATGAAAATACAAGAGAACTTAAGAACAAAGAAGATGTATGAAGAGATTTTGATCTTCACCGTCTATCCTGATCGAAACATTTCTCGTGCATCCTACCAATGTGCAGCCTGGAAACCACGTCAAACTATCTGCCTTCAGAAACACGCTTCTCTCTGTCTTCGTATGAAAAAAGAAGAGAACTTAAGAACAAAAATGAAAGATGTAAGAGGAGATTCCTCTTCACCGTCTCTCCTGATCGAAACATGTCTCATACATCCTACTAACGAGCAGCCTGCAAACTGAAAATATCTGCCTGCAGCTAAATCCCCAGAAATATGTGTTCTTTTCCTAATGCTTTTTCCCTTCTATCAATGCTCCAAAAGCAAACTCAGATGCACAACTCCAAAGCTCCAAAGAAGCAGATGACTTTTTACCATTTGCATTTAAAGGTAACTCTGGGTAACCGGGCGAGAAATACTTACATGCAGCTTCGCCGCAAAAGTTTCACCCTAGAACCAAATCAAAGTCTAGTTTGCCATGCCTCTTCTGATAACCATTGCTATTAAAGCAAAATCCACCCCACGGTCAATAGTCAACCAGTATAAACGAAGAACTTAATCCTTGAAACAGATGCGTCTAAACAGTCTGGTCCAAAAACCAACCGCATCCTTTGTTGTGGTCGGCTCTACAGGCTCCTTAAATTTTGCCTTCTCACTTAGCTCCTCAAAAGAGTTCACAAGATTTTGAAGCCTCGCAACAAACTCAATCAACAATGAAGTAAATGTTGCTAATGATAACGCACTTGCACTTTCGTACGTCCTTACTTCACGTTCATTGAGAATGACGTCACCATGAACTGAAAGACGTGAAGGCCAATGCATCTGCTGCTTGAGAGATGGGAAGGCCATATCTTCAGAAGAACCCCACTGTGGCACAGAGGTGGTCGTACTAATGTTTGGATTATGTGGGTCGAAGTTTCTTAAAGTCTGAGTTGATCTCGAGTTGTGAGCTACTTCACTGAGTGAGTTTATCACCAGATGTTTGCTTTCATTATCTTTCAGTTGTTGAACATGATCAGGATCTTCAAATTCCTTAGGTCGTCTTCCACTTACCCAGCTCTCAGAGTTCACCATATGGTACGATTTTTGGTCTACCATGATTTGCAACTCTTCAGCAGCTTCATGCACTTGATCTAGCAAGTCTCCAGGGCTTAATTTTTCCATCTTTTCTACTTTGTTTCCTATCTCACGTAAGACTTTAGCACCTTCAGTACCAACCCTTTGAATCTCACTCCTGAAGACCTGTCTTAATTCAGCTGCTGCCTGAGAAAGTAAAAAAGTGCCCAGTTACACTGATCAGTTCTCGAAAAAAGTCAATAAAACAATTCAAAGACTTAAATCCACTATTCTTTGGTTTCGGTTCCAGCAAAGACATGAAGTAAATCAAGAAACATGGAACCAACAACTTGTACGGTAAAATTGCAGTTACAGACACCAAAGAAGAAAAGGGTAATTGATTGGTATACAAGGTCAGTGGACCTATACAGAATAAACAACTATCTCCTCTAGATGTGAATGCAAGATCGAAAATTTTAATACCAGCTCACTTGAAGGTCCATTTAAAAAATGTCAGGTTAGGCATAGACCTGACAATTAAGACTATGTATTACCCAACTTCACTAGGACGTTAAAGTTTAAAATTTGGTTTACTCTTAAGGTCACATGTTCAAGGTCTTATCATGATATGTTGACACATTTAGCGCCTAAAGGATCAACTCAAAGGACGCGCATATAATGTTACACTGAACCATTGACCTCCAATTTTGTTTAAAAGGTAAGTTTGGAGGAAAGTCAACTGAGCTTAAGGCAAGTGGACTTGCATATTATGAACTGCCCTACATCTTGCCACCTATACATTAGGCACCAGCTTCTTACAAATTTTATACTACTCGAGCCTCCCATAAAGTGGCAAGAATAAGGGGGCCAACCGGATAAATCATCCTAAGTCGTTAAGAAGAATGATATAATCACAAGCAAAACCTTTGCTGCAATTTTACAACATCTTGGGTTTGTGGGCTTTGTTTACTGGATTCTAGATGCAGTAGCCAGTAGCATTTTACAGAAAGAATGATAAAGTGAACAATTTCTGTAAGAGAAAGTTCACCTGAATTTCCGAAAGTATACACCCATGCATTGCCATGACCATAAACGCGCAATGCCTCAAAGCACCACTAACTTTAACGTAATCACTCCATGGGTAATTGAACATTTTGTAAGGGCCATGAGGCGGTTCCCATACAGCAAATCCCAACTGCACAAAGAACAACTCAATACTTCACTTTGCTTTCCCTCTTTGGCATTCATTCCAACAAATTGAGCAGAAAGACTTCACAAAACATGCATACCAAAGAATCCTCTTGGCTCGTAGACTGTACAGCAGATCTGTAGCCACTATACATTGGGTCATCAGAAGCCTGATATAACAGAATTTTTGAAGGAATCCTCTCGTATTCAATACATTGCACATACCCGTTAACACAACCTGTACCAAAAAGTCAGGAAGTAATTGATATCAGTCATAGACACTGCTTATATAATGCAAAAGAAAATTCTATGATCCTAGAACCTTAAATGATACTACCTTCCAAGGATGTAGCAACACCCTTAAAGTTCTTCACAACCAACTTGTGCAAATCCTCGCCAGCCCATATAGGGTATACACATATATTTACCAGCAAACAAACACCAGCCCCAACTCCAATAAGCAACAAACGAGAAATGGCTGTCTGGAAGAAATGAGAAGTCCCAGACACCAGAACGATGCAAAAGGTCAGCAAGAAAACCCGAAATCCATATTCGTATTGCTTCATTGCGGGGTACAGTTTCAAATAGCTTGCACAGAATCCTAGAACCCAGAAAAACAACATAGAATTGAAAAAAGAGAGAGGCAATGATATCTAACTAGAAACTAAGCACACTGCAGATCAGACCTGCAATGAAGATGCTGATCACAATTATAACTTCTTCCCACTCTCCAGCCATGGCAGATAGTTCAGCAATGCCCAAAGATAGTGCTCCGGCAGAAAATGTCCCCAAAGCGCGGTTAAATCCTTTATTAAATGTAGCACCTATATATACAAAGCATCCATCCAACAAACATTCTCAAACTTCGACTGATCAATCAACAGAAAGAGCTTACGAGTGACAGTGAAGTACAACAATAAAGTAAATCCCCTAACTTCAGCTCCTATGTATACGAAAACGAGTGATTCCAGGGTGGAGAGTCCCAAATGCGTCATTTATGATGACAACCAATAGGGCTCGGCAGCTAAGCAAATTGCAGAATTGCCACTATCAAGATAGATGACTCGTTCACGACTCTCCGCCTAAGAATTAATCGTACAAATCACGATCAATCAAAAGAATGAGATTTTCAGTTCCAGGTAAAGTAGAAGAGTAGAGCTAATCTACTAAGTACCTATGCTGAATTCGAAAACGACGACGACTGTGAGTATAGCCCAGATGGAGTACTGACTCATATAACTAAGTGGCTCCTTAAAGAAGATAAGTATGGAAACAAACGCCAAAGCTAACCCCATTTTGACAGCAAAGATGAAATTTCTAGGATCCGACCGACCCATTTCATATAACTTAACAGAAGCATCTTGCACATCGGTACAAAGCTGTGAGAATTTCTCTCCGATGGACCGTAAAAACCGGAACCGGGATGATCCGTCGCCGGTGTAAGATCCGCCCAGTCCAAACTCGGAGTACCCTTTTCTGGAAAGTAGCCTTTCTTTGCTCCTGTCTGCAAAACTGTGTCGTAGGGATCCAATGTTGCCTGCCATGTTTGGAACTGTTGGTCCTGGGTTGCTTAAAAAATGGGTTCGGATAAAAAAGAATGGCTCATGTGTGAATATCTGGATATTTTTGTGCAGAGAGAGAGAGAGCAGACGTTGAAGAAAGTCTCCGTCGTGAAGAAGAGCGCGGTGTGATCTGAGCCAAACTATTATCGTAAGAAACGTGGGGGCACGCGTGACGAGACAGAGCCAACCGTCCGAAAGCTTATATCGGACTGAGACTGATAGGTAAGCACCCCTGCTTATTGTCACTAAAAACTGTCTTTTATCGCTATGAATAAAGTTTACAACTGTCAAATCTCACATCGACTATACATAGGGTTTGTGATTGATTCTTATATATGGTGGGTTTCTCTTACTCTTGAACATGTTTTTAGATTAAACATCACGTTCAAAATGGTATCAGAGCTAAGTCTCTGTCGTCCCATTCGATCCAACGAGACCACATCTTATTCTCACCCTTCGCGTGATGGCGGGTGTCAAGTTCCACATCGACTATACATGGAGTTTGTGATTGGTTCTTATACCTGGTGGACTTCTCTTACTCTTGAGCATGCTTTTGGGTTAGACATCAGGTTCAACAACAACGACTATCTTTTATCACTAAAATGTATTAGCGACCCTTTCTATCATAATCCGATAAGTTTGAGTCTCGTGGTCAATGGTGATTTTTTGTACATGGAAGATAATTTGTTCTAGACTCATGAAAAGTGAACTTGTAGAAATTTGAGTTAGGTAGAGGTGAATACGGTGGTTGACCCGAGAATTCAAGCAAAAATCTTAAGATGGAATGAGGTTGGTGGTGAGTATGGTGTGAGTTGCCCCCCCCCCCCCCCCCCCCGGCGACTAGTACCATTATTTTGAAGTCATTATCCTTTCAAGAAAGTTCAAGGAATTTCTTGTTTATATTAAGGAATGATTACTAGGTGGCAAAAGCTAACTTATGTTCCGTCAACACAGATTACTACATAATTTATAATAACCATATTTGTCAACGCCAATTTATAATCATATATTTGTCAATCTATCTACTGTTTAATAGGGATGCATAATTGTTCTCATTTATTTACCGTATAAACTTTTCCCCGTTAGGAATTACGAACTTATGGTTTTCATATGCGGACAAGGTTAATCCACTAAAAAATGCTACTTTAATACATTTTCACCGATATGCAATAATTTGAAACTTATACTACCACATAAGGCAGTTATAAAAAGCGTAGTTTGAAACTATCTTTTTAAGAGTAAAATTGCATTTCAAAAACACGTTTCTAGAGCTTTTTTTATTTTTCTCTAAATATGAAAATTTCTTAAAAAAACATAAACGACAAAATCGTGTGTAAAAAATACTTTTACTCTCTCGTGCGATGAACAGCTTTTCTCGAAATAGCCAACGCTGCCACACGAACGCCCACGTCCAAAGCCAGCCACCATATCCACCTGTAACAAAAGCTTCTACTCCACCAATTGAACGGGTGATTTGGCTTGCAAATTGTCGAATGCCCTTGCTTAGCCACCACCACCTCCACCGCACCATCTTCCACAACCACCAAAACTCATCTCTACGACTCCACAACCACCCCATTCTCCAAAACTTATCACTAAGCAGCTCCATCACCATCTTAATCTTGCAAAAAAAAAAAATTGATGCGTAGGAAGGAAGATTAGATATGGTGCGAAGAGATTTACTAAAAAGTACAATTGTTGATCCAAGAAAGAAGTGAAGTTACTGCCATGACTGCCTAAAAGATTTTAAATAATTTTGGTTTTCAATTTTCAATTTTTTGTCGAATTTTGTAAATTAGTTAAAAAAAAGATAAATAATATGTAAATTCACGTTCTCAAATGCATTCTAAACTAAAAATGTGATTTGAAATTACTTTTTCTAAAGCTTTTAAGTTTTAAACGTAATTACCCACCTTAGGTGGGTAATCATTTTAAACAGCTGAATATTAGTTAGAAGAACCCCGGAAACGAAATAAACAGATACATATACGAACGACAACCTCATCTAATTGCTCACAAAATAAAATTAGCCAGCAAAAAACAAAACAACAAGTGAAGAATAT
The DNA here is from genome assembly GCA_033065855.1 of Escallonia rubra. Taxonomy (NCBI): domain Eukaryota; kingdom Viridiplantae; phylum Streptophyta; class Magnoliopsida; order Escalloniales; family Escalloniaceae; genus Escallonia; species Escallonia rubra. Next base: position 363,526 of record JAVXUO010002486.1, read on the forward strand.
AAAATTTTAAAATTGGATGGGACCAACAAGAGGACACGTATCGAAAAACGGACAACATGGACAAGTGTCCCGAGGCCACTACACCCCACGCACCACCGCGCGCAATAGCTCCATCTACAGCAAATCTGCAAGGCTCTGCCTGACCACCAACCGCCCGCCGTTTACCAGTTATTGCAAAGTCGAAACTTCACATGGCCAGTCATCCACCACCGATGGACCTAACAGCCACCAGTAATACAACCAACAGAACCACCATCACCACAAACAGCCTCACTACTCCAACTTCAAATATACTGACACCGTACCACCAGATATCCACTAGGCAACCCAACCAAACGAAACGCAATAAAGCCACCACGGCCTCAGCGACAACCTCCACCATTAAAGCAAACCCAAACCTTGACGGTCACTGGGGGAGGGGGATCATCAACTATAAGGAGGGAGAAACTACTCCTGAAGAAATAGCCTTTGTAACAGACTCACCAACCTAACTCCAACCACCGGCACCACCACGCCCATCAGACCAACCACCAACCCATTGCCAATAACCCAACACCAGATCTGCAGACCTAACCACAGTCCCTTACCACAACTAACCAGCAGCCGCAACCACAGCAACCCCCAACAGAGCTACCCTGCACAAATACCCTCGTACCGACTAACAACCCAAAGAACTACCCTCAATCGATAGAGTTACCAATAGTCGACGTCTGAAACATATACACATCCCAAAAAAAATAAACGAACCCACGAGGAAGAGAAATCAAAGGGAAAAAAAAACTGGTTACCACGCCACCACACGGGACCGGTATGTAGTGGGGGAGTTTAGAGGATTTATATGCAATTTTTTAAGAGAGAGAGGTTAGGTTTTTGTTTTTTTGGAGAGAGAAGGGCACTCTATGCATATACTATGCTAGACAAAATATTGTTCCCTTGGATTTAAGCACTTGGAGAACTCCACTGGTCAACCACAAGGACTTTGCACAAATCATCGCGCCACTAATGGCATTGAGAGAGAAAATTATTCAAGGTCACATCATTTTGACAAAAAGATAAATTTTGAATGCCATCCAACAACGTAAAAAGATACATGTAGTCCACATAAGAATAATTAATAGTTGTTAGATATGATTTGGGTGTGTTCTTGGCGATGCTTCCTCATGCGATTATTGATAAAACAATGTCCGCCATTTATTTTTTTAAAATAGCACTCCAGCCAAATTTCATTTGCTTAAATTGAAGCCAATATTTTGGGTCTAGAAACATGGCCAAGATTGGAATTCAATTTTTCTAGTAGAGAAAGGATTCAAAAATAACCTGAAACCAGAGCAACAACATAACCAAAATCTTTAAGCTAACTGATACTATAAAGGCCAACAGTTATATGTTCAAAGCAAGCCTAATACTACGTCTGGTTCCATGAAGTAGAAGGCATTAGCATAGCAGAATGGCTAGAGCTCACTACTTCTCTTCTCAGCCTCTGCAGCCCTCTTCATTCTAGCACCAACATGGCGTCTCTTTGTCCTCTCCAGACGCAGTTTGGCATAAGCGTTGAATGCCCTCATCTCATCGGTGATCTTAAGAAACTCCACAGATGGCCTCTCACATACGATAGGCATGAAAATACCTTGGACTTGCGTGGCTGTTGCGAGTTCCTCGGGAGCAGAATCACCAGCCTGCATTGAAATAAGTGTTTCAAGACAGAATGACGGATACAGCCATTGGTAGTAAATACATTTAAATAGCCAGCTAATGGTACCTTGAACTTGCGGGCACGCTTGGGGAAGGCAACTAATTTGGCCATATGTCCTCTTCAAAAAGTTTCCTGCAATGATGATTAACTGAGATGTCAATGGTTGGGGCAAATATTCTGGAAAGTCCTACAGCTTGGTTGATGTGAAAAGATGTAAACGGTTAAAACCTCGCGCTTAGATGATACTATGATACATAAATGAAAGATGTCAAAAGTATGAGCTCAAAGCCACTACGAGGTATAACTATCAGTGCTACATAATAAGTCAGTAAGTGAAAGATGCGAAAAGTATGAGCTCAAAGCCACTACTAGGTATAACTATCAATGATACATAATAAGACAGTAAGTGAAAGATGGGAACAGTATCAGCTCAAAGCCACTACCAGGTATAACTATCAAGGCACAAATAAAGAGACCATGTGTGTACAGCTAAATCAAAGGATGGAAAATAAGAGATCAAAATGCTCGCAAATTCCCAAACTTTACAAGAATAATAGACTCAATGACATACAAACTCCCCTTCACAAAAAATAAGTAACAGATCAAGTCAAAATTATCACATGTCAAACATAAAAGATGAAAGACAAGAAATAGACTGAATCACGAAGAATGACAAAGGAACGAGAAATCATCTAGTCAAAACGTAGAAGTTCCTTTTCTCCAATCTTTTGAAAAAACAGGCTTCCTTGCCAACTCTCAGTTCCACATCCCGTCACATCTATGCATACACATAAATATTATAGCTCCACTTCAAATGACCCCCCAAGAAACAACTAATTTTCTCAAGACAAACAGATTTCATAGTTAAACTACACTAGAGCAATCACTAATGTCACCAGTTTTAACAAATACGAGGCTCAAGAAAACCAACACGAAGTTGCTCATCGACAAAGAAAATTGAACTAACATCCACTCCACCCTGTGAGATAAAAATCTCAACAAGGAGATCCCAATAACTAATAAAAAAATCACAAATCGTAAACAAAAAACCCAATATCACAGTAAATCGGCTTGAAAAAAAAAACACAGAAGATAAGTGAAGGCATACCGTTGTCATGCACCCACAAACACTCCCATAATCTATACACAACCTACCAATTTTTCTGCCAACTCACGACAACCCAAAACACACACAATTAAACACCCAGTACACATATCTTCACATTTCACTCTCTTCACACATATATACACACTACATGTACACATATACATGCACACAAACACACCCATTAAAGCCATAACCAGCAACAAGCTCTCTACCCAGATCTGCATTCCTAGGAGTGTTCAACTTTTCCCTGACTAATCAACTCTCCTGGGACCCCAAAACGGCAGGAGCTATGCATATGATAATACACCAGCAAATTAAACTACAATCATAATTTCTCGCTCCATTTCACTAACTATTCAACCATATTGTTTCGCGATAGAGCTACTATGCACATATATAAGGAGCTGCTATATAACTACCATCTTCGTTTGACTTGGTCTCCTTCCTTTTTCATCCCTGTACACACAAAAACGCCACAATATATACTCACAACGCCACCCACTTCTTCACACGACTCGCAGGAAAACCCATTTAGTTTAGGGCAGCCTGTGTGACCCCTTCTTCTTCTTCTTTCACCACATTTTCAAACTCTCATCACATTCTATGCACTTCACAGTTTAGTCTACACAATCCCCACTTCCACCTTCTTTCATAAGCACACACTAACCACACATGAAATATACACACACTTAGTACACTTACCTGCACACAGACTACAGCCATCTCTTTTCTTTACTGTCCATTACACCCATGCTCACACAAACACATATCCAACACTTCCACAAATATACACCCTAATCTAAACACAACCACCTGCCTTTAGGTGGCCACAAAATCATTGTCGGAACCATAACGGTGCCGCAAACGCAAGTTCACGGCAGCCATACTCGGCTGTCTAACCCATCTACACTATACAGTACTCAATATTCACCCACTATTTAACAGCTTTTTATATTTCAGTATTTATTTTCCAGCCCCCAGCAGCCCCTCGCACAGCCGCATACTTCTACGGCAGCCACCACTGCTGCTCATATCTCACCGTAACACATATTTATGTGGACTTATATACAGCTGCTATGTATACATATAAGCTTACCCGAGATCTGCCGGAAAGATCCTTCCTTGCTCTCCTTCTCTGTCTCTGCTTCACGCTCCTTCTCTTTTAGCCGTTCTCCGAACTAGGGTGAAGAGAATTTTAGGGTCGGCTGATGTGTTTATAGCTCATGTATATGTATTAATCCCTAGAGCAAAGAATTACTAAAAGTCCCCTTCCATTTCACGAGTCATTTAAATTTTACACGGAATACCCATTATTACAAAAAGCCGAAAATAGTTATTTTATGAACGATTAACGTAGTAAAAGAATTTAACAATTTTCTTACCTAACCCCGCGACACTGATTCGTAAATAAGAGTTGCTAATAAAATAACGCTGCAAATTATAGATATTGTCGTTAATGGTTCTAAATATCATTAACGCTAATCGTCCTAAAGACCTCAAACAATATCATTCATAATTACTAACGTAAATTACAACTTATGATTCTGCAATTGTCGCTAAAGGTTCAATGAAATTCACTTGAGAGAATCGAGGCTAAATACTACGTGTAATTATTGTCGCTCTAAGTCATCAAAGGAAATATACTAACGCTAATCAAGAGTTCGTCGCTAAAACTCAAAAAAACATCAATCCTAAAAACTGTCGCTAAAGTAATAATAACCGGGGAACAGGGCATCACAAGACTCGGAGCCATCACAGCAGCAAGCAAACAATCAATACAACAAACAAGGCGTGGACTGCGTTGATATTACTGAATGGCAAAATGATCGTGCCAATTTGACAATTCAAGTTGATTTTGCTCTTGTCATTCCTTTTTGTTATTTCTTTTTTTATTATTATTAGTGCTTTCGGGATCCTAGTGCATTCGTTTTAACAATTTGCCTAGACTGTCCTATGTTTTAAGGCCACTTGTCGTCAGGGGTGGAACCAGAAAAAAATTTCAGGGGTGCAAAAATTATATCGAATTCACCAAAAAAATTTATTAATAAAATAATATTAATTTTTTTTTTAAGAACTTATTTTAAATCTCTATACAATCACTGAAATTAAATTAACCAAACATATATTCTAAACCTCTATATAATCAATGAAATTAAACTTAAATTAACATATTAAACTTAAATTAACATATATAATCACTAAAATTAACATATTTAATCACTAAAATTAACATATTTATACATATGTTAATTTTAGTTTACATCAGCATATAACATCAGCATGCACAAACGTAGATATAGTTTACATCAGCACATAATATAACATCACTCGAAAAAAAAAATCTTTCAAAAGTCCATCCCCCCCCCCCCCCCCTTTTTACCACGTAGTTCCGCCAGTGCGAAGCTGTATACATGCCTATAAAAGCTTTATAATTATGGGCAAGCAAGCCATCAGCTTTATTGCTAACACAAGCAACCTTCTGCTTTCAAACTATCGAGTATGTCAAAACTCAGATGCTGCGTATATAAAAAAAGAATAGCACATTCATGCAGCAAAGACAAGAAACTAACTTCACGAAGAACTGAAATTTTACATGACATAAGCGATGACATGCCCGTTGCAATCAAATTTGCCTTTGAAACCTTCTTGCAGCCTATTTCTATTGTTGAACCTGGTGTCCAACCCAAAAGCATGCTCTTGAGTTGGGGAAGCCCACCAGATATAAGAATCAACCTAAAACCCCATGTATTGTCGATGTGGGACTTGACACCCGCCCTCACGTGAAGCGTGTGAATAAGAGATGTTCCTCTTTGTTAGGATCAAGCGTTTACCACTGCACCAAAAGCAATTGCTGTTAGTAAGGGCGCAACTTTATTTCCTTATAGTCCTGTCACAGCAGCCAACGCACACGGTCTAGTACATAAGGGAGTAGATGGACGCGGCCAACTTCCGATCTGCCAACACTCTTGAATAAGAGGTGGTCCCGTTGGATTGAATGGGGCGGCAGTGGCCTAGCTTTGATACCATGTTGAACCTGATGTCCAACCCAAAAGCATGCTCAAGAATTGGAGAAGCCCACCAGGTATAAGAACCAATCACAAACCCCATGTATTGTCAATGTGGGACTTGATACCCACCCTCACGCGAAGCGTGAAAATAAGAGGTGCTCCTCTTGAATAAGATGTGGTCCCGTTTGAATCGAATGGGGCGGCAGGGCCTAGCTCTAATACCATGTTGAACCTGATGTCCAAACCAAAAGCATGCTCTTGAGTTGGGGAAGCCCACCAGATATAAGAATCAACCACAAACCCCATGTATTGTCGATGTGGGACTTGACATCTATTACCGAATACAGTTAATTAAGCTTTCTGAATTTTTATAAACTATCAAGTAATGTTTCTCCCCTATTATGCTCTTTGCAATATGCATACGTTTTCTCTTGGTTAAAGATATTCACATGATATATCCCCCATGATTTTAGCCAAATTATTTAAAGAGTTTCAAAGAAGGGTTAGCCATTCAGAATACTCAAGCCACTTTCTCAATTCTGGACATGCGCAAGTTGTTGCGTTCTTGGATGGTATACCTATTATACTTTGATTAGACGTGTTCATATATTTTTACGCCTTACATTCCCTCTTTAATCAGACAAATGTCTTCCAAGATTTCTCAAGATATGCTTAAATAATTAATTAATCAACAAATATTCGATAGAAGCACAATCAGCGGTATCCTGATAAAGGCAATATTTCAAAAAGGGATAATATCATTTTACTCCCCTGAACTATCCCCGTTTTGTTATTTTGGTCCCTGCATTTTAAAATTCGTTAAATCAGTCCCTGTACTTTGTGCCGTCATCAATTTAGTCCCTCCCGTTAGCATTTCTGTTAAATAATGAAAAAATATGGGATAATACCATTTTAGTCCCTGAACTATCCCCGCTTTTTTATTTTGGTCCCTGTACTTTAAAGTTCGTTAAATCAGTCCATGTACTTTGCATCGTCATTAATTTAGTCCCTCCGTTAGCATTTCTGTTATAAATTTAGGGATATTTCTGTCAAGCCCTAACCTTATAGTCCTCAACCTCTCCCCCTTACCTTTCTCTCTCTTCTCCCTTCCCCATCTTCCTTTCCTCCCTCTCTTCTCCATCCTAGCAGCCACCACCAAAATCATGAACTCCAAATTTCATCCCTTTAAAACTAAACCCATCAATCATCTTCCACTACAATTACATATGACTCACCACATGGAACATCTCTTACCTGATTTAACATACCCTTCCTCCTCCCTCTCAACACCAACACCCCAATTACAGCAAAGGAAACTAGGAAGCCCACCCAATTCCTTCCATTCTCAGATCTGTAACGAAAAATAACAAGAATCTGCAAAGGAAACCCAGAAAGGTCACCCATCTCTATGGAGGGCTTATGCATTCCACCAATTGCTAAAGAAAAGGCAGAAGCGGTGATGGTTGATTTACGGTGGTCGCAGCAGATGTGGGGGAAGAAGAATGGGGGAGAGTGGGGGGTTAATGACAGGTAGGATTAACATGTCTTCTCGTGGCTGAGAATGGTGGTGATCGAACAGCTGGTGGTGATGGTTGATTTATGGTGGTGGTAGCAATGGTGGAAAGGCGGTTGGGGGGGGGGGTGGTGCTGTGGGTTGGGGGACGGCAGAAATGGAAGATATATGAAATATTTTTTCATTATTTGACTAAAATACCCCCGAGTTTTAACAGAAATGCTAACGGAGGGACTAAATTAATGACGATGCAAAGTAAATGGACTGATTTAACGAACTTTAAAGTACAGGGACCAAAATAAAAAATCGGGGATAGTTCAGGGACTAAAATGGTATTATCCCATATTTTTTCATTATTTAACAGAAATGCTAACGGGAGGGACTAAATTGATGACGGCACAAAGTACAGGGACTGATTTAACGAATTTTAAAATGCAGGGACCAAAATAACAAAACGGGGATAGTTCAGGGGAGTAAAATGGTATTATCCCTTTCAAAAAAGTGGAAAACTTCACACCTCAATTTCAAATTGAAAAACTCTCTGCATCCCAGGGACTGTACTTCTCCAACTTTAAGAAGGTGCTCTAATAGCTGTCGAAAGTTTCCCTACCCATCTAAGCATTATACTAGAACCAACAACTTCCAACAACTAGCAGTATGCCAGTATTCAGTTTCCATTCAAGTAAAATCACAAATTAGTCATGTGGGGAACAAGAATTAACCTTTTTCATCCAGGTTTTGAACTCAGACTAATTCTTAGCTTTATTATAGACACGCCTCTTTTCCGATTGTCTAGCCCTCTTGGCTGCAGAATTCGCCTTTTTTGGAGCCGCTTCGCACACCACTAACTGGCTAGTCCTCAAGACCGGGACAATCGAAACAAACCTTGCAAAATTCCACAAATTAAAAAAAGAATTTTGTCATTTTACACTGAAATTGCAAGAGAAAAAAGAGTGAAAACCGAATGGGGAAATGGGTGTTGTGTATTGACTCGTACGAACAGAAAATTTTGCAGCAACCGGCGTCGGCGCGGCGTCAATGCCATCAAGTACTGAAGGGTTAACCGGTCAAGGGTGATTGGTTCTTCAAGAGTTTGCCGGCAGCCGGCACTCCTGGCAGGGTGAGGCCGTGAGCGCGGCAGGGTGAAGCCATGGATTGAAGGCAAAATTTGGCGACTGGTCGCGGCGGTCGCCGGTCGGACGGAGTAGTCGACGCCTGACGTCCGACAGTCAAAGTCTCGTCGTCAACGGTCAAGATCTAGTCGTCCATCACTTTGTCGTCCCCTTGTCGAAGCTAGGGAAAATTGCAGAAACCACCCTCGTGGTTTGGGTCAGTTGCAAAAAGACCCCTGCAGTTTCAAAAGTTTCAACAAGACACATGAGGTTAAAAATGTGTTGCATCCGTCAAGAAACGTTACAGAATCAACGAATTGCCTAAACGTCCCCTGTATATAACAATCTTGTATGGTTTCTGAAACCCTAACGTTCAATCCAAAATTTACAAACTCTTTAAAAAAAAATCGTCGCCTTCAACCAAAAAGCCCTCCTTTGTATCTCTCCCACAAAAAGCCCTAATTTCTTCTCAAATCCTACCAAAACCTAACCCTAGCCGTCACCCTCGCCAACCAAAGCTCACTCACCACCACCGCCTGTTTGCTACCACTGCCCGTCTGCAACCACCTAGCCTCGTCACCTTCGGTGCCGTCAGCCCCATTACTGTGCACCGCCAGCGTAAGCATCTTCATTGCTGGTACACATTTGCACCCCTAGCCCCATCAACCACCACTTGCGCCGCTAGCCCCATTACCATGCACCTCCGACGTCCCTTCATTGCCAGAACAAACTTGCGCCACCAGCCCACCAACCTCCACTTGTGCCGTTACCGTGCGCCGCCAACCCACTTACCTCCGTTTGCGCTAGTACCGTGCTCCGCCACCCCCATCAATCCCGTCTTGGTCCATCGCCAAACCCGCCATCGAGCCCAGACACTTGCACCACAGCCACCAGCCCCAATCACCCATCGGGATCCTAGTCCTGTCCACCATTTAAATGAAAAAAAACCCTAGATCTACAATTTGGAAGCCGCAAATTGATTCACCAGAGCAATGAAATGGAAATCTTATGAATAATTTATGTGATTGATGCAATCTGAAAATGAAATTGGAAATTGATTTAATTGTAATTAAAAGGGTGGGGTTTAGAGGTTTCATACCTTATAATGGTCAAAGAGATCTATCCAAGGGCAAAAACGGGTTTCCAATAGGTATTTGGCAATGCTACTTGCCATCCAGGCACGTTTACCCAAAATGCTGTTAAAAGAGACGGGTTTCTTGACGGATGCAACACATTTTTAACCTCATGTGTCTTGTTGAAACTTTTGAAACTGCAGGGGTCTTTTTTGCAATTGACCCAAACCACGAGGGTGGTTTCTGCAATTTTCTCTCGAAGCTACTGTCTGAAGGTCAAGGTGGGTTCAACCGTCAGATCACATCGCGGCCAGATCTGGTCTCCGGTTAGTTCACTGTCCACCGATGAGAGTGAGAGAGAGAGAGAGTGTGTGTGTGTGTGTGTGTGTGTGTGTGTGTGCACGCGCCGATTGTGGGTCTCTCAGGGAACGGGGTCGGTGCGAATGCCGAAAACCAAAAAAAAAATTCAAAAGTCAGGGGGTGCTTCCCCCCCCCCCCCCCCTTGTCACCATGTGGGTCTGCCCCTGCTTGTCATTATTTGTTGGTCTAAAACTTAGATAATATTTGAGATGGATTTTAGAGTGGTCAAACATGTTCTAAACGATTGAAAATAAGTTGTGTTGCGTTTCGCAAAAAAATCAAAGGATTCAAAACACCCAAAATCATAAACTATACTTTTGAAGAAACAGGTTTGATCAACTAAACCATTAGATTACCCTCACTTTTTTTTAGACCGTATAATTAGGGCTTCACAATTCTTATCTCATGCAACCAAATAAAAAGAAAGTGCACACGTATAATTAGAATTACTTATAAGAGATAAGATAAAATACAAAAGGATAAAGAAAAAATACATAACATTGTATAGTGCAATATTTTCAAATTTTTTTTAAAGAATTTTTTTGAGAGTCATGCATCTTATTTGATGACCTTTTTGGTTATTTTTTCACGGTAAAATTGGGATAAATTACATTTTGATCCTTTAACTTCTCGATAAATGTTTAAATTACCTACCATTTGTTCGTCCCTTTTTTTAATGAATCAAATGGTCTTTCTATCCGGTTAAGTGGTTACAAGCCTGACATGTAACTATTTTTTAGGGCAAAATCATAAGAACCTAAGTGGGTAATTACATTTTTGGCTATCTAAGGTAGCGTTTGAAAACTATTTGATTTTTTATTTTTTTCAGTTTTGTAAACTGAAAAAAAAAACACGTTTAACACACAATTTTCGTTTTTTTTTAATTTTGAAAATCAGTTTTTAAAACATGGTCGTTTTTTAAAACTCCCATTTGGAGTATTGGGTTTTCAGTTTTTGTTTTGAGACCACCACCACCCTCCCACTGCCACCGCCCGCCGCCTGTCATCGCCACCACCGCTGGCCACCCCGCCAGCCATCGCCACTGCAACCACCATCAAAGAAAAAACTGGGTAATCAAACACTCAAAATAAAAATTGGATAATCAAACACCCATTTATTATTATAAAAAATAAAAACTAAGCTGAATTTTTTTTTTTTTTGAAACAAAACCAAAATTGGAAGTAATTTCAAACAAACCCTAAGTTTGGGGTAAAAGTTCAAATGGTTCTCGTCCTTTTATTTGTTCGAAATTTGGTCTTTATTTCGACTAAAATTACTAAGATGCTCCTAACATCCACTAAAAGCTCGTTTATTTGTCTGATCATAAACTCATGACCCATTTTAAAGGGGAAAAGAATGTTATTTAGACTAGCCAAGAGTATAAATGAGCTCATTGTGTAAGTCAATTACATGACTAATTGATTGAGTCACTCATTAGATGAATCAACTGATTTTTTTGACTCACCACCTTCACTCGTAATTTCACCATTACAACAATTCTTGATCCACCTTATGTCACAACCAATCTGCCTCCAATATCAATGCATATATACATTATATTATATAAATAATCATTCAGATGCACACGCGTTGAACCCGAAATCAATGTGAAGAAAAAATGACCACGCAAATCATCCTTCACCACTCCAAACTCGTCGACACCGTCATTTGTTATGAGAAATTTAGTCATGGAAACAAAGAGGTTAAAAAGAGCATTACCCTTCCCAAACGAGGGAAAAGACATGTGTTTTTTCTTCGGATCGACCTTGACCACTCAATGCAGAAAAAATGGCACTTCCATTTTTGCAGCTTTTCTATTTGTAACAATTTTTTTTTTTTGGTAATAGGTCCTTTTATTACCTTGAAAGCCCAATATACAATTTTCTATTTTGTACATTCTTTTCTCAACAGATTAATACAAGGAAATACACAAAATCAATTTTGCAAAATTGAAATAGGAATCTTCCAGTCAGAGCCGAGCTGTTGGTTATCCATTGATGGTTTCATCTTTTTCCAACTCAGAACCCTACAGAGGATCCAATGCTCAATTTCAGCAAAAATTCCATCAACCTCCTTTTGTTGGCTTGCAAATATCCTTTGATTCCTTTCATGCCAGATTGCATAGACTGTTGCAGCCATCACTAACTTGCTCAAGGAAGCTCTGAAACTCCTACCTCTGAATTTCTTGATTGCATAGTGAAGAAATTGTGACCATTGATGAAATGCAACTCTGATTCCCAGCTGATTCAATACCCTATCCCATATTTCTTTAACAACTGAACATGCCATAAACAAATGTTGTTGTGTCTCTTGCTGCTGTAGACAGTAACAACATATATCTTCAACCACCACATTCCATGCTCTTAACTTGTCCCTTGTTCTCAGTTTCTGTTTGCAGAGCATCCATAATATGCATGCACATTTGGGTATATGTCCAGGAAACCACACTATTTTCCACCATGTAGGTTGTTCTTTGCAAGTTCTTATAGCATTCCAACCAGATTTTATACTGAAATTACCATTCTCTTGGTAAAGCCAAACTACTTGATCTTCTTCATTTGCATTAACAGGAATATGAGTAGGTAATTGATCAAGCGGTGCTCTGAGTTGTTTTTTTTTTTTTTTTTTTGTAATCATGGTGCTCTGAGTTGTTGAGATCTTCTAGGAATATTCCATCCATTGCTCAACCAAACATCCTTTACCTTTATATCCACAGGGAGAGCTGCATCATATATTATTCTATGCTCAAATTGATGCACAATAGGACCTTTAGGAAGCCAATTATCAAGCCAGAACCAAGTAGCCCCACCATTGCCAACCTTATATTTGATAGCATCTTGCCATAGACTTCTTAACTTCATTATTTGTAACCATTCTTTTTTTCTCTTTTCCCTCGTAATAACCAGATCCATTTCTTAAGTCATTCTTAGACTAGTAGTGTAGCTCCATCATCCCTCCCTTCAACAATCGCCTCACCTCCCTTCAACCACCACCACTTGGCTGCCAACCCAAATTTCCTTCGATCACCACCGACGCCTCGAATTGACCACCAAGCCTTTATTTCTAATGATCAGTTTCAAAGCTTTGCGATTGGCTATTTGTGAATCAAATCTCCGTTGCTCTCTTAATTTCTCTATATGCCATTGCGTTGTTTTGGTTATTGCCGAATTCCAAAAATTAGAGTTTGCATTTCTTTTAATTGCTATTATACTATTTAATTCTTCTTTTTTTCCCAAAAAGAGTGTCATTTCTTTGAGTCAAGTTTTGTTGGTTAAAATTTTGTGAGTAAGAGTTCCAACATCAATTCAAAGGTCGGTTTGAACAAGATCCGAGTTCGGGCATCTGTTAATTAAATGATTACGAGCTCGAGCGATCCTTAACGAGACGAGCATTTGAGCGATCCTTAACGACACGAGTATTTGAGCGATCCTTAACGAGACGAGTATCGAGCGATCCTTAACGAGATGAGTACTCAAGCGATCCTTAACGAGACGAGTACTCCGCCTGTTTGCATCCCCACCTAAGGCACGTTAATAACACTGCTAAAACGAAAACGATTAGGAAGAAAACGTGCTTATATGAAGAAAGTGAAGATAGAATGAAGATGTCAGAACAGCGGCTCATGAAACCCGACTCAACACATTGTTCGAACAATAATAGCACCCATTTCTGTTAACAAGTGAACAGTTCCGTCCAACGTGCCATCTACATCTCAGATTTAGAAAAATAACTACAAACCCTAAATATAAGCAGCTAATATTCACTAATATATAGTTTAAAAGAGTCTTAGCAACACTTTATTAACACCCACAGTTATCCCTCAGGCAAACATCAAATGGAATTATTGCTAAAACAATATCTAGCACCTGACCACATTTCATTTGCTTAAATTGAAGCCAATTTCTAAAGAGTTTATAAACATCGACAGGATTGCAACTCAATTTTTCTAGGTGAGAGGATTAAAAATAATCAGAAACCAGACAAACAAGATAACCAAAATCTTAAGCTTCATACAGCCAAGTGATATTATAAAAGGCAACAGTAATTGTTCAAAGCAAGCACAATAAAGTCTGGAACCAAAAACTCAAAGACATTTGCCTAACAGAATGGCTAGAACTCACTACTTCTTCTCTTCCTTCTCAGCCTCTGCAGCCCTCTTCATCCTAACACCGACGTGGCGTTCATTTGTCCGCTCCAGACGCAATTTGGCATAAGCTTTGAAGGATTTTAACTCATTGGTAACCTTAACGAACTCCACAGCTGGCTTCTCACTTGCGATAGGCATGAAAGTACCTTGGACTTGCGTGGCTGTTGCCAGTTCCTCGGGAGCAGAATCACCAGCCTGCATTGAAGGAAATATTTCATGACAGATGATTATACACGTAGATACAGCCATTGGTTTGTGAATACATTTAAACAGCCAGCTAATGGTACCTTGAACTTGCGAGCACGCTTGGGGAAGACAACTAGGTTGGCTTTGTATGTCTTCAGCCTCTGAGTATTAACCTGTAACCCCTCTAGAGAATGGTTCCTGCGACGATGATCAACTGCGATGCCAATGGTTGGGGCAAGTTTTCTGGATATGCCTACAGCCTACTTGATGCAAAAAAGTTGTGAATGGTTAACACATTGGCTCAAATATTAATGTGATGTACAAAAAACAGCAAGTGGAAGATGTAGAAAATATGAGCTCAAAGCCACTAAACACTGTCGAGGCACAAATATAGATAGACCGTATGTAAAGAGCTAAATGACAGGACAGAATGAGAGATCAAAATGCTTGCAGTCCTCAACCTTTACAAGAACAACAAATTAAACAACAAAGAAACTCCCCTTAAAATATATATATATGTAACCAAAAAAGGATTAAATGAGGGCAAGAAAAACAGATTTAAGTTTAAATAATCATCTCAAACATAAAGCACGAAGGAGTGAAATACAAGAAATAGACCGAATCGAGAGAATGAAAAAGGAACGGAAAATCATCCGGACAAAAACATACAAGTTCCTTTTTGTCAATCTTTCCAAAAAATGGCTTCCTCGCCCAACTCTCAGTTCCACGGGTAGATATTTGTGAAAACCAATTTGCCGCATATTCGGAATCCAACAAGCGCTGGATTTGGTGGTTATTGAATTATATATCTCTTTCAAATTCAGTTTCTCTGTCTTTATGTTGCTGAGGGTTAAAGTTGTTATGTTGCTTATCGGCTGTCATTATATTGCTAGGACCTTCCTATGCATCTCGTAGTTCTGTAGAAGCTAGCCTATTTCTTCTTTGACTGTTGACACTGCTAAGTCTTTCTTTATCAAGAGAGAAAATTCTTTGCAAAACCAACAAATTAAAAGAACATACCTTAAGCTCATCAAGAGAAAATCCTCTACCAGCCCTGACTTTCATATTGTACTTCAATGTCTGGCCATGGACAATAGGCCGGAGAGGTCCAGCTGTAGGGCGAGGGAAGATCTTCACCGCTTTCTTCTGTCTTGCTGCAAATGAATTCAAAGAAAGAAACAGATTGTTAAGGGTTTGCTAAAAATGATTTTTAGGTAAGAAGTACAAACTGATCCCCCAAATAAAAACAGTTCTATACATTAAAAAACTGCTTACCGACTCTTCTCCTGTTTTTGCGGGCAGGTTGGTTAAACCAGGTCCTCACATAGTTCTGCCAGTGCTTCTTGAAGTGCCCATTAGGAATAACATTGTTGTGCTTCATAGCTTACCTATAAAACCCAAGCATGAATGTTAAACTTAAGAGCAACAAATTTCAGTAAATGATTGCCAAAGGAATGCAATCATTTGACAATTCACAGTTCACATAACATCAGCAAATGTACAAACATCAATTCTATAGGACCCAAGACAACCACAAGCGGCAAAAGAACTTACGCGTGTAACGTTAATTCATTTCTTGCAATACAAAAACGTTACCCTGATTCAAATACACTAGAGGAATAACCACTACACTGCAGTTGTAACCTTATAATCACATTTCAAGATATTGGGACAATTATATGAAACTAAGCCAAAGTCATACACTGCATGTATGTAACAGGAGTGCATAAGTTGCAGAAAAGCTCAGAATTCCCTAAGCTGGCTTGGACACTAAGGGAGGACAACCATAAAAAAAAAGGCAGTGTATATATTTGAGTATTCCAGAATAAAACGTCTAGATTGATGAGAAAACAGAGACTCAATCATAAATCATAGACATAATAAACATTTGAACATCCCATCTTTCGCTATATGCATGCACATCAATTTTTAAGCTCTACTCCAAATACCCACAAGAACCAACTAATATTATCAAGACGAGCAATCATTAATGTGACCAGTTATTCCAAATTTGAGGCTCAAGAAAACCAACACGTATTTTGATTACTCAGAGTGACAAATCAGCCAACATCCACTTCACTCTAGAAGAATAAAAATCTCAACAAGGAAATGCCAATTAACTAATAAGAAAAATCAACACTCGTAAACAATACATTAAATCAGCTTGAAAACTAACAAAGAAGACAAGTAGAAGCATCCCGATTTGAAAGAAACGGGTTCATAATAACATAACAAGCCACAAGCCTATAGGAGAACAGTAACGAGACAACATTAATACATGACCGATGTTTGGTTAGAGAGATTCCGTATCCATTCCCATCAACCAAAACATAAGTCATACTGCTTTTCAACGTCATCGTGCTTGATTACAGAGATATCCTACCCATTTCCATCAGATAAACCAAAAGGTATACTGCTAATTACATCATATACATGAACAAATAGATGAATACAATGTAATAGAGTTAGCCAGGGTGGACGGAATTGTACAGATCTGAGGGTTTGATTTAAACTTACGACGCCGACGACGAGCTGAGCAGAAACCTAAAATGCAGCTTCGCTCACTGCTGCCGCTGCTGCCTCCTTCTCGTTTAGGATTTAGGGCGGCTTGTCAATTTATATTGCGCAAAACCCTAGTTTCAGGAGGGTTATTGGACTGGGCCGACTCGGTATCGGTTCTAATTTATGCGAAGTCATTTGCTTATGGGCCGGGCTTTGGTTTCGGCCTTTGACCAAGAGAGACTAGTGGCCTTAATGGTTTTTTGCCGACCAAAACACGTACAAATACAGTATGTCGTGACTTTATAACCTTTATCAGATTAATTTTATTTTTCTATTTACCAAAAAAATCCAAAAAGAAAAGAAATATTTTCTTCCTGGAAATGCAAATTTCAATTTTCCCGTCGCGGTGATAAGGAAGCAAAATGGATGACCTCTACGAGTACAATGCTTACAAAACAATGTAATTTTGGTTAAAAAATACGGAATAATTAATATGATCAGTGGGTTTCTTTTGTTTTTGGTAAAAACGAAAAATCGTGCGAAAGAAAGGGAACAATGTTATCGATTAGAGGCCCCATGACTTCCGAGCCGATATATTATTGAATTTGCAAATGTGACAAATCAAGTTCTTTTTGCTCCTGTTTTCATTTTGTTATTCCCTTTTTTTTTCTTTCTAATTCGTGCTTTCTTGGGTTCTGAGGCATTCATTTTAACTACTTGCCTACACCACCTTATGCCTCAAGGCCATTGGCCATTATCTGTCGGTCTAAAACTTAATAAAATGATAGAATCAGTGTGTCACTTTGGTTGCAAAGCAAGATGAGAGTTCTATAGTTTGGCCAACACCATACTTGTGGATCTCAATATGAAAATATGGACAACAGTTATCTCTATTTGGTATCTTGTAATCTGTAATATAATATCTAAACTGCTTGTAGCTGAGACCCTTTTTTGTTAGATATTAATGAAATATTTCTCTTATTAACAAAACGGGGGGGGGGGGGGGGTGGGGAACGCAGGCTTAAGAACAAAGCCGAAATGACCCTCCTTCAAGTGGGGGCTTGTGGAAGTGCACGTCTTCAACCAGCTCAAGGCACGGTGCATGTCTTCGGAGCTTGAGATTAAAAAAAGCTCAAGAGGCGTCTTCTACTAGCAATCATCAACTGGATTTCGAATCACAGTTGATGGGACATTTCTGAGTCTTCAAATGAGTTCAATATTCTTGGGCTTGCTGGTTAGAACTCTTCGATGAATTATGAATATAAGGCAACATGCAAACATTATGCTGAGTGCTTACGTCCAGTAGAGGATAGGTAGATGAAGAACGTATTTTCTGGCTCAATCCCTTCAATATTTGACAGCATCTCTCCGAATAAATTTTCTCTTTCTGGACTTTTTCATGCTCGTCCTCCTTGCAAGCCCGTTCATTTTCAACTTTGCTAACTTCTCCTTCCTCCCCTCTATATCAGCTCGAATAGCTCTGTCTCTTTTGTCATCCGAAAGCAAAGCCAACCTAGCAAACTTCTTTGGCCTCACTAACCCGAGCCTCTCATTTATGTCCTTGAAAGCGGGAACAAGACCTTGCCTAATGTAACACCCCTCAATGAGTTGCATTGAGTTCTTCTCAGGGAGGGTAGAACTATTTTTCAACTCAAGGTCCAAGCAGAACGGTGAATCCTTCAACCACATCCTTAGAGAGTGAGCTTTTGCTACTAGGAGCCCACTCCGAGTTTTACAGGGTAAAAAGGGGGACCCCATTTCCCAAAGGTATGCCTTCACTGTGCTGTTTAACGAAACATTGTTGTATTCAGACATCCCTGTAATCAGTACAACCGATTTCGGAGACTCCGGGAAGCCCTCCAAGGATGCATCCTGCAGCAATTATAGTATCCGTCAGATGCATGATAGTGCTAGCCAAAAGCTCCAAGGAAAATGAGCTAGAGCCAAATATACACGAGATATCATTGACCTCTGACCATGCAAGAGATATGGAATTAGTAAGGAAAAATGACTGCGGTTGGACAAGCCAGTTAATACAATGGACCAAAAGCTACTGTATAGCAGACCTTGTCACACCGTGATATGTACATTAGTTAAGAAGCACAAATCCCATTAAAGTTCTTTTTGCTACAGCTCACCAACCATATCTTTAGAATATCAAATTGGCAAATAACATGTGCACCCTGCTTCAATTATGGGCCAAATTCATCATTGTGCCGCAATATAGTAGTTCATATATAAACTCTTTTAAAATATTAGTAGAGAAGACAATCGGTTCTAGATCTGAAACGTAGCAGCCTTGAGAGCTAGTATTTCTGCTCCTTTTAAAGAGTTTGAAAGGCGAATAGAAGTACGAATAAGATTGAAAAGGGGAAAAAAGATGGTTAAGCGGACGGCCCATATGGAAACCCTCAACAGCTAAAGGCTGTAGGCTTATGGCATAATACTTCTTACCTGCATGTGGTCAAGCCATAACGTAAGACCAACAAGAGCCGCACCACCAGACAACTTTCTAAAATCAGCCCCCCAGTCTTTGTCAGCTACCCTGTACAAGAAAAGAAATTTAAAAATACGATAATTGGTATACTGATAGATGGTTATATCATTGACAGCGTGAAAAATTGCCACAAATAGAAATGTTTTGACTATGGCATGCATAGAACGTTTTCGAGCATGTCTGCCACTCTTCAACAGTATTTCCGGATAACTTCCGCACCAAGACTAGTTGAAATATTCCATGCATGCAAGATCATAATTCTTCAACTATACTGAGCCTCGATCTCAATTTCTATAACGAGAAATAATTATTAAAAAAAAACAACCCTAGTAGGAGTAGCAACAAAAGCCAGTATAACTATGGTCCTAAATTTTTTCCTATATCCTCCATGTAGCCCCACATGCCAAGTACCCACTATTAACAATACACTTGCATGTGAGTTCATGGCACTATGCTTAAGTCCACCTAATATACCTCAAAACAGTTTATTCGTATCACTCCGGATTCATGTGCTTTGCCTGCTAACAACAAGGCGAACTCTTTATGGTATTAAGCTCTATCTCATAATTTCAAATATTTCTATCAGTGCAACATAGAAGCACTTCTTCGTATGCACATGACTGACCCCAATAGAGTAAAAAAAAAACCCAGAATGTGTAAGAAATTAAGTCGTCAGTAACACCTGAACACGTCATGGTGATAAATATTTCTCTTAATAGCCAACTGGAAAACCCATGAAGCAGTAGCCCGGAGTTCAAAAGCCCACAATAGGTCCTCCAGAGCATTGACAAAGTTGAATGCCGCATTATCTTCTAGAGGTTCTAGTTTCTCAAGACACTGGTCTACCTCCAAAACCAGTGACTCTGAATTCTCTGTCAGAAGCCTGCAAACCAAAGTCACATAGTTTATACATGTCTTCAGTCTCCACAAGAAAAATAAAGCCAAAACCAGATAGTAGTGAGAAAAAATAAGTAAATGTACTTGAGTGGAATATCAAAACCAGCATCTCTCATAGCATTCAGGAGATATAGGGCTTCACTTTTGACCCGGCACAAACTTGCAGCCCTCATAAAGCAAGTCCATACCCTGTGATCAGGCTGTACACCTTCTACCTTCATCTCCAATAGCTTCTGAACTCCAATTTCGTAATCTTCGTTGCTAAGATAAGCACCAATAACCGAACTATATGGCAGTGTACTAATATCCTGGCCAGTTGATTTCATAGTATTAAGCACCTTTTCAGCTTCCATGGGATGTCCTGAGCTGCCATAAGAGATCATAAGCAAATGCATCGTAGCAATGGTAGGTTCCACTCCCCCTTCTTTCATCATCACCAGTAACTTTTCAGCTTGAGAATCGCTGCCACGGCTTCTATATAACTTCATCATTAGATGATAAAATGACCGGTTCAGTTTATATCCTTCTGATCGCAGCTTTTCAAAAAGTTTCTCTGCTTGCTCCAGCATTTGCTGCTTACCAAATGCAGTAATCAGGCTCTTGTACGTGTCCAACTTAGGATCCAAACCTTCCTTCATCATTTCATTCATCAGTAACAGGCCTTCTTCTGGTCTACGGTCTCTACAATACATTATGATTAGCGTATTGTAAGTATCATCATCTGGTTTAATTCCACCTTCTTTAATCTGCTGGTACACTTGAACTGTCTTCCTAAAGTCTTCAATTGTTGTATATAACTTTAGCAAGCAATTGAATATTGCAAGATCAGGCTTAAAGCCAGCTTCCCCCATCTCGGAAACCATGGCTTCAACATCCCTTACTCGTTTTCCCCTAGACAGCAATCCGATCATTACTCTGTATAGATGCATGGTAGGATAATAGCCTGCAGCCTTCATTCCATGATATATTTTCTTCACTTCAAATATGTTCCCGGCTTGTGCGAATGCATCAAGCATCAGTAGAATAGAATCTTTGCTAATTTTAAAGCCCATATCTTGCAACTCTTGAATAACTACATAGAGCTCATCTAATCTCCCATCAACAACCAAAGCTTGCATGAGAGAATTGATAGATTCTACTGTTGGAGAAGGGCCATCCCTCATCATTGTATTGAAAGCAGCTCTTGCTTTCTCGTAGCAACCACTTACAGCATAAGCTTGTAACAGAGCATTCCAAGCTTTCCTGTCCACAGTACTACATCTCTGTCTCAAACTTGCCACCACACTCTCTGCTTTCTCCAGCACTTTCAACTTGCCATAAGCCTCAATAAGAACAACATAAAGGGATATATCAGTGACAGGATCGCGCTCTACTTCAGCTTGATCGACCAAATTATGCGCCGTCTCAGGAAAGCCCATTTTACAATACATGTGTGTCATACTTTGGTAAAGAGCCTGTGAAGGTTCCAATCCAATGAATCTCATATCAGAAAATAACTGAGAAGCTTCTGCAAACAGTTGAGTCTCTTCGCAGCACTTAATTAGGGACTCGTACATTGCAACACTCCCACTAAACAAACCAGGGTTCCTTGATTTTCTGTATTCATCCAAGGCAGCATCTAATTTCTGAGCCTTGCAATGGATGACAATCAGAGCTTCGGTTATCAAGTGATCGTGTCCAGATGCATTTTCCTTCAAAAACCCCAGCAGTTCTAGTGCTTCCGAGTGCTTTCCCGATGAGCTATACGAACTCAAAATGGATACTAGAGTTTGATGGTCTAAATCATAACCCTTTATGATGGCTAATCTAAACATTTTAGCAGCATAATCATAGCATCCGCCTTTAACTAGAAGGGATGAAATAACTTGCGGGTCTAAATCACATAATTCTTCCATATCCATGATTACTTTCTGAACATATTCCTCTTTGACTTCTCTTCCAAGCACCCGGAGCATAACCTCATAAAGGGCAAGATCTGGGGTGAACCCATCCTGGACCATTTCACGATACAAAATCATTGCCTTCTTGGTCTCACTAGATCTCAAGTGTATATCAAGCATGACTGAATATGCTAGGTGATCTGGTCTGATCCCGGACCTCAGCATGCAATGAAAAGTCTCTTCAGCCTCAGATCGCTTACCAGCTTTGGCATACCCACATATCAAAGCACTGTAAGTTCGCAATGTTGGTTTAACACCCGAATCCAGCATCTCCGACATCACATTAGCAGCCTCGGTAATCTTATTTGCCTTCCCAAGAGAATCTATTAAAACGGTAAATGTAACTACGTCGGGACCTCGTCCAGAAGATTTCATGTCTCTATAAAGTTGCAATGCTCGGTCAGGCTGACCATGCTTCCCATACATGTGGATGATGGTATTATAAGTCATCTCATCCTCTCCAAATCCAATTTTCAACATTTCCTCAAAAATTTCTTTAACCTTGTCTATATTTCCTTCTCTTGCGAATGCATAGAGCAGAGAGTTATATGTCACCGCATCTGGAGAAAACCCTTTAGACTCCATCTCCTTAAAGAGCCGTTCAGCCTTATTTGATAGCCCGCATCTCCCATAAACAGAAAGGATGGCATTATAAGTCCATAAATCAGGTTGACATTTGTTTGCTTCCATGTCATCAAAGACCTTCACGGCCTCCTCCAGATTGGAATCACGTGAACAAGCACTTATAAGAGTATTGTAAGTGATTATATCAGGTCGAATACCTGTTTTCCTCACTTCAGTAAGAAGTTCAAGCGCAGTGTTCGCTACAACTGATCCCGACTTTAAACGGGCATTTATTAATGTATTGAAACTCACAAGGTCTGGCGTACATCCTCGTGTCCGCATCAAATCGAGGAGTTCCTGAACCTTAGTGAACCGACCATTACGAGCATAAACACCCATCATGGCATTGTACACTTGGACAGCATTACCGGCACCTTGCTCGGCACGAGTGAATATCTCAACCGCCAAGGCCTCTTGATTAGCCTTTCCAAGCACGGACAGTATCGTGGCAAGCATCCGAGCATTTGGGGAGTACCAATGCCGAAGATTCAGCCATTCGTAGACCTCTAGAGCCCGTTGCCAGCTTGACCGCCCCACCCACTTCACGACGAAACAAAAATCAGTCGGAGTCATCTGCACCTTCCTATCATCCAATACATCAGCCACAAACTCCTCGGATTTCAACCCCAAAATCCTATCAGTCAAAAACTGAACCCTCTCTCGCCAATCTTTCGCCCTCTTTAATGCCAATTTGGTCATTTTCTTTGCCCTGGTCCTACTAGGCCTACCCAACACTTCTAGGGTTTCGTCACTCTTACCTTTCTCCGTGTGGGTATCATCGATACCCCTAAAATCCGGGGTATTGACCGGAAAATTAGCAGTTTCAACGACATGGGTTGGTGGGGGAGGGGCGAACGTGAATTCGGTTTGCGGTGAATTACGTTGTGTGTCAGTGAATTTTAGGTGGGGCCATCTCACAGATGGAGTTGCTCTACTGTAGCTAAATTTCT
Source organism: Escallonia rubra (assembly GCA_033065855.1). Lineage (NCBI taxonomy): Eukaryota > Viridiplantae > Streptophyta > Magnoliopsida > Escalloniales > Escalloniaceae > Escallonia > Escallonia rubra. Next base: position 387,136 of record JAVXUO010002486.1, read on the forward strand.
TTACTGAAGCTTCTTGTTCAGTAGTTGTAACATTTGCGGCCGTTGAATTCGAAGTGGAACAATCGAAAGAGCAGCAAGCAGTTGTACCATTTCTACATACCTCGGATTTTCTGGTCGAGTGTAGTGGTGGTGCTGCAATTGGCAGCAATCCTGTGCATGCCATGGTCCCCTGTTAGGTTTCACTTCCGGAAGTGTTTACAAACAATTGTTACGAGTTTTTGGGGATTTGATTTGATTGCACAGCACACACACACACACACACACAGTGGTAAGGTTTCTGGTAACGAAGATAACAGATATTTGGTTTTGGCGGGTTGTTCTGCTACTGATGTTTAAGGACTTAAGGTTGTGTTTTGACCCAAGTGATCAGTTCAAAAGTGTGCATGTCTAGAGTGTCCCTTTGACTTTTTATTATTTTATTTTTTCACAAAAAATTATGGCTTTTTATTATTATTTTTTGTTTTTGTTACTGTTAGGACTTTAATTTATACGGCCCGTTCGTATGAGGATTGTAACCAATGACTTTGAGTTTTGTCTCATGACCTCTGTCATATCTCCGACCCCTTGGGATTACAAATCTCCGAAGCTGCTAATTGTTCTTGCACTTAGCACATCAAACATTAGAAACGTTTACATTTGTTAATTGTTATGACAGAGTTTTGTCATATCAATTAACAAAAAAGGAAAAAATTGGAAACACTTGCTTAAACTGCTTGAGAGCTACTTAAGAAAATAGCGCTCTTCAGATTAATGTTTTTGCTTTGTGTTATCATTTGCTGCTAAGTTCAGAAGCATGTGATAAATAAAGCCCATCAATCAATTGGAACTCTTTCTTCATGCTTGGCATAGTTTTACAAGAAGATCAGTATCGCTGGTGTGTGTGTGTGTGTCTGCTACTTCTGGAATTTTATCTTTTTTAAGATAATACATTTTGTGGTACTGGCAAAACAGACAAATTTAGAAACTATCCAACATGTCATTCAATCATTAGTAAGAGAATGATCGAGAAAAACATGTAAATTATTGGACACAGGCTCGTTAATTCCAGTATTACAGTAATTCTCACTAATTAGACCCATCCGTCCATCGATCGGATTAAAGTGAGCGTGGATGGAGCAACGAAAGACAATTCTGGCGTATCCGAAGCTGTTAAATTGGATAGTAATCATTGCAGCAAGAGGATTTTCGACTTCATGCACTATTTGGAATGAGACAACGAGAGACACTTGTTAATGTCTGCCCGACTTGAGTTGAACTGTTGTACTGATAAATTAGCAACTGACTTATAAACAACATGACTGCACCTATCCAAAGCCTAGAGTCTCCAAACGGCCTCCTTCGAGGCATTGGGAAATATGCGTTTTTACATCCATTGTCCTACTCATATGTAATCGACTAAGAGCTGTTATTTTGATTTATTTCAACACTTAAAAAGAAAAGGCAAACCTAGAAGCGCTCATATGTAATCAGACTAATAGCTGTTATTTTAGTTTCTTTCAATTTCTTCTTTTTTTCTTCCGTTCTCAAAAATGCCTTGGCTTAGTGTTTTTCCCTCTCCCTTCCCGTCGCTAGCAAGGCAAGATTGTTGATAACTATTTAAAGGCTTTGAAGGCAAACATAAATTGTTGGTAGTTATTTGAAGGCAAACAATTTTTGACAAAGCAAGCCATTGTTCTTTGTTTCATTATCATGATTTTGAGATTTTATTACTTAGGGCCAGTTTGACAAACTTTTTTTGCTCTTTTTTTTCAGTTTTTAAAAACTGAAAAAAAAAAAGGAGCGTTTGGTAACCATTGTTTTTTCAATTTTAAAAACCAGTTTTTAAACTGAAGAGTAAAAAAAAAACTCCAGAAACTGGTTTTTTTTTTCACTTTTGGTTTTTTTTTCTTAGACCACCACCACCACCCTCCCACCGTCGGAAGCCACCTCAGGCGACCACCGTCGGCCGCCGGCGACCACCGCCGGAGACTGCCGGCAGTCACCTCCGGCCGCCGGCCACCACCGCCGGAGACTGCCGGCAGCCACCTCCGGCCGCCGGCCACCACCACCACCACCGGCCACCACCGCTACACCCCACCACCGCCACCGCAAACCACCAAAAAAAAAAATCAAAAAAAAAAAACTTACCAAACACAAAAAAAAAAAAACTCAAAAAAAAAGGGGTTATCAAACACCCACTTGTTTTTATAAAAATAAAAAATTAAGCTGCTCTTTAAAAACTGAAAAAAAAAAAATAAAATTTGTCAAACGAATCCTAAGTTGTTTAGATACCATTTAAAAAAAATTACTAGATGCCACGTGAAAATATAAGAAAAGTCCTTTTCATACCGTTTTTCACAGTTATAAGCCGAACAAGTGAGGGGAAGTTCATAACATAATTTCAAATGAGTTAGTGAATAATGTTTGAATCTTTTTGTAAAGAATTCAAAAAGGGTAACTAATTAGTATATATTTTTCAATTTTATAGGAATATTTTTTTTTCTATTTTAAAGACTAAAAGTTCGTCAAAGCACATATATATTATCTATATTAATACTATATATAGTTTATCTATATTTATACTATGTATAAATGAAAATGTACCTTTTAGTGTAATATGGAGTACATTTTTTGGTGTTATACATAACTACGTACCTGTAATACACATATACATCTATCTGTAATATATATAAAAAGAATGAATTATTAGCGTTACACCTTTTTTGGTGTTGCATAAACATCTACCTAGAATAATGACACTTGATGCCATACAAAAACTATTAAAAATATCACAAAACAGGAGCTTTAAATAGTACCCCGTATTAACTATCTATATGGACGTGTTTCGTTTTCACAATTTAAAGTTCATAAAAAGATATAGTTAAAATTATATTTTAAAAACCAAGCTTGATATTATAAAAAATATCACAGTACTAACTTTATTTTTATGCATGTATCGCGTGTGGCGCTAAGTCATATTTTATATTGAAATAATATATGTAACAAATATAGTCTGTTTTCTCCTATGTCGTCAAAATCGCATGGGGAAAAAACAAGGTACATGTCTTACTTAGCTATGTACTGATTTAATTTTATAAGCAAAAGAACCTAAATGTAAAATGATTCGGATCTGTTTGACAACGGATTTTTTTTTTTTTCAGTTTTCAAAACAAAAATAAAAAAAAAACTAAAGAGGAGTTTAATTTTTTTTTTATAAAAACAAGTGAGTATTTGATAATTCAGTTTTTATTTTGAGTTTTTTTGTGTGGTGGTTTGCGGTGAGGTGTGGCGGTGGCTGGCGGCGGTGGGAGGGTAGTGGTGGCGGTCTCAAAAAAAAAATCGAAATGCGTTTATTTTTTCCAGTTTTCAAAACTGAAAAAAAAAAAAAAAAGCCCAGTCGGCAAGCCGAAGAAAATGGTAACCGTTTCGAAGTGGGGAAGAAGCAAAATTTTCAAGAAAATCAAGCAACCCTGAATTGCAAGCAAAATTTGAAGTAACATGCAACTCTCATCTTGTCCTAGACTGAATTCAGCTCCTTTTGCTCTTGGCCACTCGCTCCTCTTCTCCGTATCTCCCAATCCCTGCTTAGCTCTCATACAATCAAGAACAATAAAATCCTTTTGGCACGCAATACAGCGAGACAAATTCAAACGGTTTGATCCACACAATGCCCAGAATAACCCTATTCCCGATTACCCAACTCATTCCAACAATGGCGAGGAACTTTCCTGCGAGCTATACAACAAATACATCCGTGGGATGTGTAAAGAAGGAAGTGTCGACAATGCCATGTCATTTTTATCACAAATGGAAGCTCTAGGGTTCCGAATTAACTACATGTCTTACTCTTGCTTAATAGAAGCCCTTGGAAGTGTTGGGAGGACACTGGAAGCTGAATCAGTCTTCCAAGAGATGATACAATATGGGTTTAAGCCGAAAGTGGAAGTGTATAATGTATTGCTCAGAGGGTATTTGAGAAAAGGCCTGTTAGAGGTAGCAAATAAGGTTTTGGAAGTGATTGATAATTTGGGTATTGGGAGGAATAGGGAGACATACGAGATTCTTTTAGGTTATTATGCTCATGCCGGGAGGTTGAATGATACTTGGATTGTTATTGGTAAGATGAGAGAGGATGGGTTTGAATTGAATTCTTTTGTGTATAGTAAGGTTATTGGACTGTATAGGGACAATGGTATGTGGAAGAAAGCGATAGAGGTCATGGGGGAGGTAAGGGATAGTGGGTTGAGGCTAGACAAGCATATTTATAATAGTATTATTGATACGTTTGGAAAGTATGGCGAGCTGGAAGATGCGTTGGAGGTGTTTGAGAGAATGCAACAAGAAGGGATAAGGCCGGATATCACGACATGGAATTCGTTGGTATGGTGGCATTGCAAACATGGGGATCTCGATAGTGCTCTTAGGTTGTTTGGGAAGATGCAAGAAGAGGGGTTATATCCTGATCCAAAGATCTTCATTAAAATTATTAGTCGCTTGGGGGAGCAGGGAAAGTGGGATGTGATAAAGGACAATTTTGAGAATATGAAATTTGGGGGACATCAAAGGATCGGGGCTATTTATGCAGTTTTGGTCGATATTTATGGGCAATACGGGAAGTATCAGGACTCGGAAGAGTGCATCAATGCTTTAAGGTCAGAAGGTGTTCAGCTTTCAGCTAGCATGTTTTGTGCACTGGCAAATGCATATGCTCAACAGGTGAGTCCCCATCCATATGTAGATACATTATTGTCAGACTCAATAACTTTTGTTCATGTCGAATCATAGTGGTGTTTATATTCATCTTATGAGAAGCTAGATAAACGGGGGCCATCTCTTGGTCCATTTGTAAACTGGGATGCCGAGCATGAAATGGCTGTTTCGTGTCCAAAAGCTTGACTCCTTCCATCACCTGTGTAAGGGAGACCAACATAAGATACGGAGTAATAAACTTTCTAAAGTTGGAACACTTAAAAAGTGCAGGACCAAACTACTCATGGCCTTTTAACTGGGCTGATTAGTTTCCACACGTCTCTGTGGAATGAACTTTTTCAATTTGTACTGACAGATTAGAAACTTATGCATGGTGATTGAAGAAGTAACAATCTTATGGACTTGGTTGTGGAGTTCTGTACTACAAGTATGATCTTTTTATGGCAAGTTTCGACGCTTGGGAAGTATTCTTTTCAAACTGCACGCGAAACTGGAAGTAGATAAACTTTTATATTTTTTATCGTTGTCCTGTCATCCCTTTCTTTAAAAACTAAAGTCAGTGAAGCTGAAGTTACAGATTATCCCTTTTTTAACGTCTCCTCTTGTTGTCTGATTACTTTCTTATCTTCTTTTGGTACTTTTGCAGCCAGTAAAGGGGTACGTACCATTATGATCGTTAAGGTTTTTGTACATCCTAGTGCGTGCTTCTGTATCAACTTCCAAGTGAATAAGAGCCAAAGCCCCAGCTGTTACCTTTCACTTGTGTGCTATAAAATCTAGAATTTACCAAACTTGAAAATAAGAACTTCTAAATATGGTTACAAAACTGAAATTCTGTCTTTAGCTGAATTGTGAAATGGCCATGTATTCTTCCAAGTCCCTACCAGCCTTGATGAGTTGGTGGATCGGTTTAGAGCCATTCAATGTTTATTGTATGATTTTTCTACTATTTAAGTCGATGTGGATATTAATTCTTGGTGACCAATGATGAGGCATTATTCACCGTTACATATTCTGCTGCCCATTGTCTTTGCTAAAGTCATATATCAGTCTTTGATAGCATTTCTAGGTGACATATGCGTGTACCAGTTTCGAAGAGCATTCCTAGATAATATTCGATAGGGACTACTGTGCTCTACTTTGCTCGGGAAAAATCGATCTGAACTGATCACTGGTGGAGCATGAAAAAAGGATTGAAGATTGAAGTGTCTCTGTGGACCCTAACAATGCGTGGATCATCCCTACCTTGTAAATAATTTTGAATTTCTAACCATAAGGCCCAAAACTCTTCCTCTTCCTACCATGGATATGCTGATGTCTGATGAAATGCTCGACCTTAGTATGAGAAGAATTGGGGTTATTGGGCTCAATAGCTTTTGGTTTGATGGCCCTTCAATACCTTAAGTGAGGCTCTTTAGAAAGAGATAGGCTCGTGTGAATATCTTTCTTTTCGCCTTGCTCTTTCGACTGATTGACATTTTAAAATAGAATGTTCGACCAACTGAGTCCGAAGTGAATGATGATGTGCAAGTAACTAGTTCTTTGCATTTGGTAGAACCAGTAGTTTATTAGTGGCAAGTCAGTCTCTTTATCCTCTCTCTATAGGCGAGTGCTCTTGCTGGTCTTCCGGATACCCTCTTATGGCTGGCTTTGTCTCCCTCCCCTTGCGTCCTTTCTGGCTTTACTTCCCAAGGTTGTGTGCCTATGAACCTATTACCTCAATTAAGTCAAGATTCTGTTGTTCTAGTGAGCTTAGCAAGCTTATCTCTAGTCGGGCTGACATCCCAGAGGGAGGCAAAAGGCGAAAAAGGAAGGTGGTCAAAGGCCGGCTTTTAAGCCTATAGGTGAAGGTTCCGCTAGGCGAGGGCTGAACCCAACAAATTGATAGTGAAAGAGAGGGCTCTCAAGACTATTGAGTTAGGACTTTTATAGCCGAGAGCAAGTATCCTCGGAACGGGAAGTGAAACTAAGTCAAGCACTCAATAGAAAGATGGAGTGGTTCACCCGAGAATGAGCCTAGCAGATACTTTATTTCAGAAAAGGAGAAGGACGTCGACCGGGCTTCCACATAAATGCACCTAACTTAAACGATTTCTTACCCGTATTCCTTCTCTTACTAGCCTAGCTTGAATTTTTCTTTATATAAGACTAACTGCAAAAATTTTCTACCTCCTGTAAGCTCGTCACTCTTAACGCCCACTTACTTAAAAGAGTCGTTGGTTCACGACTCTATAAAGCAGTTGCCCTTCTCCGGATTTACCCAATGAGGGTGACGCAAGAGTCAAAGTTGCCACTTCAAGCTAGAGCTCTCTCTGGACTGGCACCATGTTATGCGAGTAATTTCTGCTCTTATTCTTAGTAACTCGGTAATGATTATTTATATTTTTGTGAAGATGGTACAATGCATCTATCTTATGCAGGGAGCATGTGAAGAGACAGTCAAGGTTCTTCAGCTCATGGAAGCAGAAGGAATCGAACCAAACCTTATAATGCTGAATGTGCTGATCAATGCATTTGGTAATGCTGGAAGGCATTTGGAGGCGCTCTCGGTTTATCACCACATAAAAGAAAGTGTGAGGCCTTAGATATCCTTATGTTCATTTCTAAGACACTTCTTATGAGAGTGTTCTACTGATAATGGTCTTACTTTTATTTAGGGTGTCAGTCCTGATGTGGTTACCTACAGCACGCTTATGAAAGCATTCATAAGAGGAAGGAAGTTTGACCAGGTGCGCAATTCCTTCGCCTGAGATCAATAATCCATTATATTAGAGTTTTAATGGGAGTCGTACAGCGTTGGTATATCATCTCTGTTGTTTCCTCCAATGTTCCATGGAAGGGGCATGAGCCTGTGGTATATCTGTGTGTTTAGTTATGGGTTCTGGTAGATTCTCTTCTTTTTTCTTTTCCCTAACATACCATCTTTCACGCGGGTACTCCACTTTGAATTTGGCTATCCATGTAACAAAGTGGTCGCACTTTCTTTGGGAGCAAAATACTACAGGCATGTTAGATTCTTAGAGACGCATCTCATGTTCACAAACTAGTAGGGTAGCACATATTTCGATAGGTTTGCTAAGAATATATGAAACCAATAACCAATGCTGAATGGGTCGTTGCCAGGTACCTGTAATATATAGAGAAATGGAGTCTGCTGGATGTACACCGGATAGAAGAGCAAGAGAGTTTTTGCGAAGTGCATTGATGGCCCTTGAACAGAGGCATTTGTAGTATTGTATATTGGCTTCGCTGTAGTTACATAATCATCTATGCAACAAACTGTAAATAGCTCTGGCGACCCTTGTCACCTTGATCCTATTAGAAGTATTAGCTATATCTCTGTAGCTCAAGTGAGGCCCTATCTTTAATGTCCTTGCATCGATCAGCATCTCACCCTCATGTTGGTCTTTGTAGCATGTCCCTAACAAATTTTACCAGCATTCTCCTGCTCTTTAAATTAGTTCGTGCTTCTGTTGCTCGTTGTTATCGTTTTAGCAAGTTTTGCCACTCATGATTCTGACAGTGGCACGGTTGCTGTATGATGCCTCCGATTCGGGGAAAGAATCTTGAATCCTCCGCTATTGGTACGCATGTCAAATCGTGGATTATAATATAACTGGATGGAGTAGTGTGAGCTTTGAAGATATTCAGGCTTTGGCTCGTGGGGAAAGAATTTTAATTATAGGATATGCAGCATATGATTCCACTTGTATGATCACTGTAGAGAATGTCCAAGTAATCCTTTCGTAAAACGGTTCTCTTTTATCAACCCGTTTGTATATAGGGACCGGCCACCTCATCAGGATAAATACTGTAATGCGGCAATTTGGGTCCAGAGCGTTTGATATGCCAACATCAACAAAACTGGCTCATCTTTTCATTTCCCCCCTGCAGTCCAGCGTTAAGGGAGTTTGTAGAAGCCATATTAACATTCTTCGTGCATCATCTTTATGCTACTCCTGCCTAAAACTGTTTTGCTGCATAAATGGAGACATGCTACTCTGTCTAGTTCGTAAGTATATACTTGATCTGTTTTGCTGCATAAATGGAGACATGCTACTCTGTCTAGTGACTCTAGTCCTTAAATGTATGCTAAATCTGTTTTGCTGCATAGATGGAGACCGCACTAATCCGTTTTCTTGCGAAAATATCACGACTTGCCCTAATCTTTCCAAAATCAACGTGGAAAAATCCGCCCTAGGAGGTTGCATCCAGGGGTGGAGCCAGGAATATTTTTCAGGGGGTGCAAAAATTATCCATTCTGAAAAAAAAAACACACACACACGCACATTGGAATAAAATATCAATATCTCAACACAAATTCACATAGTTAAATAATTGTACATATTATTATATTAGCATATTACACTAAATTTAACATATTAAACTAAAATATAAATGTTAACATATTATCATATTAAATACAAGCAGACAGCAATTCAGCATCTAAGAGCAAGAGGGAAGACGGCAAGACGCAAGACCAAGATGAGAAGATCTACCTGACTACCTCAGATCTGGTTCTTCAACGGCGCCGGCGCGTCGCGGGACTCGCGGGACTGCGGGAGGTCGACGGTCGTCGTCCGGTCACGGCGTCACTCCGTCGTGACGAGTCGTCGTCGTCAAAGGCTCGAAGCTCCTGCCTGAAGGAGCTGTCGCCGGTGGGTGGAGTTGTCGCCGGTGGGTGGGATCTGTCGCCGATCGGTTCACTGTCCACCGGTGACCGGTGGACAGTGATACCGTGAGAGAGAGAGAGTCGATTGTGCCTCTCGGCCAGTCTCGGGGAACGGGGATTGGGGAACGGGTCTCGGCCTTGGGGAACGGGGTCAACGCGATTCCCAAAAAAAAAAAAAATTTTCCCTAGAAGGCAGGGGGTGCTTCAGCCCCCCCTTGTCCTAACGTGCCTCCGCCCCTGGTTGCATCGCGATTGGCTATGCCCACTATACTTCAAATGTATGCATATATGTGTAGAGCTAATAAAATGACAGTGTGCACGATTCATACTCTCAATTTGGGGATCATAGATCCGCTATTTTTTTTTTAAGTGAAGTCGGGATTCTATCATGATATTGCAGATGGTGACTTACCGTCCACGCGGAAGTCCACTACATTATGTAGCAGACAATGCTCACATCGATAGCGTAGACGGTCAGATTTCGCTGGTAACTTACTTTGAGTTGCCGGCGGTGGCGAGAGATCAGCTTCCATATAAAGAGCTGATAAAATAACAACGTTGACAAGTAAGTTGTGTTGATGCCGAAAGAGGGTCCTTTGCCACGTCGAGGTGCCACAAGGGATGCAGTCTGAGTTGGCTTCCAGGTAGGCGAAGTGGGAGACAGCAGGGATGACGTAAGGGCTGAGGGCAAGGCTCCTCAGGCAGGTCGCGAGGGCTGGCAGCGCCGCGCAGGTAGGGTGACGACGAACAGGTTCACCAGTCGACAGTCCGTGTCAAGAGTGCAACGTCGAGAGCTCGAAGTCGTAAGCCCAAGTGTCTTTCTCTCACTAGAAATCCAGAGAGAATAGGTTTTTTTTAGAGAGAGAAAGTAAAAGTGTCAAATGAGGCAGAAGTCTTGAATAAGCTCCAGAATCCACTATATATAGGCACAAATATGCGCGTGTCATCAGCTGACACGTGTCATCCTGTGGGAGTGACACGTCGCCGCATAGGGTCCCGCAGTCTTGATTGTCCGTCGAATTGCCGGTCCCCGTGTTCGTGTCGTCCTGCCCTTGCAGCGTCCCTCTGCCTGTCTGAAGAGACTGACCACACTGCGGTAGCATGGTCAGAGTGGCCCGTTGCTCTAGCCTCCAGTCCACACCCTTACTGAATCCCACGGGATGCGTCAAGAGACGCGCCGAGATCCTGACAGCGGTGAGGGTTGCCCCTGCAGCCAACTGCCAGGCGTGCTGGACACGATGCCCTCCGAAGACCTGCTCCCGTCCCGGAGTGGCTCGCGGTTCATTGCCCTGACGGTGTCGATGATCGGTGGAGACATCAGCGTACATGCTCATGACTCGATACTCAAAGTCCGTGGCGGTGGGTCCTCGTGCCGTGGCGTTATGAGCGTAGCCCCCTGAAGCTCGTCAGGTGATTGTGCCGGCGATGGCCTTAGGGTCGTGAGCTCATTCCTGTTGCGAAAGCCGGAGCCTCCGGTTGATTGTGTCTGCGATAACGGTCGTCGCGCATCTACTAGAGATGAGTGAGCGCTGTTGAATGAGTTGCGCGGGGTGATGGCGGTGGTGAGCAGGTCCCCTCCCCCCCTCAAGGACAAAGGTGGCCGACCTTCTCACCAGAGGGGTGGCCGACCCCCTCACCAGAGGGGTGGCCGACCCCCTCACCAGAGGGGTGGCCGACCCCCTCACCAGAGGGGTGGCCGACCCCCTCAGCAAAGGGTGGCCGACCCCCTTACAAGGTGGCTGGCCGACCCCCTTTCCAGGGGGGTGGCCGACCCCCTTCTCAGGGGTGTGGCCGACCCCTCGGGGGGGTGTACCTTCGATCGTTGTCTGAGTGCTTGCGGCGCGGAGCGCTTTGACCGAGCGATGATGATGTTTAAGTATCGGAGCGTTTTCACCGAGGAATGATGTTGAGCAAGTTCGATTACCGAGCGTGTGACGTGTCGTGCCACTGGAGCCTTTTAGCGGGCCCTGGGGTGCGGTCCAGAATAGGTTATGAACAAGTTGTTAGGGCGATTTGATCGCCCACACCATCGATGTGGGTAGTCCAGATCTATTGGTTTTTGTTTAAGTTGAGTCGTTGACCGCTACATAATGTAACGGACGACGGGATAACTTAAAGAAAAAGGTAATGTGATCGGTCTACATCGACAGTATGGACGACAAATCGCTCTTGCCAGCGGTTACAAGGAAATCTTCGGGCACACCAATTCAATATGAATGCAATAGCCGTTACCAGACGTTATCCCATCTTTGCTCCAGTTGTTGGGAAGCCAATGTAACGCTTTCCTCTCTGATGCATCTGGCGTTATCCTATCATATCCTATCCTCTACTCTGATTAATGAGTATATCGCCCAAGAGTATGGGAGAATATGACCAGTTCTCAAAAGTAGAATGGGAACTGTCAGAGACACAAGGACACGGTCCCCAGTCCCCACAACCATGCTAGCAGGACTAAAGAGCAAGGCACCAGTCATACAATGGGAGAAAATCTCAACATAATAACCACATCATATAAGTAACCGAGTGTTCTCATAATAAAGCAACAGTCAAAACAACACACGCCCATACCTACAGAACTAGATAGTTTGTGATTTTACATCTCAGAAGTCACTCACTCACTACCTTACTAACTTCAATATGGACATATAACTACCTTTATTCGACTGTATCCCATATTTAACATACTACGGAACACCTTGACCGTCCTCTGATCTCCGGGATATTTATAAATGAGGCCGGCCTTCTGCTTCCTTTATTGCCTGTCAATTATGGGGAGGCTGGGGCTTCTCCAAATCCTCGAGGGGGCGGAAGAATGCCTTCTGCTCCAACACAGAATCTTTAGCAGGATTTGCCGAGGTTTGGAAGCCACGTTCCCCGCCCATAGCCAGATTGTCCTCACTGGCAGGGCCAAATACTCCAGTTTGTGGGTGCGGAGCCCAGTACTTATCGGATTTGGGCTGGATCAATTCGTCTGGAACCACAGCTGGCCGGACATGCTCATCCGGGTTCTTATCATACACAGAGACATGTACAGACCTCCTGCAAAAATTAGCTGAAACTGATGACAAGGTTTAAGAAAATGCATCACATTCTGTCAATTTTCTAAAAAAAGTCTGAAAGCATGAAGATGGTAGTAATCTGGTTATGTAGCATCATTCCATCGTCTTAGAAACTGAAAACGAGGTCGTTGCCACATCTACAGTTATCTGCAAATGCATAATGGGGGCTGTTGTCGCGTGATTAGCAAATAATTGAATCAGACTAGGACCTGCTATTGACCAAATGCTTATTGCTTGCCCAATGTACCAACACGGGACAAAACAGAATTCGACCAGCCAAAACCAAAGCATCAACTGTGTTATTATACCAGTAGAGGTAGTCATTATTGATATCACAGGTCACAGTCACGGCCCCAATTTCTCATCACCCCTTTGATCAAAGAATGGCATATCAAGCTTTAAATACGTTGGGGGTAAGCATATACGGCTAATTGATACAAAAGTGCTAGTGATTCTTGTGCAAATATTGAATGATTAAGGAGCACCCAGTTCCAAGAATAAGCATCAGAAAAGCTAGGTGTCGGCGTAACTTTGGTTCTACTTCCCCAGATTGGTACAAATAAATTGCAAAATAACTGAAAAAAAACACCATATTATTGTCAAAAAACCTGATGAATAACTGTACAAGTGACTCCAAAATTCCTTTTTCCCCTGTTACTCGTAGAATGATTAACCAAGTCGACCCAAAATTACTTTACGCAATTGTAATAAATTCAAATGGACCCCTTCTCTTTTCTAATTAGATAAAAAGGCGAAAAACGACACAGCTTTGGGGGTGGTCCAAAAACCCACACCGGATTCACCGATAGAAGATCTTATCTAAAAAGTGACAGAGGAAATCAAGTCAAAAGTACGAAAATGCCCCTGCACATGACGGAGGCCCCCCTCCGGAATCTGGAGCCTGCATATGTACTTTATACGTGCCCACCAACCGCGTGTACGGCATTAAATTCATTTATCCGGCGGAATAATCGAGAACAGATTATATTTAGGCGGCAAAATAGGAATATAACGTCAATATGGAAAGAAAACACCAAATCCAATCAGCATCATATCTAGGGAAAAGAATTCTTTCGGACACTATCCCGTGTTCATTTATGATAGATGACAGTCGTATTTTTCAACGAAATAATTTCCGAAGTGATCAAATCTGGTAAAGCACCATACTCGACTGGTTAAACCATGCACTCGCATCATTTCACCAGACAATCAGATCGCAAGAGATCAAACCAATTCCAAACTGTTCACACAAATCGCCCGAGCATATTCTCAAAGTGCTTCGCATGTGCGTGTCTGTGTGTGTGTGTGTGACTATGTATGCGGTGCATACCTCTGGGAGAGTGCAGCGACGGGAGCGGCTCCGCCGCGGATCTGACCGACGAATCGCTGGCCCAACATCGCGATTCCACGGGTCTGCGAACTGGCGGCCATGGATGATGGGTTGTAGAGAGAGAAAATGGATATATAGAGAGAGGGAGAGAGAAGACTAAAAAGAGCAGAAGGTGGAGTATGGAGTGAAGGTGGGTGCGCCCTTTTATATAGGAGAGAGGGATGTGCTCACCGACCTCCCTTCCTCGGTCTGCACCTACCCCGACCACCTTATCAGTACCACTTCCGTCAAAATGGACCGTCCTTTTTAACGGTAGAAGTCTTAGCTGACGGAATCTGACGGACCTAGCAATTCTATGACAAATTTCCCCTCGGGGCTTGATGTTTCAAAGGGTTCTTAATATTTGACTAGTTTTGATTTGATCTTTTATCTAAACTTCCGTTCTTTTATATTGAACCTGATGTCCAATTTAAATGCAATACTCAAGAGTAGGAGCAACCTATTAGATATAAGAACTCAAATCTCATGTATGATCGATGTAGAACTCGACACCGGCCTTCACGCGAATCCCAAGCCTCATGTATGATTGATGTAGAACTTGACACTCACGCCTCACGCAACGCGTGGAATATGAGGTGATTCTTTACACGCAAAATATGAAATAAGAGGTGATCCCATTGAGACGAATAGGGCGGTACGAGCCTAACTTTGATACCATATTGAACATGATGTCTAACCCAAGAACATACTCAAGTATAGGAGAAAGCCCACTAACTATATAAATCAATCTCAAACTTCATGTTTGAGAGTTCGTTAATTTCAAAAGGGTATCATCTGGAACATCAATATTTTAGTGACGCTTCATAAAATCGAAATTATTTTTTTACTAGTAGTGTTGTGTTTACGAAGGTGGCAGGACTGGTGGCCTTATAATCACAAATTATAGGACACAAAAGTAAGGAATTGAAAAGGACAATAAGGGAAACATATTTTGTATTGTAGTAATCTTTCAACATTAAGGTCAAAAATTAAAAACACAATTCAAGTAAAAAGACTAAATTGAAACAAGCCAAAGAACCTTTCAAGAAATGAGGCCAAACGCAAGGAGTATTTTTTGGGCTTGTCCTAAACTTTAATCAGTGTGATGGGGCCGTTTCTTTAGTTTTCATTTGGAATCTAAGGCAGGATATTCGCGTGAGGAAGTATAAGAAGTTGTTTATACGGCGACGTCTTGCTAACGACGTTAGTCTTCGGTTCGATTAGTCTATTGTTGGTCATACAAAGTACATGGATTAGTGGGAAATGACAAATGTGTCCCCTTGACTATTAGCGGCATAATTCTAAATTGTTGTGCGGTGCCGAAAATGTAAAAGAATTGCTGTGATATGTGCGCTGGAAGCAGAACTTCAAGGAATCATCAATGGAATGCAAATGATCAAGAATATGGGGCTGACAAACGTTACAGTGGAAACAGATTCCCAAGCCGCCAAAGACTTAATTCTGGGAAACAACAACCGATTTCATCCGTTGAGTAATCTGATTAAGGACTGTAATTATCTTATTAGAGCCACTAAATCTAGCTTAGTACATGTTCTTAGAGAAGGTAACAAATGCGCAGACAAACTGGCCAATGTCGGCATGCAACAAAGGGATTATTTTGTGTATCTCATGCAACCACCAGAAGTGATTATCCCGTTGTTAGTAGATGATGTAACAAGTATTACCCATGTTAGGTTGTAAACCATTTTATGTTTAATTTAATTCTGTTGGACAAAAAAAAAAGGTTATTTAGCTTGTTAAATTTTTTTAACCGGAGCAAAAAGTAATACATTGTGCGATGATTATATGCAAGAGATTCCATCCATCGAACATTTTGATCTCATAGACATCGATATATGTTTGCATTTAAATCATCTGCTTATGACGGAAGTGTTGTATCGGCTTTAATCTTATTGATACATATATTTGTCACTTTTTTTTTTATAATTTACAGTACTCAAGTTTGCAGAGGCTCTAATAGTGCCAAGAATATCTAAACCAAACTCAGATCAAAACATATTGTTTACAACGAATCCAGAGCAAAATATTTATGCATGTTACTGGCAAGATTTATACACGTTATGTACATAAACGTCGTGACACTGCGGATATAAAGTCTCAAAAGTGTCCTTCAATCAGATGACTGAAATTCAGAGTTTTCCATTCAAACTTAATTTGATTGATTATTCTGTTTTAATCGATAATAATCCTCTCTTTTTTTCTAGTCAGAAATTGGCATTAATCAAGATCAACAATAAAACATCTCATGAAATTGGAAGATCATCAAACGATCTCATTACTAATTAAGTTGGATACATGTCTTCCAAAATATCCATGTTGGATAAATAAACAATTAATCAGAATTAACGGATCAAGATCCTCTGCGGTACAGCAGAGGTGCTGTACCCACAAAATGTCGCTAAATATTTTTTAGCGACAAAAAATTGTCACTATAAATTTCAAAAACAGCGACAAAACACTTTAAATGACAATCTTTTGTAGTTAAATGCTGTACAGCACTTCTGCTGTACAGCAGAAGATCTTGATCCTCAATTAACATACTCTCCAAATTTAAACGTGATCCTTCCCCTATAATTTCAGCTTCATTAAAGTCTACTTGTGGCATTGAATTCAAATCTACCCTATAAAGCTGCATTTAAAATAATGGCATAAGCCACATTTGACTAAAATTGCACCTTAGATCTCTCCTACCCCTAACTTAACAAACACTCATTAAAGTCGGTCGGTCACATGTCACGCGAGTTAATTAATGCTTATTTTTATTGTATCAGGCTCTAAAATATTTTACATGGGTTGGCATCCTTATTTCCCCACGTAAATCTATGTGCTAGGAAAGCAACATTCAACCATTTTCTCAAACCAATACATATCACATGCGGCGTGTATTAAGATTAGAGTTAATCAGATAGATTTAGATTTTGGATAATTGTATCGAAACAACATGGTCATGTTCTGATAATTGTCTAGTTGCTTTTGTATTCTGGCAGATGGCCTCACTCCGATCGTCCGCAAATCACCCTCCAGATTGTTTTTTATTTTTCTTGCTTAAGTTGCACTAAATCCCTTCTTTGATAGCCAACCAATCTCAACCAGAAACAAGTTAGCCAGAGGCATTCTACGTCTTATTCATCTATGCGATACTTGTGATTATCGCTATCTTCCGTGGATTATCTTTTTTAATTCTTTAAAACTCTTTTGATGGATACCTTAACCCAACTCCACCATCACCATCTGTGGAATATTTATGTTCTGTCTTTGTTGTAATAGGGTACGAATGGTGGTCCTTTTCCAAGACTAGTCAATGTTTCTTTCCTTTGAGTTGTGCTCCCTAGCTTAGCTTTTGGTATGCCTTAAAGAAAATGCATGGCTTCTCTTAGGCTCTCTTGCACATTTCGTGTGGGTTAACAGTTTTCTGTTCATGTGTACTTCCATCACTGTAAAAGGAAAGGAAAGATTTGGAGTCAGGGAGGCAGCAACAGCAGATGGAAGTCTTCAAGAAAGTTCAGTTGCAGAACCAATCTGAGTAGCCCAAATTTTTTTTCTAAATAAACTTGTTTGACCTGTTGTTGAAAGAGGCCATTTTGGTGACTTGACCTTTATTAGCAAAACTTGATCAGCACTGCTATTTGGACCGGCAAATTAGGCCTCTTGGGGCTCGAAGTTGGCTCGTTTTTCCTTCTTGGGCATCGGGCCAGAAGCGAAAAGGATATGGCTAAAAACGGTAGCAGTATTTTTTGTCGCTAAAAGGGTAAAAAGTGCCACAAGTAGTTATAGCTAAACTTTTCCATTTCTAGATGAAGTCAAAGACCAAAACTGTGTACCTTTCTAAACATCGGAGAAGTTGTCTCGTAAGGTGAATTGGCTGAACCTAGTATTTTAATTTTGAAAGAAAATGGTGTTAGCACAAATTAATTGATATTCATATGTCAAAGTCCTTGTTGATAGTTCCAAAAGGTTTGTTTGAGAGATATTGTACGAAAGTTACTTACGGTCTGTTTGGAATCAATTCTTTTAGAATTTGAATTTCAAATTCGGAATTGGATTTAAAATTCAATTCACTTATTATTATATATATATTTTTTTTGTAATAGAAGGGAATTCAAATCACATAATTCATATTTTGTGTTTGGAGAACAAATGAAATGGAAAGATAATAAAATTTTGGACAATTATATCATTAATTTACGATGAAAAACGAACTACAATGAGTGGTTAAGTGTGCTAGTGCCACCACATCGTGGTGGTGGCGGCGGCGGCGGCACCACACGGGGGTAGCGGCATCAACGGTGGAAGTGGTCAAATGATGGTAATGGTAGTGGTATTGAAGTGTAACAAGGTATAACTAGCGGTAGAGAAATGACGTCAATAATGACGCCGATGACAGTAGTACTGGTGGCAATGTTGGTGATAGTAGTGGCGGTGACGACAGTGGTGGCAGTGGCAATAATGGGTGGTCAAGTGATGGTAATGGTGGTGGCGGTAGCAGCGGTGGTGATAGTAGTGGTGGCAACGATGATGGTAGTGGTGGAGTGGCGGTGATGACAGTAATGGTGTGGTGATGGTGACAGTCATGATGACGGTGGTGTGGTGCCGATGGTGGCAGTAGTGGTGGTGGCGGTGATGACAATAGTGACGACGGCGGTGACACTGATGGTGGCGATGCTAATGGCAGTAGTGGTGGTGGCGACGTGGTAATGGTGGCAGTAGTGACAGTGGTGGTGGTGGCGGCAGTGATAGTGGTGGCAGTGGCGGTGGTGGTGGCGCCAATGGTGATGGTGGCAGTGGCGGTGGCGGCGACGGTGGTGATGCCAATAGTGGCAATGACGGTAGTGGCGGTGGCGGCGACGGCGATGATGGCAATATTGATGGTGGTGGCAATGACGGTGACGATGATGGTAGTAGTGACGGCAACGACGATAATGAATTGGAGTACTAGTATTTTAACCGGCTCCTAAATGTGAAAGTTGACCTTTTGACTCCACAAATTAAACAAAGTGAATTGGAGTACTAGTATTTCCTCCCTGTTTTGTCCTGTAATTACTGGTACATTGACTATGGCGTGTGGCTCTCCCACTGGCCAGTAGTAGGTCCATCCTCTCTTCCACTAGAAGATTATCCAGTGACTGCTCTTGTATCCACAAACAAACAGTTTTGTGTGTGTATGTGTGTGCCTGACACAAACTCAAGACTTCCTCACAACTTTCTCTTCTCTCTTTCGATTTCTTTTGTGCATTAAAACATGTCATCAGCCATTGTTGCAGGTGCCTCATCTTCTTGTTCTGCGGCCTTCACAAGGAACCTCTCCATCAGTTCTAAACCCTTTGCCCCTCAATGTCAGGTACGAATTCTAAACCAAAAACCAACTAGAGTTTCCTTCTATACGTACACATGAACTCATTCTTACAATCCTTGCTCACCCTGCATATAAATGTTGTGGGCAGAAAACCACATTTCAAGGCCTCTCTCTTCAAGATGCCAAAAGGGGTTTCTCAATTTCTTTTGCAGTTGATAAAAGTAGCAGCCCAACCATTGTAAATAAAAGAAGCCTTGAGATCGCTGCAAGAACTGCTGGGACTTCAAAGAACATTGAGGTTGAAGTTGACAAGCCATTGGGCCTCACTTTGGGTCAAAAGTCTGGTGGTGGAGTTGTCATCACTGTGAGTTCTTATTTCATCAATCCCAAAATATGAGTCCCTTGTACTGTTTACCTATTTCTTAGAATCATATGATAGAACTTGAATGCATAAAATTGAATTAGGCTATCTATCTAATTAGAAGCTAAATATTCTTGTCTGACAAACTAACAAGGCTAAAAACAAAAAGTAAGGTCATTCTTTGTGCTAAAATTCTAAACTAGGAAGTTGCTACAATGTCAAGGAGCCACAAAATTTGTCCAGAAACAAGAGTATGGGTCTATTGGGTATTTGTCTGAGGGCTTGAGGATAGTTATGGACATCGAAATTATTCTTGATCAGGCTGTAGAGGGTGGTGGGAATGCTGCAAAAGCAGGGCTAAAATCTGGGGACCAGGTTTTATATACCAGCAGCTTTTTTGGCGATGAGTTGTGGCCTGCTGATAAGTTGGGATTTACAAAGACCGCCATTCAGGCTAAGCCAGACTCTGTATACTTCGTAGTTAGCAGGTACTTTTTAACTTCTCTTTTCTCCCTTTTCAATTGAGTTGCTCTTTTTACATCACTTGCATATGTTTCCTGATAGCTCAGTATTGTTTGCAAACAACACAGTCCTAAAGCTTGTAAAAATATACTCACTAGAATGGCTAGAACACAACAAAGGAACTCGATGAAGTTCAAGAATTGTCTCCCGATTAATACACTAACTCCATTGACCTACCAAATGTATAAAGTCAATCTTTTCTCTTAAACAGCAGGCTAATCTGAAACGGGAAGTCCTTTTTGACTTATTTAGAGTTTTAGTCAGATTGGTTCCTGAAGAGTAGTGGACAAGAAGAGAATAACATGCTTGTACTTGCTTTCGACGAATGAACCTTTTTGGAGGCGATACTTCCCAAACACCTAATGGTACGCATTAGCAATTATCACTTGCACACACCACACAATAAACCCAAGTCTTGTTCCATAGGGTCACAATGGATTCTTACTTGCGGCTGAAACACGAGGAAAACAAAAGGCATGAGTTCAACAATTCTGGCATAAGTGGGGCTCTGAGGCATGCTTATTTGCAGTTCTTTGACTTCTCAGTGGTTTTAAAGAATAAGTCTTCTTTCAGAATCTGGCATTGGTAGGTCATGCTTCTCTCTCGGTTGTTTACCTATCTGGTTTCTTCTGGTCAGTTAGGGTCATTCATCGGTGCAAGATGTGCATGTCGATTGCATTTTGTTCTCCTCTGATACTGGATATATACTTAGCTGCTATTTAATTAATTTACTCAGACTTGCAAGTTATGTGAGAGATTGAGAATTGAGACCTGCAGGATAACTGTGCATGTTAGAAGTCCAATTTATGAACAAGTTGATGTATAGTTCTGACTTTTGCGACTTCCCAACTGGGACTTTGGACATACTCCTGAATTGCAAACAAAGCTGCTCATAATCTTGCCGCTTTAGCTTTCTTTCACAATCATTTTGACTTTGTTCCTCCTTCATCCAACCTTTTGTTTAATTTGGAAGAAGATAGAAACATTGATGTATAGTTCGTTCTCTGCTTTTAGTTTTAATGAAATATCCTTTTAACCAAAAAAATAGAAAAGAAATAGAAGGTGTAGGAGCACATACTTCTTGAACATTTTGACTGTCTACGTTCTATTTTTATTTCAAAAATAACAGAACCTGAAACTAATATATACGACCAAACGAGAAACTATACTAGAAAGCTCCCCCCCTCCGAACCCGCTAATAGCTCAGTGTGGTGCTATGGCTCTTCTTCATGGAGTACGGATTACATAATCGCATATCTACCGATTGTGGTGGACAGATTTTTGGGCAAAGCCAATGACCAAGTTGAACTAACTTTGATAGCATGTAGTATTTGGTGCTTGTAAAAGATGGTGTATACACACAGAAGCATGTATCAACTCTATTCTCACTATAAAGCTGATAACAAATTCTCTTAAAAGAATAGTGCTGTTGGCTTTGAAAATTGGTACATCCGGATCCTGAAGATGAGAATGCTCACGTGGTATAAAGTAACTGTATGCTTCCACATTGCATTCAATGGGTCTATCTTGTGATGTAGAGGTGCTGAAGTGGATGTTAAAAGACTACCAAAGCGGCCAGCTCCTCCTCGCTTTGGCAGGAAGTTAACCGAGACTCAAAAGGCAAGCCTCATCATTGCATCATATCTTTTTCTTTTTTCTTCCTATCCTCGCAATTTCTTACATTTGCGATGCTTTCTTCTACATCTGAACTCTCACCAATTTTCAGGCCCGAGCAACCCACATATGCATTGACTGTGGATTCATATATACCCTGCAAAAGCCCTTCGAGGAGCAGGCAAGCTTCCTACTCTCGTGTCTCCTTTGCCACTGGAGTCTCAATACATCCTCAGCCATCCACAAAAATTACACAAAAGCACTAATAGATATGAAATAATTAGCACCAGGTTCCTGTAGCAATTCTTACATTCATCTCAATGAGGTACTATGCAATGCACGATATACAACACTATAGCACGCAGCAACGGATGCCTTATCTCTAGTTGCCAGCGTCACAAACCGAAAACCTTGATATATGTTTGGTACCTCTACTTGTCCTCTGAGAAGCAATGTTTGTCTTGTGGCAGCCCGATGACTACTTATGCCCGCAGTGCAGAGCACCAAAGAAGAGGTTCACAAGATACGATGTTGCCACTGGAAAACCTATAGGTGGGGGGTTACCTCCCGTTGGTGTCATCATTGGTCTTCTCGTTGGTGTTGGTGGAGTTGGAGCATTGCTTGTTTATGGTCTTCAGTGAAAAACTTGCCCCATAGCCATCACTTTTTTCCCAAATTATTTTGTCCAGTACTTGGTACTAAATCACAAAAACGAATGTTGGTGAGAGTTTAAATCACGAAGTATGACATGAAATGTAAACATGGACTTCTGGGAGACCGTTTGAGATGCAACGCTCTCAGTCTATCACTGTGAACAATATGATTGTTCCCAATGCTCATTTTAGTTTCGCTAGTGTGCATCTACTTTTAGCAGGAGTTTACTGAAATGACTTCTCCTGGCAGGCTGTAGCTAAATTCCATGAAGGGCTGTTACCAGATCACTGTGAATATACTAATTACGAAGGTATTGAGACTTTATCTTGAATGTTCTTGTGCGTGAACACATATATTACATGCAAGTGGAAATCACATACATTAATCTCCAGGATCTCGTTACTATTTGAGGTGCCAACGAACATCAAGAACAAACGACTGTGCGTGCTCGATCCATATTTTCACCATAAAAAGTCATTTTACCTAGCTAAGTATTGGAAGAATATGGAGAGGGTTGAGAGACGGGTCTTTCCCTCTCTCGTGTTCGTGTCTTCCGCTATTTTTTCCAGCCAAGAGACCTACCCTTTTTATGGTCTCACGGAGATATATTAATTAATCATCAATAAGTCTTACGACTCACTAACCAGTAGTCATCTCAAAGCCTTTTGGCTCACGGGTCATGCGTTCGACGCGACATGGGAGTACGGGCTATACTAGCCTTTTGGCTTACAGGTCATGAGTTGGACGCGACATGAGAATACGGGCCAGATCCAAATACAAATGAAATCTAATTATATATATATGAAAGTCGAAACTGAGAGAAGGTTGTTAAGGGCCCGTACGTTTACAGTATTTAGTTTTTGTTTTTTGTAATGATGATAAAAAGATGCTCTTTTTCGCGTACTTTTATCATTTTCGGTATTCGTTTTGGATCCAAATATCCAAACAGTAGCCAAAATCATGAAAACAGCCCAAGGCTGTTTTCACCTTTTTCCAAAAAAATGAACTCAATGTCAGAGCTGCTCCCTCCCTCTCTCTCCTCCCTAGCACCCCGTACAGAGCCATTGTTCACCCCTCGACCTTCGGCAAACTCTCTCTGCCCCTCCCTCTATCTCTCTTCCTGTACTCTTTCTTCACCCACAACCCACAGACAACACCATCAACTCCCATCCGAAAGGAGATCTCGCCGGAATCCAGACGAAGGAGATGGGGTTGACGAAATCGCTGGCCAAGAATCATCGTCGCGAGGAAATGTCGCAGAAAGCTCTCCAGTCGATCAAGTCGTTGCCTGTGGAATTCAGGTTTGTGGGTTCATCGACTGAGGCCGCTAATTCAGGCAACAGTCGTGGGATGGCTGACCGAGACGATGACGAGTCACCCTGTGGCGGTGGCTGGACTGTGGCCCGTGGTGGTCGGCGGTGGAAATGGAGGGACTTGTGGGGTATTTGATGGGATTGAGGATGTTGGGATTACGGTGATGGTAATGAAGGGGGAGGGGAAGGGAAATGGGGACACAGAGCTGGGAACAGGGAAGGGGAAAGGGAAGGGGAAAGGGAACTCGAACAGGGAAGGGGAAGGGGAAAGGGAACTCGTGAAGGGGAAGAGGGAGAATCGATCCAAAAAAGTTGGGTAAAAAAAAAAATGAGAACGGTAAACGTACAAGAAAAATTGAAAAAACTAATACGGAAAATGATAAAAGTACAGGAACAATTTTCAAACTGAATATGAAAATCTTGAAAATGAAAACAGAAAATGAAAACAGAAAATAAATATGGTAAGCGTACGGGGCCTAAGTCATCGCTTACTTAGACACTCTTTTAATTCGACATATGGACTTTTCTATTTTGATTTTTTTAAATATTTTAAATTTGCTTACCTTTGTAATAATGATTTGGTCTCTCTCTCTCTCTCTCTCTCTCACACACACACACACATTTTGATTTGAATTTCTTTTTTCCATTTGAAATTCAACCAATTATATATATATTTTTTACATTTATCTCTCTTCTATGTCAACATGTCCACTCAAAAAATTTATTTATATCTTTACAATTCCATTAGTTCCTAAATTTTGACAAAAATAATTCTCTATATATTCCTTTTTAATCTTAATCTTTTATATTGTTTAGAGAAACACATTATTCTCTATCAGTTTTTCTATTAAACTACCACAATTTCCTTCTTTTATTTCATTACAAGTTTATATATAGTTTACACTCCTATTTTTTTCAATCATTTATTATATATTGTTACTCTTTTCTTGGTGATTTTAAGTAATACAACCTCAAGACACAGATTATTTTTATTACTATTATCATTGCAATTGCTATTAGTTAGGAAAAACTATTTTCATTATTTTATACACTATTTTTCATCTTCATTTGTCACAAAAAATTAACAATTATTGCTCAAGTTTATTTCTAGCGAAAAAAATTGGTAAGAGAACTCCTTTAAAAAGGTAAAAAATAAAATTTTTAATTATCTTATTGCCACTACCAATTTTGTAATTGTTATTAGACATACAAATACGAGATCTCTCAACAAATATTTTGATAGTTGTTGTTCCCGTGTGCAATGCACGGGATCAAAACTAGTGGTAATTAAATACAAGCACTTGCCCTGTTTATTTTACAGATACTTCTCTGAATTTAGTCTGTTCCCGGCCTATCGACTCTTGGTCTACTGTGTTCTTTGTGCTTTGTCAACCCTTTTCTTATTTAATTCAGTTCAGTTTGTTGTTGTTGTTGTTGTTGTTGTTTCACGATCTTCTGATGTGTGCATGTAAGGGACTACTTTGTCTTCCTTGCTCCAGCTTTTAGGTATAACAACAAATTCTTCTTCTTCTTCTTTTTTATATTTTAATATACGTGTTATAGTATGCAAATAATATGTCTTGAAACAAAGGCCACAGTGAGAGTGATGAGACCTCTGTGCAAGGCCAATTTTTAGAGTTTCATAGGGTTGAGATATTCAAATTAAGAGAATAGGACGGCCAACTTTTATAATTCATAGAGCCAAGGACCACAAAGAGTGAATTATTCGATTCCAATATAAAAGGTACTTTAAAATGACATCTCAATATTTACAACTACATGGTTCAGTTGTGAGGGAAAGTTAAAAATGTTATAACTAGAATACCCTTTTCTTCCAACTATTTTTTTTTACGCTTTTATCAAACAACTTTTTGAACATGTCCAAATTAAGTCTATGCACATGTAATTCAACAAACAAAGCCTACTCTTGAATTGTCTTTGGAATAGTCTGAATATCTTTCTATCTAATAAACCTACCTCGTGCAAAACTTTCTATTTTTTGTTTGAGACTCGGTATAATGTAGGATGAGGTTTTTAGTAATAACATTTGTACCGGATGATAGCGAGCGATTGCCACCTAGACTATGTACCTTGTCGGGTAAGTTTCGACCAGTACGGAATAAATAGAGTTTTTCGAAAAAACCTGCTAGTGGGTTTTTGGCTATGGGCCTAGCAAAAGAAGAAGATCATTTCAATTGGCTAGAATCCCTACCAAATCAAAAATATAATTTTCAAAAATTCCGACTTCCCCATAGCCTTCGGTAAATAAGAGAATATTAAAGATCCGAGCCACAATTATCCGCTCCGCACTTGGCTACCCAGCGTTTACCGTGGATCAACTAAGTCCTCTCGGGGACTTTCTTGCATTGATTTATTCTAAAGATTTCATTCGTATTGTAATGCATGACTACTGAACGGGGGGCTGTAGCACAAAATATACTTTTAAGTTGTTGCCGAGGAAAGATGGTTCGCGTGCCACGTGAGGTGCCACAAAGGATGCAGTCTGAGTTGGCTTCTCAGTAGACAAAGTGGGAGACATCAAGGATGGAGTAAGGGCTGAGAGCAAGGCTCCCCAGGCAGGTCGCGAGGGCTGGCAGCGCCACGCAGGCAGGGTGACGACGAATAGGGCCAGCGGTTGACAGTCCGTGTCAAGGGTGCAGCGTCAAGAGTCCGATGTCAGGGGTCCAAATGTGTTTCTCTCACTAGAACTCCAGAGAGAATGTGTTTTAGAGAGAGAGTGAAAATGTCAAATGGGAGAGCCGTCTTTGAATAAGCTCCAGAATCCACTATATATAGGCACAAATATGCGCGTGTCATCAGCCGACACGTGTCGTCCTCTGGGAGTGACACGTCGCCGTAGGGGGTCTCGCAGTCTTGATTGTCCGTCGAATTGCCGGTCCCCGAGTTCGTGCCGCCCTGCCCTTGCAGCGTCCATGTGCCTGTCTGAGGAGACTGACCACACTGCGATAGCATGGTCAGAGTAGCCCGTTGCCCCCAACCTCTAGTCCAAGCCCTTACTGAATCCCACGAGATGCGTCAAGAGACGCGCGGAGATCCTGACAGCGGCGAGGGTTGCCCCTGTAGCCAACTGCCAGGCGGACTAGGCGCGATTCCCTCCGAGGACCTGCTCCCATCCCGGAGTGACCCGGGGGTCATTGCCCTGGCGGTGACAATGATCAATGATAACATGAGCGCACATGCTCACAGCTTGATACTCAGAGTCCGTGGCGAGGGGTCCTCGTGCCAAAACACTACGAGCGGAGCCCCCCGTGAGTCCGTCGGGTGATTGTGCCGGCGATGGCCTTAGGGTTGTGAGCCCAACCTTCCGCGAGAGCCGGAGCCCGTCAGTTGATTGAGCCGGCGAGGGCTTCATGGTTGCGAGCCCATCCCGCCGCGAGGGCCGGAGCCCCGTCACTTTGATTGAGCCTGCGACAGAGCATCGCGCTACTGAAGATAGCGTGTGAGTGTTGTTGGAGCGAGAAGTCAGTGCCGCTCGGCAAGTTCCCCCCTTCGCAGGGCGATGGAGGCCGACCCCCTTGCGGTGGCCGACCCCCTTCTTAGGGGGGTGGCCGACCCCTCGGGGGGGAAATGCACTTTCGATCGCCGTCTGAATGCTTAAGGCGCGGAACGCTTTGACCGAGCAACGATGTTTGAGCATTGGAGCGCTTTGATCGAGCAATGATGTTGAGCATATTTGACTGCCGAGCGGGTGAAGTGTCGTGCCACTGGGGTCTTTTAGCGGGCCCTGGGGTGCGGTCCGAATAAGTTGTGAACATAAGTAATTGCCCCAGTTGCAGAAGCGACCCCACAGGCTTTCGCTTCCTGTAGTAGCGGCGAGAGAAATGGGACACCCCCCTCCCTGTCTCAAGCATTACATATATTTACAATGAGCATATTTAAAATAAAGATAATAAGATTAATTGATCATAAAAAATGATAAGTTAGAACTGCTCAAATAAAAATTACTTCGTTGTAACGATAAAGATATAACTTCGGAGATCTTCCCAACGAAAATTACGCCTATGAACAAATACATACTTTCCTTTTCTATTTTAGTCCGTCGAAATAAATCACTAGACTTTTATTGCATTTAAATTCGGGATTAATAACTTGATTGCGTTAAAAGTATCTTAATTCGATTATTATAAGAGGCACATAAATAGACACTTCCCCGGTTAAAAGTATCTTAATTCACAAAACGTTTTAGTTCTGGTGTTGTCTTCGTCTGTACACCTTCTCAGTTCTCACAGTTCCCGTTGCCATCTTATACCGACAAGGCGTATCTTTAGAAGGTGAAAGACATAGAGAAGAGAGCAGGAGAGAAGGGACTCAGAGATAGAAATGGAAAGAAGAGTTATAGTGGTGTGCACTGTTGTGGGTTTTCTAGGGTTGCTATCAGCTGCTCTGGGTTTTGCTGCAGAAGCCAAGAGGATTAAGGTAATCAAACAAGATTCTTGAAACTTCATTGTAAACCCTTCTTGCCCAAATCTCTTTTTGATATATGGGTTGGTTGCGAAGCTAACAAATGAGAGAAGCTTATATTCTTGGCAAAATGTCTATCAAGATTCAGGACATGGGTTTGCTCGTATGTGGTTGGTATTAGTTATTGAAGTACCCCCTCAGTTGATTCTTCTCGCTAATTTGGTTTGTGAGAACTAGGATTTTGTGGTTTTCGGGGGGACATTTACTTCCAGTCTAATGGGGTTTTAAGAATCTTTCTAGTGCATAGCCTTTCAAATAACTATAAACTATGCCCCATTTTTCCAGGATCTATTTGTAGTGGTTGGTTGGAAATAAGATCTCTCTCAAATCTGAGAGTGATAAATCACTATCTAATTATTTTTGCATCATATTTCCAGCATTGTTAGTGTATAGCACACCGACAAGACGGTAAGTGCCAAGTCTATACATGGTTATAGTGATGATTTAAAGTACGAATTGGGGTTACTACATAGCTTTCAAGATGCATCGGCTAATTGATTAAGTGAAGCCGATTCCATTTTATGATGCATGAGGCATTTGCGCCCTTTGGAGCGGTAGTTTCCAGATTTGGTGATTTTTTTGTATAAAGTTTTGAGTCTTAGAAGCTCAAGTGCTGTTTGGTCTTCCTTTTCATTTTCTGTTCTCCTGCTCCTTTTTAGCTGTTACATTTTATATTTCTGTATATATTGTTTCTTTTCCTTGTTTGGTATATGCATTCCTGTTTATTGTTTTACTCTTAAGAGCGTCACTTTCAACCGAAGCCAAAGTTTTGATATTTCGTACAAGGCTGTCAATGTTTGCCCAAGGACAACATTGGATAAAACTTTTTTGGCTTTGACAATAAATTATTTGGCATTAAAACAAAATTTTTTTTAGAAGTTGCTTTCACAAATTGGTAGAAGATGGACAAACGAGTTTATTGCCTAGAAGCAAGGTAGAAAAAAAAATGAAAACGAAAACCATAACTAACATCAGTTCTTTAGGTTCTGTTGTGAGTACGTTTTCCCTCACCTACATGGTTCTTGACAATCTTCCCCTTTTAAAGGCTTAAATCTGGTATCTCATTACCTTGTTTACCATAACTCAGAGACTTATCGCACTCATCTTAAGAAGTTACTGTGAGATTCACACAACAACATCATTCCCCTTTTCCGTTAACCGTGTGTTCTCCTTCAAGCACATTGTCTGTTCCGGATCCAAAACTAGTTCCAGATGCAACAAACTAAAAAAGAAACCCTTTACAATGGCTTCTGCATGCTTCAGATGTTAGTAAGTAGGAATTTGAGATCTTTAGACAAGTGCTTGTAAGACCGAGTTTTAAATTTAATAGCTTAATGTGGTGCAATAGACATGGGTCTAAGCTAGCACCTCATGCAAACCCTCAAGCAACTGCTTGGTTCCATTGTCTGCTCCCTTTACCGCTAGCTCCCCAGCCTGCTCTCGAGGTTGTGACATATTTCATTCCAATTAAGTAAAGTTCATGGTTGAGCAAGGATTTGGGGCTGAGGAGGTTGCCTGGATATAATACTCATCCAGTGCATACAACGTAGTGGCTGATATTTCATTTTTAACTGTGTGAAGGGCATAGGTTTGTCGAATTGCACTTTCAGTTATCCGGGCATGAAACTTGCAGCTAGCGATGGTGCCCAATTAGTTGAAATGAAAGAAGAAATATGTTGTCTTATATCGAATCTGAGACTTCGCTTCTTCTCTTTCAACAGTTGTCAACTTTCAGTATCAAAGTATTTATGCTAATTATGAACTATGCAATCACATACAGGGAACATGTTTTACGGGAAAAATCCCGAAGCGTTATTTTAAAAGGGTATCCATATCAAAATTCTTATGTTATGAATCATGCCATCAAGTAAAGGGAATACGTTTTACGGGAGGAATCCTGGATTGTTATAGAAAAGGTATCAAATTTTTTGGAAGTGTTAACTTTTGTACCACCCTTGTTCATCTGATTAGCTTTCATTCTTTAAAAATTCTTTAGAGATGCCTTCTGCATATATATATATATATATATGGGAGCTGATCCGTTGATAGCGCTAGCAAAATAGGAGAAGTTGCTAGCGCGATCTGGCCGTCCATGTATGATCTGTGAACGGTCCAGATCTTTTTTTTGCGTTTTTTTTAATACGTTCGCTACATTATGTAGCGGACAATTTTTTGACAAAAATACCCTCGAGCTTGAGGACAGTGCCCATCCGCTACATAATGTAGCGGATGACTAGGTTCTGTTCTGACCTTTTTTTTTACTCTCTCTCCTCTTTCTCTCATCATGAATCTGACATGTTACTTTTTCTCTCTCTTTTCTCTCTCATCCTCCTCTTTCTCAATCACAAACAAAGTTCCGTGATTCCAAGAAAGAGGATTTGTCTTTGTTGGTTGAAGACTTTGCAAATGGATTAGATGGCAGCTGAGTTTGTACCGAGCTCAAACCCCCTTCTTTAGCATCTACATTCTTCATCTCCCCATTATTCTTCACCTTCAGAGCATTCTTCAGCTCTTGTTTATTCTTTACAGCTAATGTATATTCCAGCTTCCAGCTTTACAGTGGGCTTTTGTTGTGCCGCCACATTTCCAGTGTTGGCTAGCTCTTTCGAAATTACTTCCTTGGATATAGAAGGGGGCAACAAGTATCCCAATGGTAACTTATTGACAAGTTCTGATACTTTTTCATTTTTGGGTGAAGCAAACGTCTTGTTGATGACAACGTCAACTTTTGTTGAAGCATCACCATCCACAATTGGAAGGGGAAGGACTGTAGCTTCCATGGTTTCTTTGAGCATTCTTTCCTGTAAGAACACATAAACGAATCAAGGTTCTTGAGAGATGTAGAGAGAGAGAAAGAAGAAAGGAGGGGAGATGAGGATGAGAGAGAAAATAAAAAAGTGGAGAGAGAGAGAGAGAGAAACATGTCATTATAATAATGTCATCATAATAATGATGAGAGAAAAGAGAGAACTTTGTTTGTACGTGAGAAAGAGGAGGATGAGAGAGAGGTGCGAGAAAAGAGAGAAAAAGTAACATGTCAGATTCATGATGAGAGAAAGAGGAGAGAGAGTAAAAAAAGGGTCAGAACAGAACCTAGTCATCCACTACATTATGTAGCAGATGGGCACTGTCCTCAAGCTCGACGTACTTAAAAAAAACGCAAAAAAAAAATCTGAACCGCCACAGATCGCCACGTGGACGGCCAAATCGTGTTAACAACTTCTCATATTTTGCTAGCGCTATCAACATATCAGCTCCCTATATATATATATATATATATAATATTTTCCGTATCCCCGAAGCACCCGTCTCCTAAAATTTTCAAAAATGCCGTATCTGCGTATCTACACCCACACTCGTGTCAATGCTATATATATATATACACACACACCTACTACCTAATATTAAAATTCTAAACAATTTGGATCTTAAGAAAGTGCATAAAAGGACATACAGTGCAATTTAATTTAACCAGTAGTAGTACAATACCATCAAATACATAATTACCACCACCAAATACATCATATTCATAATAAAAGTAGTAATGTAGCATCAAAGTTCCAACTATCTAACAAGCAAAATACTCCATCAAGCATCTAAATGTTCCATGGCCACAACATCTTCATCTATCTCTCCATCACCATCATCCGTAAAAAGTACGGCCTCCAACTACGGCTCATCAAGTGAAAGCTCCTCAACCGAAAGTACACCAACATCATCCACGGTATCAAATTGATCCCCTCCAACATCCCACGTTTTTGTCACTTGTGCATTTTGGAGATCTTTTTGAGAGAAGATGGAAATTGCTATGAATGAAAAGCAAGTCCTCCGCATGTTGTGGTGTCAACTTACCCTTCTCAAGGAATGCACCAAGGAGTAAGTACTTCAACTCCTCTCGACACAAGACGACGAAGCGGATTGTTGAAGTAGCTTCAAAGCTAGAGTTTGGAGCATAGGTGCATGGGGACCGTGGCATGACCACTAATCATGAGGACTCATAATAGCCTGGTCGTTAATAGAATCGATATCATTGAATTTTTCGCTCATAGAACATAAGTGGGCAAACTCAACATTGACCTTCGAACGATCCGCCGCATTTGAAAAGAACTTCTTTATGCATTTTTGCCTTTCATTATAAATCTCGGCATCCTTGTGGATGAACCTGATTGGGTTCCTCACTAAGCCATTCATCACTTATAAACACGTTAAACAAATAAATTAAAGAATATTCAGATTCATGCTTTACTACTAAAAAAATTCAGATTTATACTTTGTTTATAGTAGCGTGTAAGTTACCTTGGATTCAAAGAATGTGCCATACAATGAAGTGGTATGTTGTTCTTGTTCCAATGATCAACAAGAATGGTATGAACCACGTCATAGAAGCTAGACCACTCATCCTTCCTCTTCCCCCTCGTCTCTATATATTACGCTCTTCACTTTTTTAATCATACTATTCCTTAAATCATAAACCAAGTGAGGATAAGGCATATCTGTATCACATTGTTGAAGCATGTCATAGGTAGGAGAAGTAAAAGCAATTATGAAGTTGATCTTATCCCACCAAACCTCATCAAAAACCATCTCTCTCACATATCTTGCCTTTCCAACATCATCCTCCCGATACGACGACCAATCCTTGCTAATCACCATGGTTTGGAGACTTTGCTTCAAGAGCTTGAATCTCCTAAGCATCACAATAGTTATGTTGACTATTGTGTTTTCAAATATATATGTTATATATATTTGCAAACATATATGTTTGAAACAGTTGAAGCATTTTGTGGGGACTCTAATCGTTATCTCCATAGTTATGCTGACTTTATAGCAAAAGCGACTAGTTTTCAGTTACATATCAATTAATGCAAGTTCTCAAAATTTTCCGATGGATAATTATTTTGCAAGTTGGTTGTGTTGTTGACCAACTGAATTTGACCGAGACTCTCTTATTAGTAGTCTTCATAATTATGTGCATGGGGAAGTGTGTCTAGGAGGGGACTTGTTGGGAGATCCTGGACTTATTGTGCTCAGTACTGCTGTAGTTCTCAATGTGGTTGGTGGTCTATCAGACTATGTGGTCAAGTATCGCTTGTTCCACTTACAGATTGCTTTATCAGTGCAACAGATTTTTGCTTGTGAATGAACATGCTGACCGTTTGTTGGTCTTCTATTGCTATATGCTATACACATGGATTAAACTTTTATATGTTTTATCTCTCAACTATATTGCAGGGTTCACAGGTTCAGTTTCCCTCTCCTTCTGAATGTGTATATCCCAGGAGTCCCGCTATGGTCCTTGGATTAACTGCTGCAATGGCTCTAATGATTGCTCAAATAACCGTCAATGTTGCAACCGGGTGTATTTGTTGCAGAAGAGGCCCTCACCAGTCAAACGCTAATTGGACGTTAGCTCTGGTTTGCTTTATTGTCTCCTGGTAATATATTGATAGATTGTTAGTCCTTTCAGATTATTTTTTAAAGAGATACAACAAGGGGCTGTCTCCTAGCTGGGTGTTTTGACCATTGACATTATCATTTAAGGGTTTACAAACCGCCTGACTCTAAGAAGCAATTACCCTAATGCAACGAAAAAATAGGCTTGCAATCGTTATCGAATCCTCTGATTGTTGTAAACAATTGTTGTGTGTTCAACTTAGTTTACATGTTACAACTGCAGAGGCGTTCAAGTGCTGTTGATTTTATTCTTCTTGTCCTTACCAATGGAACCTTGCTATGACCTTTTCTTCCTTCGGGTTGTGGGGTGGAAGGAAGTATGTGTGTCAAAAAGTATCATTCGTGCAACCTACCAGTGGACCTTGAAACTTTCTATGTGGCAACTGATGCCTTTTTTCATCACTTTAACAGCAATGTCCAGTAAAATCGTATGATTTCACAAGACTTGTGCTAGCTTATCTTGTAATTGAGATGTGAGTGTGATTTTAGTTGTATCCTTGCTAATGCTTCTATCTGAGTGGAGGTTGTGCAAGGAGAATACATTGCTTTGTCTATGTTTGTTTTGCAATGAGATTGCCTTTAGTAATTCCGTTGTCATGCAGGTTCACATTTGTTATAGCTTTCCTTCTGTTGCTGACGGGTGCGGCTCTAAACGATCAACATGGAGAAGAGAATATGTACTTTGGCAACTATTACTGCTACGTTGTAAAACGTGGAGTCTTTGCAGGAGCTGCTGTATTGTCTGTCGCAAGTGTCGCTCTTGGAATTGTGTATTATGTTACGTTGACTTCCACAAAGGACATAAATATTCTTCTAGCACCTTCTGCTCCCAATCATTCCGGCATTGCCATGGGACAACCGCAGTTCCCTCCACAAAACTCTCAAGATCCAGTCTTCGTCCATGAAGATACCTACATGAGACGGCAATTCACTTGAACGCCATGCGCTGCTCAGACTCTAAAGGATCACAGCCAGCGTCCGTATACAGTACCTTAGTCACTTCATCTCTGAAAATCCCGTGTAGGTTCGAAAGACGGAATTCCTAGCCTTTTAGTACATATCTTGAAGCATATGGTGTATTTTTGTGGGTTATTCATGAAAAGATTCAACCACAACAAGACTATTGCTTTCAGGATTTGCATTTGTTGTGCATATGCCCGTAGCTGGTATCTCTCATTCATTTCGCTTCACCTTTTCTCTCCACAACCTTTCAAGTTTCACTTTTTGTTCTACAATTCATTGCTTTTATTGCCTGTTGTTTTACCACATAATTATTGATGTCATGTTCTAGGAGTTCTCCAGCCATATCTTTCGTAACATTGGCTGGTTGTGTGTTCTCTAGAGGTTCAAAGGGTTTATTTGGGTGCCCTGATCTCTAGTTTGTTTGTTCCATGTCTTTCGCAACACTGAATGCCCCTTGTTCTCGGTAAACTGAAATTGTATAGCGAACCAAAAACTAGACAGAGCTGGCTTCTAATAGAAAATGCCTACAAGTGGCTACAAAAGCTCTGAGAGCTGAAATGGCTGCTTCAACTCTGTGTGGAAGAGTATGTCTGTGGGGTTTAGGGGGCAATCTGTTTTTGGTTTTTTTTTTTGGGGGGGGGGGGGGGGGGGTTGTTAGGCCTATTTTCTAGTTTTGAGCATCATGTATGTCTACTTTGGTACGTTGTGGGGGAGTAATGGTCGGACCCTGTGATAATTTGATTTGGATATTGCGGTGTTGAAGATCTTGGATGTGTGATGTGTCTTCTTAATCGGTGTGCTCACCGTTGGATCATGCGGTCCACGATTGTCTGTTTTATTGTTATCATGTTGTGTTTTGTAGTTCGTTCCCATTTCTGTCTCGTTCTTTGCATATTACTTTAAGTTAAGTTACAGGGATATGCTATCTTCTAATTATAATGTGTCTAAGTTTATTAAGTTTGTTGTTAATGTCGACCTTTGTCGTCATGGGAATGAGTCATCTATCATTTATGTTAATGTCGACTTTTGTTGTGGTATAACGAGTCAGAGGGAATGTGTGTAACCTTAACATTATCAATGCAATTCTCCTATTCTACAAAAAAAAACAAAAAAACTCTGTACATCGTATGAATACGGCACTGTTACTTAGATTTTGGTTTATCATTGTGCATAAATCGCGATTCCTTGTCATTCCCACCATTGGATCAAATCCAGTCTGCTTTACCTCACAACCACATTCCCCCCTTTTTCCGCCGGTGGGTGTGGAGAGGTGCGAGTTTGGGAACAAGCGACCTCTCAAAGTATTACAAAAAATAAAAAAATTTGGTGGTATCAGATTGATTTTACTGCTAAAACGCGTACACATTCTCTGTCAATGCCGGTAAGAAAATAGGAGGCAAACCATGTAAAAGCAACATGTATGTGAAAATAACACGAAGAACAAAGGCATCATCCATAGTTGAGGGGAAAAAAATATGCATTTATTATGTTCGTCACAAGGCGTGGCTACATCCAAGGGGGCAAAGGACATGAAAGCTTTTTCTAACTAAAATCACTATACATCATTACTCAAAAGGTAGTTACTCCGTGAGTTCGAGAAACCTAGTTCTGTCTTGGCCGGCATTTTATATACGACGGTATAATTTCGAGGAAATGTCATTGAAAGGAATGAATCAGGCGCCTTTCAGTGTCTATCTTCGCTGTACAACAATGTAACCAAAATCTGTCTTTAAGGTAAAAAAAAAAGTTGCCTTCAACTGTGTATCAATGTAGTCTGTGTATCAAGTATGTTGTGTATAATTTTTGACCGTATGTAGCAAATATGAATGTATTTAAAATCCTTTATCTGATCAACGAATGCGGTTAACGTGAGCAAATGGCTCGTGGTTTGCCTTTGGTGCAGGTTTTGCCACTTCAGGAGTTCCGAAAACATTCCAAAACCTCAGAGTTTCATCTCCTGCTGCAGATGCAACTGTACATCCATCTGGGCTCTGAATTAAGAAACCAAAATAACAAGACAAACAGAAAATCAGAAAAGATGCTAACAAAAGGGAAAAACAAATAAGTGTTTTGAGATATTCTGCTGAAAGGGTAGTTAATACTTCTTCAAATTGATGTACCTGAGTCATGAAAAGAACTCTGGATGTATGACCAGTAAGCTCCGCCATCTTCACCATCGATGGGTACTTCCAAAGAGTGAGCTGATTTTGAGTAAATCCATGAGAGCTAAGCAGCTCACGCTCGTTCTTGTTCCACAGCAGAGCACAAACCTGTGAGCCTGTGTCAACTGAATTCAAGCAAGCACCGGTGTGGGTGTTCCAAAATTTTATGCACCTGTCACCTCCACCTCCACCAGATGCCAGCAAATTACCCTGGAATGGACACCAGGCGAGGGCTTTGACAGCAGCTGTATGGTCTTCCATCCTGTGAAGCCACTGGGTTGCAGAATTGGAGGAGGCCGTGGATCTATCCCATATGTGGAGGAGATTATCGTTTCCCCCGCTAGCCAACTGCTGTCCCGAGGCTGACCATTTTAGCCCACAAACTTCTTGATGATGACCGCTATAGGTTTCAACAATGTGCGCTCTCACTCGCACATCATTGTTGAAGATCTGACCATCCATCCCTCCGGTTGTCAAAATGTGATTGTTCCAGTCCAGGGAACCAACTCGTGATGTATGGCCGCCTCGCAAATTTCTTAGCTGTATGTATGAAGCATACATCATTAGCACAAAATAGTTCCATAGAGCGAAGAAAAAGGTTACACGAACTGGGAAGCAAAAGTGATGAACCAACCTTTTTATTAGCAGTGGAATCCCAAAGCTGGACTTCAGAATTGTTCAAGCCAACAGCAATGTGTCGTCCATCGGGAGCCCACTTGACGCTTGTCACAGGTCCACTTTCCTCATCAAGGGTGACAAGTTCTGAGGTAGCACCATTAGAAGCATCCCATAGATATACTGTGTTTCCAAGAGCAATGGCAAGGACATTGCTGCTGCCCCA
Source organism: Escallonia rubra (assembly GCA_033065855.1). Classification (NCBI taxonomy): domain Eukaryota; kingdom Viridiplantae; phylum Streptophyta; class Magnoliopsida; order Escalloniales; family Escalloniaceae; genus Escallonia; species Escallonia rubra. The sequence goes on from JAVXUO010002486.1 coordinate 424,605, forward strand.
ATCTAATAAATTCAAGTAGTAATCGTCCACCAGATCAGGTGCATCTAATGTCCTTTCAGAAGTCTGTAACAATACCAAACCAAAAAATCTCTTAACATCTTGTAGGACAACACAACACAGCGTCATAACCACCACCAAAGACGACGTCTACTACAGATTTTGGGGAGCTATAATGGACATTTCAAACACCAATCTCAAATTCAACTAATCAACCAATTAGAGGTCTTACCTGAGGAATGTGGCGGCGGGGCTTTGTAGGTTTGGACTGATGAACAGCTGCGGAGAAATCGGGGATGGCCTCGACTGGGGTGGGAGGCTTGTTCTTGAAAGCCAGGATCCGGGTCCGATTCATGTTAAACGTCTCGGCCAACACCTTCCTGTATGCATCCCTCGATGGAGAGCTCACGGCCGGGTTCTCTTTCTCTTTCCTCCCTTCAGTCAGCATGAAATGAGCATAATCGAAATCCATGGCAGATCGGTTCGGTATAAATCTATCCAACTGTTGAATGTACGGTAATTACATGTCAGAAATGCATCAAGATAAATTAAGAATCGCTTACACACAACAAGGCATCCAATTTATTTTGTTAAAGATAAACCTTGGATCAAAACTCAACTTGTCCTCGATTTAACATTATGGGTTTTTTTTTGATTGATTAAGGACTTCGATACAATAGAGAATGCAATGTTGCCCCAAATTTAATCAATAAAAAGCACCAGGAACATGATCAAACCCTATTTAATTGTACCACTACACAAAACCCCTTTTTAAATTTTACAAGAAAAGAGGGAGGTTTTGAGTGATTACGGACAAGGGGGGTATGTAATACTGATCAAGAACAGTTTTCGCAATTCTATAGCAAATAAAACCAATTTCCATAAGAAGTAGTCAATCAAATCCCGAGAAGATGCTTACGTTTTCTCGGGAACCTTTCCTTTGAATAAACTGTTCCTGAAGGGGGTATCGAGATTGTTTATTATTTGACGAAGAGTTTACAGATCCTGCATCCATAACGTTAGCACTAAAAGAAAAACAGAGAGAAAGAGAGAGATCCCTGCAAAAACAGAAGAAAACCCACAAATCCTGCAACACAGATATTGGATCAAAAGAATCTAATAGCAATGAATCAAGCAAAAAGAATATTTTAAAGAGGCGTTAAATCCAAGAGAGTGTTAGAACAGGACTGAAATCGTTCGTTGGCTTAATTGGCCTTCTAAAAGTGTACTCGTTGGACGAAGCTGTGTCACCCAGAGAGAGAGAGATAGAGAGAGAGAGAGAGCAATTGTGGGGATTTGTAGGAAGAAATGGCGGGGTTTATATATCACAAAACTAGGGTTTCTCTGTGTTTTTCTCTTTGCAGATGATGATGCCGGTGGGTGATTCCAACGGCTACTTCATAAGCAACCCTAAAAAGAGCCGTTGTAATTCGCCCTGACGAAAAGGTCCTCCTCGGTCGTTTCGCTATGCAGGGGTACTTTAGTCATTACATCCTAATTGTTGCACTCGTAATGGACATGGGCCCACGTCAAAATCGGCTGGCCCCTTATTGCACCCTATCGTTTTGACGAGTACCAATAACTGCTTGATGATCAAATTTTACCGGCAAATGACCAACGATATGTTGCGGAGTAAATTTTTCGATGCTTTGTGAAGTGTTGTTGGCTTTAATGACTATGTTCAAGGAAATTAAACAAGAGAAACTTAAGGCCCGTACGTTTCTCTCGCTCCACCATGCTCGGTGGCGGTGCGAGATAGTGATGGCTTCTCATTTGCAGGTGTCCAACAAGAATAAGACAAATGATAGGGGGGATCCTGAAATTGCAGAGGCAATAGGCGGGACGAGGCCATCACCTTTGCCTTTGAGATCGGTTTTTAGTAAATTTCGTTCATGTGGAAGGAGCTTCTTCAAATACTATTGCAGCCTTTAAGTCCGTTTTTTTCCCAAATCGAAAGTATCGCAAGTGATCCCAATAATAGCTTAACATGTTATGAGATATCTTTCGTTAAACTTGAATGAAATGATTTGCTTGTCAATTAATTGGCCAGATATTTCAGATTCGCAAATGAGCTTGAGTGTTGGTTGTGAAAAAAACTAAAAGATAAAACTTTACCGTTTAAAAAGAAATGAAGTCGTCGTGTTTCCAGAGACCAAAAAAATAAAATAAAATAAACAAACATGATGCGTAGTGCCAATGTGTCGCAGATGACATCAAGAAATTCAAGTAGTCTCCTTGAGCTCTCGAGAGAGAAACCCACGCCAGCCAACAGTTGCTTAAGCTCTAACTAATAAGGGCCAAGTTTGTAATTGTGTACAATGTACTCCTGACGTACTTACAGATTAAGAAATTTATGACCAGTAGAGTTGCTCTTCTTGTGCTTCATATACAGCAGGAACGTATGCAAAATAATTAGCGCATTGAAAATAACTTGAGAGTTTATAGAACAGAATAAAGATGGCATCCTGATACCAGAAACCCAAAAAATGTGTAAGAAACTCAGTTCAACAGATCAGTACAATAGGTTAGGATGAATCCAGTTGAGAATCGGCTGCATATGAAGAAGAAAATATAGTCTAAAAAGGCAATATTCCAGAAAGTGATGGCCAATAATTATCTGCAGATAAAAAACCGGGGGACATATAGCTTATGCTCCAACATAATAATTGATGGCATGTTCCTCAATTTTCTCGGTTTTCTTTTCAATTGACATAACCCAATAACGATATCCTTACGGTCCAAGCTTCAGAGAGGCAGTTCTGTAAACTTATTTCCAGCATCTCAACTTTCTTTATCACCAGAGGTCACTTTAACGTAACCTTATTGAACAACAGAGCTAATATGGCGAATAGATTTCACCTCGGAGGAGTTCTCCCGTGAAAAACCAAAGCTTCTATCGTATTGACAATGGCATGTGGACTTTGTGTAGCATCAACCTTGAATACCCCTTCAGATTCATCAACCTGAAGCAAATCTAATTGAGATTGCAAGAGTTTAGCTGGCATGAAATGCTTCCCTTCTGCTGCCCTTTTCGCTAGCCGAGCAGCAAGCACCTCGCATCCAACATCCAGCAAAACAAACTTGACCAAGCATACAAAACTACCAGGCTCATAATTTGGATCGGCTGCTCTAAGAGTCTCTCTGTACTGCTTTTGCAGAGCAGAGCATCCAAGAACCACAGTTTTGCCACTGACTAAGCTCGCATTGAGGGCTTCTCGTAGTGTTTCAAGCCATGGTGTACGGTCTTCCTCCGTTAAAGGGATCCCTTTCTGCATCTTTTCTGTTTTACTCTAGACATCATGTTTCAAAATAATGATGATGATAGCAAATTGTAAAGCTAAGTTTTAACGGAGATGAAAGGTAGTACTAACCCACAGCACTAGCTTTTTTTTCACTACCTTTATTCGATTGTGGGTGAAAATCATCAGCATCAAGAAAGCTGCACTTCGTAACTTTGGCGAGCATCTCACCTATTGTCCTGCGGAAGAACGCACAAGTTGTACGAGTATCAGAAGAATATGATTAATAAGCCAGGCAATAAGAACACTATGCAAATGCAAACTCACTCCCCCTTAAGGCACACTTTAGCTCAGCAAACTAGACACAGAAACAAATATAAACTTGCTTATATTGAGCTGTCTCATTAACAATGGCTACTTTCCTTGTGATGATATATTCCTAAAAGGGGTATGAAACAGCTAAGAAAGTTCTGCTAGCTCAAGGATCAACAAAAATTGCTACGGGTCATTTGGGAGAAAAAAGCTTGGGAATTTCCTTGTTGTACAAACTATAACAAGGCATATTAGAAATGCTTCGACAAACTTTTTATTCCAAATTTGAAGTCTTCAACCTCTCTGGGTTGAATAGAGAGACATTGACTGCCATATTTTAATTACGTTTCTAAACAATAAGCTTGTTTTCCTATGCTTCAATTCTTAGATTGGCCAAGTTTTTTCTACTAAAAAACAATTGTAGGCTAAGAATTTAACAATTTTAAATGCCATCTTATTCGTGAAGCTGATAAAAGCATAGAATTGACTGAGTGTGCTGATGACTATAAAATTGTTGATGAACATATTGAGTAATGGTAGACTTTCGAAAGTTCTATCCCAAGACTTGGTTCCAATATAATGTGGCACACGATGGTCCAAATTTTATATGCTGGAAAACGCTATTTGAAATTATTGCACTTTTGTGAGCCAATATTTAATACAACATTCGGGAAAACGAGCACTATTTGGACATTAAGTGACAAGTCAGAGAGAATTAAGAGACTTACGACTTCCCAGCGCCACTGACACCCATAATGACAATAGCTATCCCTGTAAATCAGAAAACAAAAATAGATAATGAAATTAAATTCCGGAAAATAAAGGTAATAAAAATAACAAAACAGAAGAAATCTTAATTTGGGACGAAAAAAATTGTTAGCTTTAACATCAATATGCAGTCAAGGAAAGTAGAGAAAGGCTAAAGATCAGAAGTAACCTTTTTGATGATCAGAAGACATTATCAATCCACGAGCCAGAATTATTAAGCCCTCGCACTAAAAACCTTAGCTTTATAACCCAGCTGAGTTTACCAGTGCTTGCTGAACATAAATCTAGCAGGGAACCACTGACACAGAAGGGCATCATTAACATTTGACTTAGTGTAAGAATCAACCGTTTCTAGGAGTGACATAAATATAAAAAGCCAAACCTAGTCTTCGAGCTTAAACCCATAGTGACTTGTAACTATCAACATGACATCTACTAAACTGTCTGCGACACATCGTGATATTTTGAGCTATAAATATAGGTATTCCTGCGCCATAATGATATCTTATGGTTCAGCTACACCGCCATCACTCATTAGGGCATACTAGTACGCAATTACAGAGAGCCAGCCATTTGTTGACAATAAGGGATTGTATGAATTCAACATATAACCACTTAAGGCAGTTATAGTACAAACTGTTGCATGGAGTGATGTTTAAAACTGAAAGAATCGATATAAAACACTAACTCAACTGTTAAACCCATGTTTGTTTGCCTCCAATGTCAAATACGAAAACAACCAAAACAAGAAGTTTGATGTTTATAATTTATCATCTATAGCGACACAAACAGTGCAGTGCATTATCTGTTCTTGAATAGGCTCCTTACCATAATCAAGACATCAGAATCATGTCCAATCAGCTGAAATTACATTCAACTGCAATCCTAGCTACTGGTTCACATTAATCTAACATAATTTCAGCGTCCTTTGACTTTTTACGAACTTCTTGGATAGACCTGAGCACATAAAGTCATAAACGTCAAATTGAACTCAGATTGCGATTACCAATCTGACGAAAATTGTTTGATGGTAAACACTATTAGTAAAGTTCACATGTCCAAATTCTATTTCCAAAAATCACAAAAAAAGTCAAAGGGAACAAAAATGATGAAACCGAGGGAATATATGAGGAAGTCTTATCAAACTAACCCGTCATTCAAGAACAGTGAGAGAGCTCGGTCAAGCAAAATGATTAAGCATGAAACCCAGTGTGTAATTTCAACTGAAATAAACCAGTAATTACATAGATGATCCTCTGTTAAATGATCATGGTAAGTATATACATTTGGTACGAAGATAACTACCAAATCGAGATTAGGGGCCTTGTGCTTGCTATAAATCAAGATTGGAACGCCGTTGGCCGGCTGATTATCCAAGGCGAGACGACATGAATGACCCCATCAAAACCGCCAATGTTAGGTAGCATGTGACTGAGTTAGTTTTAGTTTTTCTTCAACAGTTTATAAAACTATTGGACGTTTGACAGAGTTCAGTTTTCAAAAAACTGTAAGTAGATACTATAGCTGACGTGAATATCATAGCAAGACGTATAAAAGAATTGGTGCCTGTGAAACTTTGGTGGTTGAATATTTTATGTCTAAACAGGAAAGACAATCAACAAACCCAAGGCAACAAGAACTGCATGCCAAGCATACATACGATTTCATGCAGATCGCGCTCCGGCTCTCAAATTATCAAACACTGCTAGCAAATACAATCGTGAATGAAAATAACACTGCATATTCAGGACTGACAACTTCTTTGTAGCCAACCACAATCGTGAAGCGAAGTAAACATTCAACGGTGCAAGAAAAGTAAACTGCATCACTAACTGAAGAATTATGCACGACCAATCAAGAACGTTCTATAAACCAGCAGGGTATTCAAAATTGGACAACCAACACAGAAAGTAATAAAACCATTGGGGGCCAAGACGCTACACTTGAAAGTTAAGAATTTGAGTAATTCTAGAAGCTTCGTAATCAGTGAATTACAGATAGAAATGAACTTTTGAAACATTTAGAATTGAAATAGTCGAGGAAACTTCAATTCAAATCAATGCTGTTTCAAGCGTTCAACATGCTTAGCAGTTCCTTCGTACCTACCAAAAGGTCAAAATGAATAATGCTTCGGTTGAAACCCCGCCTTGCCTTCTGCTGTTACCGATGGAATGGAGGAGAAGATGAGAGATGAGAGATGTAGGCGGATATTTTGTATTCGATAGAGAGCAGACGGAGGCGGCAGTAGTGCATATGGACTCGGACTGTAATGGACTGCTGTGCTTGGAGGATTTCGTGAAGTTGGTGGACGGCGGCGGGCAGGAAGAGAAGGCAGCCGTTCAAGCAGCCGAATTTCTGTTTTGGGCCTACTTCGTTTGAATTTCTGATGCGGCGAGACAGCAGCGATCAGAACTATGCTCGGCGGCTTATGAGATGGTGGTGGCGGTGGTGGCGCGATGCCGGTGGTGGAAGAGAGAGGGAGATTGGGACAAGTGAGTGGGGAAATTCACAGAGTAAGGCCGTGGATTTGGTTCGCGGCGGAAATGCGATATGGTTGGTGGCTCGGATGCGAGTGATGCTGACTGAGGGTGGAGGAGGGAAGGGTGCTTTGTTATTGAAAAATTCAATAAGGGCAGTCTTGGAATATCATTTAACATAATGTCCGTCGCTTTTCCGTCACATTTGAATTGATTACGGAGTATATCTTAACGAAAGAGAGTATGATGTAAGATAATGGCATACGACAATGTATGAATTACTATAAGTTTTCAAGTTACGAGTAGTTGAATGTTACGAGAATAACAAATCGAAAACAAAATGGGTCTCAAGCATACAACACGAGTAACCTCTTATTGATTTTACTCTGGGAGTTTGTTAAACATATTGCCAAACTCTGCTTAAACATATCTCATTCTTAAAATACTCTATTGCTCTCAAACCCTGATTCTGGACCTTTCGTTTAAATTTTTACGCTGAAAAATTAAAGCGTATTTCAAGTTATACTAAAGAGTACGTGGAGCGAGATCAGCGATCCCAAATATTTTGATTGCCAGAGAATGAAACAACAACACAACTTTCAATCTTGACAAGGTAATATAAGATGTGAAGTTAGAAACTAATAACAAAAAAGAAAAGTAAACTACGAGAGTGAAAATAGATGACAGAAGTTAATTTTTATCTGCTTTGTCCAGCTTACGTATCCTCCGAGTGATACTTCACCTCGAGAAACAAAATAGAGCGATTCCGTATAAAGTTCTCATGCTTGTTTACCGGTATTTGTTGCTAAAATTTTGTTCTTAAGAATTTGATGGTAATAGTGGTAGCTAAAAGTATTTAGGGGCCAAAATCCATGAGGTGCCAATATGTCACAGATGACATTAAAAAAAAATGTTGGGTTGAACTCTAGCAACCCATGTCAGCCTTTAGGTGGGCAAGTACTACAAATAAATCCTAGTCCCTCTCCCCTCCTCTTTCTCTCTTGTTTTGCATTTCAGTGAAGACCCAACATGGAGAGCCCTGCTAATTGATACTCGAGAGATCACCTATTCAATCGGCTGTAAGTATCATTCCATCTATCCTTTCATTCGGGTCCCGAATTTAATTTTCTTGTCGATTAAATTTTTGAAGACCCATTTTTTTTCCCCATCTGTGTCCCGATTGATTTATTGGGTTTTGCTTTGGGAACTTTCAGAATGTAATGGAGACACGCTGCTCCTGGTGTTATATGGGTCTCGTTTGTTAAGGTGGAAAATGGTTTGCCAGAAAAAAAAGGTCGTCTAGAGTGCTGCGGTTTAATCTTATAATGCCAAATAAGCTTGTTTTGGAGACACTAATTGCATTGAACTGCTAAATCAGCACATTTTTTTGTTTTGGAATTCTTATATGTTTAGACCTGTGCTTGTGAAATCCCTTCTAAGGCACCTGTAACTTCATGGCCTAGCAATCAATTCTAGGTTATTTTTAATGTATTAGTTGTGCTTCTTACTCTCCTTTTTTGACACTCCACAGTCCTCTGAACGATGAATTGGGTCAAGGGTTTACGTCGTTTAATTGAATTTCCCAAAGCCAGTGGAGAGATATCAAAATGCAGCACCTCACAGTATTCTGTGGCCAACAAGTGTCGAAATGACATTCTTGATGCTAAAAGGATCTCATTATCCCCTAGGGATATAGATGTGCGCGAAACATTGATCTTAGCAAAAAACATGGTACTGAGGCATAAGTTACGTTGCTCTTCGGAAGGAAATGTCCTAGGGGCAAGACAATATGCGAGGACTTTATCTCGTCAATATGGGCAGAGCTCACAGAATGATCCAGAATTGAGCAGGGATTTCCTAGCACAGCTCTGGCTTTTAGAAAAAAGAATGAACAGGCCCAGAGGAAGACCAAGGCGAGATATAGATGAATATGCAGACTTTGGTGAAACAGACGATATAACTTCGGCGAGGCAACCACCTCCTAGCCAAACTGCCACGGGTAGTCTGAGACCAACATCTGTAGAGGAGGTAAGGCTAGACATTGATTTATATTCTTAATGTGTGTGATTTCGCTGTACTTTTATTTCAAATTCAGCTAACTACCTATTAGTTTTTTTTTTTTTGTGGTTTTCTTGTGGTGGAGGGGGGCTGGGGGCTCCAGGTAGGATACTACAATATTTTGTGGAAAGAAAGTACAAGTGTAATATAGTCGGGGTCCTTTAACTGCTTTGTTGTTTGCGAGCTGTTATTATATGATATGACATTCATTTAATTTTCATTTCTTATAGTCTCAGGTTGCACCTCTACTTGCACGATCTAATTTGTTAATTACGAGGGATATAGAATGGGCCAACCTCATGCTTGGTTTTGAGCAGGTACTCTCTTAAGCCTAACCATCTATGTACTCCATCTGTAGGAGCATTTGATGACAGTCACGTTCCTATCGTCATGATACTTAGACATCGGAAATGCCTCCTATGTTTTTGAAGTTAAGTATTTGTGTAAATTTCCTTTTCCTTTGCGCTCTCACATGAAAGAGTTACTGGCTTGTCTGGTATTGGTTTTTGTTTTGTTTTGTGGGTGTGGGGGTGGGGGTGGGGGGGGGGGGTTGTTTTTATTTGGATGCTTGTGCAGCACAATGCTGATTTAATCCTTATTTTACCGTGAAGTTTAGGCTTTACTTGATCGTGTATTCTTGTAGTTTATGCTTCTAAGACTGCTGCTGATTCAAACACCTTGTTTGTGTTGTTAATCTCAAGGAGCCTTGTTGTGTTTACCTACTGCACAAATTTATCTACTGTAAGTTAAAGACGTTTCTCAAAATACAAGCAGGTTTCTGGAGATGTTCATGTTCATTTATGTTTGTAGTGGTAATACTCCATCAGAAGGCTATCTATTGACTTTGTGGAGTTCGAAGGAAGCTTCAGTTGACATCTTTTACTTGAACTTCTGTTATTATACTTATATTGTTGGGCTCTCTTTGTCTTAATCAAAACCTTGTTTGGTCTTTTGCGCTTCATAGTATTTTCTGCGTCCATAATTGGTGGTCTATTACCCTCACATACATACAAAGATAGAAACAGATTGAAGGACTCATCAGTGAGATAAATTTATTACTTTGTTTATATTGTCAATTGAACTAGTCGACTTCCACAGATTCTTCTTAAAAGATAGAAAATGGAATTGAAAAGACTCGTCAATTTGGCAATAAAGTTTTAGCAAATTAGACACTGTCTGAGTCAACCCAATATTATGTGAATCAAACCCACTTCAGCACAGTACAATGCTGTGATAGGGGCTGGCAGAGTAGCTTCAAGATTTTTATTTCACTAATACACATTTACTCCTCCATTGCGAAATAACTGCTTAACAGAGAAGATGTTTCAAGTGATAATATCTGAGTTACTATATGAGTTCTAGTGGCACTCGGGTAGTTCTTGAGCTATTGCATCGTATTTCTGTATCTTCAATTCCAATCTTGTTTAATAAATGGATATATCTCTTTTTAGGCTTCATTGTTTATCAATTTACCAACAATTACTTCTCATGGAAGTGCAGGCAAACCGATATGCAGTAGTAGATGCCTGCTACCCCCAGTCAGTATGTAGCCTTTCCACTCCTACTTTATGTGACTCATCTTGAACTATTTTTTATCGTATAAAGTTGCTAAGCTATTTCGCCCTTTCAGCCTGTAGGTTTTATTCGTGAAGAGAGTAATGTCATCGCCAGACAGGTTTGCTTTTACATTCCGATTTAAACTTTGTTTTTCACTTTTTCCTCATAATGCGGCTTGTTTATTAGGGACATGGTTATTAAGTGTGGTCTGATTATACTCAATTTAAATTCATAATTTTAATGCTCCACTTTTCGTGGTTTATATGCTTCTTAACAGTTGCTACGGCTAAGGCGTCCTTTTGTCGCTTACATAACTGATGCTTTGGGTAATGAGCTCTTTAGGGTAATACATCTGTACATTCTTTTAAACTACCGGGCAAGATGCTGTCTGCTTTAGTTTCTGAATATAATGCGAATGCTGGGCTAGGATCAACTCATACCTTTTGCTACATCTAGGTTCGGAGGCCCTTTTGGTGGATAACCAGCTCGATTTATGCAGAGATAAATGGCAAGGTATGCTGTTTCCACGTTTCACATCAGTTGACAGTTGTATAAACGTTAATTTAGACCCTCATGTATGCAACCATTTGTGTCCAGGAAGTTGGCGTTGTTCACAGAAGATGGCATCTTTGGAGAAGGATTTATGATTTGTACTTGGGGTAAAGAAATTTCATCAAACAGCCATTATTGTAGTTATGCTTATAAGACTCATAAATATTCGAGGTTATGCATGTTATTCAACAGATCAACATAAATTTAGACCGAGGTGGCTTGGTTTATGCTTAGAAAACTTCCGACTATAGTACCTGAGTTAGAGACACAAAGAGCAGTAGGCTTTTTGTCATGATATGTGAAGCTGGAAATAATAGGCTTTTAATTAAATAGTAGAAAGACATACATCTACCAATTATTATTCAAAGATATGTCTTAGTCAACTTCTAAATTAGTACTTTCTGTAAGTTTTGGTAGGGTAGTAGCGGGAGTAAGTTATGGCCTTATTCTGTACTTCTAAATTAGTAATTTCTGTAAACTTGAACAAAATTTCCAAAGGAAACCGAGGACCTTGAACATAGGAAGAAATATGGACTAAACCTGTTGACATCATTCTTCAAACATGTCATTTACTTATGTATACTTTACTTAGTTGTGATATTCTACCGTTTTCAATTTGCATTATCAACTTCCTTGGCATTTCCTGTGCAATCAAGGTTGTGCATATGACTGCAACAAAATATATTTGTTAAGTAGGAATAAAGTTGCATTTGCGTCAGAATCACCTCAAATAGCATCATTAGTTTATTTTCGAAATTTCATACTGAAGCTACTTTTCTAGCTTTTGTGTGGTGCCGAACCATGTAAGTTTTCTAGTTATACGTTGGCGTCAATATTCACTTTCTGTCTTTTGCTTCTGTAAAACAAAATACTTGTCTTATTTTTGTAGGAATAAACAATTTGCAGTGGTTGAAAATCCTGGCTTTTGGAACTGGACATTTACTTTAAAAGATATTAATGGGGAAGTGCTGGCTCAAATAGATCGTGATTGGAGGGGTTTTGGTTTTGAGGTTGTACTTACATATTAGCAATTAACATGTTTATTTGCTCAGGCTAAGACTTGTACTAATTCTACTTCTCGTTTTATGTTCTTGCTAATTAACTGAAAGTTATTTAATCGGTATAATGCAGATCCTCACTGATGCTGGTCAGTATGTTATCCGATTTGGGACTGCTGATCCTAGTGCCAAGACTGGCCCTGCTAGACTGGTTAAGTACTACACCATATGGTTATATACCTGTATAATATCTCTGTATTAACCCTCATTTATGCTGTTTGCTTTTGTAGATTCAAGAGCTAGAAGTAGCCCGCCCTCTGACTCTGTCAGAAAGAGCAGTAGCTGTTGCACTTGCTGTATCGCTGGATAATGACTATTTTTCAAGGCATGGAGGCTGGTAAGCTAATAGGTACACTCATTTTATTTTTTGGCCAGTGGGACCCTAGTAAAACCTATCACCCAAAATCCACCCATTTGTAAGAAGTTTTTGGACCCTCTTTTCCAAGCGGACTGCTTTTCAAGTTGTTGTGGTACGCTAGTCTTGACCCTTAACTGCAGAAGCTAATATGGAAACCCAGTGCTAAAGCTTTAACTAATATGAGAGTTCCAACTGGATAGGTTGAACGAAGACGTGTTGTTTTTTCACCTTTATAATATTGCTTATTTTGTGCTGCATCATTGAGTTGTTTCCATTTAACTCTTGTCTAATTATACCTCTTGCATCCTATTGATTCAGCTTGCCTTGATGTGTCTTGTGCAAAAGCTATAGGTGATTGGCACCTTAGAATGACATTATTTTTAGAACAACATATTTATAAAGCATGAAGAAGAACTATTCTCAGTTCGACCATGAAGAGAAGTTTTACTTTCTTGATTGGGAATTACCTGTGCAACTGCATGGTTAATTATCTGTGCAAATTTTGTTTTTGCACGATACCATATTATTTTAATGGTTATTTACTTGATTGTGTGCAAATTGGCGGACTTGAAAGCACCCATCTGAAAGTACTCCCCATCAAGTCAACGATTTTGGCGGAGGTGAAGGCTGGAGTGCCCACTTTTACTTTACAGTGGGACATCAAACTCATGAAAAGCACAAATTCTCATAATTTTACATCAACTAATACGTAAAAACAAACCAGAAAGTTTTCTGAGTGGTATATAGGGAAGCAATGCGAAATGGTCGAGTTTGGCGGATTTCGTCCTTGGAGCAGGAATGAATGAGAGAGAGAGCGCAGCTTTGGGTCTTGTTTGTATGTGCAAATATCTGTGTTTTGTGGCTAATTTCATCTCATTTTTTTTCCAGGGGCCTCCCCTTTATTGCGATGGAGGAATAAAATATCAAGTTGCAGTACACTGGCCAAGCAATTACACACGTCTAATGTGTTTGGAGGGATGTACATTGACCAAGCAATTTTAAGATTCCATGATGGTGTTGTACAGATCTTTATTTCGCTCAAAACTGAAGACGAGGTGCGGCAATCTGTAGTTGTCGCGCTGCCCATACGAAGAGGCATTTGTGTAAGCTTTAATGTTGATGAAAATGATAGGATTGTGAAGTTAAGAGAAGCAATACAGTCGATAGAAAGCTCAGTTTGCACGTATTTGTGCTAGTGTATCTCTGACTGCGTCCCAGTTTACTTGAATTCACTTCAAGGTTGACATACTTGTTTTATCAGAGATTGGGACTACCTTTTATGGTATCATGATTCTTAGTTTAATTCATGGATTGCATTCCCGGCCCATGATTATCACTTGAGAAAATGAACAAGGACAATAATGAACAGGGAAACCTATGGGAATTCACATTCTCATTAAACCGATTCATGGAAAATTGTTGTTTTACACATCCATTTATGGGACCAAAGAATGTTGCCGACCAAATAAATGGTTTAATTGTACAGAAGAATGAGGAATATGATAACTCAATTTTCACCAGACAAAGAAGAATGAAGAATGAAGGAATATGATAACTCAATTTTCACCAGACAGAGACAGCAGCAACTGAACCGTTGTTGAATGAGAAAAATTATGCGGAAGTGTCATGAGAGGTTCATCCCCGCACAGCTTACGCACTGCCTTTCCTAATGCGTAACCCAAAGCTCGTCCAACAGGAATAGCCACGGCATTCCCCACTTGACTGTACCTGCGGAGGGGTATAAAGGAGTCAAGTACAAGCAAGAAACTTGTCAGGGCTACCCCAGCATTCACAGTGTCGCCATGGTGTAGTCATTTCTTCCCCTCACTGAAAAACAATAAGCAGTAAAATTTCGAGCAGGTTCCAAGAAAGAATCACTTATCATTGCAGCTTACAAGTACGTTAAACTTGTCCTCCACGTAAATAGTATTATTAGACATGGTTAGTTTGTTGATTAGCTTTCTGCTCTTTTTAAGTTCATATGGCTCTTCCTAAGCCCAGGGACATCAACTTTGCACTTGCACCACACCACGAAATCATAAAAACAAAGTGTAAAGAGGATCTTGAAATTGTACCTTTCCTTTACATCCCCAGAGAACGCAAAAAAGTCGTGAAATCCTTGTAACCTTGCACACTCACGTATAGTAAGGACTCTATCCTGCTCAGGATGTAAAATTGCCTGCAGATACAAACTCGGCTAAAAATATACCTATCAGGAGTGATTAGTGAAGGAAATCTGTGATGAGGCTACCTGTGAGTGAGCATCTGGTTTACACAACAAAGTTGGCACTGTCTCATCCCACCACAGCCGTCCAAAAGGTCTGCATTTTTTAAGGGTAAAAGGGAGGGGAAACTCGTGAAAAAACTATGGGAGAACCTGTACTTATAACGCTTCAGTCAATTTACTCCTACCTTTTAGACTTCCCGTCACAAAAATTTATTGCCCAATCTGGTACCTTTGGCACAAAACAAACAAAATGTAACAACATTTACATATCTTGCACAAACCTGTTGAAAAGGATAACACAAACTGAAGCTGTTGAAAACAATAACAGAAAGTGAGAACCTTCTTTTATTATATTTTCCTAAGAAAGAGTACATCATGGTTAAAAGGTGTGAAAAACTCAACTATGTACTGTCAGATAGATCTTATAGATCAAAGTGTTTTGACTCAATAGTCGAAACATTTTGAATTTAGGCTAAAAATTCTCGACTTTGCTGTGGACACCAAAAAAGACTCGGAAGGGGTGAGCCTTGGGGGGAAGTGATATACGTGTTGCTCCATTATGACTGAAGGGCAAAGATTCGAAAGCAAGGAATCCCCTCCTCAAAATTTGCAGGTGTCTTGTGCACAGGTCCAACTTTTTTGAAAAGCCCAACAACCTTTATCATATTTTTCATATATCGATGCTTTGGCTCACTAAGGAACTTCTTTAAACATTCACATAAACCTCTTATGCTATTTGGTTGGTCCCCTTCTGTGTAATATGGCCTAACTTAAATTTTGAAGAGTGTGTGGAACATTACAAATATGGCAGGGAATAGCAGAATTCTAAAAAAGCTCAGTGGGGCCACGGCCCCCTAGGTAGCACGGACACGGACACCGTGTCCGACACCGACACCGACCGGGACACCGGACACCGCAATTTTCAAAAAACCAGATTTTGGACACCGCAGGACACCGCTGAATATATATATATATATATATATATATATATATATATATATATATACACACACACACACACACACACATACACACATCTCAATTGGAGCAACTAAATTTCGTTCAAAATGGATGAGAAAGAAAGCAAGTAACAATGAAATAGTCTCAACAGTAACAAGAAAAAAGGTCGGCAACAAGAAAGCAGTTGAATGTCTCAACAGTACCAAAATTAGAGTCTCAACAATAATAAGAGAGAAGGAAAAAAGACATGAGACCAAAGGTACGAAGGAGAGGTTTTATATAGTCAGATGGTCTGTAAATGAGGTCGGAAATGTTGACCTATCTTACTCTAGACTGGCAAGCTTAGATGCTTTAGGCAACAAAAAGAAAGAAAAGACAAAGAGATGAGAGATAAAGAAGAAGGTACCTTTTGTTGGGTCGATCTGATTAAGGTTTGGCCTAAAAGTTCATTTCTAAAAAAATCCCAGATTTATCCCTCAAATAAATTTGAAATATTGTATTTTGGCCCCATACGAGTGCACATTTCTTCACAAGGTGTACGATACTTCTTAAAGAGGTGTCCGACACGTCTTCAAGAGGTGTCCGACACGGTGTCCGGTAATTAAAAAATAAATAAATAAATAAATTCGGACACCGCTGAGAGGTGTCGGACACGTGTCCGGAGGTGTCGGTGAGGTGTCGGTAAGTGTCGGACACCATACCTCGTCCTATAAGAGGTGTCGGTGCTTCCTAGACGGCCCCAGAAGAGGTTATTAAACATTAGGATAAAGTTGATGAAAATCTTTGATCAGGATGGGCAAAAACAACAATTCTGAAGTATATATATGAAACATTTTAAACATGGCCAGGCATGGAATAGGTCTAGGAAACTTCAAGTAGGCCAGGACACTGACGGGATTATTGGGGAAGAAAAAATGCTTATCATTTTTTCCAGTTAAACAAAGAGAAATGTTCGAGCCCCAGATCCAGCTCCAGCTCCATGTTACCAACCTATTGTGTGGGCACCTGGCACAGGCGTGCGAATGGGAATATAGGCATTGGACCACACAACGGGTTTGGCGTGTTATGCCACAACCTAATGCACTGAGCTTTGCACTGACCCTAACATTGCCTAGACACTGGGAGAATCTATTAGCAAAAGAAGTGGGGGGGTCTCATTTAGGTATAGCCGCGCATATTTGTGTGGGAATGTCATTGGGTCCATGACACGTGGAATCAAAGCCAGACCCACTTTTATAGCGGAATGTTAGACGAGCAGCAGCAATAGGCAGTGCGTTTGAAACCTCGTTGATGGTAGGGTGTGAAGAAGTCACAAAGAGCCGTTGTAGCATGCGGGGTGCAAGCGTATGACGAGACTTGGCAGAGTTGTTCCATGCCCCATGCGAGGGCATCAGGAATTGGGTGTGGCAGCTGTCATGGACTCATTGTGTGAGCGCCTACTGCAGGGGTGCGCATGGGGATATAGGCATTGAATCACCAATGGCCCTGGCATGTAATGCCACAGCCTAATGCACTGGACTTCTCACCGATTCTAATATTGTCTGGGAAAAGGGCCTGAAGACCTCATTTAGGTATACTCAATCTTATTTGCATGAGGATGTCCCTGGGTCCATGACATCCAGCTCCAAATCCCACACCTCTTTCTTGAATAAAAGAAACAGCTAAACAAGTAGTCCTTCACATATCTATGCATTACTCACAGACTCCGAACTTAAAAAAACAAGTCTTATCATCGTCGTCTTCATCCAAATCTTATTTCCAAACTAGATGGGGTCAGCTACGTGAATCCTTTTCTTCCACTCCCCCTATCAAAGCACGCGTTCAGATAAATTCCTAGAAATCAAGCCTATTGTCACTTCTTCTACCACAAGTTAGTCTCGTTTTACCCAACAACTTGGCACAGATCACTTCTTACATTGGCATCAAAAGGCCAACGTTGGATATGACCAAGCCATCTCCACTGATGTTCTCTCGTCTTTCTCTCAAGTGGTGTCCTCTTTTCTAACTCTATCCCTCGTGTGGCCACACATCTACCTAAACACTCACATTTTGGCCTCCTCATCTTATGTATGGTGCTTCTTTACTTTCCAACATTTTGAACCATATGACATTGCAGGCCTCACTATTGTCCTATAAACTTGAGAGATATACTACAATCACACATCACCCAATTAGCAGACGTCCACTTTAGCTAAACCCATTGTTATTTTATGCGCAACATCCTTGACAAGCTCTCCCTCCTAGTGTATTATTGATCTAAGATATCTAAGGAAAGTTTTCTTAGGTACTTAATGATCATCCATAGTTACTCTTCCTCCCGAGAGATCCTTCAAAGTAACTCCGTCTTAGTCCTGCTTAACTTAACACCTTTGGATTCTAAAATACTTCTGCATAACTCTAGCTGAAAGATTAGTCCTACTCTACTCTCATCAGTTACAACGTCTATTCTTACTCTGGTTTCCATAACTCTAGCTTAAGTTTTGCAAACAAATTAGGAAAAAATAGCGATAGGCGTTTGCCCATTGCGAATCTTACATCAGTTCTCCACTCTTTGTTTCTTATGTGGCAATTTGGTATCAAAATATCATTTTTTACTATTTTCCATCACTTACAATTATCAAGATAACTGTGTAGTACACTTATTTTGTCACTTCAAGATTCACAAAAATTGAAACCTCAAAGAAAAATAATGAGGATCCAAGTAATAAAATGCTAGTTCAGAAAATCCTTAGGCATTTGCTAATGAGATAGTCGACCAACTAGCAATTAATGCTTATTATGACAATTTTACGAGGTAAAGCCTTACCCAAGAGGATTCATTAATGTCAAGTATCCTTATCTAGCACTTCGGCTATGTATTTGACGAGCCAATATGGATATGTAATAATAGGCAAACTCTCTTGATTTTCCTTTTATCGCGTGGTTCCTCAGTATGAACACATTTGGACTTGGCCCTACGCTATGCCCCAGCAACCTTGCCACAAGTCACAAGTCACAAACTACTATACATACACATGCTAGTACGTCAGCCCAAGCAGACCGTTCATAAAAGCATAGTTATGAATACCGAACCTGAGTGCGTACCATTTTTCTCCGTGAAATGATACATACCGGTACTGGGACTATCTCAGTACTGTCTCGAATTCTTCATCAATTAAATACATATATAATACTTATTCATTAGCAAACTAAATATATATCCATATATTTTCTTCCTCATAGTTCCTTTAGAATAAATTGTTTATATTTATAGAGCTTGAATTACCTCATTTTTCAACTAAGTTGCCTATTCCCAAAATGCTATTTATTCTCATAAGTGACATTAGGAATAAATAGCTCATTCAATTAAATTACCTCCTCTAAAATGATCCCCTTTTTCAACTGTTTCATTAGCGAATTCTTAAACAAGAAAAAGTTGTTTGTTCAACAATAACGTCTTTGGATTCAAGAATAAATTGTTTTTGTATCTGTGTACATTATATAGATGGAAGAATATTTTGAAAGTTTTCAACTATGAAGTAAATCAAAGCTAAGAGGAAAGTAAAAGCAAACTGAAAATTATGATTATAAGAATTTGAAAATTGTAATGAATATTGTAGTGAATATTGTGAGGAAAGTGTTATAGCCGGGCTTCGACCGATGTAATAGTATCTAGTTTTTTTTCAATTTAGTCTTTATATGGTCAATTTATTAAATTTTCCTACAGAATTTGTAATACATTTTTTAAAGAATCAGTACTAAACACAATATCTCAGCCGGTACGCACTTCTCGGCCGGTACAACCAGTACAGAACGGTATTTGAGGGTACGAAATATAACAGATACCGTACCAGTAAAGACAAAAGTGGTACATATAAACCGGTATCGGTACGGTATTGATAACTATGCATAAAAGTATTTGAAATAACAAGCCATGCCTCGATTACAGGAGTCTGCCTCTCTCTAACAATATTTCGGCCAGTAAACCCCACACTGAATGTCGAGAAAAATCTAATAAGAGCCAAGATAGGTGCGATTTGAGTTCTTAGGCAACTACAAGAGACCTCTCTACCCAATGAACACGGAACTCAGTTCCGCCGGCCTATTCCAGTGTCACAAAATTTGGAATCACTATGCTGCCATTCATAATTTTCTTCAGAATTTGAACTGGAAGAAAAAGTATTCACTGCTTTTGTGGCAAAAGGAGCTACAAACTCATATATATTAACCTGACATGAAAGTCTGGTCACTAGAAGGTCTTACCCATGGGCTTCCAGATGGCATCAATGTCGGGCCATCTGTACGTCGTACTACATTGTCAGCTCCAACAACAACACCGGGGAGGTCTCTAAAATTTGCTCCCTGTAGAAGAGAGAAGTTGAAAATAACAAAATCAGTGAAAAATTAAGTGGCGAGTTAATGTACATAGCTACTTTTGTATCAACCTTTCTTTTTGGGATCCGACAGACACGCAAATAGTCATCCTCACTTAACGGAAGAGGCCGATGATCATACAGTACAGACTCTTCAAATTGCTCCATAAAACCAGAAGCAGATCCCATCATATCTAGAGATGAGAAAATGATGTTTGTCAAATCTCCACTATGAGCAATGCTGATGTACATTCTAGATAAGGTGACTTAAGCTAGAAAAGTGACGACATTGAGCCTACAACATAAGTAGGGTTATCTGTATATGAATTTTTTACGCCACCTTTTATACAACAACATTGCAGAACAATTCCAGTTATGCAATTTTCTGCAGACCTCAAACCATGATGAAGTAATTATAAAAATAATGATAGGAGGAGAGTTTGAATCATGTCAAGCTACTCAAGTTTTGCTGGAATTCGGCTCACAAGAAGCCATGCTTAAACTAATTCGATAACAAAGAACCTGTGTTTGCATGGACTGGGTGTGAATGTCATGTGGGTATTCATCTAAGTCCTAAGTCAAAAATCCAACAACACAGCAATGAACTTAATATAGTGTATTACGTCACAGACACTCTTCAAAGTGTAAATTTTCACTTGTCTTAAAGCACTTATAAGTAAGACAAAACATGGGAGAAATTACTCATTACCTTGTCAAACAAAGTAGATAATTGCTGCTATACTCGGCGCTATTGGGGTTTGGTGTAATATTCCCAGTCACATGAGGTTTGAAAAATTAGTCTCCAAAATGCCAATTTTTTTCCGTCCACTAATTACTAGAAAATGAACAATGACTACAATAACCTTCTAATATCCAATTATTATCAAGTTTGAACAACACGAAGTTCTGTTTCCTTAAAAACTGATTTTGCTTTTTACCAATCTCTACCCTGACTCACAATTACCATCTGCACCCGAGCTGATCCATGCCACATAATTACCCATGCCGTCTTCATCCTGATACTCATATCCTCCCTCCTCCTCTCCCCCCCAAATCTCTCTCCCTCTCTCTCTGCAACAAGCAACCATTACCACCACCATTGATCCATAACTAGCGAGCCACGCCAACTTCAACTGAGATTTAGTTCTCTCTACACACGCACCATATGGACAACTTCTTCGTATGAAGTTCTCTCTCCTTCATAATATAATAAAATGCGAAGATTTCAGATGGCCTTAATTTTGGTCGGCAAATGCAATCTGAAGCACAAGAAAATCAATGAGAATTCAATTGCAGATTGTCAAAACGGATTGAACGGAGGAGAGTAAGGGGATGAAGAGATTGAGCAAAATTTTGCTAGTGGCTATCTTGTGGCAATGGACTCGACTGGATGTGTTGATGTTACAGTACATAAAGATGTCAATGACCAGTCCATTAACCTGAGCATCAACTCTATTGGGATCCCATTTCCGTTTAATATACCTCTCCTGGCCGAGTGCAATTCGTCTAAACCTCAATAGGCCCGAGTGTAATTAACCCTTATGTCAAATGGACACAGCATGAAAGGAAATTGCTAATGGATTTTTTCCTCTCTTATTTTTATTTTTCCTCTAGTCTTTTTGAAATAATAAACTAAAACTACACTGATGCATTGATCATAATCAAGATGTGTTGATTCCAGAATGCAACTCACCGGATTTTGTAGCTCTTATATATTTTTGGAACTCAGTTTCTGGTTCTCTTCTGAATGATATCTTGTCAAGAATCTCAGAATTTGTTACCTGGAAGTAGCAAATTTTACACGAATACAATTTTAGCACAAGATTAACTAAACGTTCATAGCCAACAAAAAAAGAAGAGTGAGTACCGGAGGAAGATCAGAGATCGCGTCACTGATAATAATAGCTTTCTCTTGATCTCGGGGTTGCCCTTCGTCATATGCAACAACGTTACGCTGCAAGATAAAACGAAGTTAGGAAAGGAAACCAAATTAACAAGTTAAACTCAATGATGACTGATAAAACACTATAAGCACCTCAAACTCACTTGGAGCCCCGTATTTCAAGACCACATCATGTGTAGGAAGTGGAAACTGCGGCAATTTCTGTAACCAATATGATAATCATTCACAAGTTTATTAATCAAATAATGCCATACATTTAGTAGAAGAGTACTTGCCTCTTGGCGATGAGCACCCCACAGGAAAACACGCAAGCGGAATTGAGGAAGACCATAACAACCAGCAGCCATTATACCGAGCCTTGCTTGGTAATCCATTCGAACCAAACGACTTAAAGCATATCTTCCAAGACAACCCTTAGCAAACCTCAAGATATCAACCACATTTTCCATTAGAACGTACTTTGGCCTTAAGAAGTTGATGATATCCATGAAAACTACAATTTGATGATTTCTTTCATCCTCCAACGGAGAATCAACATTTCTAAATCGGTTGTAACCGCTTATCCCCTGACATGGAGGGCCCCCGCAGATAACATCGACATCTCCCTGCAGCATCAACACTTCCAAAACTAAATATCTATGGAACAAACTAAAATGCAACACAAACATTGAAAGTTTAACACAAAATCAAGCAGCCAATAGTAATATTATCTTTACTATCACACAAGAAAATCTTACTGGTCGCGGCAATATTTTTGCTTTCAACCCTTTTAGCACGAATTCTCGTATCCGGTCTTGGCATTTGCTAAGGAAGAAAAAGTTAAATATATAAAAGAAGCCAAACACAACAAAGCAAGAGAAATGGTAGAATAGCACACCTTAACTCCTCAATTGCCTCCCATGTATCATCGCTTGGACCATATCCGGACCAGCGCACCTGAAAAAAGTAGGAAGATAGTATGAGCTGCAGTTTCAATGAGAAATGAAAATAAAGAAGACCTTACAATCAACAAAAATAGAGGGGCACGCTATTACAGGCAGCCAAAAATTCACTATAGCACATAATTAGATGAAACTAATGATACTGTCCTTCCAAGAAAACAGTTTGTGCAAATTCCTATGAAAATGTGCACACATTAACCATCATTTTCATGAGTGGCATGCAATGGACATTGTGTTTACCTATATTACCCTCGAAACTGAAAGCTAAAGAAACAATTTGTCTCAATATTTTGTCAAAGTAAGTTTCAGAATAAAGGAGGGTCATAAAAAGGACAAAGGAATATATTCAAGTCCTAAAGTCCACTATTAGATATGTATACCCGAAATTTAAGTCTGCGGGTGCTTGTTTCAGAAGTGATCCCATAACATATATCAACTAGGCTTGCAACTTCATATTCACCCATTGGATTTTGGTAATTAGTTTTTGAATCTGCATCCTTGTCAGCTACTCTCATTACTCTAGAATTTCGTTCGCGCGTGTTTACATCCCTGGGTGCATACCGTTTGCAAAGTTTGTCCCATTCCTTTAATAGGTCAAGGAAATCCTCTGCAGATTCATTCCTAACCTGTAAAAACAAGCATGGCATCACTATGCCTGCACGGTATGCAGCAGGAACATGGAATGCCTCCAATGAAAGAGATGAATTACAAACTTGTGTCTCTGGATGGTTTAACTTCAGGCTTTCACATGCATATTTGTCGATTTCCACAGCCCATTTCTATGAAAAGGTAAAGGAAGTAAGTTATTCGCTGACGCAAAAATCGAAGGGGCGTTTATATAATGTAACACGCATAGAAGGGAAAGCTAACTCATTTGTTTACCGTCAGTAGATCTACACCAGAAACTTTGGCACCGAGGCTCAATCCCGTCGACATTCCACCACAACCTGAATACACATCTAGTAAAGCTAGCTCTGACTTGTAAGGTAAATGACTAGATATTCCCTCGAATTTAGGTTTGGTGCCATCTGTATGAACTACCTTCATGTTGGGAGATGAGGACATTTTATAACTATCTGCAAAATTATCTAGGCCGATCAAGAAATTAGTAAGATATTGGTGGAGTTTTGAGATATGGATTTTAGTCCGAACTTCAGTTTCAATACCATAGTGACAAGGAACAAAATTGTAACACTCAAAATTGTAAAAGAGTAACTAAATATCACACGAGGCGAAATAAAGCACTTTAAGCAAGCAATTCAATTATCAAAGGCGAGATATTTTATTCTTCAGTACCGAAGTGATTCCTTGGTTTGGGCCGAAGAAGCAATGTAAAATAAAATAAATGGAACAGCTAGAGAATGCCAGGATATGTTCACAACAGAGAAATTGATAAGGACGTCACCCAGGTGCGCTTTTAAGGTACAGTGGAATTGTAATGTCCTCCCAAGTTCAAGAAAAAACTTTGCAGGGCGACGGTGAGGGCAACAATGTTATGACGTTTGGGACAAGAGGGAACTAAGAAGTATATTCACATAAAATATGTAACCAAAGTGCGGATGCTTAACAGACACTAAATGATGAAATTAGAAATGAGGGTATCCACAAGAGGGTAAGTGTGACACTCATTGTGGAAAAGACAAGGGAATGTCGCTTCAAGTAAATTAGCGGTGAAGAAAAGTCATTTGTATCAAGTTACTAGGGTTAGACGAGGTAGGGGTAGACACAGAATAACATGGGCAAAAGGTGAGAAAATACTTCATTACTAGGAGAAGATGTGCTTGAATATAGGAGAACGGAGATAAGGGATTCATGAAGCCGATCTCAACTAGTTTGCAGTTGGGCTGAAATGACCATGAAGATGATAGTAATAGCACTTGACACTTGATTTGACACACCAAATCTCCACTTACCGGTTAACAATGTTGAAAATGTCGAGTAGTCAACTGAGTACTTCATATCGTAATAGAAATCACAAGGCGGGATACGTCTTGCTTTCGAGTTTACCTGCAGAACACAAGAAATTACCAACAAGGCATACAAATTATACAAGAAAGTAACATTTTAGAAACTTTTTAGAGAAAATGTAAACAAAATAGAAGTATGAAACTGAAAGCATTAACTCATAACTTACATCTGGTATTATTGTTATTTGCACCACCTTTACTTTTGAAACAATGCAATCTAATAAGTTGTCATTTGTTAAAGTAGAATAGAATAGACGCTTCTTGTCATGAGTTGTCACTTGATCTCCCATTACCTGAATAGAATGCATAAATAACTAAGCATACACGGGCTAAAGAATTGCCCTAAAGTCCCCAAATGAAAATGTTTTATCACCGTATCCTCGGCTCTGAAGAACCATTGAACCCTAAAATAATCTTCGTTGTCCGTTGTCTTAAAGAATTCGAGAATCTTGCCAACAAAATTCTGAGCCCCTACCTTACCCTGAAAGAAAAAATGACAGATAACCATTAGCGTACTTTTATACAGCTAAATATTGCTAACTTCCTAGAGACGGTTTATAAAGAAAGGTTAAGAGATCAATATAAGATCACATTTTGTGCTATGCACGTATTCTGGAAATGGATGTACAGTTTTCACATGTTACTAGCTTTTTCGAGTTCTAAGGTAGTACAAAAGGAGTGACGAGGCTTTATTCTAGCTTGCATCTGTCTAGACTGAAGGCAGAGACAAAACATGTTAAATTTTTTATCATGCAACTTAGAGTGGCTTCTTGACTACTTCTTTGGAAGAACTTTGCTTAGTTCTTCCATTGGCTTCTTCCTTCAATTTTTGCATTTTTGAAAAGTCACTTGCTTTATTCTTGGACATGCTTTATCCTTCCCGGATAGCTTCACCCATATGTCGTCTTTGTCAAATTAAGCCATTATTTCCAATTGATTGGGATTTAGCTATTAAAGATCTTTGATGTTCCACAGTGATATGATAAATCTCAACCGTTCATGGGTCAAGATTGAAAACAGGTGAGATCTAAGTGGGTTTTAATATCAAGAATTAAAGAGTGCCTTTTTCATAAAATAGTGCACATCGAGAGTGAAGGATTGTATTTATTACTGTTGGACCTCAGACGATCTATCTTCCGATTATATTCAATGATTGACTAGCCTCTCTTTTGTTTTCACTTAGCCCTTAAAACGTGGCGTCTGGCATATAAACGCCAGATGCATTCCACATGAAAAAGTGACTGAAGGTGGGAAACTCCTTTGATCTCAATGTTCTTGGTGTGTCATACGTGAAAGGCCTCATTCATACATACTTAGTATGCTGCACTTCCCTTGAGATGAACAAAAACAGTTTGTTTCTTTACACTACATAGTTTCCATCTCAATGGTACATAATGAACTAAATATATCCATGACTCGCATGCGAGTACCGGTCATTTTTGTCATTTCAAAAGTACTAAATGTAAATCACGTGAACTATCAATAGGTGATCATCTTCTCACCATCACGTCATTTGGCATCAGTATGGCCATAAATCACCAACAGTTTCTTCACTATTATTCCTTTTCAAGATATAATGAAGTCCAAATGTCAGTGTAGTGTATAGCAGGGATTATCTTTTCTTTCAAAACTAGGAACAAATTCCTCTTCTAGAAACTACCAAAAAAAGACCTTGTTGCTTCACACATGAGAAGGCAGACATGATGCAGGACAAACCTTACTAACGAGATATAAGGCTGTCCTTCAAGCTGGTATAATGGGATAGGGCTTAGATTTATAGTGTTTGTGATTAAGAACCTAGAGTTAGGGTTCATAACTTAAGAGGATATTTTTTCGAGACAGTTTAGGGTGCTGTGAACAGTACGCGTCTAGCATGAAAACCTAATTCTTTGATAAATGCATTGCACTCTGACTGTCACACTGTAACAAAACACCACGCTGCTTGAAGCCAAGCTCCTCTACTAGTTCCTTCAACCACAATGCCTCCTTAGCCGCCTCTGTCAATGCCATGTACTCTGCCTCCGTAGTTGACAATGTTATAGTAGAATGTAACACTGATTTCCAACATATCGGCCCTCCATAAAATGTGAAAATATATCCAGTCGTGGACTTCTTGGAATCCAAGTCCTCAGCATAATCAGAATCCACAAAGCCAAAACCTCACCTCTTGCCCCATCACGATCAAACATGATGCTAAAGTTAGTCGAACCTACTAGGTACCAGAAGATCCACTTCACTGCATCCCAATACTTTTTTCCTGGATTTCTCATATACCTGCTGACCATAGTAACTGCATGTGAGATGTCAGGTCTGGTACACACCATGGAATACATAAGACAATCAACTGCATTTGCGTACGGTACTCGAGACATATACTCAACATCTTGCTTTGTATTAGGACAAAATTGCGAGGATAACTGAAAACGAGCTCCGAATGGTGTACTAATTGGTTTAACGTTGAGCATACTAAATCTCTCCAGTACTTTTTCAATATAACATTTCTGAGTTACCAACAACTTTTTTGCCTTTTGGTTTATGAATCTCCATACATAGGATCTTCTTGGCAGAACCAAGATCCTTCATATCAAACTCCCTACTCAACAATTTCTTCAAGTGCAGAGTATGAGACTCACTCTTAGCAACAATCAACATTTCATCCACATACAATGTAAGCAACAACAATGAACCATCATCAAGGCCTTGATAATACACACAACAATCATACTCACAGCGAGAGTAACCATGAGTTACCATGAATGTGTTGAATCACTTGTACCACTGCCAAGGAGACTGCTTCAAACCATATAAGGACTTTTTCAGCTAGCACACATAGTCCTTCTTTTCAGGTTCAATAAATCCCTCGAGTTGTTGGATTTAGATCCTCTCCTCCAAATCACCATGGCGGAAAGTTATCTTCACATCAAGCTGCTCCAACTCCATATTATGCGCTGCTACAATGGGCAAAATCAATCTGATAGAAGTGTGCTTTACCACTGGCGAAAAGATCTCATTATAATCAATTCCCTCTCTTTGAGAATACCCTTTTGCCACCAACCGTGCAATGTATTTCTGATCTTCCTTTTTCCTGTAAACCCACTTGTATCCAATAGCCTTCACACCTTTTGAAAGTTTAACTAATTCCCAAGTTTGATTCTTTTGTAGAGATTCCATCTCCTCATCCATTGCTGTCAACCACGAGTTACCATCCTCTGCTTTGACAGCCCCGTTGTAACTGGTAAAATCTCCACTTCCCACGATTAGTGCAAACGGGACCATGTCCTCAAAACCATACCTTTGAGTTGGTTTCTTGGTACGTGGCTCTTTATCTCTGACTAGATTCCAAAAATCACTAGGATGCTCCTGTAGATACATCTGTAGACTCATCAGCTGATTTTGTCCTCTGCTCATGCCACTCTATCTCTACTGTGTTACCCTACCTCTCGCTAGAAGTTGCATCCGTATTCAACATTTGTGCTTCATTGAATACCATATCTCTATTGATCACCTTCTTCTTGGCCACTGGATCCTATAACATGTATCCTTTTACTCCTACCTCATACCCAAGGAATATACATTCTTTTGACTTAGAATTAAGTTTGGATCGTTCTTCATTCTGAAGGTGAGCAAACGCAGGAGAACCAAAAATTAACTTATTTACCAGACCATACCTCCTCGGGAACTCGGTGATTAATGGCAGATGATGGAGAACGATTGATCAAGTAACAAGCTGTGTTAACAGCTTCAACCTAGAAACTCTTAGGCAAATCTGTATTCGACCTCATGCATCTAGCTCGCTCCAGTAAGGTTCTCTTCATCCTTTCGGCAACCCCATTCTGCTCTGGAGTCCTCTTCACTGAAAAGTGTATGATGATACCCTCATATTTGCAAAACTGCAGAAACTCCTCATCCTTGTACTCCATGCCATTATCTGATCTGAAGTACTTAAGCTTCTTACCCGTCTTATTTTCAACTCCAGCCTTCCATTGCTTAAACACGTTAAAAACTTCAGACTTATGCTTCATAAAGTACACCCATACTTTCCTTGAGAAGTCATCCACAAATGTGACAAAGTAACGAGCTCTCCCATTTGAGACATGCTTGATTGGTCCCCATACATCCAAATGCACATAGTTCAGAACCCATTTATTAGTATGAGAAGCAGCTTTGAAACTAACTTGTTTCTGCTTCCCAAACACACAAAATTTACAGAAGTCCAGCTTGCATGATTTCACTCTCTACAGCAACTTGCGCTTGTAAAGTTCCAGCATACCTCCCTCGCTCAAGTGCCCCAGCCGTTTGTGCCATAACTCAGAGTTATCATTGCTAGAACCTACATGAGTTGATACTGAACTTGCATGTCCTCCGCTACATTCGCTCCACTCACTCCGCTCCGGACAGCTCGCCCTAAACCTTCTATCTTTAGGCATAAATACAAGACATATATCAACAAGTTGTATACGAAAAATGCTACCGATGTGGTATGAAAATTTGTCACTATAGTAACTTATTGGCCGCAACTGAAAAATAGCCGTTGGAAAGAAAGAAAATTGGAACTTCCATTTTTAGTACTCTCTATTCTTTCTCGTTGGAAATATCATTATGAGTAAATCTTTCCTTAGAACAAGAACCTTCTCTAGCATTCACCAAACTGGTATACAATTACATACTTAATATCTGTAGTGCTTAGATTCAGACCTCTCTAGCATATAATCAGTTTTATATATTTCAGATTTTGTGAAAACTGTGGAAAATCTTAAGCTTGATATAACCAGATCTAGAAACTTCTCTAAAAAATGCCGTTAAGGACTCAGGACGGAGAGCAGATGATATTAGCTATGAAACTAGAAAGGGAAGCAGAAAAGGCAAAAACCCAAGAGAAACATTAATATGGAGGAAAAGAGAATATAGCTTAAAAGATATAATAGCCAACTAGGAAAAGAACGAAGAGCTACTGTAACGACCATGTATATGGCTCCACACATTGCATTGCCTATCACAAAAGGGTTAGCCAAGTAGGTACAAGTGAATTCATAGGCAGAGTTTGATCAGTCCACAACAGATGTGGGACATAACATCCTCCCCTCCTTGTGCCTTAGCGTCCTTGCTAAGGCCCAATCTTAACGTTTGGTCAAACATAGCCCAGAACCTTCTTTTTTAACCTCTGCATCCCGACTCAATAGTCGAAGCCGAGATTCCAAGAGTTTGCTCTGATACCATCTGTAAAGTTCCAGGTTTGAGGCCCCACCACAAGGCAATGCCTCCGTCAATAGGGATAGCCAAGTAAGTACTTATGAGTTCATTAATGGGAAGAGTCATGTAAGGTTGATTGCAAACTATCTCACATCATATGTGGGATATCACAATCATGAAATACAGGAAGATGGAAAAAGAAAGAGCTTAGGGTTAAGGAGAGCAAGAGATCAGTAACTAGCAACAAGAGAGAGGAAGAAATATACTCTTATTACTTGAAAGGAGACTTAGTTCATACAATGATAACGTGCTCTTTTGTTAACTAGTCATTGCAATTGGGGCTATACAACATGTTACTCAAAGGGATTCCGAGTGAATCTTTCAATTCCAACTGTTTGAAAAATCTTGCGAATGGCATATCGAGGTAAAAGTTAACTATAGCCTTTAGTACTGGTGCAGATAAAGTAGTCTAGGATTGTAATTAACACTTGATCCATAATGTAACTTGCCTTCACATAGGCACAATCTCCAAGATCGAAAATGTGCTTTTCAATTTCAGCTTGATAGTAATGGCATTTTACATCCAAAGCCAACTCTTCGTCTTCATCGTTATTACTGCAATGAAGAAAGAACAACAAACGAATTTTAAAATGTAGAAACATCAACATGCACATCTGCCTTAAATGCATCTATCAAGTTCATAAAGAGAATCAAATGATTACTAACTTAGGTCTCGAGTTGTTCCCCCTCTTGCTTTCCAGGCCCTACAAAATCCATGAAGAAACATACAAATGGTCAATGGGCAAAATCAATGTAAACTCACAGCAAAACCAGCGTAGTCTATATGCAGAGCACAAAAAATCAGTTGGAGGCCTTCAAATGTATTAGTTAACAACCAATTCAGAACTTACATGAATGCTACAAGTGCTTGATTACTGCTATAGGTTATAAGGTTCTCTATGAGGCAAAATGGCATGAGTCTATTACTTGGGCCAGGGGAAGATCATCATAAGAGAGAGTGGTAGAATTGCTCAATAGGTAAGGTGGTCAAACACTAGCTATTAAATGATGTCAAAGTCTATTGTGATATATTATATAATCATATTTTTTTCTCAACAATTATGCACTTAATTTCGTAATTTCCAAAATCAAGGTGGGCAATTGCTTCTTATCGTGCCCGAGCAGGCATTTTCTAACCCACAAGATGCCATTAAACAAGCAAAGTCCAGAGATTTGGATCCTAAGGTTACAACCATGGACAGCAAAAAGAGTACATGTATCTTTCGCACAAGATGCAACAATTTTATTGCAGAGTGATGCCAAGGAAGTGGGTTCATAGCTTACGTGGAGGTGCCACGAAGGATACAGTTCAGGTCAGCTGCCAGATGTACAAAAGTGGGACACAGTGGGGGTGGGGTAAAGGCAGATAACAAGGCTTCCCAGACAGGGTCTAAGGAGTGGCAGTGATGACAGGACAAGGGCTGAGACGAATAGGGCCGAAATCGATAGTCCAAGCTGAAATCCAAGTCAGGGGTCCAATGTCACGGTTCGATGTTATGTCCAATTGTGTTTCTCTCTCTAGAATTCAGTAGCTCTGGATTTTAGAGTGAGAAAGTGTTTTTGTCAAACGAAAATTGTCTCCCAAAATGAAGTCCAAAGTCCATTATTTATCGGTAAAAGTACGCTTGTGTCATCAACTTACACGTGTCGTCCTCTAGGAGTGGCACGTCACCAGGGGGTCCACAAATATAGGTGCTCCTTTGGATGTCAATTCCCAAGTCCGCGTTGCCTGCCCCACATAGCTTTGCTCTGCCTGTCTGAAAAGGCTGACCGCACAATGCCGGCATGATCAGAGTATGCCCTTGCCCTAATCCCCAGTCCAAAGCCCTTACTGAGTCGCATAAAGGGGCGTCAAGAGACACGCAGAACCTGACAGTAGTAGGGGAGGGTCCCTACGTTCGAATGTTAGGCAAATTAGGCGTGATACCCTCTAAAACTTGCTCATATCACAGAGTGACCCGGGGGTCATCGTCCTGGGAGCGTCGACGATCATTAATAACGTGAGTGCAACTTGTCACAGCTCAGGCATGCCTAGTCTCATGCAAGCCACCCCAGGCGGAAATAGCTTCTATGAGAGCGAGCCTATCCCGCTGCAAAGGGTCCTCATGCCGGAACATTGGGAGCGAAGCCCCTCGAATGCCACACGCTCCGGAGTGCAAATCGAAGCATGTTCTACATGCATGGGCTCGGCAACGTATGTCGTGGAAATGGGCGTCGTGCTGGGGCACGTGACGCGTGAATCCCCGCACGGGTGCGGCGACGTCTGTCACGGAAGTGGTCGTCGTGCCATTAGCCACGTGACATGAAAGCGGCGCACGGGTGCGACGACGTCTATCGCCGAAGTGGGCATCGTGCCAGGGGCACGCGACGCATGAACGGAGCACAGTTGCGACGACGTTGGTCCCAGAAGTGGGCGTCGTGCCGAGAGCAGAACGCAAGAACGGCGCAGGGGCGCAAGTGACATCTGTAGGGGAGTGCCGGGGGCACGTCATGCAAGAACGGCGCATGGGCGTCGCGGAGTTAGTATCGGGGGGGGGGGGGCAGGCGTCGCGAAGTTAGTGTCGAGTGCGGCAAAGGGCATTGCGAAGTCGGTGCGCCGGCACGGCGACGGGCGTCGTGAGTATGGCGCTCACATAGCACTTAACGGAAGAGAGGAATGGTGGTTCAAAGGGGAAGGCCGAGGCCAACCCTTAAAGGGTGGCCAAGGTCGACCCCAGAAGGGTGAACGAGGCCGAGCCCCCTTAGGGAAGGCGAGGCCAACCCCCCTTAGGAAAGACCGAGGCCGACCACCTTTAGCAAGGGCCAAGGCATGGCGACGTTGATTACTTAGAGAGAAAGGGGTTTGACGGCCCCATCAGCCAGGAAAAAATAAGTTTCTTGGCTGAGAAGAAAAGCAAAAAAAGAAAATAGGGAAAAAGTGTGTGACTTGAACGTGCGTCACTTTGACCGGTTGTGAGAGTTGAAGATTGACCGTTGACATTGTCAACGTGTCGTGCAAAATAGGACCCACAGTGGGTCCATGGATGCAACCAAGATAGGTTGGGAACACAGAGTAAAGACATGTTAGTGTTCTAGCATGTTAATTCTCTTAGTGGAGGATGATGTGGTCTCCTCGGTTGTCCAGAGTCACGAGTACACTGTGCATTTTGAAGATTTTATCTAGCACTAGCATAGATACCCACCTCCATGAGAAGAAATCAGCCTTCAAAATTGCTACTATAGTGATTAGTGAACTCCTTGCTCATTAATTGGGACCAAAAACCAGCCTCCTTCATCATCATTGCCTACTCAAAGGATATACAAGTCTAAGGTAGCTTCTTTGCCATCATGATGGTCCACACTAACCAGCAACATCATTCCACTCCAAGATCGAAGGTTTTCTACCTAGAAATCCTTCTCACAATACTTAAGGAAGTATCATATTGGAGCATAAAAATACTACATTACACCTCTATCAAGGAAATATGTCCCTATCGAATTTGAGGACGTGATTAGGATATTTTCACACACAAGTGCAAGACTAACAAAACGGAGGCTAAAAACTACTCAAACGCAACTTCATGTCATTAAGCCGAAAAAAAATCTAACGACATTTAGAATCATCATATGGATGAACAAAAAGGAACGTTAGTCACGCGCAATGAATCAATAGTGGCGTGCTCAATGCAAACAAATCACGAGAAAATGTACCTTCTCTTGGTACCGCCACGGCCATCTCCGCCGTGCCTCCTCGTCAGGAACGGGATCTCCGATCAAGAAGGATACCACGTCGTTCGACTGAGACGTCTTCTGCTTCTTCGGCGGCGCTTTGCTTGGTTTCTTCGAACTCTTGTCTCCGGTAGTGCATTCTCCACCGTTCTCGAGCAGTCTCGGAGACCTTCTGAACGAGCTTTGATCCGACATTGTAACCGTCCGATCAGAAAGCGATGATTTGGAGGATGTGCTATTAGGGTTTCCATTTTGTGACAATGGCGACGGGGATTGTGACGGTGGGGGATTCGATGGTGTTGGTGTTGTTGCAGTGCGGTGATTCTCGTCAGCCATTTGTTGTTCTTGGGATCTGAGCTTTACCCCAAATTGGGAATTTTAGGCTTAGGCGTAGCTCAAAGCGGCCAAAAGTCTAGAACCTTTTTAGTGGAAAGATACAGGTGGACAAGGGGTGTTCTGGTCCGTTCGACGGACTTCTTGTGAAATTTTGGGAGGGAAATTTCGGGCGGGAGTTTCTACTTTCTAGCCCGTTCCCTCAAAACTTGCCATTTTTGACTTGTTCTTCAAACATTTTTGGGATTATGTAGTCTTGACTTGTGAAATGTGAACTAGGAAGTTGGTGAACGATGCTTTGACAAGCTTATTCGTCCAAGTAATTAACACAATTTTTAAATTTTATTTAAAAATAAAACCTTAAAATTATATTTAGACAAATTGAAATTACTTTTAATTTGGGACAAAACTGATAGTAAAGTGACCATTTGATTTGGCATTCTTCATTAAAAGAACACAACTACTAACCGATGTTCGCTCAGCAAACTTAGGACGATAAAAATTCAACTATCAAATAGAAGCAACTTGCCATGAAGAAGGCAAAAAAACTGCAATATTTCTAATGTTATCCTTGCGAGGAAATAAAGAGGATTAATGTAGTATGTTCCAAGGGTTGGGTTTGTTTGCGAGTTAAAGCGGTACATTATTGTGTCATAAAGCCCTTTATACCCACGTCAAGCATACGAAATCTCTATGGCCAAAAATTCATTTGGAATCCATAAGTTGTTTCAGTTTTTATGAAGTACACTTAACTGGGACATAGATCGGACTTTATAAATTGCAGTTCTAATCATAGTTGGAAAAAAAAAATAGGACCTAGATTTAAGGTTTTAGTTTTTTTTTTTTTTTTGTTAATAAGAGAATAACATTGATAATTAAAAGGGTTACATAGTTGCCCAACGGCGAGTAAAGGTCACGACATTCCCGTGACTCTGTGTATACACGACCACAAAGATCAGAAACTAACAACGAACCTATAAACTCAAAACCAATTACAATTAAACTAAAGTAGAGCATATCTTACACTTTATATTAACTTTAAGTAATAAGCATAAGTCTAAAGGTTAAAAACACACCTAGTATACTAAAAAGAATACTATAAAATAATAGTAACATTTTAGCAGATAATCGGAAACAACCGCGCGACCCCAAAACTGAAACAACCCTATATGGAGGCGCTAACACACATATTTTCAATAAGACAAATTTGCAATCTTCTCCTATCTCGTACCGAAACCGGACCAAACGATCTCTATACCCATATGGAATGTAGACACAAAGAAGACACTCAAGCTCCGAGCCAATAGAGGCCTAAACCCCATCGAACCCCCACCCCACCCACGGATTACTCGAAAAGACCCCAACAGTCAGACCCATTCCCCCCCCCCCTCCCAGAGCCCGAAACCCCCCCCCACCCTACCCTACCCCACCCCCCAAAAACAACCCCAAACAGGACACCCATTCAGGCCCTCTACCCCCCCCCCCTCCCCCCCCAAAAACCAGGCGACCCCAAAGTAAAGCCTAAAAAAGGGCTAGGACCCTACTACAAACTCAGGAGTTAGCCAAAACAGTGCCCAAATTGTCTCACAAACCCGAATTCAACCATACAAACCCCACACCCTAGTTCAAATACCACAAAATAGGAACGACAAAAAGGGAAGATGCAAAAAGAGGAAAGTCAATCCAACAAATTCAGTTAAACGCCATTTCGACCACTGTCAAATTTTTCTAGTCAACGTCGGTGAGAAATCCGGTCACCGCCGGTGTGAATCCAGTCACATTCTCTGAGCAGTAGAGGAGATGTAGATCTAGCCGATCTACATAGATCAAGCTAGAGCAAACAAGAACGGAGACTTTCTGGAAAGGGCTCCATCTCCAATCGTTTTAGGATAGACGCGGCCAGCTTTCCGGTGATGCGCCATTGCCGATCGGTTCAGGGGAGAGCTGCCCTTTGTCGTGTCGTCGTCGTCATCCGGTCAGAGGCAAGATCGACCGAGATCTGAGCCTTTCCGGCAAGGTCGCCATCTCCGTTCAGATCTGAGGAGAGGCGTCGTCATCTCGTTGTCGTTATCTTCCCTTCAGTGGTGTTGCCGGCCAAATTCCGATCACTCCTCGAAACGGTACCACCTCACAGACGTTACGACAAAACTACATATTATGCCGCCGGAGCGGCCACCGCCCCATGCGCGCGGAAGCACGGTGGGGCGGCTAGGGTGGCCTTCTGTGATGAGATTCTAGAGAGAAGTCAGAGAAAAAGGTTTTAGAGAGAGAAAAAGGAGAACGCAATTCTTGTAATTAAGGGGCCGTTTGACACCCATTTCTTCACCTCTTTTTTTGCTCAATTTTAAAATTTGGAGAAAAGTCCAAAAAATTGGGGTGTTTGGTAGTGTCAGCTCTTTTTAAAGAAGCCCACCTCTTTAAAAAGAGGAAGTGAGTTTTCCAAAAGAGCTAAAAGCTCTTTTTTACGCCTCTTTTCACGGGGAATGAAGGCTCACTTAAGTGATCTGGCCTTCGAATCTTCCTAGCAGCAAAATGGGAAAACATCTGCCAAATCAAGAGAAGGAACAGTAGGGTTGTCTTCTATTTGGCCGAATTGCGCAAGAGGAGTCCACAGCCAGCCTCCATCACCGCTCTGCTCTGCTTGCATCTCTCTCACGGGACCACAGCCTTCGCATGTCCTTTGCATGACCAGCCAGCTGCTCCACTCATTACTTTGGAGCATCACTGTCGAAGAAAGCAACCACCAGCTACTAGGATAGGCGCAGCATCCGACCGAGCGGAAGCCGCCGAGATCCCAAGAAGGAAGACGGGCAAAGTCTCTCTCTGAGCTTTCCTATGGTTCAATTATGCTTAATTATGTTAAAATAAAAAATAAAAAAGCAAAAGAGCTTTCCTATCAAACGCTTGCACTTTTCTGTTTTTTGAAAAAATAAACTCTGTCAAACAGCCACCAGTTTTTTAAACTGGTAAAAAAAAAACCAGAACTCTTCTCTTTTTTTTTAGAAAAAAAAACTGAAAACTGAAAGTCGTACCAAACAGAGCCTAAGGTTTTTGTTTTGAATGATGCACATCAAAGGAAAAAGGTTGAGAACAGACTTCAGGGCTCTCCAGAAACAATGTTAACAATTAACATACATGGTAACAATGCACTAGCAGCAAGTCCATTCATCTTTAGTGCTAATGGAATGCAAATGTTAGCCAGCAGACTTCAAGTCTCTCCAAGTTGGTCAAACAATGTTAACATGGTGACAATGCTCTAGTAGCAGGTACATTCTTCACCAGTGCTAATGATGCTTTATATTTAGAAATATGACAAAATGAGATATACATTCACCTATACTAGTAATTTCAGAGACCTACTTCTACCACTTCTGCAAACTGAAGCACCCTGTTTCCTCCACCGACGGAGCTTCTTTCGACATCCCTTCACAGACACACGTACAGCAACATGCAGATGATCTTGAAACCAAGTGCCCCGCGACATATTACCAGCCTCCTTCCACGGTTTAAACCGGCTGGTCTCCGAACCACCTGTGTCGTATGCTGGCAGGAACTACAGGGTGCCCGGGACTACCTTGCTGGGAAAAAAACTTAGCAACAGTAGGTGCATCATCGGTATACCGTTATTAATACAATTTACATGTAGGTACTATGGTTTACTATCTGTATATGTGTTCCTTAATAGCAGGAGACTTTCTTATTGATGTCGGCCAACCAACTCCTCGTATAACCTACTGAATACTAGTTTAACAGGGATACAAGCAACCGCAGTAGGGGCCGCCAACTCCGGTTTTATGAGCCCATCCACTTGATAACTGTTGCCACCACGTCTCAGATCACTACCGTGTTTCTGTTTTGTGGCGATTGATGACAGTGTTCTTATCTTTGGGCTAGAAGATAAACTCTTCTTTGGTGGCTTTCTGAAAATATTCCTGTCAAGCTGAGGACGTGAAATGTGAGATGCGCCTTTCATCCCTACATTAGACTTCATATTTAACACTTTCCTGCCTCGATCTACATGCTGAAGATGCTCAACAGTTTCGCCACCATCCACTGATAACGAATGTGGGCGGGGAACACGACAGTTGGCTGACCTCCTAGCGGTCCTCCATACAGGTGGAAGTGCTGTATCATTGTCTACCATGTCGGGCCAAAGATCAGGAGCAGCAGCCAGAAGAGTTTCAGTTGCGCCACTTTCAAGTACTTCAATTTGGATAGGGTGCCCTACTATCGCTTTACCGTTTAGCTTACTCATTAGTGAAATCATAGGGACGTGCTCTCTTTGATAGCTTGATTGAACTTTCAAATCGACATCTACCAACATAGACTTCATCCTACCACCATGGCGACGACCAACATATACAGGATCAAAGTAGTCCCCTGAATCCTCCCACCCTTTGAAAGCTGGCTGATCATTCCAAGCCAAGTCCTCCCAACTGATAATGTCACGGGTAACACCATCAAACCCTCTGGACCCGTACCCAACTATTTGAGACCTAGAACTTTTCTCAACTACTTTGGCCTCATGACGCCCATAGCTGCCTTCCCCTCTAAGATTCATTCCATGACTGGATCCCCTGGAAAGCTCTCTACTACTTGGATCCATATTCCGCCTTGTAAGACCACGGCTATTCCTTTTACCTTTTAATTGCCATTTGGATACCCCCACACTAGCCGAAACAGGGTCCTTAGGACAAGGGCGTGACATATCACTAGTAAGTGCCAAGTCATCTGACTCCTCACTGCTGCTGCTCCCACGTTCCCCCTGTGCTTCAGATACTCCCGCGTACTTCGGTATTAGAACTAAAGGCGCAGCATCATCTGAACAGCGAAACAAAAGAATTGGGTGCCAGAGGGAGAAAAACGATTCAAAAGGCGAGCATAGACTAGAGATTAAATACATGGAAGAATAACGTCAAGACATTACAAAACATCATGCATGAAAATAACACTCAATCGCATTGCTCGCACGGTTTCCACATCAAGTATGATCCTGCCTACATTACATCATACATAATGCTGAAAAACATTACCTTTCTTGAATGGACTGCTCTTTTTTTTCCGGGAAGTTTGAGTGCAATGCTCATATTATTCCACATCAAGTTTGATGCCTCAAAAACAGAGAGTAAAATGTAAACAGTGCTGTTTTATGCATCTCTTAACTGTACCTTCACAAGAAAAATGCTACTAGAAACTTAGATGCTGATTATGTCTTTTCGGCCTTAGAGATGAAACAAACTGTGCATTAGTTACAAATAACAATTCCAGAGCAGTTGCAAACGACTCGCAACAAAACATTGCAGGTATCATTGCCAAAAATGAACAAGAACGATATTACCGTAAGGGCAGCAATATAAGTTGAGAACAAAAAGAGAAACAAGCGCGTAGTCGCGTCACTGAAAGGCAAGAAACCATTTTCTACAAGCAGGGCTCCAAGCTTATTGAATATGGCGCTTCATAAGATAGAATAAAGTGCTAGATCAATAATTCCCAAAACCCAAGTGCGAGAGAAGCATGAGGTGACTCCCAAAACCCAATGAGGTGACTTGCGCGAGAATAAAGTAAACCACCTCCTCTCTAAATATCCTCTTCTGTTTTCATATACAAAGATAGATAGATAGATAGCTAAGTAGAAATGGTAACTTGCCACACTTTTAGCATATCATACATCAAACGAATTTCAAAGAATAACCTGGGCCTAAAAGCAATCCATGTAGTGTAAGAAGAAAAGAGAGTGCATGTAACAACCCGGTCCACGCCCCCACAACAGGGTAATGCTTCCCTTGAAAGGGCTAGCCAAATGGGTACTTAGGATTTTATAGGCCGGGTCAATCACGAATTATCCCACATCCATTGTGGGACACCACAATCTCCCCTCCATATACCTTAGCGTCCTTGTTAAGGCTCAATCTCAACCTTAGCCACATGTAACCCAGAATCTCTCTTTGGCCATCGTATAAAAATACCGACAACCCAATCGGATCGCGCCCGATCCAAGCATGCCTTCAAGTCCCAACCTCTGGCAACCCGACTCAATAGTCAGGGCCGAGCTTTACAGAGTCAGCTCTTATACCATTCTGGTCATAACCACAGGGCAATGCCTCCCTGCAAAAGCTTAGCCAAGTAGGTACTTACGAGTCCATAGGCAAGGTCTTATAAGGCCAATCACCAAATTACCCCACATCCAATGTGAAATATGACAAGTTCTGAGATTATCATATTTGTCCAGGGGAGAAGGATAGAATCACGCCTCTATGTGAGGATTTAATCAACCAATTATTTGGATGGGAGATACACCCAATGAGACGCACGCGATATCCAAAGTAGGCATTGAGTCCCAAATCATAATCAAGAGATTACAACAATTTAAAGACGCTACAACCCTAAAATTATGCTAAAATACTAAAATATCATCAATACTGTTAAGTGACCAAGAAACTACTCAACATTTCAAACAATAAGTTCCTAAATCAACTACTGTCTGATGATTTCTTCCATTCACGAGCCTTTTCCATTTTTCTAAATGCACCACTATGCCAATCAAGTAATTACTTAACACGGCAAATAGAATTGTGTAAGAAGTAAGAACCATTGAGCAAAACTGGAACACGAGATATTACAGTTGCAACATCAAATCACATACATAGGGCTACAAATGCAAGAAGAAAAACAAAACTCTTACTAAAGCATCATGATAAATCTTCACAAAAGCAATTAGATCAGCAAAGAGGTGCACATGTTAGATTCGAAACGCTAAAGTCAAAGTTGCGTGTGCGGAGCCTTGGTGCAACCGTAAGTTGCTCCATTATGACATGGAGGTCACCAATTTTTAGCATGAACAGCCTTCCACAAACGGGGGAAAGCTGCATACATCTGACCCTCCCTCGACCCTGCAGTGGCAGGAGCCTTGGGCTAGGACGCCCCTTTTTTGGTTGCAAAAATTGCCACATAGTTTAGTCAAATCTCAAAAAAGTGGGGATGAGGAACAAAGAATAGCCAGAGTAGAACCTGAAAGTTCAGTCATTGCTTCATCCGTCTCCGATTCAAGAGAATCGGTCTCAGAAGAATCGGTTTCAGTATCTTCTGCAGATCCAGAAGTGCTGTCTTCACTCATAGCAGAAGGATGAGGGGCACTTTCTTGAAACTCTGGAGGTGAAATTTCCAACTGGTTGGGATAAATTTTTTTATCCTCCAACTGATTGCTAGATCTTTCAGTGAGGTACGTGTATCTACTCCTCTTTGCACTGCACCCAGATCCTGTCGGTTCTACTCCAGAGACAGACAGAGAAACCTTACCACTGTCAGGCTGCAAAGAGTTAGGAACTGGTAACTTTTCACTACTCTCCAGTACTTGAACAAGAGGGCGGCGCCTCTCACGTCTCTTGGCAAGAGATTCCTCACCCAACCCCTCATGTGCCAATTTCCTGTTGTCCAGCAAACTTTTACTGTTGGCAAGAATCACACTTTCTGTGGTAAGACCACCATCTATAGGCGTATTAGCACTATCAGCAAGTGCGGGTTTCTGAGAACCATTTAAAGCGTATGAAGGAGCAAGCTTACGCTTTGAGGGGGCAGCCCTGAGACCTAAGTCCTGCAAGCCTCTCATCCGAGGTAGTACATCAGACTTATCATCACTCACACCTTGCGCAGATAAATGATGACCCTTGTTCTTGTCCTCAACTGACAAATCCAGTCTTTTAGAAAGTTGACGAGATTCAGGCTGTGCACGTTTTTCATTGCCACACCCCTTGCTTTCTGAGGATGTGGCTAACTCTTTTTTCCCGCTACCACTGCCATTAGAGGAACAATCTAATTTCCCATATTTCTTCTCCAACAATTGCTTCTCAAGTTCAAGTGCGTCCAGAATAGCATCTTCCCGACGTGCATATTTCTCTCTCTTCTTTGGAGGCATTCCCAGGGAAGCTTCAGCCCTTTCAATGGAATCATCAAACTCTCCACATCGAAATGCCTTCACACGCTTAGACTTGTCCAAATTGTACCAGTCCCTAATAGGACACACAACAAAGAACTCATAACGAAATGGAAATAAAAAAGGCAAAGGAAAAGAACCTATGTCTGCATATAAGGTCGAGCATTCTGCAAAGGGTAATATACAAAAGGAACAAGTTTTGCAATACCTAATGACCTAAACAAATCAAGTATAGTAGCTTAATCAGTAAAAGAAATTTATTGAGTTCCTTACCGAGATTTGAGAAAGAAAAAGGAAATATTTCCTTAGTAGGGTCTCGTCCACATGCCACTTGTCCAAAGATCTTCTTCTGTTTATTTTGTTAGAAAATTAAAAGGCACAGCCATGTATTTCTAATGTGTGACGCAAGTACGCAACAACATTGGATGACTCGTGCCAAAACCACATTTTTCAAGAGAGTAGGAAAAGAACATGTTCCAAAATTATATAGTGTCACGGCACACATTATGGACATGGTAAAAAAAGGCATGACATGATTGAGAGGGGAGAGACCTAGCATGGCTGTTTCCAAGATTCAAATTTCCTATGTCATACATGGTCTTAAGTGGTGGTTATAACACTGCTTAAAATTCAAAGAATTTCTTATATTGCGGCCAAATTTTACGCTCTTCACGGGCAACACAATAACAGCTCCAACTTCCAAAAGATAATCAACTGCTCTTTACATAATTGATAGACAAATGTAAAAAGAAGACATTCCTGGAACCAACCAACTAGGAAACTGCACTAAGTACAAAAGTCAAAGAAGGATACAACAGTGGAATGATGATAGACAACTGCACATGATTGATAGACAAGTGTAAAAGGAGACATTCCTGGAACCAACCAAGTAGGAAACTGCACAAAGTACAAAAGCCAGAGAAGGATACAACAATGGAATGATGAAGTTAAATAATAAAAAATGTAATCACTGTGCTAGTATAGCTTATGAGGGTTTTTTCTCAAAAGAAAAAAAACGGTTATGACAAATTCCCCGCTCTGCATACCATAAGATGGTCAAACATTAGCATCCCTGCCGGCAGCTGGTCAGGTTTCTGCAGGGCATAGAGTACCAACTAAGTGTTTGACTTTCCACGGGACATACTGAAAAAGTATCAAAAACTATCTCAAAGCATCCACAAGTGTTAGTGTCCAACAAGTGTCTAACACCGACGCGTTCGCTTTTTGAAGTATCGTGCCTCCTTAAGGGGCATCTCGAAAAGGGACTAAAGCACAGGACCCCGTCTCTCCCATAACCCCACTCACACGAGGCGAAATCATTTCTGTCATTGCAAGAAGGAATATGTACCCTCCTTTGAAATCTACAAAGAATGTAGCTTCTTCTGTTGTCTCGAATAAGTTATTGCACACATCAGGCATTGCTCTGACCAGCTCAAAAGCATTTCTAATCTAAAGCCGAAGTACTTCTTATCCAAGATTTCGAGAACAAGCAACCAAATTTTGCATTGAACGCAAAAAAGCATTTCAAAATCAAGCACAAAGATATAGTAACCAGTAATGCCATAAAACAAGCAATAAATATTTATCAAAAAAACAACAAGTACAAAATAGAAACCAGGCTCAAACGGACTTACACGCTAGCATCGTCCCTCCCAAGAAGCTTGACCGGCGTTCCAGATCGGGGAGACATGAGATGGGTATCTGAAAGCTCCTCCGGGCCAAGTATCTTCCCGGGCCACCACGAGCCGTTTCGCCGTCGGACCCAAACAATAGCCCCTTCGCACCAATCACTCGTACCCGTATCGGAACTCTCCATCTCTCTCCCACGCCTCCCCCCACAGATTATTGATACTGCCCAGGTCCTACTGCCTCTAATAGCATGAACTGAAACGGTATCCGAAAAATGCGGAAAAGGTAATGCTGAATAGCTCTACTTTATTTACCTACGAATAACGTTAAGCGAAGGGGAAATGGGATGAAATAAGAGCTCTGCATAGGAACGATCAGTACCAGAACCGCAATTGATTAACCTCCAGAGAAGAAGAGCGCGTGAGACGGGGATTTGTGTAGAGGAATCGAAGAATTCTACATTTGGGATGATCAGATGAGTGGTTTGGGGATAAAATTAGGGTTAGGGTTTTCTTCGAAATTTGGGGAAAATGTGTGTCGAAGGATTCTCGAACTAGTTGATGAGATTGATCAGCTGCCCGATTCAAAAGCAGTACTTGATTGATTTACACTCTCTCTCTTCCTCTAAAAATTCTCTGCAATTGTATTGTATGTATTGCGAGGGATTGACTCGGAAGTGTTGACTCGGTGATTGGCACCGCACGAGTTGTGTGTTCGATACGCAAACGCTTTGGGTGAGCTGAGCGCGGCCAACCCCTCCGGCTCACGTTAGCTTGACGCGGAGAAGGAACGCGAGTCGCGACAAATGATCTCCTAAAATTCCAAAATAGTCCTATTGGCACTTTTATGAATTGGTTTGGTCCTTTCCTTGCCATTACTTTGGTCTTTGACATTGGCTAACTGGTTGAGGAATAGTCGTTAACCAGTTACCCAATCAAAGGGTAATGGCGAAGAAAGATTTTTTTCTATTTTTTTTATTATCAAAAAAAAAGTCGTACCGACAACAGTAAAAGTACCATAATCAAGCAAGCGTTCATACCGGTTCTAATAGACTTGAATGCTCGCGCGGACAGTAGACCTGATAGAGTTAGTGACGTCTTCAAAATCTGACATTAAATATCAAAAGTCAATCAAATGAGCGATGTCTTATATATAACATGCTTAGTATCTACCATTTACAAAAGTAAGGAAGGATTGTTTTTTAGAATAAAAAAATTGTGTTATTTTTCGTTGTCAAGCCTGGGTGGTTGGTTACATGTTATAATTTTAAAGCTTGTGTAGAGTAAGGATCTGATGTCCT
The DNA here is from genome assembly GCA_033065855.1 of Escallonia rubra. NCBI lineage: Eukaryota > Viridiplantae > Streptophyta > Magnoliopsida > Escalloniales > Escalloniaceae > Escallonia > Escallonia rubra. The sequence goes on from JAVXUO010002486.1 coordinate 469,481, forward strand.
AAACGATATTGCGTTGGATCTACGTCTAAAATTTGGATTGAAGTAACAGTAAGAGGACTAAGCCATTTACACTTTTACAGAGTCATCACGTACCGACAAGAGTAGAAGTACCATAATCAAGCAAGTATTCATGCCAATTCTAATAGACCTGAATGTTGGCACGCACAACAAACCTAACAAATTTGATGATTTCTTTGAAGTCTGACATTAGTTAGATATCAAAAGTCAATCAAAATGGGTGCTACCTTATATATAATATGCTCGGGTACATTTACAAAAGTAAGAAAAAAAAATTTGTTATAACGAAAAAATGTGTTGTTTTTCATTGTCAAGCCCAAGTGGTAACATGTTATAATGTTAAAACTCGTGTAGAGTAAGGATCTAATCTCCTAAACGGTATTGCGCTGAATCTACATCTAAAATTTGGATTGAAGTAACAAGTAAACCTAGTCTTGTTGTCGACGTCGTTTGGTCAAACTGGAGCAAAAAGGCTAGTTCCATTCTCAAAGGACGAGAGCATTGACATGGTATACGTTGTTCTTCTATTTTATAATATGATAAATGATTGTACTCGGGTCTATTTGTATCTCGTTTATGCGTTGGCGATTAGGTTAAGGTAATATCTTTGGTGATATGGGCAAGTTTTTTACCGTACAATATGATACGCGTGGATAGACTACGAATTCGATGAACATGGGTGGACCTCCCACCTGACCAAGGGGGGCCATGGCACTCCCCAACTTTCGGGGAACTCTTTTTTTTTTAACTTATTAGTTAATGGATAAACATACGAAAATCTCATTATAATATAACATTAATTAATTTGAGTCTTATTTTGTTGTATGTGTTTATTCTTTGTGCCACCGACCGTCATATATTTGTCTTTCTCATTCCCCTACTCTATCTTCATTCTTCCAATTTTCAAATTCTAAAAATTTATATTACAAAAAATAAAATAAAAAATACCAGTATATCAAAATCAAATTTTTTTTTTTTTTAGTTTAAGTTCTTATTGTATGTTAACTTATACGTTACTGTTAGCCCTATGGTTGGATAACCTAGGCTTACATCTTGTTTTGATGATAACTACACATTGATTATGTTCTAATGTGTACTTTGAGTGTATTCTTATTAGGTATATACATGCACACTCATGAATACACATTTGAGAAGTTGGATAGATGGATTAAAGTCAAAGAAGCTTAAAGTTATAGTGGACATGCTATAGAAGTTTCATCAAGTCCAATGTCGAAGAGTAACAAAGAATGCATCGGTTAAGTTACTATCGATTATATTTGATCTTTCATATTATGTAACTAGTCTTGGTTTGATGCTTGGATTGATGACTATGACCTAAAAATACCTTAGGACACCTTGTGCATTGCATGTGAGTTCATAACCATTCACACGAGTGCGGTTCTTAAAAATGAGTGAACTTTGGAGCTTACTCAGATTTCTCAAAAGTGTTTTTGCTGCTAATTTTTTTATATCTTGATAAAACTTTTCATTAGCTTTCCAACGCAAAAAACGGCACCTCAATCCGATTTTTTTAGAGAAAGTTATGCCCAAAATAGGAAAGGGGGTTCCGTGAGGCAGCCGATTGACAGTAGGGTAATACAATCGACTGCATTTGAATCCAGTCGACTGCATTGGTCAAAATTCAGTTCCAACGGCTATTTTCGAGGACAAAACTCCAACGGCTATTTTAGAGGGAATACAGTCAACTGCATTGACAGTTTTGCCCGTATTATGCCTATAACGGCTATATTTCATTTGCTCTCTATATAAATGATTTGGGACTTCATCATACACCATGGAAACCACATTCTAAGCCTCCATTCATTAGAGAAACATCAAGGCTTATAGATTAAACTTATCTCTCTTCATCTTCATGATTTTACATCATTAAAGAGAGCATCTTTGTGAGCAATTCTTTGATTGAAAGTGAGCATCCTTCAAGTCATCAATTCTCTCATCTCTCTATTGTACTAGAGCTTTATTTGTACTCATTTCCTTTCAAGAGGGTTTATTTGTACACATTTGATCTTTGTAAAAAGATTGTGATCAAGGCTTGGGTTTGTCAAGTCTTGGGTGAGCTTTGTGGATTCAAGGCTTGTGCTTGGTGTGGGGATATCACCAAGTGTTGTAAGTGTTTTGATCTTGAACAGGAAGAAGATTGTTGCTAGTGAATTCTAGTGCTCTTGCAAGGGACTTTCTTAAAGAGGTGGATGTAGGCTTGAGGGTAATTCAAGCCGAACCATTTAAACCTTCTTGTCAAGTATCTATAACTCAATCTCTTTACTTATTGCACTATAACTTCTTGAGATTGTGTAGTTAGCATCTTGATTAAAGTATTACTTAGTTTGATTGAGATTTATGATTGTGCTTAGTTTAAATTCCCCATTAATTTTTCAAAACCCTATTCACCCCCCCTCTAAGGTTGTTTTATTGATTTCAGTTACTATTGTACTCATACAATTGATAATCACATTAGTAATACATCTACACATTAAGAGTTAAGCTTCTTTCATGTAAGATTAGTAATTTATTGTTGACTAACCTTACCAAATTAAATAAATCACTATGATAATAAAATTACTATAGAATTAGTAGTTAAATTGATGTGGGTGAACAATCTATTTTGCACTTAACTTATTTAATATGAAGACTAATTATAATATGTTTTTAATTTTTTGTGTTTTATGTGAACTTAAACGTACCTTTTAAATATTTTTATGTTATGCATCAATATTTTTATGACTTTTTGTTCCCCGCGATTAGACTTTTTGGATCCACCCCTGTCGATGAATAATAGTCTAAAGATCAAAGGGGATCTGTCAAAAAGTTAGGTTGTCTCTACTTATCCAGTGTAGCAAACAATTATGAATATGTGCCGATGAGGCAGTGGCGGAACCAGGATTTCATCCCGGGGGGGGCTAAAAATATATCTCAATTTTTAAATGCACAATTAACACAACCTAAAATTATCAATCAAATAATCAATGCTCAAATGGGATAAAAATCCAATTGGGTCACATCCTCCATCAACAATCTCAAATCTAAGTGCTCAATGCACGATTAACATCCACAAAGCATCAATTAATAATCTAAATTATTAAATACACAACTAACAACCTAAAATTATTAATCAAATAATCAATTCTCAATAGCAAAAGAAATTGTTCAAAATGCACACTGACCTCAGTCCTCTGAAATCAGAACGGCGTCGCCGGAGTTGGGTGAGGACTGGCCAACTTAGAGGTAAACTTAGATCTTCCAGATCTGATCTGGCCGGAGTCGCCGAAGTTGGGTGGGGACTGGCCGGAGTTGGGGTGGGGATCGCCGGACTGCGGAGGGCCTTCGCCAATCGCCGGCTTCGCGTTTCTGAATCGGGGGACGGCGACCGGTGACCGGCGTTATCTTACTGATGAGCCCAGCCAACGACCGGTGGCCGCGGGTCGGTGGGTGGTGCCGGCGTGCGACGAGCCGCGGTGGCTGAGAGAGCCGACTGCCAAGAGAGGATGAGAGATGCCGGCGTGAGTCGCGTGACCCGTGAGAGCTTGACTTGACGCCATGCCTGAGAGAGGAGGAGAGTTGTCGAGCTGGAGAGGTGCCGGTGTGCCGCGGTGAGCCGGTGTCCGCCGTCCGGTGACTGTGAGAGTGTGAGAGCCGGCCGAGATAGGAGCAGAGAGGAGGATAGAGAGAGAGATAGAGAGAGAGAGGAAAAGTTGCAAATGAAAAAAAAAACTATATATATATATATTTTCAAAATTTGAGGGGGGCTATAGCACCCCCTCGTACAAGCCTAGTTCCGCCCCTACGAGGAGGGTGTTTTGAACTAGGTTTTAATGATTTTTTTATACAAGCAATCAACCATTTTTGTAAAAGTACAACTTATATCAGTAGTATGCACACCGATGAGAAGTCCAACCCCCATAGCTTCAAGCGCAAGACATCTAAGGAATAAGCGTTATACAGTTCTTGAGTTTGATAGGCAAAAGTGGATATTTATTATTAGGTACGATGCGCAATTTATGAATTTAGGATGTAACGATAGTCTATCGCAAAACAATTGCCATAATAAAAATTCCATTTTGAGGGGCAGATGGAGTGACTATAAAATGGTACCAACCTTGGTCAGAGTTGGTGTCGTGGGCCGCATAGATCACATACGTTGACCAAAGTACAATACTTTTTTCTTATATAGCATTCTTTAAGACTTGCTTTCAAAATTACATCAATCACACTATCTGACGAAACTCTAAAAAGGATTAAGTGATAGGAATCAACTTGTTTTTGCCGATTGACGATGAGATGACTTGACGAGCCCAAAGCCCAAACAAGCTTGTCTAAAATTAAAATTAAAAGAAAAGGGGGTGAATCATAACTCATCTATACTACCTATCAAAGTACCAATGTTGTAAATCTTGTTATTCCTGTTTTGACCTTCGTTAATCACTCTAATAACAATCATACCCTTCCATCAATACTACTATTAATTACGAATTTTGTAATTGATTCCAATTTTGCCCTTAGTTCATTATTCCAATTACTACCTTACCATTCCCTAATTATTTTTTGGTAATGCACATATATATATATATATATATATATATATATATATGTGTGTGTGTGTGTCCAAGAGAAATACAAAGCTAAGAAATAAAAAGAAAAAAAATTCGTAATTATTTTTTTGTATAAAAATAAAAATTTTCGTGAATATTTTTGTAATGCGTTTAATAAACATTAGGTCATATATATAAGTATCTATCTATATTACTACTTCTAAATGTCTCAATCTTTGTAAATTATTTTTTAGTCAAGAATGCCCTTACATAAATTAGTTATACCATAAATGTCCTTGAAACCCATCTTTATAAACTATTTTGTGGTAAAAGATACCCTTATACATAAGTCTGTTATAACGCAAATGCCTTTTTGCCTCTTCTCTGGCGTCCTTCCACTTTCTCCCCGTTCATTGTTTCTCCTCGGTTCATCCTATTTTCCATCTTCCTCCATTTAATGGCCATAATTCTTCCTTCCATCATCTTCCCGAATATAATTGGCAGAGTTCTTTAAACCGATGACTGTCCACCTCCATAGCATGAAGTATTACAAACCCCTCCGCTTCAAGATCTCTCTCCTATGGTGCTATTTATGCCAAACAACTCCATGCATCTTCTATGAATTAAGTACAGCAATTGGTTGAATGAACAACTCCCCATTTCCACAGTGCACATGGATGATAAGAGAGGCTTCCCACCATATAAATGGATGATAAGAGAGGCTTCCCAGCAATTGGTTGAATGAACAACTCCCCGTTCCTGTAAATTGGAGGTAAATTCATGCTCTATGTATTTTCAATTTAAGATGGATTTACAGATTTATTTTTTTTGTTGTAATTTGTTCACGACTTATTAGGATCCACTTCTTAGCTGTACACTATAGCTTCACTGCCAAGTGTTGACCATGAACAGCATATAGATGCTACAGCCCAAACTACTTGAGAGGTACTTTGCCCCATCCATCATCAATCTAGCTCGCGTGCAGTTCTGGTAAGCCCATCCTTTTGCTTCAATTATGTAGCTCACGTTTTGGTCTCTTTTATACCTTCCTCTGTATTTAATAAATCTTAGCATTCTGATATTCTGATTACTGTCATTAGGAGCCTTGGGACTAATTCAGTATTAGGTGTGCTCGGACTTTGGGAAGCTTACAAACATGCGGTCAATGTAAGTTCTTCTTTCATATGTCTTTAAGGTTTAACTTACACATTCGTTATCCCGATATGACTGAATCAGCGCAAGGGATTGGCATTGGCAGATGTTGCTCTTCGTGTTGAAGCGAAATAAAAGTTCACCTAGAGAGGCATCGTAGCGGACTCCTCAAGAGTCCCTTTTAGCTACAAAATCAATTTTTTCTACAGGCCTCAGCCATCTGAACTTCGGAATTTGACAAAGTCTGTAAGTGCAATACAAAGCCATTTCAGTTTGCCCTCATTTCATTCCTTGTACTAACCTGATTAAGAAGATTGCATATGCACCCCAAGATTGAGAAGTTTGTGTTTATTATACCATTACTAGATGGTGATAAGTTTAGGGTTCGTTTAACAAATTTTTTTTTTTTGGTTTTCAGTTTTTAAAGAGCAGTTTAAATTTTTTTTTACAAAAACAAGTGGGTGTTTGGTAAACCGTTTTTTTTTTTGTGTTTGGTAACCCTTTTTTTTTTGACTTTTTTTTTTGTGGTTTGCGGTGGCGGTGGTGGGGCGTAGAGGTGGCTGCCGGCAATCACCGGCGGTAGTCGCCGGCGGCCGGAGGTGGCTGCCGGTAGTCTCCTGCGGTGGTCGCCGGAGGTGGCTGCAGGCAGTCTCCGGCGGTGGTCGCCGGCGGCCGGCAGTCTCCGGCGGTGGTCGTCGGCGGTGGTCGCCTGAGGTGGCTGCTGGCGTTGGGAGGGTGGTGGTCTAAAAAAAAAACAAAAATGAAAAAAAAACCAGTTTTTGGAGTTTTTTTTTTAATCTTCAGTTTAAAAACTGGTTTTTTAAATTGAAAAAAAAATGGTTACCAAACGCTCCTTTTTTTTCAATTTTTTAAACTGAAAAAAAGAGGAAAAAAAAGAGTGTCAAACCTAGCCTTAGTTTTGTTTTTTCTTTCAATAAGTGATTTCAGTTATGGTTGTAGATTACTGGAGTACAACGAGAAAACAAATATAGATAGTTGTGCACACACGCTTATATGTATAGATCTGTATGTGTGCGTGTGTGTGCGCGCATATGTTAGTAAATGAAGATATATTTTCTCATAGAGCGACAAAACCAAACCAGCTCAATGGGTAGAATAAAATTCAAAGGAACAGTTGTCTTCCTCGTGTCTTTAAAGAACTTCTTGTACATGGTCTTCCATTGACATCTCCATTATGTTTCTCCTGTTTGTTTAAATACTAGCAATTTGATCATGAGTTGTTTGTCCTATTTTTTGTAATCGTGTGGTTGTGTATCCCTGAAAAATGGATTCTCCTTGATAGTTAGTCTGAGATAGCATATACTCGCTACAACTTGAGTTTGAGTTTAGGTGTTCATGGAGTTATTGAGTGTATAAGTGTGATATGGTTTTGACACTTTTTAAAGTCATAAATTTTTTTTTTTTTTGGTCATGTGTGTCTGTGTCCTAAAGAGACTTCATTTTCATGGTATCGCTCTCCCCAATCACTTTGTCTACCAAAAAAATATTAAGTATTATAACCTTCAAGCTCAAACCAACTAAGAGATGATAACAAGAATTAAAAGATCTGTTATCAGGTACACATTGTAGCCAGAGAATATAACCATTTCATTCTACGAAATGACATATTAGGAATATGCAGAAGTCTTTAGAATCTTGTGAAGGTCGTGGAACTTTCTTTGAACGTCTCTTACAGTTAATTATTAAAAACAAAATAATTACCTTTGCAACAAATTTGCTGGAACATTTTTTTGCCTTTCTTTAAAGTCTGTGTTTTCTTTTTAACTCAACAGCCCAAGGGACTATTAATAAGAAGCGTAGAAAAGGTAACTGAAAATGAAAAATCCAGAGAATGTACAAGGTTTTGTTGGAGATACTTGGGGAAACCTGCTAGAAACTAAAAAAGCAATGTCCATATTTTGAGAAAAGAATGGTAATAGTCTAACGCTCTTCCCCTCTCTTTGATAGTTTCAGGTATAGAATTCAACATTCGCTTGCAATGTCGAGCAGGAAAAGTACTCAAAAATATAAACAACAAATTGGCTCCAGGAGAAACTGGTCGAGGCCCGTGTTGAGAGTGAGACATAATTTTGTATACCGCACTCTATCCATTTCCTTGATGCTACTGTATATATTGATTGAGAAGTCTATCTTAAATGGCTATGCTCCTTCCTTGGTGTCCCTTGCTAGATGGAGTTATGATAAATTCTAAGCATTACCTTGTAGGGAACTATCAAGTTTCTTTTTTTGTTTGAGATCATCGCTTATATTGAAATTTGTTATCAACTTCTCGGCACAAGAAGTATCTTGAGGTTCTTTTGTGATTCCAAGAGAAGGAGAATGCTTGATATGCAAAAAAAAGCTTTGATACGACACTTGACTATATCCAAGAATGACATCAAACGCAAAGGCTTCAAAGGGTAGTGTTATGCACAAGGAAGACTTACTTTCACTAATAATCACTAAGAAGATGGATGATAAAACAAGATAAAAGAGCCTATGGAGACTGATAGTAAAATAATAAAAAAAAGATACAATCATGTCAAATACGGCGAGAAATCACATCAATGAAGTGTAAATAAAAATGTTCTTTGGCTACAAATAATGACTTAATGCTTTTCGACTTTATTTTGAGATTGAGTGATGTTTAATAAATAGTAGCTATGCTGGATATTGGCTTTTGACCGACAAGTGAGGAGTCTTAGTTAATGCTAGCAGAATTGCCAAAGAATAGTACTTCTCTGGAGAATATTTACTTTGGTAGCATAATTATATGAATAAAATGATACCCACAATTATCAAAATAAAGAATAACTTTGATGTCAAAAAGAATGTTGATAAGAGGAACTACATATGAATGTATTGTTTAATTCCTAACACTACTACTAAAGGCGACATATTTTATCTAATACTAACTACTATGCATATAGGGGTTTCACAACTATCACTTTCTTATATATCCTCAACGCAGTTAGAAACTGATATATCATTTTTCATTAGATCAAATAGTAATGACCATGCTCTAAACAAAGAAAATTTGATGTGTAAAGCTAACGTCTCTACTCCCTCCTTTTAGTGATGTATACATTAATAGTCACTATTTACAGAAATTATATTGCTCATGTAAGGCAGAAAATCTGAAAATAAAGAATGGAAGTTACCCTTGGTTTGATGCTTGCAACAAATAAGGTAAGAGAGTTACCATCGTTGAAGAACAAGTAACCTGTGCATCTTGTCCGATCGATCAGGAAATAGCTTACGAGCCAAGATAAATTTAGGCTCTATAAAAAAAAACTTATGCGGATTATTTGTTAAATTACTTGTTTGCTGAACCAAGTACATACTTAAGATTGTCATAGTTGATGAAGGATAAAGTACAATCCTTACTCTATTTGATGCAGTAGAAACATTAACTGGTTATTGCGTGGCAAATTTCAAACTATCCAGAAAAGAAGTACGAGACAATCCATTATTTACAAGTTGTGTTCTTTTGAAATATAGAGCACCTAACTTAAAAGAAAAAAAAAAAAAACACTTGCAGAATGGCATAAACTGTAAAATCTTGAGAATGCTGGAATTATGCATTAGAAAGGCGCTCACGTTCGTCGTCAAAATGGATTAAAAAAGGGAAGACGTGAGAGTTAGAGGTCGAATGATAATTGAAGAAGTTCTCGAAGATACAATGATGATCGACGACGAAGAGATTTGTGAATTTTCCTTGAAAACGAAAATTAAATTTGAAAAAGTTTTAAAATGTCGTCTTCAATTAGTTTTCTTCCTGTTAGGAATTGAAGTAATTTAAATATGTTATGTTTCGGTAATCGAACTTTATGAAATTAGCCTGTTTATTTTGTACGTAATCATAATATACTCTTGAACTTTATTTGATTACTGAAATTACTTCTTAACATAATATAAAAAAGCACAGTTGAGCACATGTTCGTAGAAGAACTCACATGGTAGGTAACAAAATTCTTATTTCATTTTCTAAATATCTAACGTGAATACCCACGTGCATCGCACGTGCTCCCAACTAGTTCTACCAAAAGGGAAAAAATAAAAATAAAATCACAACTTGTGATTTAGCTAAATAGAAAAGTGATATATCAACGGGCACGGGCCAAAGTGAAGCTCAATACGGACTTTGTTCGATGGGCTTCTTAATGGAAATGAATGGACGGGCTTCGTATCGCCGGCTTGGAAGTTGGAACTGTCAAAAAATAAAAATAAAAATTAAAAAAGTTGAATCAGAATTCAAATTTCAAAACCTCCAGTCCAACGGTCATCTCCGCGCAAGGGTTACCAAGCCCTCGTCTCTTCTTCCCCACGGCGGCCACCTATATATATGCTCGAACACTTTCCGCCTCCTTCTCATTCTACAACCCATCGAGTCTCCCTTCCTCTGTCTCTCTATCTCTCCCTGCATACCCATTTTCCCAACAAAACCCAATGGATTTCCAGACCCTAGCAAGGCGAGACCTCCAAGCCTTATGCAAGTTGAACAAGATCCCAGCCAACATGACCAACGTCGCCATGGCCGACGCTCTCAGATCTCTCGAGATCGTAAGTTTTTGTCTTAAGCAATACGTCGAACTTCTTATCTGCATATCTCTTTTTCGCTCATCTCTGTTTAATTTGCTTTTCTTTATGTTAGGTTGAGGGGATCGAAGAGTTCTTGATACCGTCCCAGTCGGAGACGGCTCAATCTTCAATTGATTCTCCGGAGAAGGACGTGGTGACATCGCCGGTTGCTCCTCGCACCGGCTGTAGAACTTCCACCAGACGGTTGGCGACGAAAGAAGAAGCCAAGAATGATGCGCCCAAAACTCCGGCGTTGCGTAGCAGCCGGAAAAGGGCTCCGGCGGCTTCGTCGGTCAAGAAAACGGTGACCCAATCAAAGGAGGCTGAGGAAACACCGGCAGTGGTGCCAAAAAGCCGGAGACAGGCAGCACGTGGGACCCAATTGAAGGAGGTGCAGAGCGTTTACAGCACGCGGCGGTCGGTGAGGTTGTTAGGGAAGTCCAACGTGATGGAGAAAGGAAGAAGTGACGCCGTTAAGATGGATTCCTATATGGAAGAAGTGATCGAAATTGTGAAGGAAAAATCAGATTTGGGTGAAGTTTTGGATACAGCGAGAGTAGTACACGGTATGGATTTATTTATGTGCTGATTTATCTCGAATGCGGAAGCGCTAAACTGCAAAACACCGCTTTCATATTACTGTTTGCCATACTCTCTTAAGTGAGACGACATATGTATACTGCAAAGCTTTTAGGTGCACGCTACTTGTTTGTTTGTGATGATTTGAAATTGACTAAACAATATGTAGGGAGGCTATGAAAATGATGCAATTTTCTCTCCTTTTATTTTTTTGAAAATGATGCTATTTTGTGGATGCTATCTGTACTTTGCTTGCATAGTCTGTAGAATTTGGCTGTTTTTGCAAACATACATGAAACAGTTCCTAAAAGTGGCCATTACACAGAAATTGATTTAGAAGTGAGCATGGAAAGGACCAACGATTCAGAAGACGTGTCAGTTACCAAATCAGAAGAGGAAAGTGGGGATTTAACGGCAGAGGATTCCAAAGCCATTGATGATTCAGATACTGTTTTTGTAACAGACAAACATTCTAAAAGCTTAGTTACGGAGGAGGATGGAGATGTTGAAGGCGGAGTGAGTGTAAACGAGGGTAAGCTTCACTTAAATAGTTCGGACTTCAGTATTAACTACTAAGTTTTTGTTGTTTTAACGTTTATTTGCTGATTGATCACCAAGCAGGAGATGACGAGTCAGAGTCAAAATCAGAAGTGGGATACGAGAGTAGTGATGCATCAGAATTACAGTCCAGTGAATGCTTGGTGAAGGCTTTGGGCGAAAATGAACTCCTCGGAAGCAAGGGTATGTTCAATCTGTTTTTGGCCTCTACTTGTTCCAAGACCTGATCATTTAAGCCCGCTAGTGATTACTACACACTTGTCTCTTAACACAGCCCCATGGTGTCTGATGATTTTATAAGGTGTTCCACTGTCGAATGAGAAAACTGAGTGAACTGAAAAAATGGAACATGGGGAAGACTTAACTTATTGTTAAAGATATTGTTTGGAAGAAACATCTTTTGTACAAATTGAAGTTTTAGACTATCTGGGTGGGTATCCATGTAATCTTTAGACACCATCAAGGAAGTCTGACGTGTTCTGAGAAATTATTTTGTTACGTCACAGGGTCTGAAAAGGAAAATCTGGAAGTTGATAAGGGTATCTGTGCAGAAGTTACAGCTGCTGTCGAATTCACCAGCAGCGGTTGCAGTGGTCTTCATGCTAACTTCATCTTGAAAGGAGAAGATTCTGCAACGAACCTGGTGAAGGATGCCATTCAAGATCCTGAAATTGGATCTGCCGCTGGAGAGTCTAATGGCAATGCTGCAGATAATGCAGAAACCAGCCTTGCGTCATATGCGGTTCAAGATCTCAAGCTGAATTTTGATGGTGAAGAATACTCACATGGCAAGAGCTTGGATGATGTAGATTCCGATTCAGATCATCTTGAGCACCTCGCATATCTCAAGCAGTTGGACGACAACACAGAGGAGTCAAATGTTGGTACATTTCTTAACTGCAAAGAATCTAATGAACATGCTGCTGAACCACTGGCGGATTCATTTCATGCCTGTGATGCATATGCTGCTGAGGAAATAGCGGCTGAAACTTCCGCGGATTCCGAGAACACTCTCAAAGAATCAGGAATACAGATTGAAGTTGATATTTCCAAATTTATTTTGCAGTCAAGTGACAACGACGACCCTGGTCTAGGTGGTGCTGTCAATGTGATGGTATCCAACAATGAACTCCTTCCATCATCTGATAAGACTAATATTTCTGTTAAGCAAACTAGTTATTATGGCCCACCTTCCTCGGCTTGTCTTCAGTTTCTCAATGCCAAAGTTACGGGCTCAGATTCGGCGGCCTCAGAGTCGGTCGATATTACTAGGTTGACACCAGTTAAGAAACCTGCAAGTAAGGCACCAACATCAGTTAGAAGGATGACTTATGTTTCAGACGACAAGGAGAACATTGACAATCGTGAAAGTAACTTGGAGCTTACGAAACAGAAGAGCATGAAAAGCCTGAAGGAAAGAGCCGAGGATGAGAAGCTCAAGCCCACAAAGGATATGAGCTTAAGGCTGCTCTCAAAGATGCTGAAAGAACAGTTAGAAGAAAAGAATACCTCTAAGGTGAGGGCATAAATTTCTCGAACTTCGAAGTACTATTTGCCCTCTTATAAATCAAACCTGACAAATTGATGATCGGTGCCTGTTAACTTATTTGCAGGCAGCAAAGACAAGACCAGCCTTGCATATACTGTCAGAGAACCGTCTGGTGGAGGGTGAAACCGAAAGGGAGTAGTAAAGTGACACAGTCGACCCTTGCGTATTTTTGATCATGTGATGATGAGGGGGTTTAAACTTTGGTTTGCTCCTTTGAGTTTTTTGCTCTCCGTCCCAGCTAAAGCTTTTTCTTTATGCCCTTTTGCTTTCTCAATACTGTAAAAGTGGTAGCTCTGCCACAAATTTACTGCGCATTGAATAGATGATGTTAGCACAATCAATCCGTCCATGTTTTTGTCAAATTTTAAATCCCCAGTGTTGGCATCCACGCTTTACTTTGAAGTAATAGTCTGCTGGAAATGAGTTAGTAGCTAGAGGGATCCCAGTTTCTGACTGGATTTTCCATTGTAAGACACAGCTGTTGTTCTATACCTCATAATAATTCTGACGTTCAGAGAGCAAGATATACCCAAGTGCTTTTTCTTCCCTTTCCTCTATCCCAGATGTCTGTAGTGTTTGGTAACTGCAATTTGTGGTCCGTCGATGGACTCATTGCATCAGCAGTGCAAGTCCATGGAAGTTGATTAGTTGGTGAATGTCCAAAGACTTCCTTTTCTGGTATGCCTACCAACAATAGAAGCTGAATAACCATGGAGGGTCCAACATTAACGCTGTGGTTAGGAAGATGCCAGAGCAATGTACGATTCAATGACAACTTGAAACAAGGGCTAGTCTCACATTCTTTAGCTCCCATTAAGTTTCAAAACTAGCAGTTCCCGTAAACGAAGCCAGAGCATAACATGGCCACAGAATGTTGTAAACTAGCTGCTGGATTTGTCTTTGAGGATACAAGACATTTCTCTTGCGAAATGCAAATAAATACTTTTCTCTCAGCTGATCATGCAGAGGAGTGCAGTTTACATACAAACACACAAGTCAGACACCAGTATAAAGATCAAAGAAGCACTGAATTATTACAACAAAAGAACTCATTCTAGGACAAAAGCTAGGACCATTGTACTGCTGCCACAAGCAGCAGCTCTCACTCAAATTCACAAGCTTGTTGCTATCGACTTTAGTGTGGAGTCCTTCCACACATCAACTTCGACAGGTGTTGCTAAAGCTTTCCGCATTTGGTGATTTTACGCCACAGAAATTTCTGTGACTAACATGTTCATAGGATGATAAAAAGTATTGGAGGAAATGAGCGAGAAAGCAATCTTGTGTAATTTTCATTATCAGTAGAGTTCTCTATCGCAATGAATTTTTTGTGACACATAAATCTTGTGTTAAAGGGAAAATTCATCAACACCTATTGCCAATACGAACATAAACGAGTCGACAAATAAATCTTATCTAGAAGGGAAAATTCACCCTAAAAGGTCTGAAACATCTATTGCCAGTAAGAACATAAACCTAGAAGGGGAAAATTTCTCCCTAAAAGTTCACAAACATTTATGCCTTCTGTAGTACAACACGTAAATATGAACATATACTGTGTAGACTGATATACTACCGAGTCGAGCAAAGCATTAAGTAAAAAGGTATCAGGTCCTTGCACTCAACTTGTTTCCTCACATCTCAATGTCTTCCAGGTCTGGTAGAGGGAAACGAAGGATTGCTGCGACACCAGTTAGCTGTGCTAGTTGCTCTCCTGAGACATGCATGGTTGAGAATATGTGAGCAGTTCCACCCGAGTCCCTCACCGAACTGACCAACTTGACATATTTCTTCCTCGTCGCAATATCAGAATTCCTAAAGAGCTCATCAGTTATAAGAAGGGTTTGGACAGCCATGCGTTCATGGGCAACCTCAACATGCTTTGGCCCATAGCACGCACGATCCGGATTATTCGATAGCATGCTGAAGAAATCCTTCAGTACCCTGACCTCTTGTGCTGCTTTGGTATCCTTGATCATATTCATGACATTCGGGGCGTCAAGGACCTCTCTCAAACTATGCTTGTACCCGGAGGTTGCCTGCACAAGAACTATCCGCGACTTGTTCTCAATTATAGCTCGCATCTGTCTCCTCTCTGCCTCCAACAACAAGTGGCCGTGAAACTGATCCTTTGTGAATCCTGGACTCGCAATCACTGCACATCGGACAACCTTAAAGTCAACGTGTTGAAGAAAAGCCTTTACAACATTCTCGAAGAACTTGGTGAGTGCCTTGTCATAACCGGCTATAGCAGGCCCGTGCTTACGAGGAATCGAAGCCTCTATCCGACAACGAGTTACGGTCACACTTTTACCGACAAGGAATATTTGAGCCAGTCCTTCTTGCATTAGAAGGACAGCCAGATCCGCGCCGACTGTGGGATCAGAGGCTTGGTGCAATATATCCAACGCCACCGAGTCCCAAACCTCCTTTCGCAGCACAAAAGGCCGGTTCAAGTCGATTTCTAGGGTATGGAACGCGCCTATCTTTACGTGATCGTTCTCCAGTATGTTTTTACCGCGTACACGCAACACGGACCCTTCCTTGTCGTAATCCACGGCCTCCACTTTGATTTCTAATCTCAATTTCATGCGTTCGGCGTCTCTTCCTCCCGTAGCCGATTCGCGCAAGACTTTCCTAACGGTGACGGCCAAGACGGTGTCGCCCTCTGCTATCAGATTATAAGCGAGCCATAAATCGTCTGATTCTTCAGGAATCATCTTGACGCTACCGGGGCCGTTGCGGATCAGGTCTCTCCGAACAATCTTCATCTTTGTACTTTACAGTGTTCGATTATACCTACTGTGTGTGAGCGGCGATGGTGGTACCAACAGCGCGTGCTTGAAATTAAACTATACCCTAACCTTAGTATCGAAGTACCAAATTTAATCGACAAGACTTAGGGAATAGAGAGAAACGTACGGATGCCGGCGGCGAGGGAGATTTAACGGCGGTGGCGATGCGTGAGAGAGGAAGAAAATTTACTCGTACAAGATTTATGATTGTGTTGACGAGAATGATTTAGATTGTAGCTCAGGGTAAGCAGCCCAACAAGGACCTGGGCCGATGGACAGCTTGGGATTGTGGACGGGCCGACAACGTAGTTTGGATTAATTCTAAGTGTGAAAAGACAAGAGTACTATGGATAATTTGATTAAATCATTAGAAGACCGTCATAAATACTACCGAATAATTGTGTATAGTATGTATAACTTTAAATCTTTTCAATTATCAGGACATGGTTCACTGTCGGCACTGTGCTGACAACTTAAGATTAGTCCAGTACTATCTCGTCGTCCGTCTATCAATGGATGGACGGGTCAGATCAAAATTTCAGTTAAATTTTGTTGTTGTCTGCGATATTATATAGTTGACGGTGATTTTAATCAAAATGTTTCACAGAGGTTTAACGAGTCAGAGACATTCTCAGACAAACATAGGGGGCAGTATATTAAACTTCACATAGTTTATTTATATATATAAAAAAAAGATAGCAAACAGAGGGGGCAGTATAATAAACTTTACGGTGGTGAAGTTTTTTTTTATAAAAGATATGGTCTATCCATCCATGATGGATGGATGATCAAATCGCAGTAGTAACCTAACTATCCGTGCTGTCAATTGATCCGCTACCTTAATTATCAGAACTAAGGTCATGTTTGACACAACTTTTTTTTTCAGTTTTGGAAATTGAAAAAAAAAGTTGTGTTTGGTAACAAATTTTTTTTTATTCTTCAGTTTAAAAAACCAGTTTTTAAACTGAAGAAGAAATGAGTTTTTTTTTTGAGACCACCATCACCACCCTCCCACCTCCGACGACCACCCGCAGCCACCGCCGGCGACCACCTCTGGCGGTTGCTGGCAGTCACTAGCCACCGCCACCGCAAATAAAAAACCCAAAATAAAAAAATGGGTTATCAAACATCCATTTGTTTTTGTAAAAAAAAAAAATTAAGCTGCACTTTATTTTTTTTTTTTTGGAAACCGAAACCGAAACCGAAAACAAAACAAAAATAATTAATTGCAAAGTGTATGCCATTTTTTGTCACGGGTCAGAATTCGGTCGCTCATTGCAACAAGGGTGAGAATGGGTTGGTGTCCTGACCCGCGGGTCCAAACGGGTTTATTATAAAAAAAATCCTCGTCCTCGGACTTCACCTAGCGCCGCTCTATAGGTTCTCTACTGACTGCAACCGTGACTCCAGCACCTTCGACCGTTAATTCACCACCTCTCGCTGTCGCCGGCAGTGCCTTAGCCGTCTCTGCCGCCGACAGCGCTCCGTCTTCGATTTCGTGACTCCACCACCTTCGAGTTCGACCGTGACTCTCGCCAGCAGCACCTCTCGCCTTCTTCGTCTCCGGCAGTCCCTCTCGCCGTCTCTGGATCCACCTCTTTCCGGCAACATCTTTCTCTTCTCTTTTATCCAGTAATATTTCTCTAAACTTAACTATCTCATTTTGCTGTTGGGTTTTCATGATGATTTTTCTTTATGTTTACGTTTTGGCCTGATGGATTAGGTGCTTTTTATGTTTTAAATGTTTTGTTTGGTCTTTATTTTTTTTGTCTAATTGATTTGGGATTTGTGTTTTTCTCTAAAGGGAGCAACTAATGCACGTGAGTTGTTAACTGAGTTGGGTTGAAGCTTGGTTTTCATTTTTCTAAATGATAGGTGTTTATATACGTGTTGAATTGCTGCTTATTTTGTTTGTGTGGTGTGTGTACGTGTAGCTGGGTGGCAGTTTGGGTATGTAATGTGGCGGCGGGCGAGTGGGTGGCAGTTTTGAGTGTGTAGTGTGTGTGTGCACGCGCACGCAAGGCAACTAAGAATCATTTAATTTAGGGATGGATGAATTGCAGCATTATGGTATGGTGATGATGGAAAGGATATATGAGCCTGTTTACTACTTAAAATACACGATTCTCCATTACACGTAGTTTGATTTAATTTTTCAAGTTTATGATAACCAGTTTGCAATATTCATGGAAGAAGTTCTAGCATGAATTTTACTGGCTTGGTTTCATGTGTTCACATATGATGGGGGATCCTTCTTTTGAAGTTTGATTATACGAATCTCCATTACACATGGTTTGATTTATTTCCCAGTTATGATGGGAGATCCTTCTTTTGAAGTTTCACTTTTGTTTTATGCACATGGGTAAGTTGTGGGTTGCATGATCTTCTGAGAACAGGCGAACTCTTTATTCTGATTGATTTTCGAACTAAAAATCCGTGTGTCTATTGTTCTTACTAAGTTCATGATCCCTATTTTTTCTGTGGACTGGTGATCGAGGGGTTTGGATTTCTTACTGCTATCATCTTTACGTTTTATGTGCGTTATCATACGCTGGTAGTTAGTACCTATGTACGAAGCGAAGGAGCTGATGCCCTACTCATTTTGTGGTGCTATAGATTGGATTTCCCCCTTCATGTTGTGCCTCTTTCTCCCCTCTCTGTTGTAGGGGACTGATGTATGTCATGAATTACTTTTATATAAGCAATTTGCGATGTGATGATACATTTCTGGAATCAAATTTGATGATACTTTCGCCCATTGTCTTGGGATTGAGAGATCTTGAGTGCGTGGATCTGTGTTGCTGCCATTTTACTGTTCTTGTAGGGTAAGCCATGTAAGGTTCACTGCGTTTTTAGGTGTTTTTCCTTTTTGGATGTGTATTAGTGTTTGCTTGGGTTTCTATAAACCTCGGTAGCTTTCCTGTGTTTCTAGCTAGCATAAGCATCCATTCAACTGGATCGAAGTTAATTAGATAGGGAGATGAAGTGGTGTGCGTATTGCTATGAAGCACCAGCATTGGGTGCGGGTTGGTTGTGGCTTGGTTGCGCACTCTGTGCATGTCCTGGAATTTTGAATCATTTTTTTAATTCTTCGAAATACTTGTTGCATTTAAGACGTGGCTAGGACATAACGTTGTGTGTATCGGATACTTAAGGGGTGTTTTTTTTTAAAGGGTCAAACCATAAATGGATGCTTAAGGTTGAAAACAAAATTTGCTGGGGAAAAAGGCATAAATTATCAAACATATACTTAAACCTAAAAGTAACGGGACCGTTTTTGTAGATCAAGGGCTTGAACATTTTGAAGAGTAGGGAGAGAGAGAAAGCAGAGCAGCGACGACGCAACAAGCATGACCACCCGCGATGAGCAGCGACGATTGGCGACAGGCTGCCACCACAAGTAGTAGTTTTAGAAGACTTATAGTTTGGATACGTCTTGGATATGTTCAAGATACGTATCAACGTTGCGGCGACGAGTGGTGTAGATGAACCGTCGGCCATGGTTAGGGCTTTGGATGGAAAGAAGAAGAAGACGGGAGGAGTAGGAGGAGGAAGGGGAAAGAGGTGATCTCTTTCTTCTAGCAGTTGGGTCCAAGGCTTTGACCGAGTTAGTGACTGGTATTTGTCCTCTTATATTCTGTGATGGTTACTGTTTCACGTGTAGTAACTACTTTGTGAACTTGTTAAACCTTCAAAAGCGATTTCTTTTAATCACTACTTTACACATAGTAAATTTGGATCAATCTAACGTTAATTTTTTTCTTATGAATCCCATATGTCTTCATAGTTTAGATATATGAATTTTATCTTCACAGAGAGTGTTTTTAAAGACACAATAGTTACAATAAACTCTTAAAACCATAGTATATCAGTTAGGTAGAGTTTTATAAAAATCTAAGAACTAGTTTCAAAGTATGCGAGGCTTACTAATATAGCCCTTATTAATCCTGCAAAACAAATTAAATTTGATAAACGAGATCCCATCTCAAATAACATTTGGAGATCTGTAGAGTTGCTAATGTTTTAGTGCACGAATTTCAATCACTTTTGACTATCAACTTATTAATAAGCTTTATTATTATTATTCCAAGATTTGACAAATTAAAAAAATATAGCCTGTCTATTTTTTTGTGATGAGGTCCCAAACAAAAAAATGACCTTTTTCTTGTTTATTGAAAGGGTTGTAAAAGCTATATAATGGATAATATTTTCATCGATTATGGTGTATATTTTGAATAAATAATATTAGATCAATTGTTAAACCATTTTTCCTCCTAAAGCTCATGTGTTATTTCATTGTTGGATCTATGGATTTTTATATGCATATTAAAGAATGTTTTCAAGGATGTAGTTGTCAAATTTAATAGGTTAGTATTTTATAAGGTAGAGTTTTCCTAATATATAAATATTCTAATCTTGTTAAATTAATTAACCCAAAAATTAAGGACCCCGTTGGAGACTTTAGCGACACTTTTGTGATTAGGATGAAGTTTTACAAATTCTATTTAACATAGGAAATCCGCATGTGTCTCACACAGAAGCTATCGTTGCATGTTGCTGCGTTTCTCGCGTCGTTTATTATACACTAAATGGATTCGAACAAAAGCAGTAGTGGAGCCAAAAAGAACTTGCTGAATTTTTTATTTTTTTTTCCCTTTTTGTAGCAATCTTGCTGATCTTAACTTAGCAAGCGAAGTATAAAGTTATCAATTACTGTCTAAATTAAGTTTTACATCAACTCTAGCTTTATATACAGTTCATCACAATGGCCAACAATTCCATCAGATTTAGGAATTGCTGCTGAATTCAGTAATTTAGTCTATTTCTAGCATAAATCTTGAGTAACTGCTGTTAGAGTTGTATGTTCTCTAAAAACTTCATGTACCGTCATATCTACAATTTTTGTTTTAGATTAAGTAGTCGAAATTGACAAACTTATCTGGGAAGAGAGGTAGAAGACGTAAAGAATATGTTAATAGTGAAAGAGATGAAGGATGCTGGGGTAGTTTGAAGAACAGAGATATGGAGGAGTTGGGTATAGCCACAAAATAAATCTAACATTCAAGAAGTATTCATCATGTTGGCTATAAGAACAAACATTAGAAACCAAAATGTGCCCGGGGTTGTGGCCTCCCTCGGTCATAGGATAGCTCGGCCCTTGATCTAAAGATTAATGTGAACTCAAATATTACAAGAAATCAATGTAGGGCAAAAACAATGAATCAGGTCCATGTTTGCATGTTTGATTCAATTTTAGCAATTCGCAATAATGTAATATCCCACATCGGATGTGGGATAATATGAAGACCCTGCCTACAATCTTAGAAGTACCTAATTGGCTAGTCCTTTTGTGGGAGGCTATGTTGCATGAACTCTTCAAAATGCGTGAAATACTCATGTCAGACACTCGACACTTGGACATGGGTATGGGATATGTGTCACAATACTGTAGTGTTCATTTTAGTTCGCTAATGCATTGGGATGATCTCAGTTATAAATTAAAATGATATACGTAACTTAAAACGCAATGTAAACTAAGGAATAACTAAAAAAGAAGAATAGATAGAAATAGTTTGCCTTGTGCCCGTGTCTTGGGTTTTGAAAAATAGATGAATCTGACACTTGAACACGTATCCGACTTGTACACTCGTACCGAGTCCATGTAACATAGGTGGGAGGCATTACCATGTGGAGGGACCGTGAACCTGGTCATTCCAAAAAAAGTGACGAAAATTACAAAAGGGTTGGAGTTTTAATTGATAGTTCTATTCTACGTGAAACCTCAGTGACATTTTTTTTGTTGGGGAAATGACAAAAGACCCCCTTCATGTATTTCGGGTTTGCGGGTCGACCCCCTCGGGTGTTAATTTCGACAATTGACCCCCCTCATTTATCAATAATTACACCCCGGCTAAATTTTGTCGCGAAACACCAAAAATACCCCTGACATTCACTAAAATGCCAAAGTGCATATGTGAAAAGGAAAAAAAATATAGAAAACCTAACTGACCAACCCCCCTCCCTTCCTATTTCACCACCCTGCTGCCGCCGTTGTCCACTCCCTTCCCCTAGCCACCCTGTTGCCGCCATCTTCGGAAACCTAGAAGCCATCACCAATGTCCCACTTCCCTTCACATGCACCACCCTGTCAGCGCCATTGTCGCCTCCCTTCCTCCCCGCCACCTATCGCCACCATCTGCAAACCCTAAAAGTCATCATTGTCACCCCTCCTCCTTCCCCCCCCCCCGCCACCTATCGCCACCATATGCAAACCCTAAAAGTCATCATTGTCACCCCACCTCCCTTCCCCCGCGCCACCCCATTGTCACCATTGTCCCCTCGATTCTCCCTGCCACCGCATCGTTGTTATCTGAAAACCCTAGAAGCCATCATCGACGCCTCCCTTCCACCCCAGCCCGTTGACGCCCCCTCCCCCTGCCCCTGCCGATCTGGACAGTTTTAGTTTGAGTTAAGATATGGGTTTGGTTTGATTGGTTGTGGCGGCGGCATGCGGTCATGGGTTTAGTGGTGGTACTCAAGGGTTTAATGGTTGCTGGTGTGGCAACAGTTCGAGTATGGTGAGTTGGTAATAAAGAATTGAGTAAGAGAAAGATAAGGATTGGGAATGATTGGGGTATTTATGTCTTTTACAGGCCAATTCATCAATTAATTATCCAAAAATGACCAATTGCAATCAATTGCACCAAATTGATAGATAAAGGGGGTCAATTCTCGAAATTAATACCCTAGGGCGTCCTTTGTCATTTCTGCTTTTTTGTTTGCAGTTACGGGTTTTATTGTAAAGGTTTGTAGGCCATTTCTGGCCCTAAATAGATGTTTTTCTTTACTATATATGCAAATTGATATATCATCTTCACTTTATTATCTAGTTTTGCGTTTTATGCATATCTCATACGTCATTATTTTCGCGAACACGGTCTCTTCACAAAAAGGTGGGGGTAAGATTGTGGACATCAACCCTCCAAATTTTTGGCAATAGTTGGAGCCTCGTGCATCGGACCGTCCTTTTCTCGTACATATGCATTGAGATTAATGTAGAGTCACGTGATTACAGTTTGACACTTGTGTAGGTCAAAGATCTCAAAATGGAGGAGCTAGCAAATACAAATTCAGAGCAGCCGACGATTTCTTCTGATGTCACAGATCACAATCATGATAATTTGGTTTCTGGTCCCTCAGATCATGAGTACGTCCTTCTCGAAATAGACCCTCATTGTCCTCTATGTAGATCCTTATTTTGCCAAGAGTTTTCTGGAATAGAGGAAACATAGAATGTGTCGTTATTCATAATTTCAGGAAGATGTACTACAACCTGTGGTTTCTGTTTGCTTAATGATGTATACTTTACGCTTCTAGTTATGGGTTACTTGAAATTTGTTTTGAAAGTTTAGTTACTGTTGTTTAATCATATCTGCTAAGCCTAACATGGTGATCCCATCGACTTGACTTTCCCTTTCCCCCCCGGGGGGTTCAATGTGAGGCGAAGAGTTCCATGCCATAATATCCATAGATTAAATTTCAATAAAGCTATCTGCATAGAGTTTTCTGCTAAACAATATCAGTAAGGGAAATGTCATATCACCCCCTTTATGCTTTACCACCTCCGTTTTTGTCGCTACAAAAACACTTTAGTGACAATTATTAATCTTTTAGTGACTAATGAGGGGGTGAAATAGCATATTAGGGGGTGGAAATAGCCTCTCCCTATCAATAAGTCCCCCATAGATTTTGGTGCTAGCGAAACTTCTCTGTGAAAAAGTCATATTTCATTTGTATCTTTTTTTAGATGTCATCAGTTGTCTAATAAAGCTGTGATTTACTTGAATCTAGCGGCATAGAATCCAATCAGGAGATTGTGGGAGAGGAAGTAAGAAGCATTCTGGAAGTAATTGCAGCAACCGGGAAGTTTTGGTAATGCCTATTAGCCTTGTGTGTTAACTTCATATACATCCTCCATCTTCTGGTCCAAATGCAATCAATATCTAGACCTAACATCTACCAGAACTTGAAATTTGCTAGTATACACATTCGCATGTCAATTTAGTCATTCAGAAATACCATGTGGCTACAGATATGTAACTCGTTCTTTTCCTCATCACCCTCATTACTAGCAGAGGATCAGACCACTACTCTGCTGTCTGCATTTTGTTTGTGTTTTAAACATGTCTTGTTAAGTTAGAATTTTACGATCAACCATAAACCAAGAAATATCAGACACCTACTAGCGAATGAATTGCATGCTTTTGTTGCCAATTCCCCACCCTCGCATCATCATTTCACTGTAGTCATTGGCATAATCGACACTCTTATCTCGTACTCTGCCTGCCACAACCAGTTTTCGACCTTAACTGATGAAAATATCATTCTCTCCACTGATATGCATGAATAAGGCTATCCTCACCACGGTATGCTACCACAATGATCACTACGACCAGTACCATTTGTACTGCTGTCAATCTATTCTGTAGAAGGCGTTGCCACCAACAAACTCTTTGGACTGTCTAGGCTGTCTCCACTGCAAAACAAATGCTGTTGCTGCTGTCATTTTTGTTTCTATGTTGTTAGTTGAAGTCATCGCTCTGCCTATCAATTCCATTAGTTGGGTAATGTATTCCATGTCTGCAATGTTTTAAAGTCCTTTCGTTCTACTCATACACCTGTAACGTAGTGTAAATCACAATCACAGGCTTTTACTGAAAATAATGTACTTGTTGTTACCTGGTATATTAAATACTGGTGCGCCAACCAAATGATGTCACCACACTTCCTTCTGGATTGGGGATTCATCTCTAGCAGTAATATTTTATTTTCTTTTCCATAGTAAAGATGCTTGATGCTTTTTGTGCACCTTATACTGAATGGTGATTATGTCAAACGATTTACTAGTGGCTTTGCCATGTTGGAAAGTGGCACTCTATCAGCTATATAAATGTACTCTCTGTACAAATTGGCATCCTAAGATCAAAATATGACAGGGCATTTCTGCTTTAAGCCTTAAACCCACGTTAGCTTTCTCATACCTGTGGAAGACAAGATATCAGATAGTTGTTTTTCACACATATTTCTACGAATTATTGAAAGTTGTGTATGTTGATCTTCAGGCATGACTGGGACAAATTGAAGACCATGTTATCCTTCCATCTAAAGCAGGTATGGGGAGGTATGCCAAGTGGCCGACTTCTACAGTTTGGAGATTGATTAATGATCATGAATACAGTTGTTCTCTCCTTGGGTCCTAGATGATGATTTATATCATCTCTGCAAATTTAATGATATAGGTCCTCTCAGAGTATCCTGAGGAGAAGATGGCAAGTGATCAACAAAATTCTTCTCTAGGAGAGAGCTACCAGGAGTTGGTGAAAAGGTTGGATGATGGTACTTCCACTATCATGCACCTTCTCAGCAGTTTTTAGCTAACCCCCCAACCCCCTCTCATTTGAGGCTTTTCTGTATTCTTGGTAGCTGCTATACTTTGCAACATAAAGAAGATAAATGAAAAACAGTTTTTTTGTTCTTCTCCTCTCCTAGCTAGGCACAGCGCAAATAGATGCCACTGTTTTGCTTACAGTAGAGATGTCAACAGTTTTTTAAACTTGTTCCACTACCCCTTTGTAGCAGAATTATTTATGCCTTGAGATTGAGGATTCTGTATGTTAGTTCATTTTGTTGAGATATTTTTGCTTGGCGCAATGGTAAAGGTTTCTACATTATGACCTGGAGTTCACGGGTTTGAAACATATGAACAGCCTCTCCAATATTGTGGGGGTTAAGGTTGCCCTCGGACAATGCAAAGGCAGCAGCATTATGCTCTGGGCTCGCTCTTTTATGTGTTTCTTTTTGTGCCATTCTTTAATTGAAGTAATCACAGTATTATATCTTGTGTTGCAGCTCTTAATAGCTTCCTTGAGGGTCCTCCATTCACCCTACAGAGGCTTTGTGAGGTGCCATTTTTTCTAAGTTAACTTGCTCTTTATTGGTGTCAGTCTTGGGAGGTGACCATTAGCATTTTTTAAGTTAACTTCTCTTTTAATCTTGTACTGAGCAGATCTTATTGGCTGCACAAAACATATATCCAAATCTTTCAAAGCTTGCTCTGGCACTGGAAAAGGTAGGGACTTGAAAGTAAATTATGCTGGCATGGTTAGGTAGAAATTCTTCTCTCTCAAAGTTTAGGATCTGCCATGATGCTAAAGGAGCAGATAATCTCCTTCTAAACTTGTGCATATGCAAATCAGCAAGGTGAGATTGCAATTGACTTGCCTATTATGTATTTGACTTTCTTTCTTGACCCTGATCTGCCTTTTTGTTATCTCCATTTAAGTTTTCATAAAGCCCATGCCTCGCTGTTCTCATGACTTTCTTTATATGGAAAAATGTATGAAAATGGTTTATAAACCCCTAAAGTCACGTTAATGTGCTTGGGACAATGTATGGCATATGGTTATGTTTATGTCCTTGTTGGAAGGAAAATAAAAGTTTCTTGGAAAGCCAGATAATGCGGGCTATTGATTAACACTTGGAAAGATATTGGTCGATCATTGTAAAGATGAAGCAAAATTTTCCTCTACCTGCAGAATTTGTTGGTGACTTCTACTTTGACCATCTGTACTGATCCGTATACCCCAGCGCCAATGCAATCACCAAATGAACAAGACAACGGAACTGAGGAGCCCCATCAGGCACCCAATCCAGTACCAAATGGGGTCGACGTGATGGTAGGAGACCGGGACGAAATAATGGCAGAGGTGGAGGCTGATAATAATGATGATGAGATGACAATCGACATGGAAGCATTTGAAGATACAGTTAGATCATCGGAACCAAATTCTATTCCAACTGAGAATTCATAGACTACTGATGCATTTTTTGAGACCATCAGCAAAGCCGAAGGAACGTTTACCTTTTACTCACTGAGAGGATAAAAGCTAGAGGGCTTATCTGTATCAGTACTGTGGTGATATGTATCATGCAATTGAGAAGGGGGGCCATGGATTGATTGTTGCGACATTAATGACAACTATCGTATTATTAACTCCTACAGTTCCTTTTTTGTTCGGCTGTTGTAATTCAATACATTTTAACTTTTGGTGCACCATGCAAGGTTAATAAGGGTCTGTTTGAAATTATTTGCAGTTCTTTCATACTAGGTTGCCTTTTGAGTGGCAATTTACTTTGGAAAGTGAAGCAAGTGCTTACAGGTCTGCAAAACGCTCGTTTTGTAGGCAGGTCCTGGAAGCCAAGCAGAATTACTTTTAATTTTTCGCATTTTATCCATTTACCAATGAAGTTCTTCGCCTCTTCACCAAAAATAACAAAGAAAACATGACAAGATGGACATTCCGAAGATCACTTACAATTGAGCGAACTACAAATGTTGGCGGTGGTGCTGTTTTGGCCGCACGTTTCGTATTCTATTGTGGCTATTTACTCGATGGCTAATCGTTGTCCGTTTACAAATCTGAAATGGCTATCAAAAAATAGCGTTCAGTAGTGGATGCAAGCAACAATTACAAATCTCTCCCCAATTGAGAACGTGTGAAACGGTGTTCAGGCTTAAATTTGTGAAAGGCAACTTCTAGTTTCAGTTTGCACCAGCTCAAGATAAATTCTTCAGTAAAATGTACCTTCCTCTCTGTTCTCTGCACCTCCTTTGAAGGACTTGGTGGGAGAAAGTGCCCCCCGTACTACAATTAAGCGAAATCCTTACAGTACCTTTCGTAATCGCTCTTCAATAAGTCAAAATTGTATTGCTCTTTTCTTAAGTAGATCCATATATAGACATGATAGTAGTTACACATAAATTTACAGTGCTGTGCAGTTTCTTTGCCTAACTTGTGAAGGAAAGAGATGCTTTAATCCTAAATACAGTAGGAACCAACCTGCGTCAATACTTGGCCTCAGGCTTAAGAGGTTTTGCTGATGATGACGGAAGCGTAGTTTGCAATTGTTGCCTCTGGAGATTGCCGCAGCCGGCCAATAACAGGAAATAACTCGGATGAGCGGAGGAATTGTCTGCAGGGTGGATGCGCACACATTTTTGCCAATGAAAACAGAGCTATCTTGAGAGGCGAATCATTTATGGCATCTCTCCTGCTAGGGTTCAGTGCTACCAAGGAGCAATCTGCTACCAACTTTAAGAGAGCCTGAAACCATTTTTTTTTTTAAAAACTTACAAAGATCATTGTGTAACGTGGAGTAAGAGAGATGCTAAAACATGACATTCTTTGCACATATTTCATGGGAGTATTCCAGCATTTAAGAGAGATGCTAAAACATGACATTCTTTGCACATATTTCATGGGAGTATTCCAGCATTCTCTCTCTTATATAGCATCCATGGTGTACTTCCAGGTTCGCACCCTTTGCACAATCCCCAGGAAGAGCAACACTATCTACCTGTCTACAGCAGTTAAAATTGCATATGGCAACATTGACTTCTCACCTCTCGAGTTTCAATCTTCACTGCATTATTAGTTAAATATCTATTTTTAGTAGAGGCACAACTACGACGTATGTGTTCAGACGTACTGTAAACCCCACTTAAGTTTCTTGTTCTTCAGACCTCTTCTATAACAGTACTTTCCCTTCAGTTTTCAAATAAACATACCTTGCTGCTGTAAGTCATAATTGTGACTGGCAGCTCTACCTATGTGGTCATGCGTATTCTGAAGACCTAATGGTTAATATAAATATGCCCAGCCATTGCTCGTAACATGTAAGCGAAATTGATTAGAGCTTTAAGCTTGACTCTGGCATGTTTCCTAGATTTCTTCTTGTATACTCATGTTAATTGTATGGTCAGAGCTCTCAGTTAAGACTTAAGATTCAATCCCTGAACTCCTAAAACTTCCCATTGTATTTGCTAATAAAAGTTCATTCCAGTCTTCACTTAAAGCTCTACGGAGTTCAATGTAAACGTATGAAAACACTATTGACTTAGTAAAGCAACCATACAAGTAAACATAGCACGCAACAAACCTGCATGGCTCCTTTAGAGACAATATCTTCACAAAGCTTGTTGGAGTTACGAACAAGATTACTTAGAGCACCTGCAGCATTTGATTTAGTTTTGTCTTCCTCCGTCGAAAGCAGCAAATCAGCAAGCTGAGGAATTGACCTCCGAAGTTCCTCATAAAGCAAGTCATTATGATAGGCAGCATTTCCAATCTAGAGAGAGAAAGTAGGGAGGAGTTCATAAGTAGACAATGCCAACAAACAGATTATTAGGAGTGCTGCAATCGATTGAGAAGTGAATCATCGTATTGTAATGCATCAAGATTTTACCGCAAAACAAGCAAATTTCCGTGTACGTTTGTCGGGATCAGCACATCGATCAATAAGAAGAGCAATGATGTGATGCTTCGCCTATAAAAAATAATCCAGATATAAGGAAACACAGGATGGTTTATGTCTACATGATTCTCAAGAACAATTAATAATGACAAAAGCCTAAGTACATATGCTAAATAATTCGTAAAACAATTTGCAAGAACATCTAATCTAAAGTGTCACTAAGCAATCAAAAGATTTCTACTTGCCAGTGAACTGTAAAAGTAGGAGCTATGCCGACACATGTTGCCAACAGCGCTGCAAGTTTTTGCACGAACATTAGGATCTTCATGAACAAGAAACTCCTTCAATAAGTCCAATATATCTGCCCCGTCTATATATTCGTAAAATCCCTGCATAAGCATACTTTGGGGGTCAGTGGTGATATTATCGTGAAGGGATGAGACGCCTTTAACTAGCATTGGTTTGTTTTCCACGGTGAAATTTTCATAACAGAAACATATCTAGTTACAGAATTGCTTTCTTCACAAAACAAAATTTCCCGAGCATAACACATGTGAATTGGATAGTGCAGACGTAGGTGCACTAAAAAAAATGTATTCAACAAGAGTTGATATAAGTGCTAGACAAAGACGTTTGACACACACTGAATGCAGTACAAACTACAAACTACTTGTGCAGTTACGCAGCAATAAGATTCTCCAAGATGCAGCCTACAGAAAACTGAACCTTCTATGAGAAGGAAGAAATAATAATCGTTACTTTTACTAGTATCTTGGATCAGACCATGAAAGGTCGCTTGGTCCACCCACTTAAACGCTGTTGTTTACTAAAACAGTTACCTAACATGCAGGAACTCATTTATCATCATATGCTTAATCTCTCCAATCACTAAACCAAGAAATGAAGTTTGACGCAGTTCCGCAACTGCTAATACTATGTAATGAGCTGAGACTTAAGTAATCAAGAACTCGTCTTGCACAATTATATATGCAAGCTTTAAAGAGTTTCTTTTTAGATTTTTTGGACAGCTTTCCTTTGGATAAAAAGGTTGTCTGAAAAGTAAAGTTACACTCTAGGTCTGGTGATACGAATTTGCTTGACATCAAATAAATAGATAAATATGACAAGAAAACACAATCAAGAAAGCATCACATCAGAATGTGGTGTCCACCACGAGTTTACCATTGACAAAATCTGAAAAGAATAGGGATGAGACTAAACGGGCAACTCAAAACAGGGAACCAGAGCAAAAGGTCGAATTCGAACATAGTTAAAACCAACCTTATCCATACGAGCTAGATCTGAAACAATCATCAGAACGTCCAGCGTGACTTCTCTCGGGCATGACTTATCAAGCAACCTTCTCATTCTGCTCGGATCCAACAAGCCTTTGCCTAAAAGTTGACTAACAAGAGCTCGATGGCTCGTCATCTTAGCAAGAAATGCAACAGGTCTTGCAACCTCCTTTAAGTCTAGATGTTCCAAGCACCTTAGAATAATGCCAGGCACTCCTACCTGTAACCATAGTAGCTGGAGTAAGAACCACTAAAAACAAAAGGACCTCCGATATTGATAATATCAGCATTGAGGGGCTAATGTATTTTTCATGTCACAAACAATTAAGGACAACAAGTGTTTCCATTACTAACTTTAAGAACATCCCTAAGTGACAAGCGACACGTGTAGCATCAAGAAAGAGATTCGTAGCCCTAATGTAAGGGTCCTGCAAGTAATTCCTCATTTTACAAGTATTCCTTTCAGTTGTGTGATACAAAATAAAAGGATCAACACCCCTTCAAAAGATGGTACATAACCACTAGAAGATAGAGGAAGAGATAGCAAACAAACCTCGAGAAAGATTTGAATATACTTTCCCATGCTTGTCTCAATAGCTTTCACAATATCCTTGTCTTCTGCACAAACTCTGCCACCAGGTGAACCCATATTAAGAAGAAACCCACTATTTACTGAAGCAGTAGCAGACTGCAATCCTGAGGCACTTTGTACTGCCACAAAGGGGAATGCTAATAGATCAATCACTGCATTTATTGTGTCTCTGACTCCGTCCTTTCCACCACCAGACCCACCCCAGGACCTTACAATCTCAAGATGTACATTGGATATCAAATCCGAAATGGACTCGACGTATTCACTCCTAAGCAAAATCTGACGGAAAGCTGAAACTCCACCAGAGAGGCATTGACATATCGAGGAAATTGTCCATACAACTCCAACAGGTGATAGCCCGACTTGATCCTTTGTGAGGTCAGTAACTTGTGAAGAAGCATCAGATTTATTGCTAGCTACCAAATCAATAAGAAGTTGAGGTATACCACTTGCACACAACTGTTGAACAGCTAATGGTCCTCCCCACTTCAGTCTGGCCTCCAGCAAACCGATGCACCCGTCTCTAAGGCCATGCCAGTACGAGAGCCTACCATTCCATGTGGTAGGTGTCGCACTATTTTCGTCGATTGATAAAATCCTGAGGTGTTCACACAGCGTGGCAGTCCTAGGAATTAAAGGCATGGCTATCTCAGAAAGGGTTGATTCAACTGAAATTCCAGGTTCAAGGGACAATATGGATGCAAGAGCCAGCATAGCAGATGCACAATGAGGTTGAAAGAAATTCTGTGTCCTATCATCCAAAGAAAAATGGTGAGCAAGGATAGAGAGCCGAGAGAGCTGCTTTTTCGAAGATGATGTGAGCATAAATACTGCAGAATGTCTTCCAGCTGACTTAAAACATTGTGCAACAGTTGCAAGGATAAGGCAAGAATTTAGAACCACGACAGGATTGGGTATCTTGAGTTTCGAGTTGCTTGTCTCTCCTGTTTGCAGATCTCTGTTTGTGGAAGCACAGTTATACAGTATAGAGAAGATCTCTGAAACAATTGTACCATCCCCTCCCCCACTTACAACTGTTGTAACAGGTAGAGAACTAGGCAGACCACAAAGAATGCTGGAAACTGTACCACTGTGCAGGCAGCACCTCAGAATGAGCTGAAACATCGAGAAGTTCATATTAGACTTTACCTGCATGTAAAGTTAGACAATATACTCAAGTACTTCTAGCTGGACCAGTGGCCTTTTCTCTACACTTTCAGACATGCGCACTGGTTAGGGGGTTTGGCCCAATCGCTATAGATTAAGCTTTTATAGAAACTTATGGCCCAATCCCTACTAAGCTCTATAAATAACTCTGAAGTCAGTGCAACCCAACTCTAAGCCTCTCTCTCAAACTTGTCGGGTCTGCTACATAAATCTTTATCTTCAACTATCCCCTAACCAGACACATATTCTCTGATATATTTCTAGCAATCCTTTATTACTAGTTTAAACCATGTTATTCTCGATCTATTTTTCATGACATGCATCTGCAATGTCAGACAGAAAATGTCAAAAGTGATAAGAGAAGAAAAACACCTGGGTACCAGCACATACAGCAGCCTCAAAACGTTGATGAAGGCAGTAGTAGATAGCAACTTGTATACCTTTCGACCTGAGGAATGCTCCGGTCACTGCATCGACAACTTCTGTAGAACCTGTCCCAACCAGTGAACTACGGTCTTGGTCTCTGATGTCAAGTCGAAGTAAGGAATGGCTCCGGAAAGCATGGAGTGGGAATACATAGGCATTTTCGTTGACAGAAACTACTTCATGTGCATCGATCAATGAACAAAGAGCCCTACAGGATTCGCAAGCAGCACGCAACAAGTTTGATGAACCGGATATGAGGCTTGACCCAGAAGTTGCTAAGCACAAACATAAGAGATCCGCTAAACCTGCTGTTTTAGCATGCTCCAGAATTTGTTTCAGAGTTTCATTTTCAGGAGCCTCAGGAGCCGAACTTACTGCAGGCGCTTTGAGACCCTGTGCCACTTGAGATAGAATAGCAGTAATGCAAGCACTGGACTCATACATAACTCTTCCAGATGCATCGTCTGTGCAACCAACAACCTAGAAATTCCATTACATAAAAGCAGAAACCAAGTTCACAGACTGCTAAAAAGGATAATAAATTTCCATGTCATCATCATACCTGTGAGTACAACTCCACCAAGCCAACCCAGTGCCTGAAGTATGAGCTCCCACTAACCCGGCAGTTATCTAGTAGCTTCTTTAAAACTGAAAAGCTCTGCACATAATATAGCAATCATGTATCAGTATTAGCTGCAAAGTTTGCAAAAATCATGTTTGTTAACGGTAATTGACGAAGTCATCCAAAGGTATTCCGGAAAAATATAGAGGTTCTTCTGGTACAATAATAAAAACTCCGATAACTAGAGGAAGAAAATCAAACCAAAAAAGGTATTCTTCAAAGAACAGTGGACATATACCTTCGCCATTAATTCATAACCATCGGATGTTTTGATGTGGACCACGCTAGCAGTAAAGCCAAGAAGTTCACATGATATTTCATCAAGTAACCCAGCAGAACTAATAGCGCCAGCAGCTACTAAGTTTGAAAGAATTCTCAATGATTGGTTCGAACTCACCACATCTTGATCCCTATACAAAATTATGAATGATTAATAGGTGCCTGAAAAAACAAATTCTAAATAATAGATGAAGTACGAAGAAAACATAGAAAGCATCTTAGGGACTATGATGAGGAGGAGCAGAAGAGCTACCAGGAAAGTAACAGAAATGAGCCTTAATCTACAAATGCTTCAGTGTATGTATTTTTTCAAGCATAGGGTCCGTTGATAGCTAATTAAAAAAAGGAATGGTTCTCTATCGTCTTCTGTGTGCTTAATCTGTCTCCTGAGGTAACTACTACAATTGGAACAGAATGAAGTGGTCACCACCCACACAATTGAAAGATAAAAGGAACCTTGATATGCCACAAAACATACAAAATTTATTGAACATAACACAAGATTCTAATTAGGCACTTACGCCAAAATGGCTTGGTGAACGTGCTTTAATGCTATGTAAATTTAAGAAACGGGACTCCATTAATTGTTTCAATTTACCTGCATGAATCTTGGGGCCCTTTACACCACTTTTTTAGTGGTAGCAGAATAACTGATAGTGCTTCATTATCTTGACCAATAATCTTTGCACCCTTAATTGTGCGGGAGTTATTTTCCAATCTGTTCAACTCCTGGCAACCTGAATAGTGCAGCATATTGTCAATACCAATTACCTCGGATACTAATTCAGCAAAACATGCAAAAAAAAATTAACAACATTTTTAAGTGTGTGCACGCATGCCTATAGTAAAACATGAAGAAGAAAGATAGACTTCCAGATGGGGCTTGATCAAAATACATTGGATTTTATTCAGATCGTACCAGGAAAATCAAACTCAAGACAAGCAGGAAAGGAAATGCACACTATATGAATGGAAAAAAATAAGGTAAAACATCAAAAAAACTCCTGAAGCAAATGATTAAAGAAGGTGACTGGCATAGGTGCTTGACTGACAAACCACATACGATAAAGAAAAGTAATCCGGTCGAAGAAAAGCAGCAGGAGAGGTGAGACTAGGCGTAGGGAACCACATTAGAAAAGAGACATTTAGACAAAAATACTGGGATAAATAAATTGAGCCTTCGCCTTGAAAGCATACATAAGTAAGTCCAAAGAAGATATTCCAGACTACCTATATTAGCATCCTTTGGTCATAAAGTCATAATTAATTGTATATATAAAAAGAAATACATAGGACTATTACTTATACAACTCTGGAATCTACCTGACTGGAGAACATCACCAAGACTTGCAACTCCTGAAGACTCCGGTGGTGAAGCATTACCTATGTCTGAGTTAGGACTAATTGATTGAGCATCACTTTGAAGGTTCCGGACGCTACCATTTTCAGTAGCGGGAAGAGAATGGAGTGTACCTAGCAAAAAGATATCATACTAGTTAGATTCGCTGAAATAAGTTATCTCAAAATGAGTAAAGGTCTTACTCTCAGGACGACGTGTTAATTGATTATTTCCTTCTCCTTTCCAAGCGGCATCAGATCCCCTAGCAGAAGCAGTAGTAGCACGAGTTTCCTGGGAATGGTTCCACCATTTACCGAACTTTCAAATTTTAATAACAAATGGCAGAAGAAATGATGAATGACTGCATGTGAATACAAATTACCCTGGCCTCCACATCCTCGGAGGTTTCTTTAACAAATGGGTGTTCAAGAAGAGCAGGCCAAGAAAGCCTGTTTTGTGGAACCTGTTGCACATGCTATAGCCAATTAGCAGCTGAAAGTTACTTGTAATGAATCAATAGCCTTAAAATGGATTTCAATCAAATATACTATCTGATGCAAGAAAGACCTTATTAAGCAATCCCCTGAGGAAGCTTTTGAAATTTGTGCTCATGTTGTCCGGATATTTGACTGGATCCTGAGAATGGTAATGATAAAATCACTGTGTTTAACTGAATCATCCTTTCAGATTCAGAATTTCAAACATTAGTCGTATTCACCTTAATAATATGCCGGACAAGTGCATATACTGAATTTGTGTAAAAGGGAGGTTGGCCAACAAATAGTTCATACCTGAATTACACCCAACATCAGCTCACTTTGTGGGTCAATTTAAAAATGAGGGTTAAAGCAAGAAAAATGTACATAAACATTGCATAGCTGGAACAAATACTTTTTACTCGCAGCCCAAAATTTTTTGGACTTTGGACTGTATCAAACTTCAACTTAGTTGGCTAAATACATGCTACTTGTGATGGTGTTCCTGGATTGCCATGCTAAGTGGATATATTTGGATTCTTAACAAGAAATTTATCTAGTGAAAGTTATTAAGCCTATTGCTTTTCTCTTTTTGCCTTTTTTCAATTATTGTAGATTGGGCTTTGATTTCAACAACATGAAAGTAAAGCCATATACTAAGAATTTCTAACTGCAGAGGTATGCGTTCAACAGGTGATATCCAAGGAACATATGCATGCCATCTAAAGCAAGTCATAGATAAAGTAATCATGATCATTAGTAAGCCATACATACATGATTCTCATCGCAGTATTATATTTATGGCATGATTTTAATTGTCATATGGCAAACATTGTCAGGGCATGATGATGACAATAACATAAAAGTTAAAAAGGGTTAAATAATGGCTTCTTAAGGATTGGTCAACATTCAACAATAACTTGCATATCAGCTTTCACTATATAAATTACTAACCTTAATCAAAAGTCCCCCCAAATTGCACATAAATAAAAATGACAAGTTTTGTTTGATAGAAAGCGCATTGCTTGCATTATAGATAGAATCACATAACCAATGGCCTAACCCACTTAGGTGAATGACTGCACAAAACAAATCATAGATGACGTGCATGTTGATTCAGTTCCTACGTGCTGAGGCTAGCAAGTAAAAGAAGGTAACAAACATGAAATTGCTCACTTTCATCACAATATTTGACGACTAGGCCACAGTCTTAAGCCACTTAACCTAGCAGAGTCAAACAGACCAAATTTGAACCTAAACAGATCATCTCGAGCATAATCTCACCAACCAATTTAACTGAGTCAAAATCACATACAAAATTACGCCAAGGGACCACAAATCGGCTGTGTGGTTGTAGGGTTGTTCTCGAACCAATTCTGGGGCCATGTACAAAGGAGTACCTAAATATTCATTTACAAACATCTGAGCCGCCATAAAGAAATAAGTATTTGCTGAGAAGTATCCCCTAAGTCTAAGCATTTTGGCGAGAATTACAAGCCAAAAGCAGTGTCATAGACGACAATAAAGCCAGCCTTACCTTTTATGGATCTCAAAACAACTGTGTTAGTGGACATTGCACGTGCAAACCCAAAATCACAAAGCTGCATCAAATGCAAAAATGCAAACAATTATTACTTGCTCGTTATTGGGAAGATCTCTGATGCAAATTTCCAATCCAGACTTGCAAACAAGACCACCAAAAAGAACAACTATAAAACCACCATAAATCTAGCAGCGGATTAAACACTAAGAGATAACAAAAGTCATGAAAATTTTATCATGACTGTATTTTAAGAACACGTGTAGCCTTACCCTGTTATTTTTCTTCAGTTAAATGGAAAAGACTCACTAAGAAGCTCCAACCACATTAACAAAATAATCAAAGTCTACCAAGACTGTGGAAACCACGATACATCCTGAATAAATTAACTATTTGACTTTCATAAAATAATACACTAAACATTTTCCTATTCTTTATGTGTGTGGAAGGACTTCAGCAAAAAGGCTCAACCATGCTGCCCAAACCACTAAGTACCTCTTGTAAGTGCTTAATTCCAAGTTATTTCTCAAGCAAATTTTCCCTCGTATAGCGGCAGTCAAATTTGCATGTCAGTATTCCTTATCTTCAACTTGTGCTCCTCAATGCAAGGAGAAATAACCAAGAATAAATACAGGGATGGCAATTGAAAACCATGATAAAGTAACACTAAGATTCATAAAAGACTATTTAGGCGAGGAACAGGCTCGAAAGGCAGACTACTGTTAAACATTGCATATCTACTATCTTAATTCTCAGTACATGTTGCTCATATCTCTTTTGCCCAGCCATTTGACAGTCTCAACACCCTCATTCAGCCATGTTTGACCTAAATGTGGTTGTTGGTATCAAGCTAGCAGTTCAGGTTCTAATGGTAAGAATAATAGTTACATGCAGCACGCATCGAGTTCCAAACTAATCCAATCACCTAAAGTCAAGTTGAATATAAGTACACCAATTGAGTTGACACAGTTACCAAATGGGTCAACCTAACCTGATTTACTACAGCTGTTCTATCTTATTGATCAAAAAATCTACGTCAAACAGGATTCCTGTAAAGAACTAAATTACAAGAACTAACCTGAACCAAGAGAAAAGGAAAAACATGGCCATCGTCAACTTTAGGCAACAAGATAATAGTAACAAAGAAATGAGCGAATCTTATGAGCAGGAAAGTTTTTACTTCACAAATTCAAAAAAAATTAACGTGAAATCATTTGAAACAGCCAACCTTAACAACAGAGCCGGAGCCAATAAGGATATTTTGCGGCTTCATGTCACGATGGATTATTCGGTTGGAGTGTAGGTAATGCAGAGCTCTCACCTGAAAATTGTAACAGCATAAAATTTTAAAAAAGAAGAGTGATCAGAGATTATATTCAAGAGAAGCATCAACAAACAAGGTATATAGCTTAGCACCAAAACAAACACGTACAACAGTTGAAATGCGAGCAAAGGTGAAACAAGACAATTACCAACTGCTTCGCAATTGCTTGAACTAGTTCTTCAGGAAGGCACTTGTCATCTTCAAGAATCTCATATAGTTCACCCTACATATGCTTACATACCGTCAGCCATCCAAACACTAATCCATAATCATCATTCATCCACTTGGTTTATATGGGTTTATGCATTAATGGGTTTCACATGATAAAATACTAAACATAACAGCATGAGGGAGACAGAGAGGAGTTAAATACTTGAGCAAATTCTGTGACGACGCAAAACTCTTGTGGGCTTTCGAAAGAGTCTAGCATTCCGATAATATTTTCATGCTTCAACTTCCTTAAAATCTGCAATTAAACCACCCACAGATCCAGATCTTACACATTATTATTGAGCACAACAACTTCATCACACCAGCTAAGAAGGAAATGCAACACGTACTAATCAAATGTGTAGATGAGCATAGCTATTAACACCCAAGCACAACCGAACATGTATGCATCCAAGTCCGAAAGAATAAAAATAAACTTTGTAGCATCCAAGTTCTATGCAATTGCCGGAAGTTACCTCAATTTCTTGCCGTAAATTCTGAATGTCCTTCTCAGTTTTACCATGCTTAAGGATAAACTTCATTGCAACAGTCTGAGGTAAATAGCCCCAAAAACCATATCACAAACAAGACAAAGACTCCAAACAGCTTAAACTACTGGGGAAAACTATAAAAAGAGCAATATCTACCTGGCCCGTGTACTTCCTCCGTCCCTTGTATACCTTTCCGAAAGAGCCTTCACCAACAAGCTCTATTACATGGTAGTTTTCAATTCCCATTGCTTAAAACTGTAGAGGATCTTTTCATGAAAACCAAATACATAGAAAGTAAAGTCCAGTGACTGCAATAGAAAGTTCAGAAATCATTCACAACACAGAGTCCACAAATCTAGATTCGCAATCCTTCACTAAGCCACTTCCTGCTATCAATAAAAAGTACTCCCTCCTTTTTCATACTTTTTGTCCCCTTTGATGTGCAAACATACTTCCTTCGTTGTTTTTCCCCTGGTTTACTTGTCAAACAATACTTATTCGAATTGCAATTACTAATCGAGTCCAATGATCCGATTCTGTCCTGGGATCTCGGAATGGAACGAGTATTGCCTGCTTACATCTTTTCGAAACGTCTAAGTTTTAATTCCACCAAAAAAATACGCACGATTCGGAGATTAGTACGAAACACTACAAAACGTAGAAAGAAATGGAAGTAGAGACAGGAAAACGTAAAGCCCTAAACACCAGTTGTTTTTGCTGGTACATATGCGAATTTATAGATACAGTGATTAGAATTTCGGATTAGCAAACATGTAAACTGAGAATAGATGTAAGCACACACGCACATAGAGAGAGAGTACCTCGGTCGATGAGTTGAGCCCCGATTGAATAGGGAGGGAGGGAGAGAGAGAGAGAGATTTGGGGAGAAAAATGAGAGGAGGCGTTCGAATTGCTGTATTTCCCGCCCAACGTTTTTTACAAAATTGAAGGCATTACACGAACACGACTGTATTTCTATACGAATTTTTCGTATAATAATAACGAGTCACCGTAGCATATGCGATGCGTGTGCAAAAATAAAAATAATGGTACATATTTTATTTTATAAAAAAAAAATCGCGTATACATGTTTATTGTCATATTCAGTCAAATGAATCTTAAACTACTGAAAAATAAGTTAGTTATATGTGTCCAAACATAAGTTAGTAAAATATTATTATTGTATCAAATTTGACATTTAAATCTTACTTTAACTTTATTTTTTGATGAATTTTAATTTGCGAAAACTAAACATAATTATATAGGTAGTTACTTACCAATTAAGAATTTTATTTTGTATCATTTCTTAGAAATTTTGTTGGAATGTCACTTATCATCATTGTAGGTTGGTAGTTATGTAACACCAAATAGGTGTTACACCAAATCAAGTTTTTGTTTAATAAGTAGTATATATATGGTGATGTTTTGGTGTAGCTGGACTGGTAATGGACTCGGGCCGAGCGAGGCCCGAAGCCCACTGTTGGGCCTCTTACTTACGAAAAACGAGTCCAACGCTGAATTAATAATGGACCAAACCCAGAGTCTTGGTCCCAGACTACGTAAAAGCGCGGCCCCAGCCCGATCACAACTAAAGGGTTAGTGCCAAGTGTCACGATTTTAGATAGGAAGTTATGCAACACCAAAAACGTATTCTACCAAAAGGGTCATCGATATCGGTAAGATGAGGATAGCTCTCTCAATTTTTTTTGATAAAGATTCCTTTTTAGATGACGAATACAAGATTGTTTTTATTTTTATCCAGACAAGATAAGGCAGTCTATTGTTGAACATAATATTATTGTTAACCCTTGCATCCAATAACGTAAACTTGACAATTTGACACGGTATTACACTTCGGCTTGCTTACATCTTTGGTCCCTTTTTATAAATGTGCTATAGCTTTCTCTTTACTAGTGCACTTTTTATAAACAAAACTAACGTCATTAACCCAATTTTTTTCCTACTCAATCTTGTAGAACAGATAATAGAAGAAAATTCATTAGCCAAAAAATACGCATCTTGCAGGTCCTTTACACTACCCTCGTAACTTCACAATTCTCAGCAGAGCTTGTCTAAGTCGTTACACTACCAAACCGACAACCCAAAAGGATATAACAAAACAGGCTCCTCTCCAGTTAAAAGACAAGCTTAAAAAGAAAAGTTGCTTTCATTCCAGCAGTAAAATCAACGCTGTATGTACACCGAAAAGCCGTAAGAGCCCATTTTCTGGACAAATAAATGAATGCTGGCCTGAAGGCGAACAAGCTGATACGATACTAAAACCTGATTTCTTTGCCATCCATCTATACAATTATGAGATATTTACCTATTCTAGCTAGATTATTTACACTCTGACTTCAACTACGTCGCCATCTTTGAGTTCTGTGCCAGGCAATACAAGATGGCCATTTACTGAAACCAGCTTCCCTTCAAGTCCGACTCTTCTAGCAGCATCTGCAGCAGTGCTACCAGTTCTCAACCTCATTATCTCCCCATGGGGCCAACTTACAACAACAACTTCCCCAAGAGAGACATTACTAGCATCACCGCGTGCTTTTGCATTATGCTTGGTTTGTTGAAGACCTGCTTCAAAGCGTAACTGCTCCTCCCACTGAAGCATTGCCCTCAACAGATGTACCTAAAGATTTAAATTGGCATCAGAAGAAACTTAAGAACGATACATGTCGATGAGTGGAAAGCGAGATACAAGACGTAGTTCACGAACACTACACAATGTTGAAGCAGGAAAAAGAGCAACAAACTTCATCAGGACATAATATATGATGCTCTATCATGAACGGCATACTTCGATAACTTCTTCCCGGGTAAAGCTCGTTTTCATGTCCTGTTTCTCAAGCCAATGCCATTACTTGGTAACAAGAATAATGGGAACATAAAATTTTACTGGTCAATATATGATCCAGTAACTTAGGAGCAAGATCGAGATGTTTTAAGCATGCATGAAGCAAATGCCTTCAGATTTGGACAATCTGAGGGATGAACTATGTATTGCATGATGATGGTGAACCTACCTTGTTGTTGATGCCAGCTTCCATGGCAGTTGGACTGACAGAGTCACAGCTTGGCCTCTCATAGCAGCTAGATTCGGATGAAACAGAAGCAACCTGTCTTCCCTCAAAAACAGCAGACACAACACCCCAGTATTCATTTTCCTCCTGTCCACTCAAATCAATGACTTGAATGAACGTAGGCAATAGACGCTCAAATTGGTCTTGCTGCAGAAAAGTAACACCTTTAACATCCTTCTCAAGCAACTTCAACAATAAGATGACTATCTTCTATTGAGATCAATAGTAACAAAATGACTAGGTAGTGAACAACCTGTGCACAAAATTTTTAATCATGTCCCAAATGACGTCATCTAGCAAGACTGCTGGTGGACCATTAAGAACACTACAGCGCCAAATTTCAGCTAGCCTGGTTTGATTAAACTTGTCCTAAATTGATTTATTTGTTCTTCATTTTCTTCAGAGTTCAGATAATTAGAACAAGGGATACGATAATCCCACTCCTAATTTTAACTAACCCGCTCCAACTTGGCTTAGTGTACACTTCTAATTGGCACATTTAAATCATTACGAAGAATTTAGTGGGCTTAATTCAAATTAGGAGTGGGACTATAATTCCCTTTCAACAGGCATACTAATAGCTTGCCTTTTACTTGCAGAAAATTAGAAAAATCAAATTTTCAGGCTCGACGCTCACAAGGTTCATATGTTGATGTCGACTTAAATTGACAGACTGAATTGCAATAGGGGGTTTTACTAGCATTTTTGGCACGCTTGTAGGGTACAATTTAGTCTCACAAAGGAGAACAAGGTCAAGAGTTTCTCTGACGGCTGATTCCATATATCTTGAAGTCTCAAACACCTTCTTACTCCCCGCACAATACACGCACAAAAAGGAGCAAAAGAAAGGCATAAGACGTACCTTGTGGTACATACCATCTCGACAAAGTGTATACTTTTCTAGGCAAGTAGACCAGTCCCCATGCCCTGGTTCACACCACCACTCATCGGACACCTGGAAACCAACTTAGCAGTGAATGAGGAATATAGACGATACTGTTCTAGTAATTATCTCCAATTTCTGGATAAACTACTTCAACCATGTAATACGTGATTGCAACTCGATTAGTAAAAGGAGGGCATAGGCGCATTATACTAAGATTTAACGTGCTATGGAAAGTCTCAGTAACTTGATTTCTTATTTCAATTCTGGCACGTATTACAAGCAGCGGCATAAACATCTACATGGACTATTAACATTTACATAATATATTTGCACACAGAATGATACGGTCCGATGTATGGCCGCTAAATGCACACAACAAGACCATAGGATTTAAAGACTCGAGGAAGTTGCAATGAATTGATTCCAGTTACATGCAAGTATGCAACAAATGCTTATTCGTAAAACCTTCTTCTGTAATAGCAGACACCAAACATAACAGAAGGAACAATAGAAGTCGTTCTTTTAAGATTGGTTTCCAGGTGAAGATTGTAACTCCATGCACTTATATTATGCTAGATTGGGCAAAAGGTACATTAACAGCCAACATATCTCGATTATATTCCAAGCACTGAATTATCCGAACTGATGCAAAAATATTTTCTCGTTCAAGTTGTAATCAAGAAATTCTCAACCTTTTTGTATAACCTTGCATAAGCTTCCCAGCGCTTTACTTGGTAAGAAGATCTTCTGTCAACTACTGCTTCAGAAGCTGCAAGCACAAAGCTTACAGCAACAAGCAATTCTTTTCCACCCTGATCTACTCTGAAAATTCAATTTTTTTGAGCAAGTTAGTCAAAGTAAAGTATGTCATGCACAGCCACGTCATCTAGAGAAGCATACCTGACAATAACTGCAGCGAGCAAGTGGCTTCCTTCCACCCTGAGGACTGGATGTCCTGCTTTAAGGGATCTAAATTTCTGAAACACATGATCGTCAATAGAACTCTGATCTTTTATTTCCTTTGAGAGATAAGATGATTCTGGTATTTCTGAATCAACCGCACTGGTTCTGGAAGGCAATCTATTGCCTGCTTCTTTGTAAAGCCAATGTGCAGCAACTCCATGTTCAGCATATTCATGCATCCTCTGAAAAGAAGAGGTCACTGATTCTATTAGCTAATCAAGTGGTGTACATCTTCCACCTGATCGCAAGCTTGGATTAAGTCTAGTACCCGGGTTCTTATTTGAACCTCCAAAGGTGAGCTGTCTGGACCTTGAACTGCAGTGTGCAGAGACTGAGATTAGGAAAGGGAAGTTAGGGTCTGGACGCCAGTCTGTAAAGGACATATGAAAGAGACTCTCATACTTCAAGGTAATAAAATAATAACACATGAATGAATAACCTCACAAGCTTGTTTTATGGGATATACATAATTAAACTGCACTACATGGTTCTCTTGAAAAAACCATCGTTGTAAGACTGTTGTCTTGATTACAGTAAACAGAACAAGAGATAATGAACTACATGAAACAACCTAAATCGTATTTCAGTCCTAACCACATATTAGATGCCAGGAATTAACTAATTATTGACGTGAATGCTGTGACGAAATGATGCATAAAACTGTGCCCCCTTGCAAAACCTTCATATATTAGCCTTTACTTTAATAACAGTTCAAGAAGTCACTTTTGCATAGACCAAAAATTTGCATGTTGCAAGAAAAATTAGATTTAGGCGTCTTCACCTGGTAGCCACTTGGCTTTGGATTTATAATGTAATCGTCAAATTCACCATCAATAGGTGTCCAAAGCCTGCAGAGGAGAGCAACAACAGTAGCTTTTTTCAGTCAAAAGAGGTGCGTTTCACGTGATACAGACTTCATAAGTCTCTACTTTTAATGACAGTAACGTATCTTGGAATTAGAGAACCACATAGTCCATATTACCAATTTCAAGCATAATTTATTTGCAAATGCTGCAGGGATAGAGCGCTAGCAACATTGCATTCAATCACCTGTGTACTGTGTTGAGAAGACTGTAACAACACTGAACTGCCTGTCCATGTAAAGTCCCATTCT
Source organism: Escallonia rubra (assembly GCA_033065855.1). Lineage (NCBI taxonomy): Eukaryota > Viridiplantae > Streptophyta > Magnoliopsida > Escalloniales > Escalloniaceae > Escallonia > Escallonia rubra. The sequence continues at coordinate 514,387 of JAVXUO010002486.1, forward strand.
TGTCTCCAATAATTACCCTGAATGCACGCCCATCGTACACTTTATCGATACCAACATCTTTGCGTTTCATCTATAATTAGTGGATAGACAGAAATAAGCAGGCAAACAAGTAATCTCGAGTGGACTTGTCCAGAACCATAAACAATGAAAGAACACAAGGTAACGAAATAAGTTAATTTGTTCACATTTGTGACTTAACCTAGGAGCAGGAAAATTCAAACCCACCCCCCCCACCCCCCAAACCCCAACACAGAGAACGAGCGAGAGTAAACATGCAAAAGCAATAGAGGAAAAGCCTCAAAATATGATATATCCAATCCTCAATGAAATTTACTGAAAAAAACCTCCAAATCTGAGACGATAGAATATTTAATCAGCAAAATCACCATTGTTCTACTGACTATAATACTCATGGAACTATGTTTAATCATCTGGAATACTGATTATCATAAGAACTATTTTTGGCTTAGTATGCGTTATTATTACTTAGAATAGGCCTGACTTGTATTGAATTATTATTATATATACCAAAGAACTGACTTTATATAGTCGAAAGATAAATAATATTCCAACCTTGCTGCAGATGCAATATGAGTTAATATCATATATTAACGAACTAACTTAACATAATTGATAGATAGATGAATAATGTTCAAACCTTGCTGTAGATGCTATACAAACTTTTCAAGCGACTGGATAAAGTTACTTCCATCCCAGGAACATAGCTAGAGATATCAAAACGGTAATGAAGTCAAGAAGCAGTTGAGGCCAAAAGGTAATGATTTCTCTTACATGCTCTTAATGATACTCAATTGAACAGAAGTAACTAATTTATCTCAAACCAGAAAAAAAGACAATGAATAGAAAAAAAGACAATGAATAAGCAACATACGAAGTTGATATTAATAATTCCCGTTCCAGTGCTTCCTCACAAACTATGAGAGATGCTAAAGCAATTCCTGCATCCCTCACAACCTTTGGTTTTGTTTGGCTCTCAGAAGATGTCCCAAGGGATTTAGAGAAGTTAATGCGCTTTCTTCGATCTAGCAGGAGCTCAAATGGATATACAGCCTGCAAAAGTTCCTGCATATTGAGAATAATGGGCAGCGATGAGCTTAACCAGTCTTTAATCAGTACAACTAAAAACGTCAAACGAGGAAGAGTCCTATTATATTCAGTTTGCGATAAGGGCCTAAGCTCAAAACAGGAAGTGTGACACATCTTAAGAAAACAAACACAAAATACTCAGTTGATCAGAATATCACCCACACAAAATGCATATTTAGTGGGTCTAACTGATCCTGTAGCTTGGAAGTTCAATATCCCTGAAAGAACCTTATTTATTTCCTATTCCAGTAAAAAGAAATATTATCTGCATTAGAGAGTTACATCACTTGACATCCATCATTGAAAGTTACTCAGGTCTTACTAAGTTCTAAAATGCTTGAATTACGATGGGTGACAACATTTTGATAAAAGAATGATACAAGAAAGGGGGGGCAACTGGGGATTCAACTGGACCCTGCTTAAAAACTCCGTAATCATGTTAGGATATCTATCCTTACCTTCATGGAGATGTTATCCTCCTTGAATGCTGTGGACACTTCATAGTTAGGAGTCGAACATTTTACATTTCCTTGCGCAAGTGAATTTGCTTTGGAAAATACTCTTCTCAGATTTCCTGCCCTCCTGCTGGGGCTCCACATGGAAGCCAGGTCAGCTCGCATCCGGCTAAACATATGAGGCTGCATAGTGTAAAGAAAGCCAACAAAAGAGTAAATTCATTTAATCTAGTAGTGAGTATATGACTCAATTATCAACTGCATATTCTCAGAAAATATGTGGTTCTGTGTATGTGAAAACATATGATTAAATTATTCGTGCCAGTGTGATACTGATTCTACACTCAAATTGGTATGAACTCCCATTGACAGATAACATTCTACTATTTGATTGTGCACTGATCTTAGACATCATCTCAGTCAATGGAGAGTTGGTTGTTTTTTTTTTAACTTTTGACGGCTAAAATTTCAGCAACAGCTCTCAAACAGCTTGCGGCCACTGATCTTGACGCCTTTGTTAAGTCTGTAAGAGAGATTTCAAGAAATGGCAGATTTATTCACTCTATCAATAACCGAGCCGGATCTGGTGTATCATAAGGGATTTGCCTTTTCTCTTGATTCCTACGGATTGGATCAAAAACAATTCTTGAATGAGGTATTCAACTTCAGGGATGAATCGAAAAAGAAATCTTTATTGGTTCTACCTCCTATTTTTTATGAAGAGAATGAATCTTTTTATCGAAGGATCAGAAAAAGAGAAGGTTTCACTATCACAACTCATCTCAAGTTTCAATGCTATTTAAATTTCCTCAGTAGCCTATATTGCAAAGCAGGTACCAATTCCTTCACAAGCTGAGAAAATTTTGTTCCCAACCCACAAGAACCTAGATTACTCATGAATTTCCAGTACAACTGTGTTTTCCTTCCCCTTGTCTCATTCTTGGCAGTGTATCGCTTCCTCATTGACCTCTCCAATATTCACAACTATATAGAAATAGGAATTTTCCATATGCAAAATTTAAAACCTGCATTGAAAAGATTGAAATGCAAACCATAACCAAAATTTAAAGGTTGATCTTCATGCTATCATGGAACATGAAAAGATAGTAATTGTTAGACCAACTTTTGAAGAGAATACAAACTCGTCACCTGATCAACAGTAGGCTTGACAATTGTGGGGCAATCCACCTACTTAGAGAAGGAAGTGCATCAGCCACTTAGGGTATGCGTCACAATTGCCTGGTCCTTTTGGAAGAATCTTTTCATGGCAGATTCTAAAACTCAACCTTCCTCATTGTTCCATCTACATTTTACAAGTAATCTCACCCTCCTTTAACTTTCTAGATAGCCGTTGGAGGTTTTATAGATTCTCTTCCTTCAAAAATAAATATGCCTAAACCCAACCGAATACTAAGAAGTTGACAAACAACCAATGATAAACATACATCTATCAGGCTCATTCTAACAAATTCACAACCACTCCAACATTCTCTAAGGATTGTACGTTTTAAGATCCTTCAAGTTTAGTAATTAACCAATCCAAAGAACAATTACAGAGTCGACTGTTACTGCTATTGTGCTGTAGTTAATCAACTAATCGTACAGGTTCATATCAGTCCGTAATACATTTGGAATCCAACATGTGATTGCATGTTTTAATCACATACTAACGGAAGATATTATGAGTGCACCTGAAGAACAGCAAAACACAGATCCTCCATTTCAGCTTTTAGAGCCCAGAGGCCCAATCTTGAAGCAAGTGAGCACCAAATAACTAGCGTCTCCTGTGCGACGGCTAGAGCCTTCGCGCTGGGCAGAGCATAACTGCAAAGGTAAATTTTGAATTTAGGCGCGTAAACTATTTGATGAATTGAAATCCCGGAAGGAACATGCTTATTTATCGCACTGTGCTGTTTACCAAATTAAGCATGCAGAGTATCATAGACCTCTACTTGCTAGTACATTTCTCAGACTTTGAATGACGAAAAGAGTATGGAAGGGAAAAAATTAACTGCCAAGTTAAAATGAGAATACATAGACTTGAAAAGAAAGGTAGAAAATAATACATACTTGACAGGCAAATAATATAGAGAACAAATTACATGGTTCTCATGTTATGAAGACGATCAGCAAGCTTGATGAGTACCACGCGAGGATCATCAACCATGCCCAGGAGCATCACTCGCAAATCGTTTGCCTAAACCAACAATGCACATAATGAGTATTACAGAACTTCTTCCGCTGAATATTGCTGCAGATATTCTTATTTTGCATTACAAACAATGAACGCGATAATTTCTGTGAGTACATTCTGCAGTTCCTTATCTTGCACTACAGACGACGAAAGCAATAATGTCTGTGAGCACATTCTGCGGTTCTTATATTTTTCCAATAATGGTTTCCCTTCTACTTCTAGCAAAATTGAACAAATATGTTGAACTAGCATAGACTTAGATCATTAAAGGCTTACTATTTTTAGAGAGGAAAGGAGTTCTTAAGCTGTTTGTGGAGTACAGAATAAACAACCCTAGATGTAAATAGTTATATTTGTATATACTAATGCAGAGGATTAGAAAGGGGGGCAAATATCTATCTGAAATGTCTTAAAGTAAGACTTTGGGGGACCCTGAATTATACGCTCTGATACATCACACGAATATCAATGGAAAACCAATTCACATGGGAACAGGATGAGCATGTATCATAATTTATTTTATATATAAAACAGCAGATTCTGAAATTATAGAGTAGGCTCAGTGCACCACTCCACCACCAATGCAACCATAAATCTTGATATAGTAGCATACAAAACTGCCCAGGGACTCCTCCATCTTACAAAGAAGTGCATTCAGCAAATCTAACTGATCAAAAGGAAAAACCAAATTTCAAGTCTTCTTAAAATCCAAGTTAGTATATCTCACTAATATGTTCTATTGAAATTTCGTCATACGCTGCATATTGTTAACGCCACAGTTGGATAAGGTTCAAACAAGTTTGCCTATTTGACATCTTTTTTGCATCCCTTGCTCGTTTCTCCTCTTCGGGTAGTTGATAAGTCAGGTTTCTTTGACACGTCAACAAAGTATGGCGCTATTATCACTGATTTATACCATTCAAAGTAAGGCAATATATGCTGTTTGTGCCGATTCACATACCTCTTCAGGGCCAAGGGGTGTTTGATTCACATTTATCCTACGGTGTCTTCGTAGTAACTGCAAAACAGATCATTAGTTATAAAAGTTTTCAGAAACGCAAACTGCGTAGAGACCAGGAAAGAAAAGAACAGAGTAGGGAATTTATACGAAGCGGGATAAACTGAAGGGCAAACCATGTAAAAAGTACAAAAAATAGGCTATTATATTGCTATTTAAAAGGCCTCATAAATGGTAATAACACATGTCGGTAAACACGAGGGACAGTACCCCTGGCTAATTTATGCCCTGTAGGCAAACATTAGCGACCTCTGACTAATGTATACCTATATGAGCATTAGCATAAGACCGGGCTATCCTCACTCTGTTACAGCATAAAGTGCCAGAGAAAGGCATATGGCAGCTGGACAATCAAAAGAAATGATTGTCTGATCTTACTGGATCTACCTCGTGTGTGAATGTCAAGGAGCCTTCGAGTGGAATAAGAAGGTGAGGACACTTTGACTGAAATTGGCGAGATCTAACGTAAGACCAACAATATTTTTTGCAATACATGTACACACGTAATCTTTTTCTTCTTCGGGTGCAATATAGTAGGGAAGGAAACTAGAATATCGGACAAGTGACCCCATAAACCAGGGTAGAAAGTTCTGTTAACCACACAGGTGGTACCAATAGGATTCCATGGCTGACGTAAATCTCATAATCAGAAATTCAGTAAGTAAGGCTGTGCTCTGCAAGGAGCCCCGTGATACTACAAAACAAACTTCTATAGGGAAAGACAACGAAAAAACAAGGAAATTAGAAGGTGCAGGGTTGCTGAGGTATGACTGTCTAGCATTGTGGATTATTGAGAAAAGTGGTGGAGAGCGAAGAAACAAAAGTAATCAGAGTGAGAAACAGGGCAGGAGGTCAGCTCCAAGCTTGAGACTGACAGATCAGAGGTAAGAGCCCACGATAGTTGACAAAATTTCAACTACTTAAATCCAATAGCACACAGGAGGCGCTCGTGCACTAACAAAAATTCTAAAAACTGACGCTTTCTGCACGTGCAATCGCACGCGCTCTTGAACAGCCAACTCCTCCCTCAATTAAGTAGCACAAACACGGACACTGCATTCGACACCGACGGGAATACCGGACACCGCAATTTCCAGATTGACAAATTTTGGACACTGCGGGACACCGCTAAATTTCTTCACATGTTTTATGTGTGGGCATGTTCATATAAGCACACTCCGCCCTTATAAAGTAGTAGCACATGAACTAATAAACCACGAATAGAATTCATACTTGAAGTCCAAACATAGATAATAAGGAAGTGCGGATACCAAAAAACAAGCCAAAAGGAAAACAGAAACAGCTTTCATATCTTCCACCCACTATGATTGAATCAACATCACTTATATCAGAAAAAAGATTCAACCAAAATCAACTGCCTCATCATGTTCATTGTCCTCTGGACCTCCAACCACTTTCCTGTACAGACTCAGCAAGTGAAGGATTTGCCTTCTACGTTAGATTGCCTTTGTCGAAGAGCCCCGTTTCCCTCTCGGTTAGGTAGAAGCCATTCGGAACAAATGGTAAGAGTGCAATCTACCATTAGGATTAGCACTAGTCTTTCGTTTTGTAAAACAATCCAAATCCCATATAAATACCCGAGCCCCACCCCCCCGGGGACCCCCGTATAGTTTAAAAGTTTGCAGTTCTGATCGAATACTTCTAGATCTACAGCAGATGTCCGACATGGTGTCCAATAATAGAAATATATAACATATATCCAGACAGAGCTAAGAGGAGTTTGACATGTGTCTGGAGGTGTTCAAGGGGTGTCCAGGTGTCAGTAGATGTCCGGCACAATACTTGACCTAGAAGAGGTGTCCTTGTTTACTAGCTGGTCACTTAGGACCACTTCTATGGCTTCACAAAGTGCTACTTGTGGCACACGAAGGTAGAGCCACTTGTGGGGGCTTAAATAATTGCTTCTTGTGGAGCGCAGACAGAGCCATCCATGGGTCTTCACTCTTCACTGAATGCGGCTCGTGAAACCCAGGGCTTCACAGAGTGCTGCTCGTAAGCACAGACACTTGTGGGATTCGTAGCTTTGAAAATGTTGCCTAAATTTTCCTATCATGTTTGTCATCATGCGATCGGCACGCGGGGGGCGCTATACCCCTCACTGCAGTATTAATCAAACTATTCTGCAGCATTCTTAACTGTTTGAGCATTTCTAGTGAATTCCATTATAGGCACCTTCCACATCTACTTTTAACTTGATAACCAAATTTGTGACTTTGAACTTTACTATTGCCAGTTTACTTCATAAAGGTACCTGGTTAATATGACTTAACCTGGAAACACCAGCTACTAGTTTTGCTACATCATCATCAAATTCCTTTTCTATGCTGCCCAAAGTTTCATGTGTATCATCAACCACGTCATGAAGAATCCCGGCAACAATTGTATCAACAGCCTGGAATAAACATAACGATGTTAGAAAGTGAACCTATGGGAATAGAACTACATTTTTAAGCTAAGAAGTTATGCTTAAGAGGACTTCAAAACATTGTACTCGCTCCGTCCCTAATACAGGAATGCGTATTAACTTTTCTTGGAGAAACCTATGCTAGTTATTGCAAGGGCAAGAGAAATACCTATTTTTTTCAAAGGTAAGTACAATGCAAATAATCTTACTTGACAAGTTAAATAAATATTGGCCGCATTTTCGTCAAAGCATTCTTTCTTAGGGACGGAGGGGGCAGGTAGACATGAAGCCAAGAGCATTACAAGAACAATTTAAGCATTTGATATGACAAGGTGGTACAAAATAGAAGCTCTGCAAAAGCACAAAAGCAAATATCTCCAAATCATTGTAAGAACGACTTGGCAGGTTGCAATAAGTCACAAAGATGTGATCAAAACAAGTGGAAGGACAACCGCATACCCGTTTTCCAGTTGGTGGGACCAACACAGCCAAAATCTTCCCTGTATGGATACAGTGCGTCAAATAAGCATCTCCCGTCTTCCTTACTTGGCCATGATGGGCCTTCCTAGCAAATGCAATAGCTTTTTGCACCTGCATTGACAGAACATAATCTTAGAGCCACTGTGGTGGCAGATATACACAAGTCAATGGAAGCAAGAAGAGACAGTAGACCTTGTCTTCACTAAATATTGGATATCCAGTAACGTCTACTCCATCCAGTATAAGAGAACCTGCAGCACAACGACTAGTGCTATCAATAAGAAATGAATTGTCAGATTCTACCTTTGCTGCCTGGTCTTTTCCATTCCATTGTTATATTACAACATCAACTGTGATAGAACCAAAAAAGTGCATAGCTGCCATAAGCTATGTTTTTACTTCTGTAACTACATAGACTAAGAGCCACAATAATGATAACAAAGGCATGCATATAGAAAAATATGACGCCATTCCTTTATTCTTCCCCTAAAACTACCATCATCCATCTTTGTACAAGCAAACCTTTATAATTATCAATGCTACCTTTATTTAAAAATTTGTCCCTTTCACTTTATAAGAGTATCCCGGGATAGAGTTTGTCTGAATACTGAATTAGACCCAAATACTCCCCCAGCTTTTTCTTTATTTTTCCCTTCGACTTTTTATGAACTCTTAGGACAATAAGAGAATATGTAAATAAAAAATATATACGTAAATTGTGATTCTAGTTTAACTTGTCAAAAGACACATACTTGATCAGTAATTACTATTTGAGTTCAACTCACTGTTTAGGAGTTCATATTTAATCTTAGAGTTTCCCAAAGTCAACAGGAAAAACAATATGAAATGGAAGGTATGCTAACCAAAGTTTACTTAAGCACTGGAGGTTATAATGCTAACTTTTCACCACTTAGATCCACTTTTATCGCTGATGGTTTTCCGGTGGTCTTAAATTCTTTTTTTCTTTAGCAACAAAAATAAAAGTGGAGCGTAAGCGTGAAGAGTAGGCGTCCCCCTTCTTTTGAACCTACTCCCAAACACAAGCGTATTAACCATAACCACCACAAAAGAACACGTCATCATACAAGTTACTATGCTTAACGTTTCGTTCTAACAAATATGTTATCGCGCTCTCGGTTAAATACACTTTAGTACCTCACCGTAAGTACGCAAAAAAATCTCACCTGAAGACCAAGTTTTCTATTCTTACGTGTCAAGAGTGTGTTTAACCTTATCACTTCACTTCTATTGCTCCAAAAAAAAAAAAAAGAGAGAAAAATCATAAAAACCATAAAAGAAAACCCAAAACTTACCGGGCTGTTCCTCCACTTTAGGCCACAAACAGTCCACCTTGGTGGAAAGGCAAGCCCCTGACGCAATCGCCACGGCAGTGACAGCCACGTCGGTGATCGCGGACGTCACCGCCCCGTGAACGGAGCCAGACCCCGCCGCGGCGGCCGCGGCGATCACATTCCCCGACGTGATCACCGAGCTCAACGACGACAGCACAGCGAATTGCGGAACAATCTGGTCCAACAAGCACCGAAACTTGAACGAATGACGCAGGTTTCTGTTCGAATCCAGCAGCAGCAAAGACGGATTTTTACGAATAATTAAGGAGGTTTTGAGGCCGAACATTGTGGAGGTTTCGCATGATAGCATCGCTAGCTATAAATTCCAAATAAAAATTCTTTTCTTTCCAACAAGTGTATTATATTTATATATATGCATGCTAGGCTTGTATCAGGTGTGGCTGGAATTTAGCGGCATATGTGTGGTCGGGAAGGATTGATTGGATTATGCACGGTGGGGATTTTATTTTCCCTCCGGGAGTAACTGTAATTTGTAGTATATCGCAACGGACCTAACGGTCAAGTACTAATTTTCAGTTTGTGGAATATATAGGGGTTGATGTGTTATCCATCGGATTCTTGTAAAATCTAATTGCGTTTCACCCCTTGCGTGCTATTTTATCTCCATTTCCGTCGCTCTCTAAGGACGGTGTACATTCATATGTATGCACGGATTTTAATCCCCACATCAAACTAACGCAATCAGACAGCCATAGTGCAACGTACGTGTACCATTTCAATGTGATGGTTCAGTTTGATTTATAGTTTGTTTGTGGCACGTTCGCTTGTCATTAATAATTTTTTGTATGCTTGACAACAGCTTATACAATATTAGTTGTAGAGTTTTAAAGTATTAAATTATTAAATTATTCATAAAGTATCAAAAAGCACACTCGCGTGGTGCGAATTTATGTATACCGAGTAGCTAACGGCCAGCTTAAAGAATATTTCAATTACGAGACATTCTGTCAATCACGGTATATATCATACTTACCATACTAGTTTCATAAGTCATAACAGTAAGTGAAGATTCTTCACATGTAGCGTAATAATCTCTTGCCTATAAGTAATTCTCCCATAATCTAGGGGTCTTAGCTCCTTTCTTTTTATTTTCTCGATATAGAGAGCACAAGAAGAAGAAAAAAAAATACATATATACGACTTTTTGTATGAGTCGGGTCGGTTTTAATATCTGACCTTTTTCATACCTGACCCATGTCAACCGAACTCTTGATGGGTCAGTTTGGGTTGAACCCGTATTTAACACATCCATTTTTTGACCCAAGGTGCTCGAACCCGACCTACATATTGTCACCCCTAATCGCCTGCTTTACCTATTGGCACTATCCCCATAATTTTATCTAAACACATAATTTCTAGAGATATGTTCTCAACAAGTATGATCATTCTCAACACGTAACCTGTAACCAAACTTTTATAACCTGTTTGCGAGTTTTTTTTCATGAGAGGAAAAGAAATGAAAGTGACTCATTTTAATCATTTTCTCTAATTTGTGAATTTTTTTAAAGAGAGAAAAGAAGAGAAAATTGAGGAAAGTCTGAGTCTCTTTTGTTTATAAATCTTTCTTTCTAAAATTGGGAAGAAACGAAGAGAAAGGAAACTCTCACAAGTAATATTTTAATAATGCCCATATTACCCTTGAGATTATGATGATTGAAATTTTAATGACTTTTAAGTCCTAAGAAGTGACAAAAGTGGTGGCTAGCTTTATCTCCTGCAATGTCAGGAAAGAATCCCGAAAAGCCGAAGGCTTTATTTGGTTGTCCACCCGAGAGGTGCAAGTTCATGTTAGAAAAAATTATGAGAGATTCAAATTGTCGTTGATTGGATATTTGAGTGTTAGAGTTGACTCATGACTAATTGTTATGATTTTGGTCTGACATTAATTAGATTTGGATGGCCGGATGTTTGTAGTCAACTCGTGGCTATATTTTTTTTTATATTGTGACATTAACCGGTGATGTAAGACTTATCACATTATTATGTGATGTCCTTAATGACCATTTTTTTCCGTCTAAATTATGTTCTTAGTTAATATCATAGTGTAAAATCTTTGTTTAAATTAGCACATTGTTTGTATAAGAATATATATGTAATGTTGTATATTTTCTTTTCTTTTCTTCTGAACTCACAAAGAGGACAATGAATGATGATTTCCTTTCTTTCTTAAACTCACAAACAAGAGGAAAGACAATTGTATTCCGCTCCCTTCCTTTCTCTTCTTTTCTTTTTTCTTCTCTCAAAACTCGCAAACAGACTAGTGGCTACTAAAGTCAGTCCATTAATTGAACATCTAGAAGACTCGTGGCCTACCAGTAGAGCTGATCACTTACACTGATCAAGAGTGAACGCGAGTGGTCTGTGATTTGTGATGTTGATGCACGCGACATTCTTTACGGACCTAAGCATTATACCCCGGCAGTAACAACGTCGACACCACTTCCCATCTGCACGAGATGCACAAAAGGAGGACCGACAACGCGTAGGACCATACAGAACGCTGCAGAGGTAATTTGATGCTAAACAATATAAACGACTGCCATTGGATGAATTGGAGAATGCATGCTTTGAAGAAAAAGCCGAACCTTCCTATTCAGGGGTGGAACCAATAATTTTTTCCAGCAGGTACAAAAATTATATCGAATTCATCAAATTTTTTTATTAAAATAATATTCAAAACAGAGTACACTTAAAAAACATACAAAAAGTATTATTAAGTTTTACGAGAGTCATTAAAGACTCTTTACAAGTAGAAGAAAAAAAAATTACAAATTATACTCCAAGTGTTTAAACGAATCTTGGGCATCCTTAGTTATATTCCAAGAATATTGTCAAATAACAAATAAACTCTGAGTATTGCTTATCATTGATACTTTGGGCGCATGTAAGTAGATGGGATTTTGAAAAGTAAAATTTTCATAAAATTATAATCAGTTTAAAAAATCAAATTTTACTTTGTTCTAAAAGAATCAATCAAAAGTTATGAAGGATCATGTATAGATAAAAAAATTTCAAAGTAGGACTAGTATGACAAATTGTCCAAATAATGTATGATTAATAGAATGTCTATAATAATAACGATTTATAGTAAGATACTTTGATAATTTTTTCAGTCAATCTTAATTATTCAAAGTTAATTAAAACAAAATTCAAGAAAATACTATTTCAAAATTTAGTCAGTATGTTGGTGCAGCCGTGCAGACCCTTATCCAGTTATGAGTTATCCATTTATATTTTTGTAAAACAATTCAATATCCCACATGCATTGCACAATATCACACATCAATTAATCTATCCATCCATTTATGGTTGAGTGATAACGTAGACTCACATTCACAAATCACAAGGCAAGCAGACATTGAGACACAGACCACAAGCAAACTAGCAGTCGAAGCAGGGAGCCTCTTCGCGGCGTCACCTGAGCGGCTTCAATCGCGATCGCCGACTGGGGCCATATCTGGTCGGAGTAGCCGGGTAGCAGTCGAAGAGCGGAGCCTCGTCGCGGCGTCGGCGCGTCCCCTGAGCGGCTTCAGTCGCGGTCGCCGGCAAGGGCCAGATCTGGTCAGAGTAGCCTCGTCACGGCCTGAGCTTAGTCCACCGACGTCATGGTCACAGTAAGAGAGAGAGAGAGAGAGAGGGAGGTGACTACCGAGTGTGTGAGTCTCAGGGAACAGAGTATTGGGGCTATTCCCGAAGAAAAAAAAGATTTTTTTTTTTCAAAAGTTCAAGGGGTGCTTCAGCCCCCCCTTGTCACCACGTAGGTCCAGTCCGCCCCAGCTCCTATTGGCTGTGTAAGTGTTTGAACATGGCTAAAGCCATACTTTCGTAGGAATTTTATGAGTTTGTGTTGGACTTATTTTTAGCTTTTTAGTAGAGTATATGTAAAAGGTTTTTTCAAGTAGTACCTCTATATTTAAGTTTTTATGGTTTTAGCCATTTAAAGAAGCAAAACCCAACCCTAAGGGGATGGGAGAAATGGCGGCGGCCTTGAAAGGTAACCCCAAGGTCGCTGATTTCAACTCTCATATCAACGGAACATATAAATTGCAATTTTAGCCACAGCAAAAGAAAAAAAAAGAAAAGCAATATTTTTATGGTTTGAGCCATCTTAAACTCCACAACAATTTACACCCATATTCTATAGGCATTTAGCAACAAAATTTCAACCCGCAATATAACTTCTCTAATTTGTTTTTTCCCATATGCAGACGAAAGCAAAAATGGTTTCAGAACACGTCAGACATCCGCTATGAAAATTCCAGAAGCTAGACAAGATTGTGCACCATCAAGTTCGGGGATTGGTATGTGGTATCAAGTTCAGTAGATGAGAATGGGGAAGATGAAATACCATGTACTTGATCCTTGCTTCACCATCCAAAATGTAAAGAAGACTTCCGATCACGAAAGGGAAAAATAGGACACATAATTCCCCAAGGGAAAAGCCCTTACCAACAATTTTAACAGAGTAGCAGCTGACTTTTCGACTAAAACCCACCATGAAACCTTTCACGGTTGGCCCAATCCCATTTGACAACGTGTTTAAAATCCCGTATGGGGCAGGTAGCCTCAGTTACCATTCCTAATCAATATACTGGACCATTCAATTAGCCAGATCCTATATGAAGTTAGCATTCATAGTGTGTGTGGTGTTGGTGTGAGCTCATGCATGCGAGAAAGTAGGGGGCAGGGGAGAAACCACTTACTTCCCTTCTTGGAATGATATACATAGCCAAGAGTGATACAGGGAGTATGCCAGTAGAAGACAGCCAAATCACAGGCAAATCCCCGGTTCTCTCTTGTTCGAATATACAATGAAGTTAGCCGCAGATCAAGTGCCAATTACTCCAGAAGCAAGCACCTAATTAACTTCAGTAGCTTATAAAAACAACCTAAGCAGATCATTTAAATTTCAAGACTTCCACAATTTGTAGAGCGCTAAATCTTCAGCTTTATCCAGTAGAATACAAACGGGGTCTTGGTTAAACCTGGCGAAGAAAGAAGGGGGGAAAAAAAAGTTCATAAAAGTTTAAAGGAACTAGATGGTTTGCCACTTTCTTGATCCAAGCAGGACAAACATAGGGAGGTCCAAACCTGGTCACTCAAAAGGATGAGGTGCCCACAGAAGTATATCCAGTAGCCTTCAACTCCTTGAGAGTGCTAGCTAACCAGTCCAAACCCTCGTAAAGGCCATCTCCTCTAAGAGCACAAGTCCCTTGTATGTGCCATTTCCTGTTTTTAAGATCGTAGAGACCCAGACCTTCACACACTTCCATTGGTGTCATTGCACCTTTCTGAACAAGAAGAAAGAATTCTGTGACACATGGCTGTAGCCAAAAGAGCACAATGTAGCATGGGGAGAATCCCAGTTTAGGAAATCAATAATAGATATGAATGCTTCTATGCTTTTCCCAGATGATCACCACATAATTTGGAACCTAAGTCTGCTACATGGACATAAACATGATACAAAATCACCATCATTTTCATCACTGGCTGCAAAATTAGCACAATCGCCATCATGATATACAAAAAACAAAATGCTGGAAAAACAGGATATAAACGCAGCATAGTACTAACACAATTTATCATACATCACAGATGCTTGAATTATTTTTTTTTGATGCATATACACTCAGTTATATTGAACTTAACATGATTGTTTATCTTCATCTTTAGTAGATGTTTGACATAACATAAAAACCAACAAAATTGAGAGAGAGCACAGTAGCTTTTAGAAGCACTTCAAAATTTAGGAGCTTCCAACCAACACCCCCCGCGCGAGCACGAGTGTCTCTGCTTAAATGGAGGTAAGGCTATGTACATCTGACCCTCCTCAAACCCTGTAGCAGTTGGAGTCTCGTGCACAGGGCCAAGCTTCGATAGGATCACCAAATGGCAACCAAAATAAGACAAATTTGATTGTGAAATAAAGAAACAGAATTGTAGGGTTATATCAACGCCACAGTTTAGTGGCTCCATCATGACCTTGAAAGTCACGAGTCAGAAACACGAGGGTCTCTGCTAAAACGGGCATAAGGATATGCACTCTCTTACCCTCCTCAAGCCCTGTAGTACTTGGAACCTCGTGCACTGGGCCAAGCTTCAAGGTTTATATCTATAAGTATATTCTCATGCGTAGCGTGTATCACCAGTGTTGAGAGTAATATCATCCCAGTTTACTGAACAATCTTCGACAAATTCAAATGCATGTCAAAAGCATACTTATTCTTTCGTGCATGCATCTGTTTTTGTAACCTCGTCATAGATGTCTTAGCAATAATGTGTAAAAACTTTAGTCGCCACGAATATTGTTGAGGCATACCATGTCCTGCTTGTTTGCAAACACTAAGATGACACTGTTCAGCATAAATGGATCTCTGATGATAGCCTGAAAGAAAAACAATGAGGTCAGATGAGAACTCAACTTGAGTGTTAAAGTCAAGCAATTGTCTACAACCTGAAACTCTGCCTTTGCTTTGCTAATTCTCTCTCGGTCCAAAGAGTCGACAACATAGATCTGCAGTCAACAATGACGTATGTTTAAAGAGTAAGGATTGTATTCATACAAGTAAAAACATATACTAGCAATTCATTAGTAACACTAACTACCATACAAAATGAATTATACAAATCAATGCTGGAGCGTGACGGCATAAACTGGCAAAAAGACATAGACAATGACTCGTAGGAAACAATAGACTACGAACAAATTATTGGATATCAAAAAGCAAAATCTATGAACAGAGATCAGAACTAATATCAATTACCAGTCCATCCGTATTATTGAAGTAATGCCTCCACAGTGGCCTAAGTTTCTCTTGTCCGCCTACATCCCACACCGTGAACATCACATTCTTGTACTGGACCTTCTCCACATTGAAACCTACAGGAGAGCACAAAAGATCAAATCAAGTATAAATGCATAATAGGCCTACTCTCTGCCTTAACATCATTCATGCACCAATTACTAGTGTGGGCATGGGAAGGAAAGGGAAGAGACGAGCCACCATTTCTTCCCCAAGCAAATGGAGGAGGGGACTGAACTGTTTGACTTTATCAACACGGTTCCTTTTCCCCTGCTGGGAGATATGCAACTTTTCTTCCCTAGAATACTTCTTCAGACACCTATATACTCTCTCTCGTCCTCCTTAACCAAGTAGAGCATAAGAACGGCCACTCTATCCAGTCTATCCCTCCCATCATCCTACATAAACGAGACAAGTGCTACATATAACTGTCTCAAAGGTTCTATTCCCTTTTTGCTATTTCAGAAAAAAAGTAGAGAAGGTATTTTCAAGCATTTATTACTTTTCCATAACAATATCAAGTTCACCTTCGTTGCAGCTTTTCTTTGTTTTAAATAAACGAAGATAGTAATGATTGATCATACCATGTATATGTTGTTACAGCAGTATATAAGGGTTACTAGGCAATGGATCACCTTCTGAGCACCCCCACAAGCCACAACACCTTTTGGTTTGACAAACAGTACGGTTTGCATCAAAACGCCAAGAATTTGTTACTTTTATAACAAAATCAATTTCACCTCCTTTACAGCTTTTCTTCATTCTATGTAGTAGAAGTAATAATGAGCATACCACGTCTATAATGTTACAGCAGTCAATAAGTGGTCTTAGGCAATGGTTTACCTCCTCATCAACCCCACAACACCTTTTGGTATGACAAACAATATGGTTTACATCAAAAAGCAATTAGAGGTTTTCTAAGAAAGAAGTAATCAATATAACTCATAGATTCCACACACCGATAAAATTGATAGATGAAATATTCAGGAAATGTAAATTTTAAAAGCATCGCAGCATGCAAAAGTAGGGAACTGGCAAAATGCAATAGCCTACAATGTTTAAGCTAATCCCTTATGTTAGCAATTTGTCTACTAGGTAAAACAACTTACCTATTGTGGGAACAGTTGATAAAACTTCTCCAATGTGTAGTTTGTAAAGTATAGTTGTTTTGCCGGCTGCATCCAGTCCAAGCATTACAACCTATTTATGTCCAAATAAGAATCACAAACTAAGGCAATGCAGACAGATAAGACACGAGGCATTAACGATCTGAAAAAAATCCATACAGACGTGCACGTGCAACTGTACGCCAAGCAGCAAACGCGGGCTTAGGCAAACTGCACGCAAAATACAACCCCTATGTTTTCGGGTGGAAATCAATAAAAGTGGAATGAGCAGACTGCAATCACAGATCATTTCTTCCACTTCATTTCTTGTCCTTATTTCTTTACCTGATAGAAAGATCACTAATCTTTTTCGTTTCACCAAATAGAAAAAACATCTACGCGCAATTGGATTCCAAAGGGGGAAGACCACATAATTTCACCTCTAGTATTTACTAGATCCCCAGCAGCCTTATGTATCATGGGACAAATTGCAGTTGTTGGGATTAAGACATTGTTGAACGATGGATAAAGAAATAAAAGGTAGCTCCAAACCTTTCCCAAGCAACTATGACACTATCAGTCCTTTAGGTCCGACATTCAGGTAACCTCACATTGGGGATGCATACAGTACCATTGTGAAGAAGTGTGGGTTTCTAATTGGCTAGTCATGCACCTCCATCCGTTCCACTCTCTAACACTGATAAATTTTAACAGCACTTCATTTGTCATATACAAATTACATGTGTAAAAGGTTGAATCTTACCAAATTTAATTTCATTCATTAGAGCGTTCTGTATTACCCAAAAC
The DNA here is from genome assembly GCA_033065855.1 of Escallonia rubra. Lineage (NCBI taxonomy): Eukaryota > Viridiplantae > Streptophyta > Magnoliopsida > Escalloniales > Escalloniaceae > Escallonia > Escallonia rubra. The sequence goes on from JAVXUO010002486.1 coordinate 532,158, forward strand.
ACACACACACACACACAGAGGATAATCTATTCAACGCTGACATTAAAAGTCCTGTAGGTTTAAAGTTCAGGTAACCTTGATGATTAGGCCGGTTAAGAACCCTCTTGGGGAAGCCCCATCCTTTCCCTCAGGCCTCATCCACCACTTCCAACCATGGAATGGCAAGAGCGTCGGGCACTGCCCGCCCAGTTTAGTTTCTTGTGCAATTTACTAATTTAGATGTAAAAGAGTTTTACTGTTGAATTTTAATACTCTATAGTAAACATGGAACATATTATCAGGTAATAACCCCCCACCCCCCCCCCCCCCACACACACACACACACCCACTATCAGTTCCTAGCCGCGCCAGAAAAAGAAACAAGCAAGAAGCATATAAAAACAGAAGCCCTAAAACCACGCAGAGCTAATAATGAAAGGAATCCACAGGAGAAGAAAACACGAATTGCTAGTTAGTGATAATGATGCATATGGTGACAGTGCTAAGATAGTGTGTACCCGCATCTCGCTGTTGCCAAAGAAGGCATCGAAGAGCTTGCGGAAGGCTTGTCCCATTTACTGGATCAAAAGCCCTTCCTCTTATTAGGTAAATTTGGAGAAATCGTAGACGATCGAGTAGTTGACGAGTTCTTCGATCAAAATCAAAACAAAGAATCAGATTTCTTTGTTTTGGAGATTGATTTTAGGCCCTCTGTGTCTGTCTCTGTGTGGGGTGTGTGTGTGTGATTGCTTAACAGGGGGTAGCGTTTTACTCTCTTTCCGTCCCCTTTCCTTTGCCCTTTCCTCTTTCTGTTATTCCTTTGCCCAAGTATGCCACGATGTACAAATGGTTTGAGGCAAAATTCTAATGAAACATTTGGACCAATAAGTTAGGGAAATATTGGGTTACAGTTGTAACAATCACGTGATATAGTGACCGAACTAATTTGAATGCGTTAAATTCTTTATCTCTTATTCTTGTAACACGTCATACGTGTTGTAACCATGACTGTATAAAAATTTTAAATTTTCTCGCGAAATGTAAAAATCTAAATAATTGTATTTTTTCTGTTGGAACAGGTTCTTACAACTAACATATTACGTTGGTATGTTGGTGAAATGTCCTCAATTCACCCAGAATTGAGGACATTTCTCTTGAAGACTTAGTCAGCTTCAGTCCCATAAGAGGTAGTTGTGTAATACCAAAAGATGCATTACACCAAAATCAAAATGAGTTTTCGCTTTATATATAGTATAGATATAGATATTTAGGAATAATTGTTGCCTTCTTCGATCCGTAAGAGTTGCTCTCCCAATTTGGTATTTCGAAATTGTGACAAGAAATAAAAGCGTGGATTTGAATTCAGAGTTTATCATCAACGTCATTGTGTGTATTGTATACGCTCGCAAATCTCTTTATTTTAATCCTCGCATAATGCTTTATATTTTCAGTATAACATTGTATTCAAAACTAAGGTTATTTTAGAAAAATCTGCTTCAGGCCGTTTGCTTCTTCGATATGGCATCGATCAAGTGGTGTTGTAGAGCATGGCATGCACTTGTTTCTATGGGTTCTTAATGATCAGTTTTGTTTTCCACACATTTGCCTGTTTTAATATCAAATAGCTGGAGCGGGACGACGAGAGCATTGAACAATCTAGCATTTGCTCTTGCACGCGCTATCGCTCGACGAATAGTGACTTACGATCGAAAAATGGGATGTAAGTGGACGTTACTCGAACGGTTATAACGTTTAAAGAACTTGGCGACAATCCATAGATAAATAATCCAAGGTACAAAATATGCATACCGATATCTGTATCCACCCGAATAGGAACCAGATTCGATATCATGCGTATCAGTGAAGCTATATTACTATTGTGATCGACAGAATAAAATTTGAGCGTCTAGAAATAGCTGTTCAACCTGGGAAAATATTCAAAGAAGGGAAAACCTTGATGTAAAGTTGTAATAAGAGAGGAAAGAGAAGCTCACTCCATGACAGCTCTTGTTCAGGAAATGGATGAGAAAGGGCTCCTTTTTAGAGAGGCGAGAGAGTGTGAGAACAATGCATGGCCATTCTAGACTTTACTTTCATGAACTTCGGTTTCCAGTTTCAGCTCTTTACTCTCACATTTTTCCTACTTCAGTTCTACGCAAGAATTATATGCAGCTACTTCAGACGAAATAAGAGACTAAAACTACGTTAAGAAAATCATTCTAAAGTGGGCAACGCTCTTGCTATCAAGTCTCACTCGTGTTTTCATTCCGCGCTCTGGCAACCGAATTTACTTTTTAGTTGCCTCACCTCTCACATACTAGCTTTCCTTTTCACACGCACTCTCATTCCATGAACTTAGGACTTCAGGATGGAATTTAGAACTGCAGACGGGTGCCATTCCGATTGACATAGAGTGCACAAGAATCTGTATATACCAACTATTCTGCAGATGAAAATGCAGTCATAACCGTATCTGACCTGATAGAATTCAAATTTGAAACATTTGTATCCGTGAGGTCAAACAACTTTAACAAATATTTATCAGGAAATTCAGTGTCTTGAAGATTTGAAGTAGAGCGTCTAAAAACAGATGTACAACACCCTAGGACGGGTAAATCAGAAGGAAGATATCCTATAGGAGTTTGGCCTCGATCTCCTCCAAGGTGAGCCCCTTCGTCTCCGGTATAACAAAAAATATGAAAAAGAGAGACAATACAGCTATCCCTCCAAAGATGAAAAAAACGACTCCGGCTCCCAGCAGTGCCTGAAATAAAAAATGGCATAAGTAGGAAGTCTCCTAAAAAATACGAGTAAAAAGATATCGAATAATAGCTTGACCAGATAATCATTCTTATAGCATGTTCTTCTAGACATCCTACCCCTCTACTGTCGTTATCCTCCTAACTTGAAAGAAATCAGTCCACACACCTGCGTCAAGAGTATTTGCACATGCTGTAAAGGCAAATATCACTAACAGATTGCTCAAGTTTTGTAGGGAACTGATAACTGCATTACACTTTCCACCATTTACACTCCATTTTTGTTGCTAAAGATCTTAGTGCACTTTTTATACCCTCTAGTGGCACGTTTTTATAATTATGGTGACAAGTCCGGATGCAAGTCGTCCAGAGTGAAGTGTGGTAATCACTCACGTAATGAGGTTTGTATTCCTCGTGTTGTCCCCGAGTTCAGCACCCCTCCAGCAGAACAAAGGTTCAGTGCGGGAAACAAGCAATTACTCTTTCTTTTCTAAGATGATTCATATCAGTGTTCTTATCCCTCCTACTAGCTTTGCTGTACTTGAAACAAATAACTCCACAACATCTGCGTCAAGAGTCATATTTGCACGTAATGTAAAGGCAAAAACTCATAAAGAGATGCCCAATTATTGTATGGAACTAATAATCGGTCCACGCTTTCCACCTTCTAAACTCCACTCTTGGCTAAAGGTCTTAGTGAAAGTCGGGTGCAAGTCAACAATAGAGGAGTGTGGTTATCGCTCCCCGTAATGTTGTATTCCTCCCTTAGTGTTGTCTGCCAAGTTCAGCACCCCTCCAGCAAAACAGAAGTCCAATGCAGGAAACAAGCATTACTCTTTCTTTTTCTAAAAGGGATAATATTGCTTATATCCCCGAGTTTAAGGGTGATTACAGTCTCAGACTCATTTTGCCAAAATGCTTCGTGTCCAAAACTTAGAAAAAGTACATCAGATTCCCCTTACTGCTAGGGTTGCGTCATAGGACTTAACAGCTTTCACGTCGTGACAATTTCGTATATTTTTAAAGACAATGCTACCCTTTATTTTTCATATGCATATTAATCGATTTGTTGATTTTGCACAGCCCTCCCGCCGCAGCCCACCAACAGCCACCAACAACTCATTGCCCACCACCGCCACGCATCAGCCCTCCACAACCACTACGGCTCACCACCATCCTGCATCAGCTCCACAACCCACCAATTCAAAAAACCAACAACCACCAAGTCATAATCATTATTCTCCATCACAATGAAACACCACCACCCACCATTTCGTAATTCCGAAAAACCCAAATAAATCAAAACTTCATTCCAGAAATCAAGGATAAATGAGACAATATTTCCCGACCAATGGGACTGATCCAACGAAATGTGGTTGAGATATAAGGCCAGTACGTAAGGGGTAGCTCACAGAGGTGTACTCTGTGTGTTTTTGCAGATCTATGTGTGTGATTATGAATCTGAACTCATGGTGAAAGGAAGTACATGTTCATGGAGCTTGATTTTGGGTTGGTATGGCAAAGTGTTGTGGACTTGTAGTGGTGGTTGCGGCGGGTGACAAGTGACAACAACTCCTCAGCAACAGCCAACAGCTACTTCGCCACCCTCTCCGATAGTCCAATTTGATACATATCTTGATGGTCTACCTCACATTCCTAGCATTCTATCCAGAATATTTATGTATAGTAATTAGTTATAGATGGTGTTTAGTAACGCACTACAGTAGGAATATAAATATTATGTACGACGTGTCCCTGTACCGTGTCCAACTTTTGGACGGTGTCCACGTATCCTAGAATTTCGAAAATAGGCGTGTCCGACACTCGGACACGTATCCGATCTGGACACCGAGTCCATGTAACATAGGTGGTGGCAATGTGTGTGTGTGTGTGTGAGTGAGAGAGAGAGAGAGAGGTGGGGGGTCAATTTAGTCTTTTCACACAAAAAATGAACTCCTTTTGCTTTCTATTTGGTCAAAGGATGCAAGTGACATTATGCCAAAACTGAGTCCTTTCATGTAATTACCCCTTAAACTCACGGTTATAATTGATATTATACCTTTCTAAAATAGGTCTTCCCAGAAATTTAAAGCCATAGTCCAAATATCCTCCTAGCTACTAATACCTCTAGCACTGTTATCTAATGCAATCAGCAATATTATTATTATTAAGAAAATAATAATAACAACAATGAAAAAATAACAATACTGATAACTGAAACAACAATATTACATTCCTTCAAAAAAAATGCAGCAAAGGATAGCCAGAAGAACACCATAAAAAAAAAAAACAGTATGCAATTATGGCATGCTGGAAAACCATGCTCGCTGATGTCATGTGTACAGATTGCTTGGAGTAAATGTATGTACATACTTTTGCCAGGTAAATTTATATTCACCAAACTAACGCTAGAGACTAGAAAATAAATATTGTAAAAGAAGCGCACCTCCAAAGGAGAAAATGAAAATGTCACTAGCGCATTCGCACCAAAATTTACAAGAACAGCTATACTCAATCCCCGCCCTCTCAAGCGTAATGGGAAAATCTCCGAAATCATCAACCAACCAATGGGACCAAAGGATAACTGCAAAAGACTGGTGATTAGTTACGGCATTTATTCAGACATCAGAACAGGTTTGCTACATGTGCAGCTAAGTCAGACATGAAAAACAACAAGCATCCCACCATGAGGAAGTAATTCTTTGTAGATTGTTATAGAAATGCAGAAATTATGCTATTTGAAAGTTCAAGGTCTTAACTAGTTTCTAAATAGGTTTCATATATTTTGGTTGAGAGCATGTCACAAAAGAGGAATTTCTGCTTCTCATTTACATTACTGCAATAAATGCAAGTACATACTCTCAGGATGCATTCAAAAGAATTTGAATGAACTTTCTAATGAATTTCTAAAATGACATTTGATGTAATGAGGCTGGCACAATATCTGGATCTGTGGATCAGCTTATAGATTATATTATCAACAAAGACTAGTAATCAAGAATTGCAAACTTAATCGTGATTTTCTATATCATTTCAGACATCAAGCTAGTGTCTAACTCTGTACACATACAGGTTCAATATCCGTGTGCAGTAATTTATTTGCACAGTGGTTAAGGAAGACCAAAAAATTTAGAGCACTAAAAACCCAAGAAAACACTTTATTAGCAGTTAATAGCAAAGAGAAGATTCTCCAAGTACCTGATAGCATCCAACATATAATAGCAGTGCAACTACAGCAACAGCTGGCACATCATCCAGGTAGGTGTAATATGACCCAAGAAGGAATAACGAGATTACCTGCCACATAACATTGACCACACTCTTAGGAGCTTGTGCATCATAAATGTTTACCACGACAATATTAGGTTAAAAGATCGTGAATGTGGTTTGCCCGTGATTTGATAAACCAAGTATGCTAGAAACAGAAACAAGAATCAAATGCAGGAGGGGAGGGGACTTACCATGCCAGAAACGCCTCCAAGCAGTAAAGGTCTTCTCCCAAGTTTGTCAACAACCAGAACAGCTACTCCAGTCATAATCAACTACAGAGAATAACCACATCAGATTTTCAGTTATCAGAGGAAAAAAAAAAAAATAGGGACATAAATTGGAGCGCCTGGAGGAGGGGAGAAGAGGATGTAGCCAGCTTAGATGGAAAAAATATCAGCCTATGAGAAAGATAGATACCTAATGCATTCTTATCCGTCTCACACAATTGAAGGAAGTTCTAATGTGTATGACAATAATAAAAAACCTTAATTGGCTGCTTGAAAAGCAGGCAATACCAACCACGCAAACAAGAGCCACAGAATTATATCCTCTAACTATTAGACACATACAGCGGTTTGCATGAAACGAAGATGAAAGGAGAACAATAGAACTGCTAAGATGAACAGGAAAAGCAAGCATATTCCCTAAAGAGGTATGCCAGAGCCCAGGGGTTGTCCCACCTTCCTCATAGACAATCTAGTACACATGCGACAGTGTGTATGCTGACCATGCTTAAATAGGAGAGAACCACTTGCTCCTCAATTGAAATGTGACTTAACCCATCCAAATAGCGTAGCCGCACGACACGGACAGAAACAAACTTAGGAAGGAGAATTTCAGAGACTATATTCATAGGCTAATGCGGTAATGCCTAATGCCCTCTAGAATAAGTTGGCATCAAGGATTTTCAAACACTAGACTCCTAATAAAGCCACCCCAATGTATGGTGGATCCATGGAAAATTTTAAAAGTATTAGTATACCTTCAACAACCCAAGAAGTATGGACACCCTTGTCGCATCAGATGCAGCAGAAAATCCTGCACTCTATCAAATTATAGCAGATCAATCCCCCCGAATGGATAATCATACAAGAAGTTAAAGAAGAAGAAAAGAAAGAAAATAAAAGCCAAAGGATTATCACGGTATCCTCGTAGTCCTATATGTTTTAAGATTAATTGCAGGTGTACCTTTAATATTGTTGCAGCGTAGTACAGCACACTGGGTTGTCCAGTTATCTGCCATGCGAAAGAGTGAGACATGTAAGTGCAAGTTTGAAAATATAACCACAATGAAACAAAAGCCCCTAAAAGTAAATGAGCATTATACCTGCTGAAACAAGACTAATCCTGCACCAATGGTCAGGGCTTTCAAGCACTTCCCCCGAAACATCTCCCCAAGCGTAACTTCATTTTCATCACCAATATAAGAAAGCTCAGCTAAAATTTCATCTACTTGTGCAGGAGCCGACTCACTGATAGTATCACCTCTAAGCTGGCATAAACAACATATGGCGCTCTCTCTTAAGTCCTGCATATTGCCTTTTCGCTGGATGGCACGTAGAAGAATCCACCTAGGTGAAGCAGGTAGCCACCACATTCCAAATCCCATAATCACAGCTAAAGGGACACTAGCTCCATACATATACCGCCAACCAGCAATTGTATCAACCAACAGGCTACCAACTGTGTAGCCTACCTGCGAGACATGTCACGTGCTCGATATAAGTAAAAGATAGGGCAAGTCATCAGAACTTAATTGAAACAACTAATAATACTTAGTGAGTCTTCATTTTGTAGCCAGTACAGCAAGAACTCAAGGGTACGCAGAAGTTTGATCAAGTTTGCATCACTTACAACCATGCCAAACACTATGAAGAACTCTTTGAGAGATATTAGTAGCCCTCGTATCGGGCTAGGAGAAGTCTCAGCAATGTACATTGGAGCAGCATGCATTGCCTATATCAACAACCAACGGAAAATGAGTTTTGCACTTGCAAATGAAGAAAAAAAGCAAATAAAATAGTTTTGCACTAGTCAACCCGTCACTCCTTGATCAGTTATTTGACCACGTCTCATTTCATTTCCAATACAATAGAAAAAGGAGGAATCATATCAACAGATGAATTCCCTTAAAATTATTTATCCGGTCAGTTAAGCCCATCTAGAATTGGAAATAAGCAAGTAAATCCAAGCAAGATAAGAACTCCAAATTTCTCATATTTTATTGCCTTGGCCTCAGAAAAAGGAGGGTCCGCATCTCCTGCCTGCCTATTCACGGATTTGGCAGATTTGGAATACCATATATCCACCATGTGGTGTCGATATCAATGGTACGATCCCTCCGTCACCCCATAATGAAAGGGGTGTTCCTGTAGTTCTTGGTCTGTGATCTCACTGTTAATAAAACTAATTATGAAACTCAAATTAGACGCACATGCAGATAGACATGAGAAACTACAATAAGACTCATAAACTGATGAAACATCATCAGCTTCTTGTCAAGAAAAAATAACGAGTGAAAAGAACTAATAAAATCTTACCAGCCCAATTCCTATCCCATATACAAAACGGCCAACCATCATAACAGCAAAGTCAGGTGCCACTGCTGTCACCAGAGCTCCAACAAGGTACAATATAGCAGCCACAATCAACTCCCTTTTTCGTCCTATCAATCACATTGATCATTTAGACTTTACCATGGGGAGGCCTAAATCTTGCATCCTGAACTTAAAGCCCAGCTTTTAAACAAGCACTAACCAAGATAGTCTGCAATATTAAAAGCCAATACAGAGCCAATCAAAGCCCCATACAATGAACCACTGGTCTGCAAAAGGCATCAACCAAAACAAAAGCAGCATATATCAGGCTTTTTCTAAGAATGGCCAGCGAAAAGGTAAAACAAACATGTATTTAGAGCAGTAAGGCAGGTGAAAGATTCGCGTCCTGAAAAACAGTAGTAAAAAGCAACTGAGAGTCACGAGCTTACTACGAGACCAACTTCCACAGAAGACAAGTCATACCACGTAACCCCACTTAATGACTCCGACTGCAGATAAGAGAAAAACAAAAAATTACCAAGCTAGGCCTCAAAAGTAAGATCTGCAGGAAGGCAAATAAGATCAGAAAATGGAAAATGATCTGAGTGATGCTAGCTTTCTTCGCTTTTGTACATTGATTGACACTTTATGTAGAAGGGAGAAATTAAGAACTGGTTCCCTTTAAGCTGCAGAGATGCATCATCACAGCCAATCTTGTATTGGCAAAGAGGATTTAAACATATAAACACGGGTATTTAAGGATAAGTAAGTGAATACACTAACTCTACAAGGAAAAAGGGTGGCAAGACGGGAACTAGCTATCATGACGTAAATGGTCAGAGTATATTTTGCTACTTGCAGCTATATTGCAAAATGACTTGATTAATTTAGGAATAAGAAACTTGTTTATCATACTGATCGAACGAGTCCAGGGATAATAACGTAGCAGCTGTGTGATAGTTCCAACTACGACATACCACTATAGAAATTGTAGCACAAGAGGTAGCACCAATATCGTAGCCATATAGGAGTCCTCCAAGAGCAGGGAAAAGAAATCTGAAATCATGAAGTCCCTTGTTACAGATTGAAAAAAAGAGTTGCAGTTTGACAACAACTCAAAAGAGATATTATGAAACTTACAAAGTGAGTAAGTTCTAACCAAGATGCTAATGAAGTGCTAACAAGTAAGTAGCCTGATGCATCAAAAATTTCACTACAAGATCCTCACAGCCTGAAACATACATTAAATATATGCGTGCTAGGTATACTTTTCAAACCGAAAGAACCTTCAAGGATCATCAAAATTTTGAGCTATAGGCATGCCTTAATTCGACAGTGACAATTCTTAGATTACACCTCAGGTATAGTTTTCAATATTAAGCACATCTTAAACTACCACCTTGTAAGTAACAAATATCAAGTAAGTGTAACTCTTATTGAAAACTTTTCAGGACAAAAATGATGATGTCATGACTCACAGGATAGGACCTTAGAGGATCAGTACTACTTCTCTAAGTAACCATACCCACAACTCGTCTACTTATACTCCTATTGACACAAGACCTTGTGTTGGAATATTGGCAATACAAAGCCCTATTGCAAGTCCAGAAGAATATGATACGATGCAGCCATGCAGGTCTTTTGTATGTTGCTTCTGTGGTCTCAATGATCTGGGCTTCTATGATGTTAGAACAAATATGTAAAATATGCAGACAACGCAAGAAAAAGCAAGTTAACTTCAATAACATCAATGCTAGTTTGAGTGTTAAGAAAAAAGAGTTTTTCTTTTCTTTTACCTATACAAAGCATAAATAGGTACCATTTTTGGGGTATAGCGGTAATGGAGAGAAAGGGTGAACAACTGCTACCCAAGACTTATAGAGAGTGCAAAGATTGCTGCGCATGGACTTGATTTCTTTTAATGTGATTGAACTCCATCCATACGTTTTGAATGAGCTAAATCATTGGGGAGCTGATATGAGGGAATTTGTTAGTTCTTTCATCTTAAGGTTACAAGCAACATTAAATTCTTAAGTCCACCTCAGTCTCAGATTATTGCCCAATTCAAGAATACAAAGAAAGAATATAATGAGATAAGCATGAAAATGCAATTGAATTATGTTGCACTCACGGAAGGATGGCAGAAAGCAGAGAATAGTTTTCGCGATGTCGATCACCATTCATAAGAGGCGCTCGCGTGCCATCAATCTCACCAGATGACTTCCCCGCCTAATTAGAAACCAACAGCCGCCGGGCCAAAAATCCAACACAAAATTTGAGTTCTGAACTAGTTTACAGCACAAACATGAGGATATATTACAAAGAAAGTAGTTCACCTTTCCAAGAGAGAGGAGGGATTGCCACTCAGGGTCAGAATCCCCAGAAGCCATTTCTTGGAGCAACAAAAGAAACAAAAGTCAGATACTTGACTGTTCAAGGATTACGAGCTCTCTATTCACAGTATATTTATACCAAGATTGTGTTCTTTTGGTTAGGGGACTTGAATCTTGATGAGGTTTTACACGTGACTACTTGCAAAAGGCCAAAAAGGGGTTGGTTGAGTTGAATTGAAATGGGTATTGGCAGGTAGGTAAAGTGGGGAGTGCAGAAAATGAGTACACGGGAACGGGGGTTGCAGCGGATACAAAAAGCAAGAGCTTACGAGCGAAAATCGGTTGGTTTCTGTATCGGGTACGAGACACTAATGCTATATATAGCGGTCGGGAAGTTGGAAAGTGCGGCCAGGAAGGTAGCAACGTTGAACGGCTTGGCGGACAGAAAGTGGCAGTTGACGTAAATCCCACTTGATCCACCAGACAGTTTAACTTAGTTGATGAATGAGGAGTCCAGAGGGAAAAAAGAGATTGAACAAGATCTTGCGTCTAAGATGACCACAAAATACAGAAAATTAGCGTCATAGATGACTACAAAATACTGAAAATAGTGACAGTTCATGGGTGAATATTTTTCACATGTGAATGAAGGGCTAAACGACATCTAACATCCTATAGTTAGAACATTTTTACACATAAATTATTATGTAATTAGATTTTTAAATTTAACGACATCTAACATCCTATAGTTAGAACATTTTTACACAATAAATTATTATGTAATTAACGACATCTAAGGTTTTTAAATTTCAGTAATTAGATTTAAATGAAACTTGCCTTCTAAAGGAGGTGGACGGCAGTATGTTAGTGACGTGTTCTCTACACAAAGACAAAGATGTTCGATAATATATTTTTATTTATTTTATTCTCTCTCTCTCTCTCCCCATAGCTTATTTTTCATTTCTCTCTCTCCATAACAGTATCAGCAATGGTGTTGAGAAAGATAGAGAGATAGTGGTGGGAGGCCATGGTGGCAGTGAAAGAGGAGAGTGCGACGGTGACAGCAACGGAGAGGCCCGGAGCATTTGTTTCAAATTTGATGCGGCTAGTGGTTGGTAGGGCAATTTGTGGACTACAGAGGAGGTTGTGGCTACGGGAGATTGTGATGGCTATGGCAAGATGGTTATGTCTGATGGATGCTACGGGGTTGCCAGGTTTATGGAGTTAGTGAAGGATCGACGACGTGGGTGGTTGGGTGGACCGGCGGGGTGGGTAGTGGGCGGTGGGTGGACTAACGAGGTGGCTACTGGGTGGTCAGGGAATCATGGGGAGTGGTGCTGGCTATGGCCGGTGGTAGGAGATTAGCGATTGGATCATGGTTCAACAGTGGTGCAGCGGGGGTGGGCTAAGGTGGTGGGTGGACCTAGCTACGAGGTTGGTAGTAGGCATTTAGTATACTGATGGTGGGGGGGGGGGCTAGTGGGTTGTCAATGAACCGACATGGTGGGCAGGAGTTGGTGGTTGTGGCCGGTTGTAGGATGTCAGTAATGGGATCATGGTTCAACGAGGGTGATGTGGAGGCAGGATACTATGGTGGGTGGACCTGTAAGGTCAGGAGTGGGCGGTGACGAGTGTACTGACGGGGGGTGGGTGGCTAGTGTGTGGTCAACGAACCAACGAGGTGAGCAAGGGATGTTGGGAAAGTTGATAAGTGCGGTGGTGTCAACGGGTGGGTTTGCTACAAGGATAGGATAATGGTGGTCTTGGGGTGATGGTGGTGGATGAAGCGAGTGGAGTTTTGTGGCGATGGTAATAGCGATAGTTGGTGGCAGTTTCATGGAGAAGAAAAGAAGGGGAAGAAAAAAAAGTTAAAAATTTATAAATAGAAGCTAAATTTAACTGGTCAAATTTTGGTTCTTGGACAACATAATCCTCGACCATATGTGAAAATTGCGTGCATGATACAATTACACATATGTCAACAAAATTTGAAGGGATGTTGATTTTGACGTCAATTGCTGAAATATAATAACATCTAAATTGTTGTTAAAAAAATTAAAACCACAACATTTTATGTACAAAAACATTCAAACCATAGGCGTCAGCCTATGTGAAGCTCATCAATGTTATGGGCACCTACGCAGATGGATCCTTTTCAGCCATAAGATATTTTTTTGGAATTTTAAGGCCTTCGAGCAAATTTCTTGAGTGAAACGTGCTTTTTATTGTCTATGCAAATTTTCTATTAAATAAAAAAAAAAGTATAAGTTCACATTGTTTATCAGTGACTTTTAAATATTACTACGGCCCAAAGTTCGTCCCTTTTTCTCTCTCTCCCCGCACCGACGAAGCACCTATGCAATTCTCTTCTTAAGCACAAAAAAAAATAAAATTGAGCTCACACAGAATAAACAGAAAGTCCTTGGTTGTTCATTTTTCATACAAAAGAGATGAGCAAAAGAGTATGTAAAATTAATTGGGCCAGCTTGCATCAAAATTAAAACATTTCTGACAACCCCCAACATTCATTTATTTAAGGATTTGGACATCAGGCTTCCAGATGCATCCATACGTTTGACTCTCGAAAAGAAATCCAAGACAGTACGAGGAAGCAATAAAAATCACCATCATCAGAGCAAAAGACAGGCATTGTTGAAACAGTAGCCCCAACACCCAGACATTTCGAGCTTCTCTGGGAGCTTCTTCTGAAAAAGAAGAGTTAGGTCTTGGTGGGTTGCCAGGGTTGGTACCTGGTCCAGTCTCTTTGCCCAGGGTTGAGAGAATGTCCTTTGGAATGGTAAATATACTCGTCGCCCTCGCCGGAGAAGTTCTCCTTGTGGTCGAGCCCATACTTATTTGGTCTTAACAATCGCAGCTGCAAAATAGCATTTCGCTCCTAATATCAGCATTCAGCCATTATCAAATCAAATTAGTACGATCGTAATTATCGCAGGATTCACCTCATCTCCAGTTCTATCAGTTATAAAGTGCAACCAACCATGCCATTCTGCTGGGACTTGAGAAGCGTTGTAGCGGCCCTTTGATGCATATTCCACCCACCTGTGCCTTCCTACGAAAACACACGTTCATATAGTGCTGAATTATATTTTTCCATGTACTCTCATTTCTAGAAATATACTAGGTGAAGGCTTTGATTTAGGTGTTCTTGACAGCAATACTCCACAAAATAAATAACAATCTTGTTGGACCTCGAAAAAAGACACTTTTTTTTTTTGGGCTACAAATTCAATAATAACCAAGAAGAGCATTCGGCATCACGATCAATCACATAGAGGCCCAGCTACAGGTCCACAAGCCTGAGGTGGGGGGTAAGAGAAGGAGAAAGGGAAGTATGTGATAAATGGAATTATTACCAGTCCTGTTTTCGAATAGAATAGAAGACGATAAGATGATCTAAAGATAAAACTGAACGTATCATGACCGTGTATGAAGGTATTCCTTTAGAAAAGATAGATGCAAGAGTCTATAATTCAAAAAGCATTTTAAGATTTTTTTTGAGGATCAGCATTTGTGATGAATCTGGTCTTCAAAGTGAAGATGGGTCTAGGCTTTTCACCAAATTAATTCTGTCTTATGGCACAAAATAGAAACTACCGATGATGGTTTTTCGTCAACAAGGTTTGTCACAAAATTATTGAAAACGAGGAAACTTTACTTACCATATTGAGTGTCTCCAAGTTTTTCATAGTATTTATTACCAAATTTATCAACACCCACAACTGTTGCACCAATATTGTGGATCTTGGTTTGCCTGAAAAATAAACATAAAAAATATCACCGTTTCAGGATATAACAGCTGACGCTAAAAATGGCAGTTGGTTCTATCATTTAACATCAAGTAGGAAGGAAATTAAGAAATCGTATGAGTGGGAGCAGCAATTCAAACTAATCCAACTCAAAGGACAAGCAGCCAAAAACATGACAAAGGAAGCGAAGGATAAATTAAGATGGCAAAAGAAAAAGAAGAGCTTCAAATTTATTCTGCTCTTTAATCGATGCAAAGATGCTTGTTAAATTACCAACTGCTTTAAGATGTTAAGCCGTCAAAGAATGTGCAGATATACTTCTCAACAAGGGAGAAAAAACAACTGGCACAAGTCTATCATGGATAACAGTCCTATTCACATGCAAGCCCCAGTTGTACTTGGAGAGACAGACTAACGAGTATCAGATTGAACAAACTAACAGAGTGGCAGGCGAAACAAGTTATATAAATCCTTGGAATGCCAGCAAACCTAAGACCTTCCAAAATGCATATGAGGCACTGACATTTCAGCACTATGCCAATGAGGTTGGGAGATGTCAACAGCTAAGGTCATGGGTGAAGGAGTTTAAGTGAAATAATTAAGGTCCTCCCTTGACCTCCCACCTAGTCTTACTATAACTGCAAGATGGAAGACTTTGAATGCAGTTTTAGTAGGGAAAGGGGGAGTCCTTAGAGGAAGTAATAGGGATGGTCAAAAAGCACTTAAGAAAAATATGTGCTTCTTGGGTGTTGTGTGATCGTAATATTCCTCGCAAGTAGAAGGGAAAATTTTATAGGACGGTGGTGAGACCAGCACTGTTCTATGGATGGAATGTTGCGCAACTAAGAATCAACGTACACATCAGATCAGCGTAACCAAAATGTGAATGCTCCCTCCTCTTAAGGAGGGATAAGATAAGAAATGAGGATATTCACAGCAAAGTGGGGGTGACACTAACTGAGGAAAAGATGGGGGAACAATGTTTGACTTAGTTTGTTTATATTCACCGTATACCTTTAGATCCCCCTGTAAGGAGTGGTTTGGGTCAAATCGGCGGGGCCAGATGATGTATAGATAGACAGGGTATAAGTTGGGGATAAGTAGTGAGGAAAGAATTGATTGCTATGAATTTATCAGAAAACAAGTGTTTGATAAGTAGGGAATGGAACAAAACGGATCCATGTGACCCACCACAACTAATTTAGGACAACAGCTTAGATGACAAATTCATCTGGAACTTTTTATGGCATGGAGTTCAAGTTAATGATTGAAAATGTCATCTCTTCTTGATATCCTGTGATATGAACGCTCAGTTATGAACGGATGACACACCAATGTACTGATTTAAGATTGGAAAAGATTGCGTCTATGTCCCCGCTTATAGGGGTGAGCACCAAAGGATCGTAGGAGAACTGATTTTATCCATGTCACATGCGCTCTGCTATTGCTTGTGCGTAGGGTAATGAGCCAATTTATGCAAGCTCCAAAAGAGATCTTAAACAAAAGTTGCGAACCCTAATTTAGGTATATGCTTTCACTTAGAAAGCATACCAGAGTCCTGGAGATGACTTTATGTCGTAGGCTAGGCTCATTTTTCAGTATGCTGAAATCTAGTGACTTACTAGGACTAAGAATGGTTAGTTTGTCTAGAGTAGGTAGGACACTTCACACTCAAAACCACCAAGATCACACTCCCTCGCCCTCGTCATATTTGGTATAAAGCTTCTCGTCACCTTTTATCATCTAAGTTCCATCTTGGCTGTGAATAAATGGAAAACAAACTTAGCTCCTGATTATAACTACTCACATACTCCTGAAGATACCATAATCCTATACTAGAGCCCCTTGTTTAAGATAGGGATCAGCCTTTTACCGGTCCTTGAAAACTCTTGACAACATTTCGTTTCTAGTTTCTACTAAAGCACTGAAGCGCAAAGCTTTAATAATCTCCAAACTTGAATCTCCTAATAATACAGCTATGTATAGGAATTTCTACCTGATGCATAGTTAGTGGAATGCTGCTTTGACAATAGCAGCATTACTATTACACTAGCAATTCCTTAATACAGACTTAATTGGCTGCAACAGCGTATGTAGCAACACCACGACAAGGATAAATTAGAACGAACAAACACAATGCCATCATTGATTTTGTAAGTTTCCTTGAAGAAAGATCTTAACCACCAAGGTGTGATTTTGCAACGCAGCAGGTCCAAAAATCCTAATAACATGGAGCCGTCGCCCGTCGGATCTTTTCAGTGTAAGTTAGTAGCTGGGAAAATTTGTTGCATCCGCACCAGAGGACATATCTTAAGACTTCTAGAATTTGACTGTACTGGCTACCGTCCACACATTTTTCTGAACCTCGAATAAGTTACATACCATTTTTTAGTAGCACCAGCTCAAATATTGGTAAAACATTTGTATCTTTTTCAGCCCCTACGGATAAAGATTTCGTTTTAACAACCTTGTTTTTCCGGCTGTTTGTGAATTTTCCGCAGGTCCCTGCTTCACTGCACCATTTTCTATAAAAGTTTCGAGGTAGGTGCAACTTAAGAACAGATACTCATACTACAGCAACTAGCAGAGATCGTGAATAAGTTTTACAAGAAGGGTAAAAAAAGACAGTTAGAGGGAAAGATATGCATATATACACAAATATATACATATGTATATTGCATAAATCAAAAACTAAATTATGTCAATTAACAATGGATCAAAGTTCTGCGACAAGCATGTTTCTTTACTACGCATGTCAGTTAACTGCAACCTATCAAGTACAGTAACGAGGCTTCACTTACAAAAGATTTCCATCCGCAAGACAGTTCCTGCAAAATGCAGAAGATAAGGTGACAGAATGTAGTTAGAGATCAAGAGTACCTACTTATTTGTTTGACAAAGATATCAAGAATTTCAACAAACAAAATACAGCATAAATTTACTTCGGGTATCTTTTATTTCCCCTTTCTTTCTTTTTCTTTTTTTTTTGGAGCTGACAGTAACTGAGTTTTGCGAATAACTTTCCCTTATGAAACGACAAAACGCGCCCACTGTGTAAGGCACAAATTGTAGGTTGAGTTCTTTCCAATTTTGGGATTCTATCTCAAAATCGAGCACATCGTGGTTAACATAAATTAGCAGCAAATCATTTTTATTGAAAAACCAAAAACAAAAAACAATTGCTCCATATGCACTCCAATTTGACAAATAGAACTTTTACGCACAAGGTGCAACCACCTATAGCTGCGCAAGTAGTGCCAATAGCCAAAAGGGGGAATGCCAAATAGGACTATGCTACCAAAAATACAACCCGCCGAGCAAAAATAAAAACTAGTATTCATACTGCTATGCTCTGATTATTTGGCCATTATAACTCCTGGAAGATGTCAACTGTCCGTATATGCTATCGACAAATACCTATCTTGCCCAATAATTACTAGCATTCCATTGGTTCTCAAACCCTTAGAATGATATTTCTTTACGATTGGAGGAAAAAACGCAAAATTCTTCACGATCAAAAACATAAAAAGGCAGCGGGTTAACCGATTTATTGCAAGAAATGAGGCCTTTCAAATGCGATACGAATTAGGTTAAGGCTTGATTAGCACAGAAGAAGATCCAAATATCGAAAGTTTACAGCTATCAATTGAACAACAAACATAAATATGGAAATTAGACGCCGTAAAAGCCAAGAGGGAGATAACGTTACAAGTATCCTTCGTCTCTGAGCTCCCGGAAGAAGCCTAGGACGCCCCTCTCTCTAACCGACTTCAAGACGCCCTTCACCACCGCTGCCATCGGTACCGCTCTGCGTAGAGTTTTGTCGCCTTCTTCTCGACAATATTTTGGTTAAGTTATCGAGCTTTTAACTTACGCGCTCAGATTTGACCGGAAATTTATTTCAGTAGTTCGGTTTATTTTACATCAGATCGATTTCATAAAACTACTTTTTAAAGTTTTAAGTCACACAGTTTTAATTTTTGAGATAAAAGTAACGTGTGAGAGACCGTAAGCAATGTAAACTTAAGCATAATTATTGATATCAAATTATAATAGTCTATTACGTTGACATAAATAATATAGGAAACATAAACATAACAACATTAAGAGCTCATATGTTCGTCAATATGAGGCGTCTCGAGAAAGTAGAGGTTTGACAGAAGAGGTGGTGGGCTTGAGCATCCGACTGGTCTGCTCCATAGTTGGTTAAAAAAGTCATTAGATATATATTTACTAAAAGCTACATAGTGTTTGTAGTTAAAATGTAAAATGTGGTTATTACTCATCGGTTCTCTTATTTTTCGACGCTTTTTTCTATATGCATCTTTCGAAGGCGTATTAGGAAGAACTCCATTGGTGGAGTGCAAGAGATTCGTTATGACGTGTGGCTATGAAATTTTGAAGTTGATGCTTTTCATTGATATTTGCAGCTCCAGAAAAAAGTCTGCACATTTTCTACCGCTTATGCAAGTTTTTTTAGTGACTACATTCCAAACGAAAATTATATTTGATGATATAAGAATTTTAATTTACTTTTGTTTTGATGTTCTTTTTATTCGCACGATAACTGAATAAATATAATAAAATTAAAAGAACTCGGATAGTGGGGTTTGCTTCAGTAACCGGTGCCCCGAGTCCAGAGCACAGTGAGTAGTTTCGGATCACAACTGAGATGGCCCACTCGAATAAAGTAGACCTAGTCCAGGGTCAACAAGGCTTTGTCCAGTCGAGAGTCCAGACTGGACAAATGGGCATCGAGGCAGACCAGTAAAATTTTCCGGGTCGATCCAACGTACACGTGGTTGCTCTCTATTGGATCAGTCATCCATCGATGACGCGAAACTTTCAATTCGTCCTCTTTCTCCTTCTCTTGTTCGACTTCGAAGTTCGATCTCTCTGTCTTGTTATGGCGATCCACTCTTTGTAAAATTACCACTCCATGAAGTAAGCTTATTTGTTTTCGAACGGCTGAAGGCAAACCCTAACGTTCCTAGAAGGAAGAAGGAGATTCAATTGGTACTTTTCATTCATCTCTTCAATCACGTCCTTTTTGCCTTTCAGTTTTAGGGTTCTTCGCTTCTTCTTTTCATAAGCCCTGCATTCTTTTTGGAGTTTTTGTTACGCATGGAATCCGATTAGATTGCCAATTTTAGTTGATTGCCGTCCGATTCTTGTTGGTTTCAGGAGATGAGAAGTGCGGAAATTGAAAATTGCAATTTTTCTTTGTTTTTTGGGCATCAGTAAACGTTTATAAAATGGAGCGCACATTAAAAAGTTTGAAACTTTGTGTGTTTCTTTCGGTTCGCTTTACCTTAAGCAACGAATCCGACAGTATTACTTTGAGCAACCAATGAAACAGCTTTAAGTACGTTTTCGATGTGTTATTGACATATTTTCTGTTTAATTAGTTAGATGCAAGCATAACTTTGAAGCTTTGTTTCTTACTGGCATCTGAGAATTGGAAATTTCGAAATTTTTAAGGCTTATTTATGTTTCAATTTTTGAGATGTTTTTATGACTTTGATTGAACATCTAATTAGTGCTAATCAATGTATTTTTGTATTGTTATGTTCTAATTTTTGTAACTCTCCACTTTAGTTTGAATGAACACTCATGTTGGGCACGGAGAATAGGCGAAAAGGCAAACAGTGAAATTTTGAAACTTTTAATATCATGTTGCGTGCCCATAATGTGAGACTTTGGTTGAGTGGAGCGGAAGAAGTTATCACGTGGTAGCGACACGTAAAGTTTGACATTATGTATCTTGTTTCTCAGCCAATATAACAGCTCTCAGTGTCTTGATAGTAGAGTGTCCTTTTTATTGACTGGTTTCGTTATTATTATTTTGAGCAGCCAATAGAACAGCTTAAATTTGAATTTATATATTGCGCTTCTGCATGACATGGGATTTATTTTGTATAATTGCTGTTACAGTGCCCAAAGCAAAATGATCAGGCTGCAAACATATGCTGGGATTAGTTTGGTTGCCACCTTAGCAGTTATTTATCATGCTTTTAGTAGTAGAGGACAGTTCTACCCAGCAATGGTTTATCTATCAACCTTCAAGGTCAGTCTGGTGCTTCTCCTCAACATGGGTCTGGTCATCATGTGCATTCTGTGGCAGCTAACTAAACGGATTTTCCTTGGTTCCCTCCGAGAAGCGGAGGTCGAGAGGTTGAATGAGCAGTCGTGGCGGGAAGTCATGGAAATATTATTTGCCATTACAATTTTCCGACAGGACTTCTCGGTTACTTTTCTCGCGATGGTTACTACTCTTTTGCTCATTAAGGCGTTGCATTGGTTGGCTCAAAAGAGGGTTGAGTACATTGAGACAACTCCATCTGTTCCCATGTTATCTCATATCCGAATAGTTTCTTTCATGGGCTTCCTACTTCTTCTGGATAGTCTCTTTCTTTACAACTCTATAAAATACTTGATACAAACGCGGCAAGCATCAGTCTCTCTCTTCTTTGCATTTGAGTAAGTTTTGCATGCTTATGCCTTTTTTCGTCTTAATTTATGTCTGGTTTAAAAAATGTGCTCATATTTTTACTGCTGTGATTATCTTGGTTATGATGCGCAAGAAAGGAATATAGGCAAATATTAATCTGCATATTGAAGCTGTTGACAGTATCTTTGATGTTTAGGGTTTATTTTCGAGCTTAAACCAAAAAGACTGCAAAGGACATAGGAGATTGACTAGAGGAATATTTTCCCATAATATACTTTATGAACCTTGACCAGCTACAGTCCTAAAGGAGGAGGAAACAACCCCCTCCCCCCCTCCATCAAATTGTAGCTTTCTTCATTCAGTTAGAGATTGGATGCTATGCCAGACATGGACCCAGTAGGGCACCCTTTGGGCGTTGGTTTGTCGATCAACTCTTGAATGAAGAAAGAACATATATATACACACATATATACTGCAGAAGTAATCATGAACGAGATAGTTTGTTAGTTTTGCGATGTGGGGAATCTACCAGACCAGAAATAATAAAAACTAAAAGGAGCCAAATTGTCATTAGGTTCTCTTGCTTCACTCATAAGCAAAATACAGCCCTTTCATCATGTCTTAGTTAGATTTTTTAGTCCTTTGAGCTTTTAACATGCGTAAACGACTTGATTTATTTTGGAATATACGAGGCGCATAAGAAGCTTGACTATGAAAAAAAGCTAGCGTCACGTGGCATTTATCTGGAGCACTATACTGTTCTATTTATGACTAAGGACCATGTGACCCGTCGTAATTTGTTCGAGGGTTCCAATTATACCTCTGTATCAACTATGATTTTTGTACCTGGAAAGTTGATTAATTTTATCTCATGTATGAGTCTTGGTTTGCCATGATTTTTTGTTTGCAATTACCAGTAAAACTTTTGTCTCTCAGGTACATGATATTGGCGACAACAACAGTTTCGATATTCGTTAAATATGTCTTCTACATTAGTGACATGCTTATGGAAGGACAGTGGGAAAGAAAGGCTGTCTATACCTTTTACTTGGAACTTATTAGGGACTTGCTGCACTTGTCTATGTATCTATGCTTCTTCCTTGTGATTTTTGTGTAAGTAGCTTATCCTCCTTACTTTTGTGCATGGTTATTTGTGCCTGAAGATAATTCTACGAGGTACTCGAGGCAATATGTTATAGCATTTGCATCTGAGATTCCTTTGTTGTCATGCGTCATATGGGCAGGTGTTTTGCTAAATGTTTTGTCTCAATCATATATGATATGCGTATGTTTATCTGGAGGACTAAAATGGAAATTAATGCATCTGCAACCCTATTTACTCGTTTTATACGATGTCACCAACATCATTTGGCGCTTTAGTTCTCGCTTAGATGCAGTAGTTGTCTTAGGCTCGGAGTACATTTTAGGGTATATGTCCAAAAGGAAACAAGCTTTCTTGAACTTAGATAACTTGCATGGAAAATGCTGACATTGGTTGTGCTTCTTTTGTTGCGGATCATTTCGAAAAGGTGATTTCTATCATTCTACCCAGATATGACGTACTCCCCCTTATTTGGAGAACATGAAGTTTCCATAATGTGTTAAAATTCCTTTATGCAAAAAGGTACACTTATTTTTTACAGAAGCACCAACACGGCCAATTTCATATCCACAAGAGACACCAACTTAGCCAATTAAATAGCCATAATACCATATTTTACCTGCGTATTGCAATATTTGCCCTTGTGTGCAGCAACACATTTTTTGTTCACACATATGGTCTCGAAGTAATCTATCAATATTGATTCTATCAACCAGAGAGTCTTTTTACTTCAAATTTTATTCTGTTTTTACCATGTTCGGTTATTATCGATTTCTTCAGGAACTATGGTGTACCGTTGCATTTGATTCGGGAGCTTTATGAGACATTTCGGAACTTTAAAGTTCGTGTTGCTGATTACATTCGTTATCGGAAGATCACTTCAAATATGAATGACCGTTTTCCAGATGCAACACCTGAAGAAATCAATGGGTAAGTATTTAACTTGAATAAGCGCTCAATGTTGTACTCTTCTTTTTCTGCTTTGTGCATTACTTTTTCTGATTCCTTTTTATACTTATGTAGAAGCGACGCAACCTGCATTATCTGTCGTGAGGAGATGACTACAGCCAAGAAACTAATATGTGGACACTTATTTCATGTGCATTGCCTCCGTTCATGGTTAGAGCGGCAACATACATGTCCAACTTGCAGAGCCCATGTTATACCTTCTGAAAGTGGAACAAATACAGCTGGGTCACGGGTCAATGTTCGTCAACAAGGTAAGCTTTCTTCCTTTTGATGACGCTTGGTTCATCTTTATTTATTTTTTCTTTTGCTTGTATTACGAAGGGTCTACATGGTCTAAATTTAGATTGTCAAGTGATTAGACCCCGAAAAGATATGTCAAATTGAGGATTTTGGTTTATGTTAATTGTGGTCGCTCTGAATTGTTGTCATCGTAGTTTCGCATATGTGAGATGGTTTATCTTGTCTTCTTCTTAGTATCAATACCTCAGAGGTGTATACAACTGATTTTAAATGGCCGTCCTGCTACAGTTTTACTTGAGATTTTCCATATGATAATTGGCTATGTTTTGTGCTTGTATCATAGAAGGTTTTTGCTTGTGCACAGGAACAAGCACTGCGAGTACATCTTCTCAGCGTTCAAGTGGTGAGGGTGTCGGAAATGACAACATGAGGCAGCATCAGGCCAGACTCCAAGCTGCTGCTGCCGCTGCCTCGGTATATGAGAAATCTTATGTTTACCCTACTGCGAGTACACTAGTCTGGTACTCACTTCTTCCAACTTTTAATTAAGTGTCTGACTGGATATCTAACTTGACCCTGACATTTGAATTGTAATTAAGGGTCCATGGCTTAATAAATTTTATGGTTTGTAAATCATCGTTCTCAAAAGTTTGTCTCACTTTCATATTTGGAAAGGCTGACAGGGAATTTTGTTGTTTTTACTTTTTCAGGTCACCGGGATATGCTCTACTTCCTCAAGCATATAGACCTCGGGCTGAATCTAATGCTGACGGTGAAGGAGCTTCCACTGGACAGTCACAACAGCATCAGTTTGGAACCCTAGGCGGATCTGCAAACTTACCTTTTGCTCAGTTTCCACAAACTGCTTTCGTCCCTCTGCAGGCTCCTGGTGCGAGTATAAACTCTGGAGAGAGCAGCAATTTGAATGCAATAGACACTCAATTGGAGACGCAGAAAAGGTTTATTCAAAACCAGATCGAGGTATGGTATCTTAGCTATCTATTGGTTCTTCCTCCCCCTCCTTTACATTAGCTACGTATGGCATTAACCTTTGGCTTATATTTAGACAAAAAAGTCAATTGTCAGAGCTAGCATGTTGCGCTCGTTATATTTGCTTAGCTTAGCTAAGTCTTGAAGAGCTTGAAACTCCATGATTGTTATGTGAGGACATTATCCTTACATCTTTTTCCCTAATCTCGGCAATAGGTTCTGCAAAACCAGCTCCAACTTCTACAGAAGGCGAACAGTGAGAAAAGCTCAGATGTCGGTCCAACAGCAACTTCTGATGGTAAGGGCAAGACAATTTCATCATCGTCCGGGTCGACATCTGATTGCGGTCGACATGGGAAGACAGATCAAGTAGATACATAGGTCATATACAATTGTAGATGTGTTACAAGTGACTAGGAAGTGTGAGTATATACAGTTAAACAGGGGAACATTGTTCGACTTTCAGAGTTAATTTCAGAGGTTTCCATCCGAGGTATTGATAAGATCCGTGGAATAGTTGCACCTCAGTCAGTTCAGTATAACTTTCATGGTCTACAGTCTAAACAACACTCGGCCCTTGCAATGCTCTCTCTGTTCTTTCCTTCCCACTTTTTAAATCCTTTTCCTTATTTTTCTTCCTTCAGTGCTGACTTTTCCAGGATGTAATAGTCCCAAAAGGAATGTGCCTTGTTGCGTTATTAGATTTTATGCTCTTAATTGTGCATTATTGGTTTCCTTGTAAATCTGCGGCCGCAACTGTTCTGAACGTACTTGAAAATGTAATGAGCTTTTCCTTTTGTGTTAAAGCAGTACTACTCGCTAGTGGTTGGCCAATTTGATTTGAACCAATATGGAATCATTATAGTCACCTAAGTTTTGACATTGGAGCCCTACATTTATTGGTTTTAGATGAAATCAGAACTGAGAAAATAGAAATACAATTTAAAAGTGCATAAAAGCGAGGAAACTAAATCATATTCCGGGTAGCTAAACTGAGCTAAGCTAACACCACTATATGCCAATCTTCATTCCCTTCCATTTCAGCCATCTTTCATCAATCCCAACAGGAAATTTTTAGTGTATAAGCTTCCATGAGACCGATGCGGGGTGGTAGAAATAAAATGAAAATGCGCAAACACCAACATCCAAATGCTATGCAACAACATTGGAAGCTTCAAACAAGTCTTTTTCCTCATAAGTGGCTAGTGTGGAGGGAAATCAGCAAAATGCGCCTTATTGCCTATTGAAGACTCGTAGAGCCTGACACGCCTCAAGGGAAGGCAACAAATACGCCTCGAGAAGGCACTTGGGGAGCTGGACAAACTTTAGCAGGCACTCCGCACCCGTGGTCCTGGTTAGCTGCTGCATCTTTCTTCAACATTGTAATGAAAGAATAACGTGCAGTTCACGAACAACTGAAACCAAATATGATCTCTCCGCTTACAGAGACTTGCTATGCCAAAATTTTCAAACAGCTTCACTTTTATAGTTCGTACATCGCTGAGGTACATAAACATCCACCGTTCTGAACTCCATTCACAACTAAGTAAAAGCTGACCACAGTAAACAATATGTATGATCTACATATTCTGGTTTGAATGTAAAGCAGGAAGTGTCAGAATTGCCGCAAAAATATACATATACTAGCCCCTACGGCATGTAGTGACGAAGTAAAGACTCCTGTCATTCAAAGTAAGTTTAACCTTGTCGCGAGTAGCACTTTAAGAGGGAAGCTTTAACTTCTCCTTGTTCTTCCAGCTGACAAAATAACAAGGCAAGTTTGTCAGTAAATTCTCCTTGCTTCTATTGAGGTGTCAATACCCAGCAGGAAAATAATTGACTATCGGCGCAAACATTCCACGGTATTCTATCCGGCAGGCTTTTGTTCGTTCGATCTTTCTTTCGGCTGGGGATGGGGGTGAGGTAGGCTGCAAATGAAACGAGTTTGTAGTAGATTCGGTTCATCAATGGGTCATTAGCGTAGGCTTAATTAGTACATGAATGGAGCTTGATCTAGAAAAAATATGCCTCTCTAGTATACAAGCCGAGCTTGAGCAACTTAGCGTTAATCGTATTCCATACTCTCTATCAACAGCACTTGTTAGATGTATAATTCAACCCTAGAAATTATGTCTACATATGCCAGACAAAAGATTTTGTGAATAGATGGTTTAAAGAGTCGAGCTCAAACTTGAACACAAGGCTCAAAATCTGTTCCTTATGCTAGACAAGCCCATCCCGAAATATGGACAACTTATAATGAACATGAGCTTGAATTTAGAAAATTCCTCGCAACTGAGCCCTCGGCTTGTGTACACCCCTAGCCTCGTGGGGGTCGGGGGAAGGATGGGTAACGACTTTTGCATTCAAATTGTGCAGTATGAAGAGAGGCGCAAGCCTATTGTAGCTATTGATATTCAATACGCAAATGTCAACCTTTTAACACATATACATATAAATATAATATAATATTAGTTAAAGGATTTCCAAAGAGAATCAGAGTACAAAGACAGAAGGTAGTAAAGGTAATGAAAAGTACCTTTTTACATAATAGTAGAAGAAGTCTGCATATAAAGCAGTCTGAACCACGCCCGACACCCAAGCTGTATTTGGTATTAGACAGTTAGGTCACCATGACAGTGGGTGAAATGAAGTTGAAAATATGCATAAGACAGAGAGCTTACGTATCCAGTGGACTTGGGGATTCTCCATAAAGAAACGATAGACCCAATTGATAATATAAAATGCTCGGTAAGTGCTACAAGAAGGACAAATATAGGATTCAAAGCTCGAATTCAAGTAGTCATGAGTAGAAGAATAGGATAGAAACAAGCATAAAGAAAGAGCACATACAATTGGAAAAACAATAAGGCATCTCCGACAAATGCTAAAAAAAGAACCAGAGAAAGATGCCCGGAATTCTTTCTCCGGCAAAGTCCTCCAGAGAAAATTCTGAAGACCGCTAGCAAGAATACAGGGTGAAACATGAAACTAATGAAACATCTCAAGCAGGTTCACACTAGCCTCTCACATTTTCTCAATGCTGGCATGCTCAATGTCTGTCCTAAATCCTTATACTGGCAGACCTCGCTTTAGAGTGCTGTATCAATTTGCTTAAGATGCAAATGGCACCTCCAACCTGCTTGTAGTGTATACAAGGGCAAGCATAAACTTTAGAGGTGCACGGCCCCCCTGTACACATTGTTTTGAGCATTCAAAGAGTTCCATAGTGCAGCCGGACCAATAAGAGAAACAGAAGATATTAGATAGAATGCAGCCTTTAGAGGTTCGCGGGTCCCCTTTTTACATAGTTTTGAGCACTCAAAGAGTTCCATAGTTCAGCCAGGCCAATAACAGAAAAAATCACATAGCTTTAGTTGAAAGCATGACGTACCCAAGAAGAAATACATAGTTCCCAGTCAAGTTGTCAATGTTTCTGGACCGCTGCAACAGTACCAACTGTGGTAAAATTGCTACTGCTTCAAGATAGACTGAAAATGTCCAGAGAACCTATAACAAGAAACTTTCCTTTACATAAGGCAAATAATTCATAACTTGACGCATATTTTGACAAGGAATGTTAGAACCGCAATTGTAAACTTGAAAAAAANAAAAAGAGGGGGGTCCGGGGGGGGGGGGATTTCAAAGTTGGACCTCTAGGAAAGTACGACGAGAAAATGCTTGCAGCGTTCTTTAAAATTGAAGAAAAGGAATCCAACTAAATGCCAGAACAATTGACTAGTAGATTTCCAGAAAAGTATCAAAAAGGAACTTTTGTCTAGTGATAGATCCTAAAGTTTCATGCCTTTAGTAGGTTCAAAGATCATGCCCACCTTTGGGTAATTGTCCATTTTAGTTCGTGACAGCAAACAAGTTGCCTGTTGCTGTCATTTATTTCCGAGCCTCCAAAGCAATTGAGGAGACTTTGCTAACCTTCGTTCTGACTTAGCATCGAGTATGACAAGTCCAACAACCTGCCACTAATCATTATACTGTTCACTTCCCCGAAGTTGTCATTATCGACACCGGTATATACGCATCTTATAATAAGGCTTATGATACGCGATACAATTTGACAATTTTAAGACGTGATCTATCTTCTCGCATTCAACGTAAATGTTGCTCATTACTGTGGAATTTGCAATTTTTATTATATTGGATAAACATCTGATGCCAATCTGCCAAGTTATCAGTGAATAGATATTCATTTACTTGTGTCATGTAATACTCTGGGTAGTGGTGGAGGGAAGGGGTTGGCACAGTGGGACCGTGCCCACCTCCACCCTTTGGCATGAAGTAGTTTTTGTATTATGAGTCTTATATTAATGGTTTTTGTACTTTGTTGCTCCTCCAAAAATTATATACAAGAACTTTTTCGAAACCATTGTTCTTTTTCAATATACACAAAAATTTCCTACCACATAACAATCAAGAAATTCTAACACTTCAATATATTTTTACTTTTGTGGCTATAGATCTTTAGTAACTCGTCTATTCTTTGAGGGATACTTTATTGATCTTAATGTCCATAGTAGAGTACAAGTACAAAAAATGCAATTTTATTTCTCAAAATAACATTGTGAGCTTCATCTTTATTAATTTTGAACTGAACATGTTAAGATACTTTTAAAACCTTGGTGCCACCTTATACAAGATTTCTGACTCCACCACTACTCTGCGTTTAGGCAAAGTCATTGTGTAATAACTCTGTTCTGGTGGACTATGCCTTATCTTTTGATATATACTGTTTACCACGTGTTTAGTAGTGTCAGCTTACACTTTTCCACGGATTGACTCTTATATTACGACAATACACAATACTCAAAACTATGATATATATACGTGATAGGCATCTCGATTTGACAACTTTGCCCAAAATTTTGACCATCTATTTTTAAAACCCCGCAACGATGTTCTCTCCTTATACCTTCAGAAGGCCTTACACTCTGTAACATTAACCAGCGGTAATGGTATGGTAGCGCTGGGGGTATGTTGCCACCAGCTTCTGTCGATTTCACAGCTCGACTAGAGCAGCTTGACTTTCTTCAACATAACGAATAAGAGGAAAAAAAAGCAATAAGCGCATTTGAGATTGTCTTTCGAACAAAACTACTGAACGGTACATTACACATGATGTATATAGATTTCTTCAGCAAACATAGTTAATAGACATGACATCAAAGCCAACACAAAGTGGAAAATATGTATGTCAAAAGGATGATAAACATATATATTTCATACCTCAATAACAAAGAAAGCACGGTGAACCAATAGAGCTAGCGCCAAACATGAAAGAATCAGAAAGTAATGTTGAAAAGTATCTTGATCCTTGTCGTAAGTTAGCTTCACTGGTTTATGGTACCTCATGTACCAGACAATAGCAATTGAAGTTCCAAGAAACACGAGTTTCATTACAGTGTTGTAGAATGAGTAGTACTTCGTAAACAAATCGAGGTACCTAGTGAGGAAAACTATGACATAGAGTTCTTGAGTCTTCAGTGAAATTCCTGGGACAATTGAAAGATAGTTTTGAGCATAAGAACAGGTATGATATAGTCATATTTAACTGTGCACATAATAAACTGTTCTGGTCCAGACTAAACAAAACGTTGAAGGATAACAGTGTATGCCTACTGCTTCCAATAAGATTTGGTGGGAAGAAGAGATTCCTAGGAGGCTTTAAACTCGTGGCTTCGGATCTCCTTTTACCTGACATTCCTGAATCTGATTATTCGCCTAATTCGTCGTACTAGCTCTGCAGAAATCCAAGTACTTTTTGCGAAAAAAGAAAGTGTAGATCAAAGCTTTGAATTTTTTTTTACACCAAACTTCGAGCTGTCTCATTAACGTGCAATTTATCACCCTCAATTGACTCTTACACTTTATAGGTAATCCTCAATTCAGCCTAAATTAGCCAATCTATGCATAATGTCCAGAAAAATGTAACCATTATCGTCGAGCAAGTAGGTCCATGTTCCCATCTTTCACAGTGCAAAGCCTTGTCTATAACAAGACGATATTTAGCATCGAACGAGCACCGACAAGGAAACTGAATTGAAAACAATGCGAACACAACTAAACTAGGCCCAAGTCAGCAGTTAATTGCTTAAAAATCACAAACATGGATATACCAGCACAAGATTTCATGGTGCGAATCTTGAGGAGGAGAACTACTATGCTCAGAAGATGGGTCATGTCCCCAGCAAGCCTGAACACGTTCATCCTGCCTTTATCCGCTCTTCCTCCTCCTTCTTCTTCTTAGTCGCTCTAGCTTGGCAGCTGACTTCTTTTGCAGTTATGGTTTGTCAGTCAACAAATGGGGTCATTAGCTTTGGTCCCTGTAGTTTGCCAAGATATTCTAAAGGGATGATTACAGTAAACCCCTTGAAGTTAGAGGGTAGTTACAGTCAGCCTCACTAATGTTTAAAATATTACGTGTCGTACCAAAATCATAAAGATTCGTAACACATGTATATTCTTTCGTTATAATATGTCAGCATATTCAAATGACAATACAAGATAAGAGGACATAGGATATTAAAGATTTTACTTTGCTAGTTGGAGAATGACTTTAATTCAAATACAAATTGGAGAGAGAAAATATGTGTTTCGCCCCCCAAAATCAAACAGAATCAAAAAGATGCAAAGAGAATGAGGAAATACGACAAAGACAGGGACAAAGAAGAAAGCAGGAAGAGGGTAGAAAAAGGCTAGAAAACAGGGACGAATAAAGAATCAAATAGAGGGCTTACTAAATACTAAATAATACAGATATACGGTTTATTGGTGAATTTAGATAATCATGTTGGATTTTAGGGATTTTTTACATTTACATAGATGTAGGAAGTTTGGATCGGTAATTAGGTTAAGAGTATAAGGTTAGCTTTGATCTACCTTTGAGCCTAATTTTATGCTCTCCAGATATTTGACGTAATTATCTTCTGGTGCAGCTAAAATTAAAATCAAAATAGTTACACCTTAGCCCTAAAATGGACAACTCTGACTATATTATCAGCTAATTGCAAACACGAATTGCATAATAACGTATGATAACTTCATCAAGTACACACACTAAGGTTGTAAATCTTAACTTGGAAAAATAACTTGTCATAAAGACGAGAGGCATGGATTGGACAACCTATTGTAACACAATGATCAACCTTTCCTATGCACTTTTATCTCTTATTAAAGTGAATCCATTTGCAATAAAAATAGCATGCCTCTTTCAAACTCAACTTCGTCTTTACTTTTCAATTGGAATGCCTTACCCCTTGTATGCTTAGTGCAACCAGGCCTAGTTCCAACATCCGAGTTAGGTGAACGTTTAGGCTCACGGTCAATACTATTCTCATAGTTAGGCATGCCATCACCAAACCTCTGAACATAGTCATATCCATAGTCTCGTCTTCGGACACATACTTTCTCATCTTCGTTCACCCTCTCATACAAAGCAATAACATAATAAATTCCCCATTATCACTAATAGCAAAATCTCCATTTTCAGTATTTTTGGAATTCCTCAAACCATTACACCAGACGAAGGCACCAATGTATATGTCAACATCAATGACTTAAGCAGTGGCTTGTCATAAACCATTTGAGGCATAGTCTCGACATTAGTCGTCCAGTCAAATGACGCATCTGATATTTTTTTATAGTCAACAAATACACGTTCTCTAACCTCAAGGGGGTTGTTGTAATTGTCCATATTTTAAATGACCTTTTCGACCGGAAAAATATTCCACCCATAATGGCCCAACAAATAAAATCTAATATTTACATCGGGAATGCTATTAAGAAGGGTTTTATTTTATTCCTCCACAGATAAAAGTAGCAATGTTATCAAAAAGGTCAAACTAAATTCAACATCCTGCAAAGAAAGATGGTAAACAACCGAATTATGTAGGATAATTGCATTACACCGAAACTAGAAACTCAAAACAAAAACCAAAAACTCCAAAATGTGAGTTTTCAAACAGCCATCTTTTAAAAACTGATTTTCAAAATTGAGAGAAAAAAAAACGAAAATTGTGTGCCAAATGATTTTTTTTTCTCCGATTTACAAAACTGAAGAAAGAATTGGAAACTTAAATGTTGTTAAACGCTACCTTCATTTCCCTTGTCAACGAGTTAAATAGGTCCCTTGCAGATTATGTAGATGGGAGCTAGGTCTATTAACGACACCAAATATAGTTGCCTTTAGGAAATCAAGTGAAACTCTTTCTACGAAGGTTTTATTTGGTCACACTCAGTTGGTTGCAAGAGTGAGCATCAAACCGTTAAAATCGATCCGAACTGTTTAAACTGACTAAACCGAACAAATCTAATCCGAACTGCCCAAAGATTTTAATGGTTTTGTTTCACATTTCTCAAATCGACATTGGTTCAGTTTGGTTCACAGTTCACATTATTTAAACTGATTACAAACTGAACCGAACCGACCTGTGATATGTTACTCTACTTTTAGTAACATTCATTGAATTTTTCACATATATGGTAGTAAGCAAATCCATATATAAAATTTTTGTTTGTTATAACAAAAAGAAAATAATGAGAACACTTATAACATAAAATTTTCGTGACGAATAAATGTTCTACATTTACTCATTATTTCTCATATATCAAAGAACACTTATATATCGAATTTAACAAGATTATATGCAATTTATAAAAACATATAACTTGAATTTTTAATCATTGTTAGATCCGATAGTAGTTTGCAAATGAACAACGTCTTTAAGTGGACGCAAATCGATCAAAACCGATGGTGTTTTGTTTGATTCGCTTTACAATTTTCCAAATCGAGGGGTAACGATTTGGTTTGCGATTTGACCCCTAAATAGAATCGTGCTCAACCCTAGTTGGTTGCCGTTATCAAGCCTCCACATCTCAACTACCAAATCCAAATGCATGTTTTACAATGAAATACATAGTAATATTCACCGACTTTTCCTCTATGGCGCTAAGTACAAATATGCTAACAATCGATGACTGAGACCTCAAAAAATTAAATGTACTTTAATAACCCCAATACTTAGGTAAATTGAAATATATACACATGAAAGATGAGAAAAATGTGCCAATTCATCATTTACTCGAACACTCTTTTAACTCGTCGTATGGACTTTTTTATTTTGACTTTAGAAGCATTTTGATTTTACTTACCTTTGTAATAACGATTTGAATTTATTTTTCTCTCTCTCTCCCTCTCTCTTATTCAAATTAATTTGAATTCATTTTTGCTATTTGAAATTCAACCACATTTCCCTTTCTCCGATGTCAACATGCCATTCTAAAAAAAATTGATTTAATATCTTTGCAACTCCATTAATTCTTAAATTTTGCCAAAAGTAATTATTTATATATTTTTCTTTTAATCTTAAATCTTGTCCATTGTTTAGAGAAGCCCAATATTCTTCATTAGTTTTTTTATTCTAATTACCATAATCTCCTTCCTTTTATTTTATTACAATTTCACCTATACAGTTTTCTCCCATTTTATTCGTAATCAAATGTCATATATCTTTACTATTTTCTTGGTGGTCTCAAGCAATACAAATCTCAGCACACAGGTTAGTACTGTTAGTATTATCACTATAATTGTCATTAGTTAAGAGAGACTATTTCTATAATTTTATATACTATTTTTCATTTTCATTTGTTACTAAAAGTTAACAATTATTACTCAAGTTTATTTTTAGCGATAAAATTTGGTAGGAGAATTCATATAAGAAGATGTAAATAAAAATTTAATCAATTTTCTTGTCACTATCAATTTTGTTATTATTATCAGACATATAAGTATAAAATAAATAAGTACCGGATAGTTGTTGCTTTTGTGTGTAACTCACGATCAAAGCGACGGGCTATGCGACCCCAAATCGTGAATTCTAGAAAAAGCCCAAAGTCCCGACCCAGAAATTCGTGCATATACGACCCCAGTCCAGTAGTACAAAAAGAGTCCCCACCTCTTCTATATTCCAGGCCCCCTAATTTCTCTCTCTCTATTGTCTCTCCAGATTCACACACACACACACACACACACTAACCCCAGTCCTCGAAGCCCTTTTTGCTCTTTTTTAGGCCAAAAACTCAAAAAACAAAAATAACACACACACACTGAACACACACACACAAAACCCCCCTTATAAAAAGAGGAGGGAAGGCCTCCCCAAACAAATAATTTCGAAGTCTGCTTCAAATTCAAGCTGTCTGCCCTCGTTCTAGAACTTTGCCTCCCTCATAGGCTTTACGCACAGGCGGTTTTCGTTGAACTAGGGTTTCGTCACGTCCCCTGTACATTTTCTAGGGTTTCTCTTCCGTACTGAAGTGAAGCCTTTGACCTTCTCTTCCATGGCGGCGGAGAAGCTCCGTGATTTGAGTCAGCCTATTGACGTTGCCTTGCTCGACGCCACCGTCGCCGCCTTTTACGGCACCGGATCTAAGGATGAGGTACGGTTGTTCAAGTTTGTGTATCTGTGCTTGTTTTGCGGATGCGTACATGTAATTTTGTTCGCGTTTTGTGAAATGTTGTGAAGGTGAAGAAGCTTTGACCTAATTTGACTGCTAGGGCTTAGTTTGAGTACTTCGGGGTAGTTCAATGATGGAATTGCCTGATGTGGTTGTGCATTGTGCATTTTATTTTTGATGGGGTTTTAACGAACATTATGGGGCTATTTGTTGCCTGCTTGTTAAATCCCCCCTGTAGCAGTAGTTGGCGTGGAACTGTTCTTCTGTTGCTTTTTAAGTCAGGGCTTTCAGTGAGATAGGAAATGTAAAGTACTTGACCGCCGAGCGGGTTGAGAATAAGTGATCCTCCCCGAAAAGTATGAACTTCCGAATACGCTGACCAATGTAGTTGCTTTGTGATACTGTTTTGTTTCTCAGCGAGGGTTGCAAAAGTGAAGTCTTCAACTTGACAAGTCCCTTTTATTTGGTTTTCAAACTTCCTTAACAAAAAACCAGTAATGTCATCTCAAAGCGTTTGCCCATTCAGTTGGGAGTTTCCTTTTGCATTTCGCATGGAAATGCCTAATTCACAGCTACGGCCACATACATCCCATTTGATTTGGGAACTCCATTTTAGTGTGTGCATAATTCGAGTAGTAAGCCTTTTGCTTGAAATAAAGCATGCTTATCTGTGATCTATACGCGTAATTTTTTGTGTCAAACTTGCAACCACCGATGGAGCTAATTTTCTGCTTTCTTTCCTGCTCATTGATGATACAGAGGTCTGCCGCTGACCATATCTTGCGGGAGTTGCAAAATAACCCTGATATGTGGCTTCAAGTGCTTCACATTCTATCAAATACGCAAAACTTGAACACCAAGTTTTTCGCTCTACAGGTCAGATGTGCTCTATTAAAAACAGTGTAGTGTTTTATGTTTGTACTGGTGTTGGAACTTTCAGAAATGATGGTTTGTTGATAATCAATGAAGAAGGATTACACTTCACTTTTTAGGCCCAGTCATGTTCCATGTTTATCATAAGATTCAGCAAAAGCCCTTTATGTCTAGAAAAGTAGTTGGGTACGATGATCAGGTACTGTTGAGAATTTAGAAGTTTTCTGGTTCGATCATGGTCTGAATTTAAAAACCTAGTCTATGGAAAAATTGCAATTTCTTTGCTGATCACAATAATTGACTAATCGGACGCTCACTACATCATGCTTATTGATGCGCACCACTCTTTAGTGGCATTCTTGCTCTTTACAAGAATTTGTGTTTATTCTTTGAAGTGAATCTATAGCCATTGACTCTTCAAAATAAGTATTTCGCAAAAAATGCTTGATAGCTGAATTCTGGGAGGGGAGAACCTTAGAATTCAGGGCTCTAGGATGTGTAGAACCAAGACAGAATAGATATATGGTCAGTAAAATTAGGGGCCGAGGGTTCACCGAGAATGCCATGGTAATGAGTAGTGAAGAGAGCTTGCTTGCTAGAAAGATATAAGAGAACATATCTACTGTATATGAGAGGGTTGAAGACAGATTTTGCCCCAATAGTTTGTGATGAAGGCTTGATTAAGTTAATTCATTCCAGTCAACCACCAAGAACTCTAAAATCATTTGTCTTTCTTGAATGTTTGATATCTACGCGCCGGTGGCTCAATTTGATGGATTATGAGCTTTGCTTCTTATGTTGGTCTGTTCAAATTTAATGGGTACATGGAGGTTTAAGCCTGATGCTACTGTATATTGTAGCGCATAGTTTTTTCTTTTCTGATTGGAGAAGCTACAGAGATGCTCAGATGTGATTGTAGCTGTTGTCCTTCTTTTAATGACTGGATTTGGTTTATGTGCAAAAAAGCTAGTTTGTTACGTTTGAAACTTCGAATTGTTCCCATACTGTGAGTCGGTTCCCACATGGCCTCTGGTGCGGAGTTGTTAAGAAAAACCTGCTTCCTATTTATTTTCATGTCACGTCGACCTCCCATTGGTAGATTAGGTTCTCCAAGCACTCACGCGAAGAGAGAAACATCATATACTAGTCAACCACGGTTCATGAATTAAATCGATTTAAACTGAGGTAGGTTAAGAAATTTCAACATGCAACTTTTTAGATTGATAGGTTTGGCTTGTTTTGATGCACTCTCCTTCAAATTTCATAGTACCATTATTCATGTTGAAGCGACCTATGATGAAGAGCTTTATATTGAAGAAAAAATTGGAATTTTGTTGAACATAGAACTATCGTGGTGTTTCTTCAGGAGGTGTGTTAATTTTTTTTTTTTGCTATTATTAGGATTTATCTGCTTTTTGGCACTGAAGTAGGATTACGACCATTAGGGTTTTACTGCTCCTAAACACTAACTTTGGCTGAGTGGTTCCCTTCTGTTTGGAGGTGTTGATTGAATGTACTTACCACTGATTGAGAGCTATATTGCTTCACTTGGTTAACTCTTTCACTATAGACATTTCATCTGATCTATTTGAGCTGCTAAAGTTGGGGAGTTTTTTAACGAGCTTCTGTTATCAGATACTTGAAGGTGTTATTAAGTATAGGTGGAATGCATTGCCTGTTGAGCAACGTGATGGAATGAAAAGCTACATTTCTGATATAATAGTAA
The DNA here is from genome assembly GCA_033065855.1 of Escallonia rubra. Lineage (NCBI taxonomy): Eukaryota > Viridiplantae > Streptophyta > Magnoliopsida > Escalloniales > Escalloniaceae > Escallonia > Escallonia rubra. Next base: position 569,624 of record JAVXUO010002486.1, read on the forward strand.
AGGTATTTTCTTTGTTTACTAAAGCAAAGAAGAAGCTGCATGGTGTATTATAATTAAATCTCCTCTGACGTTTGATGTTTCACGATTAGCTTTCGAGTGATGAGATATCCTTTCGACGAGAAAGACTTTATGTCAACAAACTAAATATCATTTTGGTGCAGGTAAGATGTCCCTTTAAGCTATTAACCCTACTTGGTAAATCTAATCCGTGTTATATATGACCGGGAAATTTTTCTATGTGCAGATTTTGAAGCACGAGTGGCCGGCCAGGTGGCGAAGCTTTATTCCTGATCTAGTTTCAGCAGGAAAAACTAGCGAAACAATTTGTGAGAATTGCATGGCTATACTGAAAGTATGTCTTATTTGTGTTTCCACCTTTATTAAACTTTTGAAAGCGCCTGCAATTAAGCATAGGCTGTCACTTGTCAGCTTCTGAGTGAAGAGGTTTTCGATTTCTCGAGGGGCGAAATGACTCAACAAAAGATCAAAGAGCTAAAACAGTCATTGAACAGGTAATTTTGCGGAATATGTAGTCCCGGTGCATTTGAGCAGGCATATCCTTAAGTTTCAGTACTGTTTTGAGTTGTTATTGTTGTGGCCATGTTATGTATGCAAGTTTATGACGCAAAAGGCCAGGTTGCATGAGAATGTATGCTGGTGAGTAATCAAAGTTTACTGGAAGAAGCAGTAGTGATTGTTTTATTTTACTCTGTTTGATTCTGAGATGTCTGTTTTTGCTTGTGCTGGCTTAAGAGTATTTGTATTTCCAAAATTTGTTGTGCGCTATAATTCTGTGTAAGAGTATACAATCCTGTAATCATTATAATGGTACGTGAGCACTCCATTATGTTGATTCTGTAAAATCTACCTCCTACTGTTTGGTTGTCCAAAGACTGAGTCCCCTTTTTTGCTTCCACAAAAGTTGCCTGGTTAAGTTTCCAAGGGTGAATTACCCTTTTTTGACTCCACAAAAGTTGCTTGATTAAGTTTCCACGACTGATTTATATGTTTCGGCATCCACAACACTTTTGTTTTTGGCTTCCACGAATGTTTTGCTTGTATACTGCTTGACTAAGTTTTGCTTCCGAGATAGCTACTGTACTTCATACTGTTGATGTGTTTGCCTGTCTTCTCTGACGCTAAAATTTTCTTTTGTTTTTGGTACAGTGAATTTCAACTCATTCACGAGTTATGCTTATATGTTCTATCAGCATCTCAAAGAACCGAGCTTATCAGGGCTACACTTGCTACATTGCATGCTTTTCTCTCATGGATTCCTCTGGGCTATATCTTTGAATCCCCACTGGTTTGTACATTACCTTAAATACTCACCACTCTGTCATTTGCAAGGACACAGTGAGGTTGATATCTTCTGTTATTATGTTTCACGTGAGATAATCTGATTTGACTTTTAAAGCCCACTGGTGACCCCAACTTATTGTACATGGCAGCTGGAGACGCTCTTAAAGTTTTTCCCGCTGCCGTCTTACCGTAATCTGACGCTACAGTGTTTGACGGAGGTATTATAGTCATTATCATTTTTCTTGTTGTTTTCAGGATACTTTTGGATGGTGCACTTGCTTAATATGTCGTTGGTGCGTGTACTATTTTGCAGGTTGCGGCGCTTAATTTTGGGGACTTCTATAACATTCAGTATGTGAAAATGTATGGCATATTCATGGGGCAACTGCAGGTATTCGTGCCTAATTTCTGCAAGTGCTGGAGCCGCACTTAAGTTCTTTGAGTTAACTCGGTGCTTGTTGCATTTTATTCTTTTCCTCATTTAGACAATCTTGCTTGTATTTATTCAAGTGCATGTGATTTTTTTTGCTGTTTTAGGCCATCCTTCCACCCGATGCAAACATACCTGATGCTTATGCACAGGGCTCTAGTGAGGATCAGGTGATTGATTGCTATTTTAGGATCCACAATAGTCTTGAACTTCATATGACCTAACTTCCTCCGGCTCTTCTTTTTTTCAGGCATTTATTCAGAATTTGGCGTTGTTTTTCACTTCATTTTATAAGGCAAGTTTCTATTGTGGCTGATATAAATTGTTGACCTTCTAAACATGCTTTGAGTGCCATAGTTTATAATTTTGATGAAGTCATATTTTTCAGAAAATTGTAATTGGCAATTAACTCATTGGGAGGCAGGTTGAAGAGTTCCTTCCTGAAGAACCTTAGAGAACAATTCCAGTTCCTTATCCTCCCAGGGGTTAAAATGGCCTCTCAAGTCGATAAGGGCTCCTGTATTGGCCATTCTAACCTAGACATGCACAGTTTATTCTAACCAAGTGCTGACAATATCATGTTATTTGAGCTTGCATTTCTGAAATTTGTGCTTCAATCAGTTTGAGAAAGCTAAAATATCATCAGCGATCTCCGTAGTACGAACTAGATTTAGAGGGCACTTACTTTGATATGATCTTTTGTTCCAATTGAGTTTTGCAGCATCTTTGATATTGCCTTTCTTTTGCAGTCTCATATTCGAGTGCTAGAATCCACACAAGACAATATAAATGTACTCTTACTGGGTCTTGAATATGTCATTAACATATCATATGTTGATGATACTGAGGTCTTCAAGGTATGTCTATTGCTGAATGCACCTGGTTTTCATTTGTGAATTGAGTGATAGGCCTGTTTTGTAGTTCTGCAGCCTATGGAAGGCAACTTAGTTTGGGTTTCCTTCATGAAAAGCACTTCATTGGAACTAAATATGCTTACTGGCTGCTATTCTCTTAGCGCACTGATAAATTTTTAAATGGCTGCGGGGATCAAGCAAATTATGATTGATTTATTGGAATGATGTTACAGGTTTGCTTGGACTATTGGAATTCCTTAGTCTTAGAGCTGTTCGAGGCACACCATAATCTGGATAATCCTGCAGCAACTGCGAGCCTGATGGGGTTGCAGGTATAACGGGTTCTATGCTTTCGGGAGTGATTATAATATAGCTAATTAGATGCTGATGTCCTAGTAGTCGAAGTATCTTTTATTTTGTCTTGCCCCTGGTTTCTATCATCATCTCGTTTTTTAAGCATGATATCTCAAATGCATACTTTTGATTGTCTGTCTTCAAACCGTCACTGTCCTAGATGCAGCCCTTGTTGTCCTTTTTTGGGCCTCTGATTTCTGACCTCTTTTCTGGCCATCGAAGGCCACTTCGTCCTGGGCTAAGTTTCATGGTGAAGTGAAGCATGTGATTGGAGGCGGTGGGGTAGAAAATTGACATATTTCTGGCGGTAACATGTAGTTTCTTTTTTAAGGGTGCACTTCAGTGGGTAACCATTTGAATGATGGCTGGGTGGGTGTTGGGAGTGTGTTCTATAGCTGCACTATTATCAAGTCTGCATTTCACCTTTAGCCCTTGCCGTTTGAGGGAATGAAAGGTTCGGAGATGGCTTCCTATATGTACTCTCCGGTCCTCATTTCCATCATCTTTTTTGCACTGGATTTGTACTCAGGCCACTATTGCACCCCAATAATGCTACTACGACAGTGTCCTATTCGAGGGTTCCTTAGCTTAACAAATTAAGATAGGGGAGATGTTTTTGCCCAAAGGGAACACGGTTCTACAAGACTAGAAGCCCACCAGACTCGTGCTTTTGCGACTACAATAGCTTTGTACAAACTGCCTGGTTATTGAATAGGCTTTCGCATGTTGAGTTTGTTCCTGCGTGTATGAACTAGAAGCTTGTGTTTATCTTCACGTTTGATAGTTGCTGTTTCAAACAATGGCAGTGTGTTTTTAAATGTCATAGTTTGAAGTCTCTGGATTGCGCTTATTTTAACATGTTGATTTTCAAGATGGATCTTTTGATTGCTAGGGACCTTAGTGGGTTAACAATGTGCTTATGGAGTGTCCATTATTGATAAGTGGCTGTGATCCATTTACCCATGTGCAATTACAATATGATGTCGTGAATAAAGTTAGTCAATTGATTAACTGTTTCCTCGCACACAGCAAGTTTTTGTTTTGATTAATTTATCCACGTGCATTTACAGTATGATTTCCTTAGCTAAATCAAAATTTCTTATCCAAAATGACTGCTTGCTCACTTGTTTAAAAAGGTGCTGATCAGCCTCTTTCTTTTTGAATCAGTCAATGCCACTGCTTCCTGGTATGGTTGATGGTCTTGGTTCACAACTTCTGCAAAGACGACAACTTTATGCTGGTCCAATGTCAAAACTGAGATTACTTATGATCTCTCGCATGGCAAAGCCTGAAGAGGTTCTGATTGTTGAAGATGAAAATGGAAATATTGTCCGTGAAACTATGAAGGATAATGATGTCCTCGTACAATACAAGGTATTCTTCTTTCTGACAAAAAGTGGCAATATATGTATTGTTTTCCACTTAAAGAAGGTTGACCTTATGTCTATAGTGCAGTGAGCTTTTGTTGAAAAGTGGTAACCATGTAATTTGTGTTCAATATATGATAATGTATCAAAATTCCTCCATGTTTCTTTGATTGGTGGAAGAAACATGTGAAATTCATCTACTACCAATGCGTATTTGAAGAAGGCATAATATCTTGAAAACTTGGTGGTGCACTTCGCTCACGAACTCTCTCTTTTCTGCCGGCTTTTTGGACATGGATCTTTATATGGTTCATCACGATCTTAAAATTATAACAATATCATTTGATGGTTTCATCTGTTTCTTGCTTCTAATTTAAGCAATATGGTTGATACGTCACAACTGGATGTGCAAATATAAACTTTTTGATAGGGATCAGACCCTTATAGCCGGAGCATTTTTGTGGAAACGGAAGAAAAAGATAAAACGTCTAATTGGGCCAGAAGTACAAGCTTCGAACAATCTTGGATACTGTAATAATTCTGGTGGATGATGGCATTCTTGTTACTAAGGCTAGTTAGAAAGATTTAGTAACTTCTATCTCTTCGTAGTTATAACTTATTTAGAAACCTAAGCCGTAGCCCACCGCCTTCGTCAGTGGAAAGGCTTAAATACCATTAATAAGGTCCATCCTACATCAGTTGTCCTTAATGATTTTGGTATTCACACTGGATCTTTGCTTTGTGCTTTGCTTCTGTCTGTTCCACTTCCTTTTCTCTTCATCTAATGTTAGTGTTATTGCAGATCATGAGGGAGACACTCATCTACTTGTCACACCTTGATCACGAGGATACAGAAAAGCAGGTATTGGTTGGGATTGCCTTGGGTATTTTAATGTTACTTTCTCTAAAGATGAAACATAGTTAGTTTGTGATGCTTTCTGTAGTCATATCTTGAACCCTATCTATTACGAAAGTGCCAGCAGCGGATGGCGTAGCATAGCTACCCATGAAAAAAGGAGATATAAATGACCGATTTACTTCTTTTAGGGGAAGTTGACATCATGGACATGGTACGATTAACCACTCTTAGTGGTTTGAAGTGTGTCAGTTATCACGTGTTATTTATTTAATCCCAGTCCCACCATCTACTGAACTATCTTTATCATATTAACTAGGATAAACAATTTTCCTTCTTTTGCATTTCATACTGCTTTTTCTACTAGCAAATCCCCTAATTTTTTAGTTTGGGTTTCACTGATTTTATGACCTCCTTGTCGATGGAACTGGTTTGATAATTTTTAAGATGTTGTTATTAGGATGAAATACATACATATGGTTTTCATGTTGTTTTGTCAGTATTAATAAAGCATTTTAACTTCAAGAGTTTCATTCTGTTCTTGGTTTGATATAGATGTTGAAGAAATTAAGTAAACAACTGAATGGCGATGACTGGACATGGAACAATTTGAATACGTTATGCTGGGCTATAGGATCTATATCCGGGTCCATGATGGAAGAGCAGGTAATAATTTTTCAATAGCATCTATCAGTTGCCCTCTTTTCTTCTTGTTCCTTCTTCATATATCTCTTCTGAACTTAGGTGGCATGTGACAGTTTTTGTTTTCGATATTGTGCTCAGTTTGGAAAACTAAGAAAATAAGGGATGTTTGGTAGACAGTTTGAATTTTGTAGTTCAGTTTTTTAATCTAGTTGTCAATTTGGTGCTGTTCTTTAATACTCCAAACTCAAGTTTTGGGTTTTGGTTTTTGTTCTGAGATAAATTTTCAATTTTCAGTTTGGGTTTTAGTAATAACCAATACTTCACGAGCGATGCAATGAAATTAGAGACCACTCTGCTCTAATTACCCAATGATAGTACATGGAAGAAGAAGTGTTGAACAAATGGTGGGAGGGCAACATGTGTGATACTAGTCTTCGGAGGTCAGCACTTACTGCAATTGGTCTCAAGCACATGATCGGATCTTTTGTTCACGGGGGAAGGAATTAATAAAGTATCGCCGCTTGCCTAACAATGGATTTGACATGTGTCTTTAGACTCTGAAGCACGGACACCTCTCCTAGGTGGAGGTTTGGTGTCCTAAATCCGTGTCTCGGTGTCGGAATTTTTTTATTTTTTTTTTAATTTTCCGACACCGTGTCGGACACTTCGTCGAGGAGTGTCGGACACGGCGTGGAGAAGTGTCGGACAGTTTTTGGGGGTCGTCTTCACCTCACGAGTGCTAATGTCGGCCGTCTTCTTTTATCGTCGCCGGTGTTGCCGATCTGTCGCCGATGTTGCCGGAGCCAACAGATCTGAAGGTCGCCGGCTACCGAAGTCGACAGATCTGTCCACTGTCACCGAAGTCGACAGATCTGTCCACTGTCGTCGTCGCCGTCGTCGCCGGCTACCGAAGTCGGCAGATCTGTCCACTGTCGTCGTCGCCGGAGGTCCTCCACTGCCGTCGGCCCGTCGCTGATCTGCATCTTCCATCTTTCCCTTTGTTTTTTCCTTTTCTCTTCATCTGGTCGGGACAGTTCCCTCTTTTACTTAGTTTTTTTATTTAGTTACCAAATAAATGTTTTAAGTCTGGGACACTACCGAAAAACCCCCCTCCCTCTTTTACTTAGTTTTTTTGTTTAGTTACCAAATAAATGTTTTAAATATGACTTGTATTTATTTGAATTCCTTATTTTAGTAGTATTTCATTATTGTTTATTATTTTAGGTTGCAAAATCTAATTTTTTGAACATGTTGTCCGTGCTACCTAGTCTTTAGACCTCAGCACTTATTTTAAATGTTCTTAGGCAGATGATTGGACATTTTTTGTTCACATGTATGAGACTTGGTAGTTGTCTGAGAGAGAGCAGAGGGGGTTTGCTATAACATGATTTGCATTATTGGGCTTGTTTTCTGATAGCTTGAGCAATTCTGAGCAGCTGGTTGCTTAATAAGAAATTTTTTGCTGTTCCACTATTGATTTTTTTTAAAATGGCTGGTTGTCCTGTTTATTGCTGGAGTCTTTTACAATTTAACATCCGTGGTTTGGCTTTTGGCAGGAAAATAGGTTTCTTGTGATGGTGATTCGTGATCTGTTAAACCTGTGTGAGGTCACAAAAGGAAAAGACAACAAAGCTGTAATTGCTAGCAACATTATGTAAGATTCTGGATCTACATTTATGGCGCCATTTTCTTTGTGTAGATATCAGGGGAAAACAATTATTGCATATCCTTTTCGTCTGCAGGACTTAGTGCTCAAATGACTTCTTTCTTTATCAGAGTTACAATTATTGAGTATCATGTATTGGATTGTCAGGTATGTTGTTGGACAGTATCCGAGATTCTTGAGGGCCCATTGGAAATTTCTGAAAACTGTTGTGAACAAGTTGTTTGAGTTCATGCACGAAACGCATCCCGGTGTTCAGGTTAGCATCTTTTCTTGTTCCCGCATCGTGATTTCGGTGAGTCGTAAGGTTAGGTTTGGCCAAATCATCTCCAAGAATATACTCCTCTTAAGGTAGTCGCCCGACTTTAAAGAGTGAGTGAGAACTTGCACGTGAATACTAAAAGTACTTTCTGCAGAGTTTTTGGAAATAATATTTAAAGAATGTTTCTTTCTGTTCTATATACACAAATGAATGTGATTGAATTGCTAGTCAAATTTAAAGTCAATGGCTAGGTTATTTGTATGTAAGAGTTTCAAGGTATGCCTCTTTGGTGTCACCTTAGTAGTTTAGTGTTTCTAGGAGCCATCTTGTGTTTTGTTTCCACTTGGTTGTAGGCTGTTTGCTTGATTTATTAGGAAGAGTAAAAAATCACTATTTTTCTTCCTGTAAATTAAGCTATATTTGACCTCTTTCAGGATATGGCGTGTGACACATTTTTGAAGATTGTCCAGAAATGCAGGCGCAAGTTTGTAATTGTGCAGGTAATCTTTCTTTAGTGCCTGTAATTGTTAATGACTTTGGTGGCAATATTTTCATCGACATCGAAGGCACGATGTTAATATAAACTTTTTTTTGGTTTCCAGGTTGGGGAAAGTGAACCATTTGTATCTGAACTTCTAACTAGTCTTCCCACTATTATCGCAGACCTTGAGCCCCATCAGATTCATACTTTCTATGAGTCTGTAAGTCTACGTTACCGAACATGATAAAGTTGCCTGAAGAGTTTGTAACTTCTAGCAAGGTTTTTTGGGCGACCATACACATAGCCTTTGTTTGATACTTTTAGTGCCCTTGTATAGGTTGGGCATATGATTCAGGCAGAGCCTGATCCGCAGAAGAGGGATGAATATTTGCAGAGGCTGATGGAGCTTCCAAATCAGGCAAGATTCTTTGTAGAAGGTTTTCTTGTTTTGCAGTTTTGTGATTCTGATACAAGCACAAGGTTTGCTGGATCTATAGGCTGTAGCTTGACACTTTTTGTTTTGCAGAAGTGGGCTGAGATCATAGGACAGGCACGCCAAAGTGTGGAGTTCTTGAAGGATCAGGGCGTGATAAGGACTGTGCTTAATATATTGCAGGTACCCGTTTTTTTATGAACCTGTGGTTCATTTTGGAACTTTAGAAAGTACATCTTGGCATCTTTTGTGTTTCAACTTGATTTTTTATTGAGATTAGGGCAGAAGTCATTTTTTTTTTGTTTATGATTATTTTGTGTTGCATAGATATGTTTTTGACAAATTGGATCTCTTCTGTTATAAAATTCTTGGAAGGGTGCCTAGTTCTTCGTTCATACTTGACATGCACATTGGTTGCGACTCTGCTTGTGCTATAGACCATCAGCTTTCATGCCCCTCTCTTCCTTGTTGATTTGAGAGTCAATTGTCCAACATGTGTGGCCATGAATGCATCATAGAAAATCCTTGTCTCTCCAGCGCCTAGGGATTGGAATCCTAAAAAGTGTTGTAATTATGATTGGAAAAGTCAAATACAACCAAGCTTTGATGGCTCTCATCCGGTATGCCAATCTGGATTAAGTCATTTACTCTCAAACTTGGCTGCAAACAATTGAACTGCTTTCAAAGCAACTTCAGAAAACATGTATTTGTTCATCCATGAAGAAAGAGAAGGGAAAAAAGACAAGGTGAAATGAAAATAGGGCAGTTAAAAACAGCGAGTAGCTAAAAGGATGAGCCTGAAGCCCGTGGAAATTTTTTACTAAACAACCGGTTCAAAGCTCTGTTGAAGATTGTCATTAAACATAAGTTTCAAGAGACAGAAGTTGGATTGTTTTCAGATATAATTTGCGTAAAGTATGCTTTTACATTCTCTATCTCTCTCTAATGTGGAATATTGGCTTGAAAAACTGGAACTATTGATTTAAAGTAATTATAATTTAGACCATGATGAAGATGTTGAAAGTTTGATACATACTCCAGGGCCTCAGTGTATTTGACTTCTTGCGAGTGCTTTTAGGTGGAGAGTTAACATAGATATTGATTTGGCATCTTAAACCTGAAACCTCTATGGATTACTTCAGATTACGCTTAGAGCTACTCTTTTAGTTTACTTCTGGCACTCATTTTAATTATTATTTGTTAACCTGCATGATTTCTTTGTTGTATATCGCAAGATCCTAGAGCATTTAGTATGGAACTTACAATTGAACTATATAGTTTTTATGGGCTTTTTTTGGCTTATCATTTCTACTCTAAGGTCGAATGTTTATTATGTACAGAAATTTTCTATTCTTAATACTGCAAGGCTTTTGTTGCTTGACAGACAAATACGAGTGCTGCCAGTGCACTTGGAACATATTTCTTATCACAAATTTCTATGATCTTTTTGGATATGCTTAATGTTTATAGGTATGCTTCAAAATGAGCTATATTTTGTTTCCTTGTCTAGGGATTCTGAGACATATATATTGCTGCTTTATATTGACTTTAAATGCGTTCTACAGAATGTACAGTGAACTAGTATCTGCAAGCATTCTAGACGGCCGGCCCCATGCTTCTAAGACATCCTTCGTGAAACTTTTACGGTAGATTAATTATCAAGATTCGTGTTACTTGTGGTCTATTTGTATACCATCTCAACTTTGTGTTATTGTTCCGAGTAGGTCAGTGAAGAGGGAAACCCTTAAGCTCATTGAGACATTTCTAGACAAAGCTGAAGATCAACCGCAAATTGGAAAGCAATTTGTCCCCCCTATGATGGACCCTGTTCTTGGTGACTATGCTAGGAATCTGCCAGATGCTAGAGAATCTGAAGTGCTGTCACTATTTGCTACAATAATAAACAAGTATGTTTTATTTATCATCTGTACAGTTCTTGTATCTAGTGATGACCTGATTATCACTTGCAAGTGACAACTAGTGGTTCAAAATCTTCAATACCCTTATCTCTTAATACTTTTGCACTTCCTATAAGGTTTATGTTCTCATTTTTGTGTACAGGTACAAGACTGCAATGATAGAGGATGTCCCTCGTATATTTGTAGCTGTTTTTCAGTGTACTTTGGAGGTTAGAACCAAAGCTGCTTTAGTTATGAATCCTTTTTTTGTCAATTTATCACTCAAACTGGGAAATGGCCTTGTCAATGTATTAGGACTCTGTACTCCTAAATACGGATGGCAGATAGTTGCATTGCTTCTTTATCATTTCTGAGATTTTGTCATAGACGTAGAATATGTTGAATGAAAAAGCTAGTATTGTATAACATTTGAAAGTGTTCAGTACTTCTTGGCCCATCTGTTATTGTTTATTGAGGAAATTTAATTGCCTGTCACGATTGTTGATCTCTATTTATAATTTACTATTAGTCATTCACAAAATGTTTGGAGAACAGTTAACTACTTTGTTGTCAAAAGGAAGCATAATATTGCTCTGCAGCAAACTAATGCTGGAGAGATCCTTATATTTCGAACAGATCTTTACTTTTAAGTTTTCTCGTCTATTGTAAAACTGTGCTCAATTTCTATTGCGATTACTGCAGTATAAGTCGAATAGTTGCTTGGTTGATATATTTGAAATTAGAGGAATTTATTGGCTTGATGCTGGAAATAGGTCGGCCATTCTAATGGTTCTTGCGTAGGCTTTAATCCATGTGCATTTTGGTAATATATGTTGCGTATCAATAGAATTTGGCATTGGATATATTCTGTGAAGTTTTGCATTTATGTTATTGATAAATTTATGGAAGTTCGTGTGCTTTTTCGTGGTCTGATTTTTTGTCAACAAATTCCAAGTTTGTACATGTGCCTCTGTTTCTAATTTAAATGTCCTGTGGTTGTGGTACAGATGATTACAAAGAATTTCGAAGATTATCCTGAGCATCGTCTCAAGTTTTTTTCATTACTTCGTGCCATCGCTACCCATTGTTTCCCTGCCTTGATCACGTTGTCGAGTGAGGTTTGTATATATATTTTTTACCAGTATATGTTCGTCTTTTTACTCTCGGGTCGTCACATACCATCTGCTGTCATGTTTGCACGTGTCTGTTTGGTTTTGTAGACTTTTTTTTACCTTGGGTGTGCGATTCCCACGATATAGTGGTTGTTTCTGATATATTATCTCTGATTTGCATCAGCAACTAAAGCTTGTCATGGATTCTATTATATGGGCTTTCCGGCACACTGAAAGGAACATTGCTGAAACTGGACTGAACCTTTTATTGGAGATGCTGAAAAATTTTCAGGTATGCTTAATCAGATGCTTTTGCATCTTTTGATACGTACAAGTCATGGGGAGGTTCTTACTTGTACTGTTCATTATTGGCAGGCTTCTGAGTTCTGTAATCAATTCTATCGGACTTACTTTTTGACAATCGAGCAAGAAATTTTTGCCGTTTTGACAGACACATTCCACAAACCTGGGTTCAAGTTACATGTCTTGCTGCTGCAGCACTTGTTCTGTGTGGTAATGATTGCCTTGTACCATTTTCCACCCTCATTTAGTATTATTGCCATTGCACTTGTAGTAACGCGCTTTTCAGGTGGAGTCTGGTTCGTTGACCGAGTTTTTGTGGGATGCGTCATCAGTTCCATATCCATATCCTAGTAATGCAATGTTTGTTCGTGAGTACACCATTAAGCTATTGGGTTCATCATTCCCTAACATGACAGTGGCAGAGGTATGAAACAAACAGATGTGCATTTTTTATTATCTGCATACACCACTAATGTGATGGGTCTGGTCAGGTGACTCAATTTGTCGATGGACTATTTGAATCAAGAAATGATCTTTCCACATTCAAGAATCACATTCGGGACTTCCTTGTGCAATCAAAAGAATTTTCAGCCCAGGTAAAATTCGGGTATCGAAGATATTCTGTTTTCCATAGGGTTTGTGTTTGTTCTCAAGTGACAGTGAAGTCTTATTTCACAAGATAAAATGGTAAACTAGGACCTAAAACTTCACTATCCTGCAACTTAAACACACCATCAGTAAAGCAATAACAGTGGGGGTTCTGGAAATATGGAGCAAATTTCCTGTCTTGATACCTTACAGTACGGAATTGGCCAGTACCTGCCCATTATCCTTTAGAAAAAGGACATCAGAAGAAGCTATAGCATCTTTTCCATGGAACCATCAAGAAAATCAAAGAAAACAAGCAGAGTTAATACCAGGTTGATAGGCGAACAATGTAAATCACGCAAAAACCAAGAAAAAGACCAACGGAAAGGAATATTTCTTGCAATAATTGAATAATTGAGCAACATGAATAACTGTAGATACATCCTAGGGGCCGGGAACGGGAAAGAATTATGAACAGAGGAAATGGAAACTTAAGGGTTTGTGTTTGTTCTCAAGTGACAGTGAGCCATTACGTTGTGTTTGCTTAATCCGTTGTGTAAATGCAAAAACCTTGTTACGAGTGTTGTCAAAGCCAAACAGTAAAGTGTTCCCATTATTCATCTTTGTCCTGAATAGGTATCGTCCTCTCTAATTTTGACTTTCAGGACAACAAGGATCTGTATGCAGAAGAAGCTGCTGCTCAGAGAGAGAGGGACCGACAAAGGATGCTTACTATTCCAGGGCTTATTGCGCCCAATGAGATACAAGATGAGATGTTGGACTCCTAGGACGTCTTGATGTGGAAGCTGATATTGTGATTTTAACTTCCGAGCGTTGGTGTGGGTGAATGGAGTTCATGGCTAGTATTTTTGCATTTTCTCACCAAATTTTCTCTAGTTTTGAACCAGTGAATCATGAAGGTGTCTCGGCACAAGAGCGTGGCTGCAGATTAAACCAGTGGCTGGGTGTAGAGAGTATTTAGGATCTGATGTAGGAATATAGCTAGTTCATTGTACGGGTGCCTGAATTCAGCATGGTATCATTATTCATGACTTAGGACATACCGCTTAAATCACCTCTATTAGTTTTAGTGATTCAGATAGGTTGTAATGTATAGATTCCGGCGGGTTGTGCAGAAAATTGATCTTTTTTTCTTCTTCTTCTTCTTCAAAACGTGATGCATCTTGTTATTTTTTGAGAGGCTTGATCTTTGGGCTATATTAAATTTGGTGCCATTGGGAACTTTTGAATTCTATTTCTTTTCAAGTTGCTCTTTGTGGTAGTTAATGTGTTGCAATCATAAAAAAGAAAAAAATAATTCAAGTTGACACAAGCTTAAAAAAATGCGTTCAGAGCACATGAATGTGTCCAAAGATTAGTCACCACCATCTGCCTTCAGCACCACTTACCAAGTCCGTTTACCACTACCACCACCGCCATATGTAACCCGTCGGCCCTCTCTCTCTCTCTCTTGACAACCAACCAATTTGCCCTATCTAATCTGAGATTTTTTTTTATCCGAACCGTAGATTTTCTCAAGAAGTTTAACAAAACACCGAGTCTTTGCAGTGCCATGGATTAATGTGAAAAATGCTACTCATTTTGGTTTGTTACGGTGTCAATGTGCGAAAATGCTACTCATTTGGATTAATGTGAAAAATGCTAGGGGAGTTTTCTTCGATTAATCCTTATTCTATTTAGAGCCCGTTTAAATCTTAATCAGTTTTTAAAGTCAGATTCAATCTACTTTAAACATGAATCATTTTACTATTTGGCAAAATTTGTTATAAAGTAACTTAAAGTTATAAAAATGTTTAGATACAAAATGCTTAAATCAGTTCCACAATGACAAAATGACGATAGAGGACACTTAACACATAAAATTTTAATATTCATTTAAAAAGGTGATGTTAAGATAACTTTCATTTGTAAATAACTATACTACGCAAATAAATTATATAAAAGTTATTTTTCGTCCACGTACAAAAGTTGTTTACTTTGTACTTCAAATGAAAAGCACCCACGATCTCACATTACTGCTTATAATACAATAACTTTTGCAACTTCGTTAAAGGGTATGAGATGTTTTTTGTGAGAACTACGGAAACAGTATGGTAAATTCGAAAGTAAAACTTGATTATGAAAAAAATGATTATTTCATAATCCTCACTTTTCAGGATTATGAATTTAATCGGTTTTGAGTTTTTTGAGGCAGATTAAATCTCTTAATTTATTTTACCAAACACTTATAAACTATTTAATCTAGATTAAATAAGGTTTGACCATCTTAAAATCAATCTTAAATACCCTCTTAACCTAACAAGAAAACAGATTGGGTCGAAGTTTGGACCAGTGGCATTTATGAATTGCACCAGAGATAAAATGGTATTCGGCCCAAAAAAGGAGCAAAGTTAGGCCCAACAGGCAGTTTACCTTCCACGGAGTTTTATGGAAAAACGAGGAGCTTATTAGGGTTTTGAAAGGTGCGGAGCGCAGTGGTGGGTGGGGGAATAATGGCGAAATTCAACGTGGTACAGAAGCGGAGGAGGGCGGCGATAGCCGAGCAGAAGAGGGCGAGACACGGCGACCCTTTCACGGCAAGGCTCAAGCAACGGCCTCAGCCCCTCTCCATCTCCGGCAAGCGCAAGCGCAAGCTCTTCAAGAAATGGCGCAGGGTTTTTGTCTATGACCCTTTTACACAGCATCTCTTGCTAAATCTATGCGTATACTATGAATAATTGTGTTAATCGCTTGTTTGTTATGTTGGATTTAATGGAGAGCAGGATCAAAAGGAGGATATGGCCAAGGGTCTTATTACTATGCAAGATGTCGAGATGGCTGTTGCTCAAGGTATATACGTATAGGAGCTTTCAGCTTTATTCGTGGTGTTTGTGTGCAACATTGTGCAATTTGAATGCTGCTTTTGAACTTCATCATGGTTGGAATCCATTTTCAAATGGGTTCTTCTTTGATGTCTTACACTCCCATCAATAAATTGAAATTGCCACATCCAAGTAGAAGAACTGAATGGGTGGAAGTGATCAAGTTCAATTAAATTCATTAATTTGAAGGAGTAATCCCTACATGGGATGGACCTAATGCGCCAGCCATGCTGCGAACTATGGAGCCATCGCCATCCAAGCAAGAAGCGGGATTGCATTTGCGCCTGAGCGCTGCATGGTTGACGTGCTTGGGCCGCCCTAGTTGAAAACCAACATTCAATCATGTACTGCCTATTCATGTCTCACAAGGGTACCGTTAGTTTGTTAAATAAACCTAACTTTTGCCTGTGTCATGGTGAATCTTCTCATAGAATTGGGAGCATCGCAAATTGCCAAGAAGCCGTCTCCAAAATTTCACGTCAAGAAGGCCGTGAAGCTTAAAGTCAAGGGATCCAAGCATCAAGGCAAGTTCTTTACCGGATCTAAAAATGTTCGCCTCGTTTAGACTTGTAATTGAACAGCAATTTTGAGTTCGCATGCATTGCAAACTTTGCAGGTAAGGGTAAAGGAAAATCTAAGAAGACAGCTGCAGAGGTTTCAACCGATGCCATGGTGGAGTAGATGTTGGGGAAACACCAGAATTATGCAACTGTAGCCCTCTCTGAGTTTCCTTGTTTTTACATTTGAGCTGAGGGTAGGGTTAGCCGGTTAGCATCACATAGCTTTGTACCATTTGTTTTGGTTGTTGAAATCTAGTGCAGTATTTATTGACAGAACACACTCCCTCACTCTGTGTGTGTGTGTGTGTGTGTTTTTAATGCTAAGGTTTATGTTTATCTATTATCCAGTGCCTAGCGATGATTCAAAATGATAGTTTTGTGGGCTATAAAATGACTAGCAATGGATGCAATTTACACGGCTGGAGTTAAGTTCGTTTATTGGAAGCTCATTCCATATCCTAAAGAATGTCAATCTATGTCTACCCTCTCCAATCCCTATAAACTAAAACTAAGTGTTCTATCCGTGTGTTCTGAGATCAGTGAATAAGAAACAAAAACATAATCATATGATATCAACCGTGGAATCCAAGGACTTGTACCATAGCTCAACTATTGAACAATATTATGGTGTACTTGCCCGCTTCTGGCTCACAAAACAGAAAACTACCTCCTAAACATGCCAGAGCCTTGAAGTGTTTTGCCATACTCTGCAATAATTGGAGAGTTCTTCACCAGCTCCCAGATCTTGGCAGAGTTCTTCAGCCAGTCGCGTTCAGACACAGTCCTTGAAAAGGATGGGCTAGTCATGGATAGAACCTGATGTGATAAAAGAAGAAAAAAAATTCAGTTAACTTTCAAGTTTTGACTCAAATAAGAGTAAGCACAAACTAGAGGCTACGACAAAACTCAGACCTAACCCCATTCCCCTTAGACAGGAAAAAATTACAACATAATAAACCAAATATGTAACAGAGATTATAGGAAATGTGTGTTTGTGTGTGTTTCAGAGATAGAGAAGAGAAAGACCTGATCCCGTAGCTTCCACAACATTGACTCGTAACTCTCGTATTGTGCACGTGGAGAGTCATCTCTTTCCTTAAACGGGATTAAAAATAACTTCAGCAGTGCTGAATCTCGATCAGCTCCCTGGCTCGTGAGAGACTCGGAAAACACGGAGTGCTCTTGGGCTGTCTTTCGGCAATTTGATTCTACGAATGAAGAGGAGCTGAAATATTGGCCAAGCGCCTTCTTCAATTGCACACAGTTATTTGGAGTGAGGTCTCGGTCACGAAGTCTATAGAGGGAATAGAAATTAGTAGCCATCACTCAGTTCGAATCTTCTTGTTGAGTAAGAAAATACGAAATACAGAGTATTTTGCACACAGTTTCCACATGGCCAATCTCAAGTATTTGAAACCAAGGCATTTAGTATCACAGAAGTATCAAAAGACAAACCCTTCAACTTTAACTTCAAGAAACCGCAGTCATGTCATATTCTAGCACTACTTTAGGCCTTCATAAGCGAACCCCCACACTAGCGCTTCAAGTTTACATGTATCTGCACGGAGACATTATCTTTCCACATTCTCGTGTGTAGCAGTTCAAATAAGTTTATTGCAATCTTGACCGCATTTGACTTTTCGTACCATTCCAACATTTTCAAGGACCAGTCACCTTTTTCGCACAATTCAATTCCAAAGATCGATTTGTCCCTTTCAACTTGGTATTGAGCAACAAATTATAATGGCCATTACTGGTATTCTTCAATTTTAGCTTCTCATTTTTTGAGCTAACATATCACCATCTTTATCATTGCCGTGCTAACATTTCTTTGATGTACTAGAACATGCCTATAGGAGCGCAACTAATTGCTAAGCGCAAAAAAAGGAGAAATCAATGTACCCGTTGGCAAAGTAATTGAAAAAATACTCACTTTGTGTGCACAAATACTGGAGCAGCAATATACTCTTCTCCGCCCTCCTGATTTTTATCTTTGCTTTCTTTATCAGAGCTCTGTGGGTGAGAAAGTGATACCGAAGATGGGTCGGGTATGCCATGTTTTAACAAGTCTACCTGCAAAGGATAATATGGAAACTTGTCCTATCTAAATAAACGGTTTAACAAACTGATAAACAATAGTAGAGCAAACGCATGACATGATAAAGTAATAAGCAGCACACAAAGGATCTTTAGTTTAAAGTGGTCAAGTAATGAACTATTTTATAAATATATTTGTCTTAGGGGTTGCGAGGAAAGGGGAATCTAGAAATGCCAATTTTTAATATAGTTCTATAAAGCAGGAAAACTAACATGGGCACTGATTTTAGGCACGCCATTCCTCAAAAACTAGAATTCCGAGATGCGGGGACACATCTCATATATTTTTTTTTTGCAGATTTGTAAGAACAATAGAGAACATATACAAGGGTAATCTAGGATCCTTCATGCAAAAAAGCATAAAAGTCCTATTTATAGACATATCAGCCCCAAACGTGCAAGGGAAGTGTCCCAAAGGAGAAGAACTAAAAAAAAATCACTTTTCAGCCACTTCAGGTTGGTTTCTCTGGAGCTTGTTGGACACAACAAACGCTATCTGAAAAGTTCGTGAGGCATCATTCATGACAGCCACCAAATAATCAAAATTTTGGCATGCTACTGTTTGAGCCATACATAGTACACCTAGAGAATCTAACCCAGCCGAGCAAATAAATAGACAACTAAACCTATGTGGCCAAGTCCTCAGCATGAATATCAATCTTAATCTAGTACTCCTCAAGTATTCTCCCCCCCCCCTTTTCCCCCAAACACGCTGAGAAATATACAAGTATGGAAATCAATCTTTGCAGTTGGAACCTAAATATGGAATAGTATCAAAACTTTCCTTTTAAAGTAAGCTTTTAGTTTATGTACCAAGTAAAAAAGAATCAGTCACTCTTTCAAGTAAGTAATATGTTTTGTTATTTTGTTCGCCCTTCCTATTGCCATCGTTCTAAGTTTCTAACCCAACTGATGTCAGATCAGTGGAGGAATCATAAACTTTTGAAAAGTCCTTGCATATACATGTATGAGAGAAAAGTAGATTTGCATATGCTATCAGAAGAACAAGCTGCTTGAATGAATAAGAAAGGAATACCGTTGACATCAAGCGCCACATGTCAATATCATGAACTCCCTTTGTTACCACCAGCACAACATGACAAATTGATGCGAGCAGAACGCCAAGCTACAATTCCTTGCAGCACCGAGGAATATATAAATCCATTAGTCATATCCCTTCGAAAAGTGAAAACTGTAACACCCTCCCTCAGCAGATCAGGAAGATAAATTCATGATAAAAGTCTCATCCACTCAATTGTGTTCTGATGTAGATTATGGAAAGCTAATGCACCTATTTATCATGGCAGTTACCTGGATACCCATCAGTTCATGAGCCAACTCAGCAGATAATGATTCACCACTCAGTATTTGTATCGTGGATGAGCCATCTGGTCTAATCATCTCAGCTAGAACAGAAGGGCTAAAAACAGGCTGGATACGAGAGGAAATGAGATAAACAGAACAAAGAATACGCAGCCAAATAGTATACAACACAAAGTAAGGGGAATTGCCAAAACTATTTAGCCACTAATTTTCTGGTGTTGAAATGTACATATGATGGAATTTTCAGTATCCTCTACCCCACCACCAAGCTGGGAAGTACGTAATCATGGGCACAAGGACATGGGAAAAAGGAGCACTGTCTCCCTATTTGCCCAGTCCTCTTTAACAGCGTGAAAAACTAAGGACCTGTTTCTCTTTACCCCTGTTAATTTCTGTCTTTGGTTCATGTTCCAATTTCCTGACTTTTGTTACTGTTTTGATTTCACTTTCATTTTATCTCATCTTACTGTTTCTAAGTTTCTTTCATTAGGTTAAATTAAAAGGATCTATTAGACGGATCATTCATAAATTAAAGGAAAAATATTTTTTTTTGGGTACAATATTTGAAAAAGCACTTAAAAGAAAAATACATTCTGCATCCTTGTTTGACCCATGTACAGAGGAAACTGAAGCCAGAGAACTGCTTAAGAATCATAATCACAAAGTGATACAAACAGGCACTAAATCCTAAGCTACACTATATTCTGTAATGTCTGCAGCCTAAAAAACCATTTATGAAGTATGTATCTCGGAGCACCTAGACCACAACAAACAAATTCTAGCGTATGATCTTTTAAACATTAAGTCTTGTAGATTACATAATGGCTATTTTATCAGGTCACTCTACGAGGCTGCATTGAATCTCGTTGAGGAGGACAGGACCAACAAAAAGCTTCTAGATGCATATATGCCTATTAACACACTGATCTGAAATTCTTATTTGCAGTCTAAGAATTAAGACTCTTACTGCTCAAACCAATCTCAAACCTACCAAGCGATAGAAAAATGTAGATACCTATACCGTTTCTCAAGCACATGCAGTAGCTATAAACAAGAGAGCAAGTGAGCATAAGGGGCAGCTAGGCAGCTGGCCCATAAGTACGGATGTCACAGTTGAGATCTTTATCTAATGTTGTTATGTAGGTCGGGAAGTCATGATCAATGCATCAGTAATTAGGGCCTTTCAACTACTCATTCCGTCCCCAAGACAAGTATAAGACACTTCTATCCTCTAGAGCGTTTGGTTCCAATTATGCCACCATTTTGCAACATTAACTTAAGGGCAAAAGAACACATGGAGGCGCACACACCGCCGAATCCACAAAAAAGGTTGTGATTGGAGTCGAACCTGGGTATCAAGCAATATAATCCGTTCAGCAGTAATTCTCGGTTCAATCCCAGCAGTGCAATGCCTAGCCGTTGCCCTAATTTCCTCCGACTCTACTGCAAATGGAGGAAGCATCCCTACAAGACAGCAACCCCAATACTTACTGTGCACCCCAGCAAGCTGCAGACATTTAATCCTTGCGATTACATGTATGTAATTAGGTAAATAGTCATTGTATACCTAATTACATACATGTCTATGTCAGTGCGGACACATGTATGCAATTAGGTAAATAATCATTGTATACCAGGAGAGCTTCCATCAAAGCCATAAATCTCGTTAAGAATCGTTGACTTGCCCACTCCTGGTGGACCAATCACCCCAACCACCGTAAAATCCGTATTGTCCGTCAGAAACTGCAAAAAGACACCGTTACTGACTTCTTCCCCATTCCTGCGATAAAGTTCTGAGTATCTAAACAATGTATTGAACTCAAACTCAAATCACGGTAATATAATTTTTTATTTAACAAGTCAAGTAGGGCAAAGATTACAAGTAAGGTCAACATTTACGTGTTCATGTTGTCATTCTAGAAATTAATAAAAAAAGTGGAAGGGGACAGAAGTTAGGAAAGCGAGGGAGTAGATGGATCAAGTGAATACAGGAAGGAAGCGATCAGAGTGGAACTCCCAGGTATCGGAGAGGAGATTGAGAGAGCCAACGGGAGGAACGCGGGAGCGGAGCGACGCGGCGGCATCGTCGTCGCCTGCGCCGCCGCGGTTGAACTTGCCGGCGGTGACCAGTGCGGGCTTCGCCAGCAGGATTTTCGGAGCAGGAGGTGGATTGGAAGAAGCGCTGCCGCTGGTGGCTGCCATTTTGATTGTCTGGGATATGGGACTCGGCGTTTGAAGGAAAACGCAGAAGTCCGATGTACCCTACCTCAGGAAAGGTCGGTAAGCTTTAACGACAAAATGAAAACGCAAATGTTTGGCTTAAAGTTCGGCAGGTAGGCGTTTAAGCGACAAAAGCACCGATAAATGGTAATTTCGAGTCATCTCATTCCTCTTCTTGGACTTGGGAAAGCTAAAAATTTCAGTTGTCTAGCCATTTAAGCGACAAAATTACCGATAAATGGTAGTTTCAAGTCAGTCTTTACCCTCATCCGAACTTGAAAACTTTAAAATTTTTGAACGGTACGAAAATAACATCAAATTTTACTGGGCAAGTTAATTTTTCTCGTTTAGCAATGTTGACGCTCCCTTGTCTAAGAATTCAAAAAAAGCAACACGATTTTGTATGGCTTAGATTCATTGATTTGTTGTAGATGAAAAAGTTTCTCATGTATAAGCGACATGATTTTGCTAGTCCCATATAGTTTCTCATTTGCTCTTTCCATTGGTAATGGAAGAACTCTACTGTTGAGTTCGTTTGAAATCGCTAGAAAATGTAATTTTATTTGAAGGGCAAATGTGTTCTTTGTCCATGAAACAATTTGTAGAGGTGCTTGGAATTGATTTTGGAGTTGTCAAATATATTTTAAACAGTTTAAAGTAAGTTTGTTGAGCGTTTGATAAAAAAAAGTTTAAAACACTCCCTCAAAGGCATAAAAGTGTTTACGATCATAAACGTTGGTTTGAGTGTTTTTAGTTTTAAACACTTTTCAAGAAATACGTCTGATAAAAAAAAATGTAGTAGAATACTCTCGTATTAATCTGCAAAAGAGGGCTATTTATACACTTTTTTATTTTTATTTTGACTCATTACATTGTTTCACATTAATTGTTTTTGAGTTAGAATTTTTTTCACGTATCATTCTTTTAAATATATATATACGGGTATGAAGACACACAAGGGTAATTTTTGTAGAATTAACCACAGTATGTAGCAATGACAAAACTTATATTTTTTATGCCTCTTTTGGTCAATTTTTCATATTAAAATTATTTTCAATCGTTTTTACTCAAACACTTTTTACAGCTTTCAAAAAGTCTTTTTGCAACTTTTGCCAAACAGTTAGCAATATTGCATAAATTTAGATAAAACTATTTTTAAAAATTAATTTTGTTTTAAATAGATTATTACCGTGAATTAATAAAGTTATGACGTTTTTTTACAACAGATCTTTGGATTTATACCTAGGTGTATGAGATGTGCAAAAAAAATTACGTATTCGCGATATGAGCAAAAAAAGTGCACTTCTTTTAATGGTTTAACGATAAAGGAACAAGACTGATACGTTTTCAAATTGTTGATTAACCTGTTACCTTTTCAAACTTTATTTTCTTGACTGAAATTTTAGCATAACCGCAAGGACCTGGTGCAATTAACCCAGGTCTTTTTGTTAGAGCGCAGGCTATTCGAGGGGATAATGCCATTGTCGCTAAAGGTATTGTCATTAGAAATGGTGAGGCACTCAATAACTGCACCTCAGGTTGGACTAAACTAAGAACTTCATGCTATCTCCTTCTTGGGAAAACATGGCTGCTCGATTGCAACTGACAGAGCTCCAAATCTCTTAGAATTCAAACAATGGAAGCCCTCAAATCCTCCTTCCTATACACCACCACCCCACTCCACACCTTATCTTCCAAGCCCTCCAAAACCCAGAAGCCATCAAAACCCGAACAGACCACCTTCCACTGCTCAGTCACACCCGACCCATGGTCCCTCAGCGACGGCAACAAGCCCAAGTCCAAGAACCCAAAGAATCGGCTATCAGACGACAACGCCCGTCGAATCATCAAATCCAAGGCCCAATACCTGAGCGCTTTGAGGCGCAACCAGGGTTCACGAGCCCAGACACCCAAATGGATTAAAAGGACGCCTGAGCAGATGGTGAGGTACTTGGAAGATGACAGGAACGGGCATTTGTATGGTAAACATGTGGTGGCGGCGGTACAGAAAGTTAGGAGCCTTTCGGGGAGGCCTGAAGGGTCCTATGACATGAGGGAAGTGATGGGTTCTTTTGTCACCAAGCTCACTTTTAGAGAGATGTGTACTGTGTTAAAGGAGCAAAAGGGTTGGAGGCAAGTGAGGGACTTTTTTGATTGGATGAAATTACAGGTTGGTTTCTTGAGAATTTGGTCTATTCGACATTTGTTATTATGAATTTTGTGTAGTGTGCTATGTTGTCACGTGTTATGGAGTATCTCATTTGAGCTGAGGTTCTATTAGCTCATTTGGAGTTTACATGGTTTTCTTCTGTAGTTAATATTATCCATGGTGTGGTTTATGGTTAATCGATAGAATTTGATGGTCTATCAATTTTCAGCCTTGTGTATATTGCACATTTTTATATCCGATAGGTCTTCCATGACTGATGCAAGTAGCCTATAGCCACAAAACCCGAGACTCCTCATTGATGCATCACTCTTTCGATGAATGGAAAATGATCAAAAAGTTTATTCATGTGCATTTTATTTGCACTTTTAAGATGCTTTCAAACTTTATCTTCTCTTAGTTACTTCCTTTTATTTGATAAAGTTCCTTTCAGTTGTCTGTAAGTATTAATCTAGTGTAATGTTAGATCTACGCTTGAACAGTTATGCTACCGGCCCAGTGTTATTGTCTATACGATGGTGCTTCGTATCTATGGCCAAGTTGGCAAAATCAAGCTTGCCGAGCAGACCTTCTTGGAGATGCTTGAAGCAGGGTGCGAGCCAGATGAAGTTGCTTGTGGCACCATGCTGTGTGCCTATGCTAGATGGGGCCGCCACAAGGCAATGTTGTCATTCTATGCTGTTGTACAAGAAAGAGGGATTACGCTATCTGTTGCAGTCTTCAATTTTATGCTTTCATCTTTGCAGAAGAAATCACTCCACAGAAACGTTGTGGAGTTATGGGCGCAGATGGTTGATTCAAGGGTAGTTGCCAATCATTTTAGCTTTACAGTTGTCATCAGTTCATTTGTAAAAGAAGGTCTGGCTGAGGAAGCTTTTAAGACCTTTAGGGAGATGAAAGCCATGGGATTCGTACCGGAGGAGGTAACTTACAGTCTCCTTATCACTCTGAGTTCCAAAATGCGCAACCGCGATGAAGCTTTGAAACTCTACGGAGACATGTCATCACTAAAAATAGTTCCAAGTAGTTTTACATGTGCTTCACTTCTAGCACTGCATTACAGAAGTGGAGATTATTCTAAAGCGCTTTCCCTTTTCTCGGAAATGGAGAGGAATAAAATATCAGCAGATGAAGTCATTTATGGTTTACTAATCAGGATATATGGAAAACTTGGTCTTTACGAGGATGCCATAAAAACTTTTGAAGAGATTGAGAGGTTGGGCCTACTTAGTAACGAGAAAACATATATCGCGATGGCACAAGTCCATCTCAATTCGGGAAATTTTGAAAAAGCTTTGAATACAATGGAGAAAATGAGATCTAAAGACATTTGGTTTTCGAGATTTGCGCTCATTGTCTTGTTGAAATGCCATGTTATGAAGGAAGATTTAGCATCTGCTGAAGTTACATTTCAAGCTCTATCAAAGACTGGACTTCCCGACTATGGTTCTTGCAACGACATGCTCAATTTGTACATGAGACTGGGTTTAACTGATAAGGCAAAAGAATTTGTTATCCAGTTAAGGAAGGATCAAATAGAATTTGACGAAGAGCTTCTCAAGACTGTAATGAAGTTATATTGCAAGGAGAACATGCGACAAGATGCAGAGCAGTTGATAGAAGAGTTGGCAGCAAGTGGAGTGTTTAAGGAGAGTAAGTTCGTAAAAACATTTTCAATGGCTATGCATGGAGATTTCCGAAGACCCGCAGAAGATACCATTGAGCCCATGGACCATCAGAGTGTTATGGCTCTGAGGTTGGTTCTTAGTCTGTATTTGGCAGATGGCAACGGCAGTAAGATGGAAGAAAATGTCAAGTTGTTGCTCAAGACTGCTAGTGGTGTGTCTGTCGCCAGTCAGCTCATAAGCAAATTTGTTAGAGAAGGCAAGAAACCTACTCTTTGGTTGAATATGCCACATAATAATCATGTTGCTACATGTTTGAATTCCTTGGATCTTGCATTAAATAAAAACTCTTTTGTGATGCTATGGGCTTGTCTCAACAATCAACTATATATTCTATATGTAGGTGACATATCAAAAGCAGAGGATCTATATGGCTTATTAAATAAGCTGGGATTTAAGCTGGATGATGCGACAAATGCATCTATGATAACTTTTTACGCGATGCAGCATAAGCTGAAGCAAGCCAAAGAAGTATTTGCAACGGTGGCAGATTCTTGTATACCTGGAAAACCGTTGTATAGTTCAATGATTGATGCATATACCAGATGTGCTAAACCAGAGGAGGCATACTTATTCTACAAAGAACAGACTAACAGGGGCCATGATTTGGGTGCTGTTGCCATCAGCATGCTTGTGAATTCTTTAATCAACTGTGGTAAGAATTGACTCTTGAGCTACCGTTCTTGCATACTCATAGTTATCCATCCACATAATAATTTCTGCAACACGGGATCAGTATGCCTCATCGTGATTTTTTTTTCCTTCTAGTTTTCTGCTTTTGGTTGCTTTTCCTGATGTATATGTGATAGGGACCTCAAAATAATGACAAGGTCAAATACTATACTATTTGTCCTTTGCACTATTTCAGTACTCTACACTGTATGACTGTCCTAGAAACTGCAAGTTTCTTCCCATGGAAGTGTCTATTTTCTTCGTCCTTATTTTTTGCCTGAATACAGATGGTAGCATTTAACATGTCATGCTTAATGGTGCTTTATGTTTCTTACTTTAAAGTTGATGAGAATGCTTTCCAGGCAAATATCGGGACGCAGAGAGAGTTATTGTTGATAGTTTTCATGGAAGTGTGGAGCTTGATACAGTGGCATACAATACCTTTATCAAGGCTATGCTAGAAGCAGGTTCGACATTGTCTATTTTTGTTTATTTAGGGAAGATATTAATGAGCAGTAAAAGTTGGGATAACACTTGGGGGCATTTTAATGGCACAGGTAAATTACACTTTGCAGCGAGCATTTATGATCGCATGCTTTCCATGGGTGTTGTTCCATCAATTCAGACATATAGCACCATGATCAGGTATGACGTGTTGCTCTACTGCTTATAAGAGAGGGCAGCAAAATTAGAAACAAGTTTAGAAGGGAAAAAAAGGGTTTCTTCTGATGTTTTGTTGTGTTGATGTATGTGCAGTGTGCATGGACGTGGCAGAAATCTTGAAAAAGCTGTTGAGATGTTCAACATGGCTAAGAGCATGGGTGTAGCTTTGGATGAGAAAGCATACACTAATATGATATGCTACTACGGGAAGGCTGGTAATGCGTTACTGCTCTTTCAATAAAATACAAGAAAATGGAGTTGTCTTCTTTTGTATATCACCTTGAATTTATGAACTCGTGGTAATGACGCATGCTTTCATGTCTCATAAGTGATTCTAGAGAAATTTGAAGTCCAAAGTTTAGGGAACTGCAACAACAGATTGGTCCCAGTAAGGACTTGATATAGTCAAGCGGGTGTTTTTCTAAATTGTCTGCCTTACGTTGTTTTGTGGGCTATAAATGCAAGAAGACTTTAAAGACCTGCTAACTTTAGTAGGTGGCATGATTCAAAATATATTTTAGTGGCATGAATAGTTAGTAAAATGCTTTCAAGATTCTATTCATCATTCTTATGTATGTTGTAATTGTCACTAATATCACCACCTTGTCTCATCAAAACTTTCATTCAATTTGTAGGTAAAAGTCATGAAGCGTCCATTCTATTTAGCAAAATGCAGGAAGAAGGAATAACCCCTGGACAGGTATGTGGCCTAATTTGCCAAAACAGGTAAAAATGGATCAATTGTAAAGTAAGTGATTTCCAGCATGGCCCCTGTTTGATGGTGTCCCTTGATACACAGTTCTTAGCTATCACGTCGGTACCCTTTTAAGTTGTTAGCTCCCAATGGAAAATGTAAGTTTCATTGTACATGAGGTAGCATTTTGAGTGGGTTTTAACTTTTTACATCGAGGACGTGCTTTGCTCTACAGGAATGGCAGCTTACACATGCACACACTCACATTTGTTATTGTGAAATATCATGCTTTGCTCTCTAATCGCGTCGTAACACTATAAATTTACTCTAAGATTCAACAGTGCCCTCACTTCAGTTTAGACACTCATACTTGATGAGTCACGAGACTCGCAAAAGATACCCATAAACTTTGCTCCTACTTGTTTTTCATTACATGGCATTATTCCCTGCGCTTTTTTTGTGTACCTTTTGCTGTTAAGAAATATGAAGCTTTATCTATAGTGGTTGCAAATGCAGGTGAGTTACAATATTATGATCAATATATATGCTGCTGCGGGACTTCATCATGAAGCAGAGGAACTTTTTCACACTATGCGAAGAAATGGTTGTTCACCTGATGATTCCACCTACCTTGCCCTTGTAAGGGCGTACGTAGAGGGACTGAAATACTCAGAAGCAGAGGAAGCCATTACTTTGATGCAGAAAGAAGGAATTTCCCCTTCTTGTGCTCATTTTAACGTCTTACTCATTGCTTTTGCAAAAGCAGGCTTACTTGGGGAAGCTGAAAGGGTTTTTGGGGAACTAATTTCATCTGGATTAAGTCCTGACCTTGGATGTTACCGTACTATGCTTAGAGGTTACGTGGACTATGGACATGTGGAACAAGGCATCTCCTTTTACGAAACGATTAGTGGGTCTGTGAAACCAGACAGGTTTATTATGAGTGCAGCTGTGCATCTTTACAAGCTAGGAGGCATGGAACTTAGAGCTGAAGGTATTTTAAATTCCATGAGCCGTTTGGGCATCTCATTTCTCGAAAATCTTGAAGTTGGATCGAAGGCTCAAATTTCTTGATATATGAAAACTTAATTGACAATGGGGTCATTGTAAAGTACATTTACACTCAGGATTATAGTGGAGGCTCAAGCGTTGCGAGTTTCAGGAAGACTACACATATAAAAGTAGGGTGCGTATAAAATTCACACCTTTTCCGGAAAACCCCTTAAGGTATCGCCTTGTCAGAGAGCTGTGTGGAAATGGCAGATAAGCGTGTTTAGTGACAACAGAACTCTCGGAAAATTGGGGATTCAGCATAAATTACGAGTGCAGTACAGCCTTACGAACACGAAGGTAGTATAACTGCTGGAGAGAAGAAGTGTAAGGTTTGCTTTGATATTGAAACAAAACGGTGCCACTTAGCTCTTCCGAACTTCAAATATGCACTTTTCTCGAAGACGTTCATGCTTTGAACCGGAAGTTGTAGACCAAAAACGATGCTGTCTGGAAAACGGGATGAAAGATTTGTAGATACTCCCTCCATTGATGGTAGCTTTCCCATGTATCAGAGCAGCTTATTTGGTAGCTGACACATTTCCAGCTACCCATATCAATGAGAGAAGTGTACAGCTCTTGTATGTTTACTTTGTCGTTGCATTATACTTGGCTGAAGCCTTGAACAACTGTATATTTCCAACTATTATGATGCTATCCATCTAATTTCTTGCTCCAGGGTTCATCTGAAATGGCTAATGCAGGGTTTGATCCCCTCCCTTTCCCCCTCGATGTAATAGAAAAAAATCTAATTATTTGCTGAAAATAATCATAGAAAGTGACCCTGACCGAAATTAGGGGCCTGAAAACAATGAATATGGACAGATAGCAACTATGTTGACAAGTGTTGAATGACAAAGAATGAAAGTGAAGAAATGGTTTTCATTTCACTGTTTCGGACATACAGAAATGGTTTCTTTATATATACATGTGTATGAACTAAGTGAACTGGTTTTGAATTTGAACTTTGGATAAGTTCATCCTTGTGTGCTCCAATAACAAGAATAACTTTGGCAAACTTTTGGCCACTAATGTCTAACCTTGTCGTCACTAACAAAAACGGCTTTTACTTACGCTTGCCTTCTCGCTACAAAGGTATAAAAGGTGCCTTTCGGCAAACACGCTATGTTATTCTTGATTGAACATCCTAGTACGTTAACGATTTTTTTTGTTTGTGATTATCTAGGTTTTCGTTTTCATGTTTATGGGGGACAAACAGAGATTTACTAGACAACTGAAAAATATGTATAAACTTGTTTGAAAGTTGCGAAAATAATGAAACTTAAAGTAAATACCACATTAATAATTATGAATCATGTGTCGTTCTGTACGTAAATACATAAAGTGAAATAAATTCGATGAATTTCAATGGTATATATTTATAAAAAAGTAGTTGAATACTTGAATATTATTTACTTATGAGTTTTGACCACTAAGGTCCAGAAGTAAAGCCCAACTAAAGTTAAAGGCCCTCTCGAGTCTCGTCTCGGTCGCTCGCTCTCTCTCTCTCTACTCTCAGGTGGAAACCATGGCAGCGATCGGAGGGAAGCGAGGCTTGGGAATGGCATCGAATTTGCTGAAAACCCTAATCCGACCGTCCAATTCACCGTCTTCAAGGTGCAGAAGCCTTTCCGGCGCCGTTGACACTGAGGTTGTCACCTCTCACACCGCTAAATGGATGCAGGTACACCAATCTCGTAATCCATACACATATCTCTCTATACGAATGGTACCAAATTTGTCCACACCATATCCATCTGATTATCAGCTGTGTTTTCCGCGGTCGTACGAACTTTTGGCACTCTAGGTTACGTGG